>WOXC01007412.1:0-668716 GCA_011680675.1 Gymnobelideus leadbeateri
CGAATTGGGGGAGGGGGCCCCAAATGTGGGACAGGAAGTGGGAGGAAGAGAAAATTATTATTTGTCCTTCCTTTTTGAAGAGCACAATGACATCACCAGGTGACGTCTTTTCTTGCTTATGAAGTGGGTTTAAGTGATTCAGAATTGCAAAAGTCGTTAGCTTTGCTCTCTCTTCTAGAGTCATTGAAGTCCAGTGGGAAGACAAAGGTCAGGATTACTGATGATGGTCCAGGATGTGGATGGTCTTGGTGTCTTTGATGTCTGATCAAGCTCTCAGTGCTCCACAGCTTCAGCTGCCTTCATGGCCATTGAAACAAATTGTTCTCACCCACCCATTTCACTAGGGGAAGTCTTCACATGCTTGGGGTAGAGAACTGTTGGTTGTATTCATTCAACAAATTAAAATTAATTAATTAGTTAAATAATAAATAAATAAATGTTTAAAAATTAAAGACTAATTTACCCTCCCACCCCCTCCACCCCCAAATGCCAAAGTTGTTTCAAAGGCTTCTAATTAATCATTTAACATTCCACCTTGGCTTAGCCAACTCCTGCCACCAATCTACCATCAGAATGGCCAAGTTACAGTCTTCTTTCCACAGATCTCCCTCCAAAGGCCATGCTTCCCCAACTATAAGCCAGTGCTGTTCTGGTAGTGAGTCACTGCTGCTGCTGCTGCTGTGCCAAGAGGTGATGCAACCATGACCAGAGTAGACTTCTAGCCCCATCATATTTTGCAAGATTTCCTGGTCAAAGAAAGGAAACACAGAAGACCTGGTAAGTCCAAGCAGCTTTCCTCACAACCAGAGCTCAAAACAACACTTCTCTAAAGTGCAGCAAAACAGCTAAAAAGCCTTCTCTTCCCCCTCCCTTAAGTAGTAGAGAATAGTAAATGGCAGTACCAGCACCTCTACAAGGTTTCCCCTTCCTCTGGTGACAAAGAGCAATACAGCCTTCCTCGAATCAACAAATCCTCAACAAAACGTATTCAGTCAATGAGCATTTTAAGTACTTAAAATGTGCCAGATACTGTGGCGAGTGCCGGGGATGCAAAAAGGGGGCAAAAACAGTCCCTACCTTCAAAAATTCACAACCTAATGGGAGACACAACATGCAAACAAGACATATATGAGTGAACTGTGAGATAACCTCAGAGAGAAGGGGCCAGGAAAGGCTCCTTGCTGAAGGCAAGATTTTAGCTGAAACTTGAAGGAAGCCAAAGAAGCCCCAAGATGAAGTGCTTGGTGGCTCTCTCAATCAGCACAGCTTTTAGCCACTTTGCTGGAATCCACTATCACAGTCGCCATTTTCTCTTTCTCTCTTTTGGCTTCTGTGAGCACATTCTTGTTGCCTTCTCTGTCTTCTGTCTCTGGTTTCTTCTGGCTCCTCTAGGGTTTGGATTCTGACTAACTTTCCTGTCTCAAAGCAGGACCTCCTTGTGCTTAATAATGCATCTCTACATCATGATAATAAACTCAAAAATCCATCATCATATTATGTATGACCCTGAGTCTTTATATACATATCCCATAGCCCCTAGTTAGCCCCCAAACCTAATATTTCCTAGCTATAAATGTTCAGATTTTTTTAAAACAGTAATAAATTATCTGCTTGAACATAATGCATTGCAGCTATCCTTGATAGTCTTTATCTTTCCACAAGCACTTTTATCTAATAGGCCATTTCTCTTTTAGCTGATTTTATCACTATTTCACACACATATATTCTTTTCCTGTCCATTTTAGAAACCAAAATGTCTACATACCAAAAGGGCAATATTATTCACAAAAGTCAAAATGGTACAGTCTTTGCCTTTGTCAACCCTTCCCCCAGATCATTTTGAAGCCCCAAGACCTGAGAAAGGCCTAAAATCTGCATGGGTCAATCAGGAGAGACATTTGGTCCACTCTGAGCTTAACCTACCATAATGCTTTGCATGTTCTAGCATAGCAGACAAGCTTTGCTTTGCTTTCTGAGTGAACTCAAAATGTACTTTCCTGTGTCAGCAACTACAATCTAATGGGAAAAACAACATGCCAATAAGAGGTGTATGAGATAACTGTGAGATAACCTTTGAGAAAGGCCTTAGCCCTAAGAAGAACCAGGAAAGGCTCCTTGCTGAAGGCAGTATTTTACATGAAACTTGAGGGAAGCCAAAGAAGCCAGATGAACCAACCACAGCTTTGCTGGAAGTTGTGCTGATCGATGACCCAACAAGGCCAGATGAAGATGAACATTCTTCCATTCATGACTACCAAGGACAAGGTGACTTGACCCAAACACTATCTTAAATAATGGGACTTATCTTGTTCTTTTATGGACATATGCTGTATTTTGTTATATTATGTCATGTTAATGATAGAAGAAACATAGATATCCTGGATCTATCATTTTAATTGATACTTTAACACGTCTCCTATTTTATTGTATTTACAACCTATCCAGTTAAGAAAATTCCTTTCTCACATTATGGTTATCACATATGAAGACTTTAATTTTAACTGTTATAGGCATCCTGAGCCAGGAAGGGAGGGAACAGTAACAAGGAATTGTTCTGAAGATATAAAATCCCCTTTTGTCTGTCTGTCCTTGGGCTCATTATGTAGTTAACTCCCTTGCATATATCAATATGCATGTTCCAAGAGCTTTGAGAGAAATAAATATGCACATACAGCTTAATTTCTTTAGTCTAAGAATAAACTCAGTAGTGGTTGACCCCCTCAAAGAACATACATTATAACATGTCTAATTGGGAGAAAATGTGCACATACATAAGTGAAGCAACGGTATTGATCAGGGGATCACTTATCAAATGAGTCCATCATTTGACTTGCTAAAATTACTGAGATTCTAAAGCTTTCAAAAAGTTAGTGGAAAATTTACTCCAGTTAAAGAGGTGAGTGATGAATGGACAATTCGTATATGAAAAGTTATGGAAAGCAAGCTGAGAACTGACAGACAATGAACTTTCCAAATGATGGGGATAGCCAGGAGAATTTAAAAATGAAAGCACCAGCCTTGCTGGCAATCCTACTGTGGAGTTGAGGCAAGAAGAGAGAGAACTTTGGAGGAAGAATTCAGTCTTTGGCTTTTCTTTTTGCTTTTAGAACAATGCATCAAGGAAGGAGAGAATTTCTCTATCTTTCTCTTACCCCACTGGCAATTTTTCTTAGTGTGTCATTTCAATAATTTCCTTTATTTTAAGCTAATTGTTTTGTCTAGTTGACTAGTGAAAAGTAAGTGGTTGGGGCTCATAAGTTAGAGTTTTAGGAATACCTTGAACTCAGGGTAATTACTCTGTGTCCAACCTTCAAGGACAAGTTGGAGGGGTAGCCCTGAGGAGTTCTATACTATAGGGATTCATCCAGGATTTCCAGCTTGGGTTCTATAGTATTTGAGGAATGGGTGGGGGGGTGGGGGGGGAATGTATTTTTTCCTTTCATCTTCTGCACAAAGGGTATGAATTTTCAGGTCGTCCAGATAGTGAGACCTGGCTTGCTATTTTGCTCTCAGGATGAATTTGGAATTGCTGCTGATCCATGCTGACAGAAAACCCACCCTCCCAGTGACATTTACAGCATTCTTGAGGAACATAGTGCTTTGAGTACTTGAAGACAGCGCTCACATTCCTTTTGAGTTTGCTCTTCCCCAGACTAAGCATCCCTGGGTCCTTCAACCAATCTTCTGCAGAGGTGGGAAGGGGAGCAATGTCTTAAGGAGGCTGGAGAGATAGGTTAGGTCAGGTTGAGAAGGGATTCAAGTGGCCTTATGGAAGTGCAATTTGATCCTAAAGGTCGCAGGCAGCCGCCAGAGGGTATTGGAGAGGGAAGTTTGACCATCTGACAGTCAGATACAACTCTACTTTCCCTTCCCTTCATTGATTTGTAAAGCAGAGAACTCCCCTAATTGTTCTGTAAACAAGCACAACTCCCACCCCTTCCTTTCCCCTGATTGATCTGTGGGCAGGGAGCTCCAGCTTAGGGTTTCTCACCTGCAGGGAAATTCAAATGTACACTGACCAATCACTATAGTTTCAGCTTACATCACTGTAATTTCAGCTTACTTAACCTGGCTATGGAACCTCTATAAAACCGGCACAATGTCTGTGCCAAAGCACTGTCTGATTTGGGTGACCATGCACCCTGACAGTCCTGTAGTAATAAAATCCACTTTTTAAATTTAATCTTGGGGACCTTCTGTCTCACTTTATTGGGATACAACAATGACCATATGGTCAGACCTGTGCTTTGGGAAAATCCCTTTGGTGGATGAACAGAGGATGGACTGGAATGGGGAGAGATTAGGCAGACATACTCCTCCCCCCAGAAGCTACTGCCATGGTCCAGAGGTGAGAGGATTAGGGTCTGCACCAGGGTCATAGTCACATGCAGATAGAGGCTAGATGAGAGTGATGCTGTCAATCAACATAGAGATGATAAGATTTTCTGACTCATTGTTTATGTGGATCTAAAGGAAGATGAGGAGTCAAGGTTGGAACTTTGAGTGACTGGGAGGATGGATGGTAATACTGATTGGTGTTTGTCAAGTTTAAAAAACCAAAAATTGAAACTGAAAAAATAAGGGGAGAGGGGAAAAGGAAGAACAATGGTCACCTGGGAGGTCTTCCTGCCTCCCAGGCTTCCTTCTGGGGCATTCCCCAGGCACTGATACTTAAACCCAGATATTTTTAATCCTCAGCCTGTAGACAGGAGTCAACCCTGAAAAGTTGGGGGTGGGGGGATGGGTAGGATGCTTTGAAAGTCCCAAATGAAGTTTCATGTACCTGGACGAGAGACTCCTTCATTCTTCTCCCTTCCCTCCCACATCCACACATATATGCACAATACACACTGACAATACACAATCACTCATACATGATCACTTCCCACCTGACTGACCTCCTGGATTTCAAGATCTCCAGACAGGCATTATTCTACAAGAAAAAATCAGCTCTGATTCACATCTCCTCAGCTCCTTGCTGAGAACCCCCCCAGTGCCCCTGGGGACCCTTCATCCCCTTAACAGGATTTTTACAGAGCCAGTCTAACCTGAGAATTCTTGAAGCTGCACAAATTGAACCTAGAGAAGAGAGTACCAGTTTAATTAAGCCCTTTCAGAGTGAGGAATGTTCTTTTACATGAAGTAAAAGCACATGTTATGTACCTAAATCACAACTGGAGAATGAGGGGGAAGGTAGATTACAAACACTCATTTAGTGGTTCCCACAAGAAGCCTACATTCCACAAAACAACAGTTCTGGAGTCAAGTCTTTGGAGGTTGTGACCACCTCCCCTAGAGTACAGAAGCAGGGTTCTGAGATGGGTCTTGGATTCACTTCACTTCAGGGAGGTAGGCAGAAGGATGTCAGTGACTGTGAACCTTGTCAAGGTTTGATTGATCAATTCAAGTTGCTTTGTGAGAGTAATGGGAAGGTAAATTTATGTTGCTGCCATCTTTCTAAGATTGTATTGTGTAAGATCTTCCCTGCCCCTAGGCCCTTTGATAGGCTTAAGTGCACCTGGAGCCTGTGGGGGGAGGCTTGGTTTTCAGGAGATACTTTGTGATTGGGCAGTGGGTAAAGAGGGTGGTTACATTCTCTGACCCAGGAGAAGGCTATAATAAACCTGATGGGAGGCTTTGCTTTGTGGCTCACTTTGAGAAGTGTTGTGTGGTTTGACCAGACAAGACTCTGGGCAGCCCTTGAGAGCCGCCTCCCCACTCCTCTGAAAAACCCAGATGCTGGTGCTTCTCTCTCTGGTAACTGACTAGGCATGGATGTAATGGTCAGACAGTTGGAGCCCTGTCTGCTGATCTGTTTCTCTGTCTTCTTGCAACTTCTGTTTGTATTCTCTGAAGTTCGGGGTGCTGACTTTTTCCCCTGAACTAGGTAAATGATATGTTTGATTGATTAAAGCAAGATTGTTAACCCATTTTGAGTTGCTTTCCTTTAGAAAAGCAGATCTAAGAACCCGTGTTGGCAGCCACCCTGGGGATGCTGGGGTGCTTGCTGCTGCAGTGGAGCCGACTCACAAGCCGGAAAAGACAATTCTGCAAAATCTCATCTATCAGTAAATCATTACACATGTCATTTTGAGTAGGGAACATCGGATAGCCCCTCCCACCTCCACCAGGGATTCACCTCATCATTTCCCACCAAGGATAGAGAACCCTTACTGCCTTCCCTCTGCTAAGTGTGAGCTCCTTAAGGATAAGGGTGGTCTTTTGCCCTTTCTTTGTATCCTCCTGCTCAATATATATTTAGTGATCCTGACTCTACTGCCATTTTTTATAAAAAGATAGAGGGGTGTGTAATGGAAATGCAGATTTAAAGATCTTCCCTGCCCCTAGCTTAAGTGCACCTGGAGCCTGTGGTGGGAGGCTTGTTTTTCAGGGAAGCCCGCACCTTGATACTTTGTGATTGGGCAGTGGGTCAAGGAGGTTGTTACAATCTCTGAGCTAGGAGAAGACTATATAAACCCTGAGGAGAGGCTTTGCTTTGGGGCTCACTTTGAGAAGTGTTGTGTGATTTGACCAGATGAGACTCTGGGAAGCCGTTGTTGAGAGCCCCCCGGCTTTGAAAACCCAGATGTTGATGCTTCCCTCTCTGGTAACTGTGATTTGGTATTGATATAATGGTGGACAGTTTGGAAGCCTGTCTGTTTGATCTGTAAGTTCTGTAACTCTCAAGTTCGGGGTGCTGACTTTTTTCCCCTGAACTAGGTAATGTATGTTTGTTTGATTAAAGTAAGCTTGTTAACCCATTTTGAGTTGCTTTCCTTTTGAAAAGCAGATCTAAGAACCTGTGTTGGCAGTCACCCTGGGGATATTGGGGTGCTTGCTGCTACAGGGTGCAGAGATTCTTTTTTTAAAACACAAAAAGAAACACAAAGAAACAAGAGACAGTTAATAAGCATTTATTAAGTGCCTACTATATACCAGGTACTATACTAGGAACTTAGGATACAAAGGAAGGTAAAAGACAGTCCCTGCCTTCAAGGAGTACATAGTCTAATGGAGAAGATAATTTGCAAATAATTAGGCAAAACAAACACCCAAAAATTATTATTGATATTATTTAATTAGTAATGTTATTATTTGGAAATAATTGACAGAGGACATTAGCATCAAGGGGCATTGGTAAAGACTTCCTGTAGAAAGAGGGGTTTGAGCTGGAACTTGAAGGAAGCCAGAGAAGCCAAGAGGAAGAGATGATGAAGCCATAGAAGGAAAATAGGAAGGCCTTGTTGGAGGAACAGGAAGGACACCAATGTCTCTGGATTGCAGAGTGTAGGCAGTAGGAAGGGTAGGAAGGGTTTAAAGTTCAAAAAGACAGAACATGTCCAAACAGCAGACAGGGCTTTATATTTGATCTTGGAAGTGACAGGAAGCCAATGGAGTTACTGAGTAGCAGGGATGGTGAAAATCACTTTGAAAGCTGAGTGACGGACTGAGTGGGGAGAAGCTTGAGCCCAGGACACTCAGCAGCAGTTACTGCAGTGGTCTAGGTGTGAGGAGATAAGTTCTGCACCCATGTGGGGGCAAGGTAGGGGCTCTTAGATGTTGAAAAGGTAGAAATCAGACTTGTCAAGAGATTGACTTTGGAGACTAAGAGCTAGTATGGGGGAGAGGATGATGCCTAGGCAGGGCGCCTGGGGGTCTGGGATGATGATGGTGCCCCCAACAGAAAGAGCAAAGTTTAGAAGTGGGGAAGGTTTGGGAGGAAAGAAGGGTTCAGTTTGAGATGTGTCAGGAGTTTGAGATCTGGGACATCTGGCCCAAGGTGTCCACCAGGCAGTTGGAGATACAAGACCAGAGCTTGGGACAGGTGGCAAGGCAGGGACTCGATGAGGCATAACCAAGGACAGAGCAAAAGTGGTACCAGGGATAGAGTCGAAGAGTTCCATTCATGCCGTGAGTCTGGAACTGGCCTTGTTGCAGATTGCCTCGAGGCTGGTGAGGACTCAGGTTTGGTGACCAGCTTAAGAATCTGAGCTACCTAAAACAAGGAGAGCTCTTAGAACTCTCTGAAGTCAATGCCCACCTACTACACAGAGGGGAAATTGAGGCAGAGAGGGGACAGAGACCAGGCCAAGGATCCATCCTGACCTGGGGCACAACCTCATCTCCACTGGCTTTTCCTGGATGCCAACGCCTGGGTCCTTTAGGACAGTCAGTCTCCTGGGGCCCTCCCTCATCTGACTTGTAGACTGTAAAGAGGAAGGAGCTACTCCTCCCAGGCATGGGAAAGGGAGGAGGGAGGAAGGGGTGGTGATAGTGTTGTACATGGTTTTCCCCATCCCCCAACCTCAGGGAAGTGAGCAGACTGCCAGGTCAGCTCAGCCCTCCCCCACTGTCTCTGCCCTTTCCCAGTCAGCTCACCTGCTTAGAGGTGGGCAGGCTTCTGGATCAGGTGTGGGAATTTCAAGGTGTGTATTGACCAATCACTGTTTTTGGCCTCTGCAAGTTTCTGCTTATGTAATACCTAACTTTTAAAGGGAGCTGAGGTTTTACCTGAGATCCGGGTTGTATGGACCTGGGACGGTGGGTGCTCCCTTGTTAGCCCTCCTTGTGGCCTGATCAGCCAACACGGTGCACACTGAAGTGTCCAATTCTAAATTGTTACTTGGGTCTTGCTCGAGTTATTCTGGGCACAGCAATAGGAAGCTCTCAGCTGAGCTTGTTCCTTCACCAGCCTTTAATCCAGCCCCCGAGCCACCATGTCTCCCTGTCTCCCTGTACTGCTGTGCCTTGGTGAGTCCTGGGAAGGGAGAATCCCAGGTTCCTGATATGGGGCTATCAAGGGTGGGAGCAGTCTGGGTGACAATCGTGTCCTTCCCCTCTCCCCCATTTTACAGCAAAGAAAAGGAGCCCTGAGTGAGGAAGTGACTCCTCTGAGGTCACTCAGGGCTAGAATTAACCCAGGTGCCTCTCCCAGGTCCTGTACCCTCAGTCTACACCCTGCTCCTCCCCCACCTCCCATCCCCCAGCCCAGAGCTTTGGGAGGGAGGCTGGAGATTCTGGGCACGACTGAGGGGCCTTTTCTGACAGGCTGTGTCTGAGCTGGAGGATCCAGGCCCAGGACCCAGCTCTCCCCTTTCCCAGGCCCCTCCCCTTTTGCTCTCCCTTCCCCTTCCCCCCATCCCCTGTCTCAGTACTGACAGCGTCCCCTAGGGCACTCTCCACCCCAAGAGAGGACAAACTGGAGGGTCTGGCTAACCTACTGGGGTGACTCTGGGAGGGGCCTGGGGACAAGAGGCAGGGGAAGCTTGGGAACCTTCTGGAACTCCAGCCTCTAACTTCCTTCTAAATCTCCTGCCCAAACCCTCCCTCTGGGCAGAGTCAGACCATCTGCTGCCTGAGAGGAAATTTGTGACCTTCTGGTGCCAAGGCCCATCTGTGGCTTTAGGTTACAAGCTGGAGAAAGTGGGAAGTTCTTGGTCTATGCTGTGCTACCCTCCCAGCAAAAGGCTTCATTCTCTCTGGGGGAAATAAGAGTAGAAGCTGCCAGGCTTTATCAATGTCAGTACTGACCCTCATCTGACTGGGCAGAGTCCAACAACCCTCTAATGCTGATTGTGACAGGTGAGGCACAGCCCCTAGCCTTCAGTCAGGGCTCAGTCCCCACTAAATCATCCTCTCCCCAGCTTACTCCCAGGTCTACACACACACACCACACTCTTCCTTATCTAGGGCCACAGCAAAGATGGCATTCTCAACTCAGAACCTAGAATGGGCAGCCATTAACGGTCTCCCTTCAAGCTCTGACCTAGGCATAGAGCAGGAGTGCTCCCCTGTGACACCAGGGTCTCCTTTTCCCAGGCCACTATGACAAACCTGTCCTCTCCATCATGCCCAGCTCTGTGGTGGCCCCAGGGCAATCTGTGACCTTCCACTGTCAGTCTTTAGAAGGCCTTTTGGTTGACAGGTGATAGATAACACTATGTCTATTGCATGCTGGTTGTTTTTTTTATCCAACAACAAACCAGTTCAATATGTATAAAAACTACACATGGTATTACTCTACAGAGTGGATCTTCAGATAGCTTTGAGGTTATTTTTCAGGGAGGCAAAAGGCTTACTGAGATGGAAAGATACATGCTTCAGAGAGTATTGGGACCTAATTGAACCCTCTAGGACATGACTTCCAAGCTGCAAGGATTTCAGGTTTTCCCCAATGCTGTGGAGGCCCAGGATTCCTTCATCCAGGGTCAGCAAGCTTTCTAACCAGGCCAGCCCCTCCAAAACATGTTGATTTGTCATTAAAGCTAATTTGGAATTGAGATAAAAGTTAGCCCAGGTCTTAAGTGATGAGACCCAAATACTAAATCAGAGATGGGACACTTTCACTGAAAAAATTTCCTAACCCATTTATGAATGTGTTGATGGTATCCCCAATATACTCTATGAGACCCAGAAGGCCAAACAGTTGTAGTTTGCTGTGACTATAGTTAAGCTTATGCCTTTCAAAAAATGGATGCCCAGGAGAAGTTGTAAACTCATCTGAGCAAAGCTCCTCAGTTTCCCCACCTCCCAATAAGAAGCTTGAAGCCTATTTTCATTGGCAGAGGAAATCTACTTAGGATATCAGAAAACCAGTAGAATGTTTGGGTTTCTGCTCACATGTATAATTTGTCAATTATACTATTCACCTCAATTTACAAAGAAGAAAAATCTGAGACCCAAAGAGACCCAAAGTGTCTTGTCCAAAGTCACACAGATAGTACATGGCAAGGCTGGGACTTTAGCCCATGTTCTCCCATTCCAAGGCCAGTCTCCATTCTGCTGTCCCACACAGCAGAACTAGTTTCTCCTCTTTCCTGAAACTCTGGAAAATCCTCCAAGATTTACAACTCCTACTCTGAAAGAAAGGAGAGTTTGGAATATGACATTCTAAAAGGCAAGGGGGGCGGGGGGAAGAGCCAAGATGGCAAAGTAAAAGCAGGAACATGCTTATGCTCCTGCACCAACCGCCTCCAATATCTGTAAAATATGACTCTAAATAAATTTTAGAGCTACAGAACCCACAAAGTGCCTGAGAGAAACAAATTTGCTGAAGACAGCCTGGCAGGCCATCAGGAAGGGGCTATTACTGGGCTGGGAGCTGGACACAGTCCCTTGAGGACCCAGCAACCAGTCAGAGGGTAATCTCTCTTGCTTTGACCTGTTTGGATGTGGGTCACAGTCTTGGGCGGTGGTGCTAGGGTGAGGAATGCCAGTGTGCCAGAGATTGTGGTGGCTGTAGAGAGGGTGCCCTCCTCAGACCTCTGACAACATTTGCAAAAACCCCAGCGATTTGGGACACAGCTCACTCCACTCTGGAAGCAGAGTTCTACCATGGCAAAGAGCTCAAAAGTCAAGTAACTGGCTGGCAACATGAGCAAACTGAAGAAATGCAAAGAATCCTTCTTTGGGGACAAACAGGATGAAAACATTGAACAAGAAGAAGACAATAAAGTCAAAACTCCTGCATCAAAAACTTCCAAGAAAAATGGGAACTGGTTACAGGCCATGGAGGAGCTCAAGAAGGATTTTGAAAACCAAGTAAGGGAAGTGGAGGAAAAATTGGGAAGAGACATGAGAAGGATGCAAGAAAATCATGAAAAGTGAGAAGAAAACAACACCTTAGAAAACAGACTAACTCAAATGGCAAAAGAGTTCCAAAAAGCCAATGAGGAGAAAAATGCCATAAAAGGTGAAATTGGTTGGATGGAGAAGGAATTTCAAAAACTAACTGAAGAGAATAATTCCTTCAAAATTATATTGGAGTAGAAACAGCATTTCCAATGTGCTCTGCCCCACACAAATTTCAAACAATGTGAAAGGGAGCTCCGAACAACTTCTGGAGCCACAGCACCCACAGAACGGCACAGAGAAGCTAACCTCCTGCTGAGGACAGCCCAGCAGCCCTGCAGGGAGCGGCCAGCGCAGAGCTCTGAGAGCAGGCAGCCCAGCGCGCTGGGAACCGACAGCGCAGCTCACAGAGCCGAGCCCAGGTCCGCGGTTTTAGCCCCAGGGCAGCCGGACCTTCAGCTGGCTGGTGGAACCCCAGAACACCAGCAATTGTGGCGATTCCAGAATTATCAGCACAGATATGCCTAGGACAAAGTGAGAGGTTAGTGCCCTATAGACTTTGGGACCAGTATTTGGGGAACGCGTGGCTTCCTCCCCTGGGGGCAAAAAGCTGCTGAAGAAACAGCTGCACAGAAGCCATTTTGCAGCGTCAGTAGTGGCTCTAGCTCCTGGTCTGCGAACTGTACGAAGATCCAGCAATCAGTCTGGGGGTTAATTGCTTTTGCTTTAAACAGCCTGGATCTGGATTGTGGTCTGGGGGGGAAGTTTGGGGCAGGTATCCAACTTGCCAGAGTGGGTGGAGGCTTTACAGAGGCCACCCAACTGGCGGAAGTTGTGAAGACCCCACGTTTGGGCGGAAGCTCCCCTGTCTGGTGGCAGAATCCTACTGTGGCAACAAGCCCCAAAATCAAGTAATTAAGTGGCAATATGCCTAGGCAAATGAAACAAAATAAACAGAAAAGTTCAACATTGGACTCCTATTTTAGGGGCAAAGAGGCTCAAATCATGGAGGAGGACTGTGAGGTCAGAACTCCTGCACCAAAAGACGCAAATGAAAATACAAGCTGGCTACAGGCCATAGAGGACCTTAAGAAGCAGATAAGAGAAGTGGGGGAAAATTGGGGAAGAGAAATGAAAAAGATGTAAGAAAAGTATGAAATGATAGTCAACAGTCTGACTGAGGAAAATAACACCTTAAAAAATAGAATAACTCAAATGGCAAAAGAGGCTCAGAAAGGCAATGAGGAGAAGAATGCCTTAAAAAGTCGAATTTGCCAGATGGAAAAAAGAATCTCAAAAGCTCACTGAAGAGATTCATTCCTTCAGAGTTAGACTGGAGCAAATGGAAGCTAGTGACTTTATGAGAAATCAAGATGCTGTTAAACAGATCCAAACAAATGAAAGAATAGAAGGCAATGTGAAATCTCTCATGGGAAAAACCACTGACCTGGAAAATAGATCCAGGAGAGATAATTTAAAAATTATTGGACTACCTGAAAGCCATGATCAAAGAAAGAACCTAGAAATCATCCTTCAAGAAATTCTCAAGGAAAATTGCCCTGATGTTTTAGATCCAGAGGGCAAAATAGAGGTTGAAAGAATCCACCAATCACCTCCTGAAAAAGATCCCCAAAAGAAAACTCCCAGTAATATTATAGCCAGGTTCCAGAATCCCCAGATCAAGGAGAAAATACTACAAGCAGCCAGGAAGAAACAATTTCAATATTGTGGAAACACAATCAGAATAGCCCAGGACCTGGCAGCTTCTACACTGAGGGATAGAAGGGCATGGAATATGATATTCCAGAGGGCAAAAGAGCTGGGAATGAACCCAAGGGTCACCTACCCAGCAAAACTGAGTATCTTGTTTCAGGGGAAAATATGGTCATTCAGTGGAATAGAGGACTTTCAAGCATTCTTGAGGAAAAAACCAGAGTTGAATAGAAAATTTGACATTCAGACACAAGAAGCAAGAGATGCTTGAGAAGGTAATCAAGGAAAAGAAATCAAAAGGAACTTATCAAAGTTGGACTATTTATAGTCCTACATGGAAAAACAATAACTGTGTTTGATGAAACATTTCTCATTATGAAAATAATTGAAGAAGGGTACATGGCATATGTTCACAGGTATACATGGATAGAGGGAACAGGTTGAATTTGATGGGAAGGGATGATTATTTTTTTTTGGAGGGCAATTGGGGTTGGGTGACTTGCCCAGGTTCATGTGGCTGGGTTTTTGTTTGTGCATTGGGTGTCTGGGGCTGGATCCGAGCTCGGGTCCTTCTGGCTCCGGGGCTGGCTCTCTGCTCGCTGCACCACCTAGCTGCCCCAAGGAAGGGATGATTCTTAAGGGGTGAAGTCAAGAGGTGAGAGAGGAAAGTGGCAAGAGGAGATGGAGAGAGACAGGGTAGGGCAAACTATCTCATGTAGAAGAGGCAAGGGGAAGTAGTTGCAGGGGAGGGGAAGAACAGGAAGGCAAAAAGGCAAAAGCATATTCTCATTGAAGTTGGCTCAAGGAGAGAATCACATACATACTAAATGGAATATCTTACCCTCACTCACTCTCCTGAGTAGGGGAAAGGGGGATGAGAGGGGGAATGATGGAGGGGAGGGCATTCTGGGGAGAGGGGAGGTTAGAAGTACCCACTATCAAAGAGGGACAGGATCAAAGTAGGGAATGGACCAGGTGGGAGGTGAGACAGGTGGGAGGGAAATATAAGCAGTCTTTTACAATATATCTACTATGGTAATGTTTTGCATAGATATACATGTACAACACATACTGAATTGCTTATCTTCTCAGAGGGAGTGGGTGACAAGGGAGAAAGGGAATGGATCTGAAAATCGAAGTTTTAAAATTAAATGTTTCATAAGATGTCCAGGCAGTGGGGCTCAGAAATTCACCTTGCCCTAATGGCAAAGTCAAGGGGGTATGGGAGAAGATATGGGAGAGAGCAGATTGGATGAGGGGATATCTAGTGGGACTGCTATTCTGGGGTGGTGGGTAGGGAAAAAATGGGGGGGGGAAATGTAACTCATAATCTGGTGGAAATGATGTAAACCAGAAGTTAATAAAGCATTTGTTTAATTTAAAAAAAATTTAAAAAAATAAAGTTGAACTATTTACATTCCTACATGAAAAAATTAAATTTGTAACTCATGAAACTTTTCTCAACATGTGGATAGTTGAAGGGAATTTATATGTATATGTATAAATACATATATATGTATAGGAGGGTGTATGTGTGTATAAATATAAACATATATATGTATGTGAGTGTGTGCTTATGTGTGTACATGTATGCATAGACAGAGGGCACAGGATGGGTTGAATATGAAGGGATGACATATTAAAAATAAAATTAAGAGGTGAGAGAGGAATATATTGAGAGAAAGAGAGAGATAGATAGATCAAGGTAAATTATCTCATATAATAGATAAGAGAATACTGTTACAATGGAGGGGAAGAACATAAAGGTGAAAGGGAATGGGTCAATTCACTCTCATTGAATTTGGCTTAAGGAGGGAATAACACACACATTTGATAAGGTATTTTGCTCTACATGAAAGCAGGGGGGAAGGTTATAAGGGGGGGGGGTGATAGAAGGGAGGACAGATTCGGGGAGAGGGCAGTTAAAAGCAAACACTTTTGAAAAGGGACAGGGTCAAAGAAGAAAATAGAATAAATGGAGGCAGGATAGGATGGAGGGAAATATAGTTAGTCTTTCATGATATAACTACTATTGAAATGTGTCGTATAACTACACATGTACAACCTATGTTGAATTGCTTGTCTTCCTGAGGAGGGGGTTAGGTGAGGAGGGAAAAAGGGAAAGACTCTGAAACTCAAAAAGTTACAAAAACCAAATATTAATTACATGCAACTAGGAAATAAGATATACAGGCAATGGGATATGGAAATCTATCTTGCCCTACTAGAAAGTTGGCGGGGGGGAGCACAGGGGGATGTAAGAGAGAACAGATTGGGGAAAAGGGTATTCAGTAGGTTTGATATTTTGGGGTAGGGGTAGGGGAATGATGGGGAGAAAAATTGGTAACTCAAAATCTTGTGGAAATGAATGTTGAAAACCAAAAATAAATAAATAAACTTAAATAACAAAAAAGAACAAACAAAGAATAATTCACCAATCACCTCTTGGAAAAGATCCAAAAAAGAAAACTCCTAGGAATATTATAGTCAAATTCCAGAATTCCCAGATCAAGGAGAAAATATTACAAACTGTCAGGAAGAAACAATTTGAGTATTGTGGAACATGATCAGGATAACACAAGATCTGGCAGCATCTATCCTAAGGGATAGAAGGGCTTGGAATGTGATATTCCAGAAATCAAAGGAGCTAGGATTAAAACCAAGAATCACCTACTCAGCAAAACTGAGTAATAATGCTTTAGGGGAAAATATGGTCATTCAATGAAATAGAGGACTTTCAAGTATTCTTGATGAAAAAACCAGAGCTGAACCGAAAATTTGACTTTCAAATATAAGAAGCAAGAGAAGCATGAGAAGGTAAACAGGAAAAAGATATCAAAAGGAACTTATTAAAGTTGAACTATTTACATTCCTACATGGAAAAATGAGAATTCAGGTGGCTAGGTGGCGCAGTGAGTAGACACTGGCTCTGCAGTCAGTTCAGATCTGGCCTCAGACACTTAAAACACACAAACAAAAACCTAGCCATGTGACCTTGGGCAAATTACTTAACCCCAATTGCCCTCCAAAAAGCAAAAAAAAAAAAAAAAATGAGAATTGTAACTCATGATTCTTTTCTTAGTATGAGGATAGTTGAAGGGAATATAAATGTATACATACATACATACATACATACATACCCTCCTATACATACATATATGGGTATGTATGTGTATAAATACATAGTGAGTGTGTGTCTATGAGTGTACATGTATACATAGACAGAGAGCATAGGATCAGTTGAATATGAAGGGATGATGTCTAAAAAATAAAATTAAGTGGTGAGAGAGGAATATATTGGGAGAAGGAGAAAAGGAGCAATAGAACAGGGTAAATTATCTCATATAAAAGAGGCAAGAGAAAACTTACAATGAAAGGGAAGAGCAGGAAGATAAAAGGTATGGGTAAACACTATTCTCATTGAATTTGGCTTAAGGAGGTAATAATATACGTACCCAATTGGGTATTTTATCCTACAGGAAAGTAGGGGGAACGGGATAAGAGGAGGGATGATAGAAGGGAGGGCAGATTAGGTGAGAGGGTAGTTAGAAGCAAACACTTTTGAAAAGGGACAGAGTCAAAGGAGAAAATAGAGTAAGTGGGGGGTGGGATAGGATGGAGGGAAATATAGTCTTTCACAATGTAACTATTATGGAAATGTTTTGCATACCTACACATGTACAACGTATATTGAATGGCTTGTCTTCCCAGTGGGGGTGGGTGAGTGAAGAGGGAAGAAGGGAAAGAATCTGGAAATCAAAGTTTTAAAAACAAATGTTTAAAAAAATTGTTTTGTTTTGTAACAGTCAACTGGGAAATAAGATATTTATTTGGGGTATAGAAATCCATCATGTTCTACCAGAAAGTTAGGAGGGATAGGGAGGATATAAGAGAGCAGAGTGGGGGAAGAGGTATTCAGTAGGCTCACTAACTTGGTGTGGGGGTAGGGGAAAGGTAGAGAGAAAATTCACAACTCAAAATCTTATGGAAATGAACGTAGAAAACTAAAAGTAAATAAAAGATCTAAAAGGCAACAGATTTACTACTACTGCTGAAGCCTGCTCCTACTGGCTCTAAAGAACTGATAAATTGAATTTTAGTGTTAGTGTTAGTGTTAGTGTGTGTGTGTGTGTGTGTGTGTGTGTGTGTGTGTGTGTGTGTGTATGGACCTATACATATACATGTACACACATATACAAACATATATATATACACACATATAAAAGTGGATGTGTGCATGAGTATGTATTTTTTAAACTCAACTAAAACATCAAAAAAAGAGGATCTCCAAATCATTTACCTAATAAATATTTAAAGACTTAACTCAACAAAAGGGGGGTGTATGTGAAGCCATGAGTCTCCACAGTGCTTGCCCTTCTTTTTTTCTTTTGAAGGACATACTCACTTGCACACTTTATCTTCTATGGCCTCTGTGCTTGTTCTGAATTTCTTTCTCTTCTCTCCTGGGCATTTGTACAAATGTGACCATGACTCTCTTTTCTGCAGCTCCATTATCACTAACTCCTGTTCCTGACACCACCCCGCCCCAGCTAAAAAGCTAGAGACAGAAATAGGGGGAAACACTTTTAATCAATAAGCAAAGACAATCCAAACAAATACACACCCAATGGCCATGTCCCAAAATGTATGTCTTTACATTTTGTGCCTTCTCTCTCTCTCAGGAAGTGAATAACATGATTCATCATCTGTCCTCTGGACACGTGGTTACCATTACATTTATCAGAGTTACTGAATCTTTCACAGCTCTTTTGTTTCAGGATTGTTGCCCTTCTATAAACTGTTCTCATTCTCCTCACTTCCCTCTACTTCAGTTAATATTACCTACTTCTCTGAAATCATTTTTTCTTATTTCTTTGATGCAGTAATATTACATTCCATTTATACATATCACGTTGTTTTCAGTCACATTTCGCAATTGTTGGCCATCTCCCTACATTCTAGTTCCTTTGATTCAAGTGTATATAGTTTTTCTTTTTTCCTTAGAATCACCTCTCCAGGTCATGTTTTCTTCTAAGTCTGTCTTGAAGGAGAATGTATATTTCAAATTCAGTCTTTCAAGTATGTTTTGCTTACAATGATTTTGTCCCTGGGCTGTCCATTCTCTTAACTGCTTTCCCCTCCCCACTTGTTCCCTGTTAAAAATTAATGTATTTCTACAATATAATTTGCATGTCCCACCCTGCTGTGTTCACTTCAGAAAAGATTGAAGCTTATTTGATGCCCGTTCTTCCTGCCCTTTCTTCCATCTTTGCATATTCTTCTCCCACAGCACAATGATGAGAAATAGCAAGGCCTAGCCCCCTTCTTCTTCCTTCCTTTACCAGTGTCTTCCTCTTCGTACCCTCCTTCTTTTTTCCCTCTTCACACCCTCAGAATCAGAATAGATCCTCTCTCATTTAACAAACAAGTTGTCAAGTCTTGTCAGATTCTGACTTTAGTTTCTGGACAACTGAACTGCAGATTTTACTTTGCATTACTTTACTCTCTTGCTCTAGAACTTCAGGGAAATTTTCCTTAATAATTTCTTTTAATATTTTATCCAGATTCTTCTTTCAATCACAGCTTTCAGGTAGCCTGACAATTCTTCTGTTTTCTCTCCTTGATCTGTTCTCCAGATCAGTTGTTTTTCTAATGAGATGTTTCAGATTCACTTCTATTTCTTCTAGTTTCTTAGTCTTTGGTCTCTTTTCTAATTTTTTTGGATACTTTTCTGCCATTTTCTTCCCCTTTTTGACCTTTTGGTTTTGTTCTAATGCTTCTGGCTGTCACTGAAGTCATTACTTTGTTTGGCCTATGCTGGTTTTCAGAGTGTGTTAATGAGACAAGGATCATCATCCTGTCTTCTCAGTGGCTTATTCTCCTTCCAGATGTTCACTGCACTGCCTTCACTTCATTTTCATCTCCACTGTCATTTCATCTAAGTACAGCTATTCATGAAGTCTGGTAGAAAATCATTCCTCCTCTCAGCATGATACACACACATATGCATGCACACATGCATGCATGCACATATGTACATATACATGTATATAGATATAAATATTCTTCTTTGGGAACATGCTTTGATATACACTAATTTTTATATTGTTTGGCTTACTTTGGCTTTCTTATCTCTCCAGACTTATTTCTCAAACTGGACTTTCTGCCTTGGCCAGACTCTACTCCTTAGAGTGCTGTTGAACAGGGTAGTTAGTCCAGATGATCTTGTCCTTTTTCCCCTGGATTTCTGCACTGATCTCCAAATTCCAGGGTGAGCAGTCCCAGGATCTTTCATCTTCTTAGAGCAGGCTCTTTAGGGCTCCCTGGGGGAGGCTGTCTCCAGACAGTATGTTAGAGAACTGGGGGTCCCTAATTAGACACTGTAGCCTTCTTCTGGGTGCTTTAGCTCTATGGGGTTGCCAAAAGTCCTGCCCTGTGGCTTTCTAGCATCCTTAGGGCTCTCTGAAGAGAATAAGGATCACTCCACTCTTTTGACATCCAGTCCCAGAGCCCTGCAGGCTACATAGACCTCAGGTCACAGTGGGAGGCTAGGCTCATGACCTGCCTCGAATGGTGGGCCCCCTTTCTTAGAGTCAGTGACATGATGACTACATTTTGGTGGAGTTCTGGGGGAAAGAAGTCACTCACTTGTAACAGCAATGCTTCTTGGAGCTGCCATGCGGGTGTAAGACCAAAAACACCAGCACACAGGATGGCTAATAGTACAGGTTCTTTGATCTGCTTTCCTAAAGGAAAACAGCTCATAAGGGGTCAGCAATCTTACTTTAATCAAACATATATATCAGGTACTTAGTTCAAGGGAAAAAGTCAGCACCCTCAACTTCAGAGAAAATACAAATAGAAATTAGAAGCAGAAATAATAGTATAAAGACCAACAGACAGGGCTTCTAAACATCTGATCAAATACATACATCACAGATCAACAGAAATTCAACTGTCTGACCATTATTTACTTATATAGTTACCAGAGAGAGAAGCACCAGAATCTGGATTTTCAAAGTCAGGGGGCTCCTTAAAGGCTGCCCAGAGTCTGATCTGGCTACATCACATGAACACTCTTCCCATGAGTGAGCCCCAAAGCAAAATGTTAACCCCAGAGTATACATACACTTCTTCAGGGTCAAAGAGCATCACAGCCCTTGTGAACCAGGCTGATGTGCCTTAGATTTCCATGTGGCTTAAGTAGGTCACATGGGCCTATTAATGGATGGGAAAAAATACATTAACAATATATCATTGGAGCTGGTCTTTCTATTCCTTGAGCATTTCTTAGCATCATGAAAAGTCCAGGGGTGTTGATGGAATAGATGCATGAGATCTGGGTGGTCTGCCTCTGTCCAGGAGCCACCTGGATCAAAAGTCCGAGGTTAGGAGGATCTTTAACATAGAGAAGAAAAGACAAAAAGGAATAGGAAAGAGAGAGGGCAGAAAAGAGGAAGAGAGAGGAAGGGGAAGAGAGAGAGAGAGAGAGAGAGAGAGACAGATGGAAAAGGAGAGTGGGGAGGAGGGAGGAAATGAGAGGGAAGGAGAAAGGGAGTGGTAGGAAAGAGAGACAGTCTATGGAGATTCAAGCTGATGACAGAAAAGGGAGACTCCTTAGCCTTTTCAAGACCCATGAGAAGGAAATAGGATGGAGGGGAAAAGGGAGAGAGAAGGAGGGAAGGAAGGAGATGGAAAGAGAGGAGTAAAGAGAGGGAGGAAGGAAGGAAAAGAGGGAGAGGGAAGGTCTCAGAGAGAGGGGAAGGGAGGGAAACACAGAGAGGGAAGAGGGAAGAGATGGAGGGAAGGAACAAAGATTGTGGGGAATCAAGCTAATGGCAGAGAAGGGAGGATCAGAGACATCCTCAAAATACAGGAGAAGAGAGAGGGGGAAGAATAAATAGGAGAGAGGAAGGGAAGGAGGCAGAGGGAGAGGTAAAAAAGAAAGGGAGAGAGGGAGAAAAAGAGAGAGGAAGAGAGAGAGCAAGGAAGAACAGAAGGGAGGGAGGGAGGAAAAGTGACAACCCTGACACAGAGCCTGGAGCAAGAACAACCAGGCTAAACAACTGGGGGGAGGGGGAGAACTGGCAGGGGAAGGGGGAGAGCTGAGCTTCCAAAATTTATGGAATGCCAGTCAAGAAATACCTGAGGGGAGCGGAGCCAAGATGGCGGAGTAGAAACAGCTCATCCAAGCCATTCTGCCCCCAGATTCCCCCCAAACTATGTAAAAGGGGACTCTGAACAGCTTCTGGAGCCCCAGCACCCACAGAACCACACAGAGAAGCTAACCTCCCGCTGAGGACAGCCCAGCAGCCCTGCAGGAAGGACCAGTGCAGCACTCTGGGAGCCGGCAGAGCGCAGAGCGCAGAGTGCAGGGAGCGGAGGCAAGCAGAGGCCAGGTCCTCGTGAGCCGAGGTTTTAGCCCAAGGACAGCAGGGTAGAGGAACCCCAGAACACCAGCAGCCGTGGCGACTCCAGAATTATCAACATAGACATGCCTAGAACAAAGTAAGAGGTTAGTGTCCTATGGACTTTGGGACCTGTATTTAGGGAATGCGTCGGCTCCCTCCCCTGGGGGCTAGAAGCCACTGAGGAGACACGTCATTTTGTAGTTTTCAGAGTTGGCTCCAGCTCCCGGCCTGCGAATTTGTAGGGAGATCCAGCGATCAGTCTTGGGGGGTAATCGCTCTTGCTTTAACCTCCCTGAATCTGGATTGTGATCTAGGGTGGAAGTCGTGGGTGGATTTACAACTTGCCAGAATCGGAAGTGCCCCCCACACGTTCGGGATGAAAATTCCTCTATCTGGCCTTAAAGCCATAGTGTGGCAACAAGCCCAAAAGTCAAGTAATTAAGCAGCAACATGCCAAGACAAAGGAAACAGAAAAATGCAACCCTAGACTCCTATTTTGGGGGCATAGAGCGGGAAAAGGACTGTGAGGTCAGAAGTCCTCCTCCAAAAGCCCCAGGGAAAACATGAGCGGGTTGCAGGCCATAGAGGACCTTAAGAAGGACTTTAAAAATCAAATAAGAGAAGTGGAGGAAAAATTGGAAAGAGAAATGAGAAGGATGCAGGAAAAGTATGAAATGAGGGTCAACAGCCTGACTGAGGAAAACAACACCTTAAAAAATAGACTAACTCAAATGGCAAAGGAGGCCCAAAAGGGCAATGAGGAGAAGAATGCCTTAAAAAGTCGAATTTGCCAGATGGAAAAAGAATCTCAAAAGTTCACTGAGAAGATTCATTCCTTCAGAGTTAGACTGGAGCAAATGGAAGCTAATGACTTTATGAGAAATCAAGATGCTGTTAAGCAGATCCAAACAAATGAAAGATTAGAAGGCAATGTGAAATATCTCATGGGAAAAACCACTGACCTGGAGAATAGATCCAGGAGGGACAATTTAAAAATTATTGGACTACCTGAAAGCCATGATCAAAGAAAGAACCTAGAAATCACCCTTCAAGAAATTCTCAAGGAAAACTGCCCTGATGTTTTAGATCCAGAGGGCAAAATAGAGGTTGAAAGAATCCACAGATCACCTCCTGAAAAAGATCCCAAAAAGAAAACTCCCAGGAATATTATAGCCAGGTTCCAGAATCCCCAGATCAAGGAGAAAATACTACAAGCAGCCAGGAAGAAACAATTTCAATATTGTGGAAACACAATCAGAATAGCCCAGGACCTGGCAGCTTCTACACTGAGGGATTGAAGGGCATGGAATATGATATTCCAGAGGGCAAAAGAGCTGGGAATGAACCCAAGGGTCACCTACCCAGCAAAACTGAGTATTTTGTTTCAGGGAAAATATGGTCATTCAGTGGAATAGAGGACTTTCAAGCATTCTTGAGGAAAAAACCAGAATTGAATAGAAAATTTGACATCCAGACACAAGAAGCAAGAGATGCCTGAGAAGGTAATCAGGAAAAGAAATCAAAAGGAACTTATCAAAGTTGAACTATTTACATTCCTATATGGAAAAGCAATAACTGTGACTGATGATATCTTTCTCACTATGAAAATAATGGAAGAAGGGGGTGTAGTCATATGAATACATATGTGAATGTGTGTGTATATGGTTACAGTTATATATGGATAGAGGGCATAGGTTGAATCTGTTGGGAAGGGAGAATACTCAAGGGATGAAATTATGAGGTGAGAGAGGAAAGTGGCAAGAGGAGATGGGGAGAGACAGGGTAGGGTAAACTATCTCATGTAGAAGAAGCAAGGGGAAGTGGTTACAAGGGAGAGGGAGAATAGGAAGGCAAAAAAGGGCAAAACCACATTCTCATTGAATTTTGTTCAGGGAGAGAATGACATACATACTAAATGGGATATCTCAACCTGCAGCAGAATAGGGGGAAGGGGGATGAGAGGAGGGATGATGGATGGGGGTCATCCTTGGGGGGAGGGCAGGTTGGAAGTACCCACTATAGAAGAGGGACAGGATCATGTAGGGAATGGACCAGGTGGGGGGTGGGATGAGTGGGAGGGAATTATAAGCAGCCTTGTACAATATATCTATGATAATGTTTTGCATAGCTAGACATGTACAACATATACTGAATTACTTATCTCCCCAGAGGGAATGGGTGACAAGGGAGGAAGGAAATGGATCTGAAATTCGAGGTCTTAACATTAAATGTTTCAAATATATATAAATACTATTATTAATACTCTTTTGCTTATAATTGGGAGATAAGATGTGCAGGCATTGGGACACAAAGATTCACCTTCCTCTAATGGAAAAGTCGAAGGGGGTATGGGAGAAGGTATGGGAGAGAGCAGATTGGAGGAAGCGATATCTTGTGGGACTGCTATTGTGGGAGGTTGGGTAGGGGAATAACGGGGAAAATGATTGTAACTCAAAATCTGGCAGAAATGAATGATGTAAAACAGAAGTTAATAAAGCATTTGTTTAAAAAAAAAAGAAATACCTGAGGAAATTGCTATATACCTAAATACTGTCATCAAGTAAAGAAGGAGCAGATGAATGAATTGGACATAACCCCCAAAACCCAAAATTGAATGTCATTATAGGAATTGTGAAAACTGACTGACACCCACAGACTTCCTCTCCTGCCCCTGTGCTGGGGATCTTCTTCCTCCCCACAACCCCTCCTAACCCACGTCCTTTTCAGTTCTTTTTAGGAAAACTAAATGGTGCTGAGCCAGGCCTCAGGAAGACCTGAGTTCAAATCCTACCTCAGACACTTACTAGCTATGTGACCCGCCTCGGTTTCCTCATCTGGAAAGTGGAGATGTTAATAACACCTGCCTCTCTCAGCACTGGAGTGAGGCTACAGTGAGAACCTCTTTGTGAAGACCTTGGCAAACCTTAGAGCACCATCTAAATGCTGACTGTGATTTCCCTGAGACTAGCTACTGTCCTCTGTACATGGAGGGGAAGTGGGGGAAGGCTGGAGCTTATCTGGCAAAGCCCTGGCAGTGGGACCTTCACCCAAAGGCACCTCCCCAGTTCTGCTCTGCCCCTCCTCCCTGATGCTGATGCCTCATTCTAAACACACGGCCCCCAAACCACCCACTCCATGCGGCAATCATCAGGAAACCACAGTTGCAAGGAGCTAGGAAGCCTTCTCTGTGAGACTGGACCCTGAGGGCCTCAGAGCACAGCAGACCCTGGTCACATCCCCAGCCTCAGACTGTGCCTGATCTGCCATTGGTCTTTCTTCCCACCAGCTACAGGCACCACCATGACCCCAATCCTCTCTGCCCTGCTGAGTCTCGGTGAGTCCTGGGGAGGGGGACCCCCAAACTCAAGGGGATGTTAGATACCACTGACACCAGATAGAAGCCCAGTTTTTCAGAGGAATACCTTTGGCCCAGAGAGGAGGGACCAGTCCAAGGTCACCCAGCAAGGTGTGGAGGGGGGAGCATCTGGAGCCCTTAGAGGGGTCTCCTGGTGTCCAGCCCCTTTCACTCACACCAGCCCTAAACCCAGGCTCTAGACCCTCTGTCTCCTTTCTGTGGGGGTTTTCAGTGGGGAGGATGTGGGGAACTGGGAGTAACCAGGGTTCTCTCTGCCAGGGTTGTGTCTGGGCCAGAGGATGAGGGCAGAGGCAGGTGAGTCCTTCCCCCCCATATCTCTGCCCAGAGCTGCCCCGAGGAGAGGGGTGTGGGGAGGTCTGACCAGAGCTGGGAGGGTTAAAAGTCAAGGGACACAGAATGGGGGGCCCAGAGAAAGGGATCCCCTGGAATGGACAGTTCTCTTTCTTATCCAGACACACTCCCCAGACCCTCCCTCAGGGCAGAGAACAGCTCATTAGTGCCCCAGGGGAGAAGTGTGACCCTCAGGTGCCAGGGGTCTCTAGAGGCTGATATCTACCGTCTGGAGAAAGAGCAAGGGTCTAAAAGGACAGAGATCAAGGATGTGAAACTCTCTGGAATGGAGGCTGAGTTTCCCATCGAATCAGTGACAGCAAACCAGGCAGGGACCTACTACTGCCTCTACAAATACTCATCAGGCTGGTCACAGCTCAGTGAGCCCCTGGAGCTGGTGGTAACAGGTGAGGACCCCCCCCACCCCCGGCAGCCCAGGCCCCTCAGGCAGGGCTGGCTCTGGGTCCCAGCAGCCCCTGAGCTCCTCCCCAACCTGGCCCCAAGCCTCCCTCTGCTTCTGCCTCTGCCCCTCTTGTCCTCTCCCCTGGCTCTGCCTCTGCTCTCCTTCTGGGGCCAGAGGTAGGGGAAGGGGAATCGGGGTTTACACAGCACCTACTATGTGCCAAGTACTTCATAGTTATTACCTCTGTGAGGCAGGTGCTGTTATGATCCCCATCTTACAGATGAGGAAGCTGAGGCAAGCAGACAGGAAGTGACTGTCCCAAGATCTCATACCTGACTAGTGTCTAAGGTTTGATTTGAGCTCAGGTCTTCCTGCCTCAGCCCCAGGGCTCTATCCACTGTACCACCAGCTGCCTCAGGCAGATCCCACCTTGGGGCCAGAGAGGAGGCAGGAGGCAGAGCTAGGGACTCCCTGGGGGCGCTATAGAGAGCTGGGGGCACGTTTGATCCCATCCCTGATCCCCCAAAGGGAGGAGAGGAAGCAAGGAGGCTCTGCTGCTGCTCTGCCCCTGCCCCAGCTCAGGCCTAGGCACAGGGGGGGGAGTGGGTCTCTCCTCTGTGTATCCCCAAGGATTTTCTGTACAAGAAGATTTAGGAGAACAGGATAGAAGGAACTAAAAGTCACAGCCAGGCCTCTAACTCTCCTTCCCACAACTGCCCAGGGTCCAGGATAAGAGCCAGGCTCTGCTTTGGGGAGCTGAGAACTGGCCAGAACTGCCTAGATGGATCTTAAATAGGCCCCTACCCCCAAGGAGAGAGATTCTGTGACAAAGGACCAGGGACTGGGGCTCCCAGCCCAGGACCAGGGAGGAAGACGCCCTGTCTAAGCTTCCCTTCCCAGCACTGGCCCCATTTGTCTCTCCTCTGTCTCTGTCTCTCTGTCTCTCTGCTTATCTGTCTGTCTCTCTCCCTCTCTCCTTCCCCCTCCCCTTCTCCTACTCTGTCTGTCTCTGTCTTTGTCTCTCTCTGTCTCTCCCTGTTTCTGTCTCTGTCTGTCTCTGTCTCTGTCTGTCTCTGTCTTTCTCTGTCTCTCTCTCTCTCTTTCTCCCCCTACTCACCCACCCACTTTCCATCCCCCACACCAGAGCTGTCCAAAATCCTTCCCCTTTCCTAATGCTGTGATATCTCCATTTTTCTGGAGATGGGCTAAACCTTCACCCCCAGGCAGGGGTCTAGGCAGCCCCAGGTCAGTCCTCCCACCAGCCAAGTCTGGCCCCTAGTCTAAAAGAGGGGGGTTACAGGCCTAACTCTAGGCTCTCCTCCTTCTCCTCCCCCAGGCCTGTATGACCCACCCTCCCTCTCAGCCCTGCCCAGCCCTGAGGTGGCCTCAGGACACAATGTGACCCTGCAGTGTCAGTCAAAGGGATGGTATAACAGGTATGCCCTGTACAAGGGGGGAGAAGAGATCCAGAAAGGCATGGCCCAGGACCATGGAAGGGAAACCCAGGAAAGTTTCCTCATCCCAGCTGTGAACTCTACCCATGAAGGAACCTACCAGTGCTACACCTTTCGAAACGACATCCCCCATGAGTGGTCATCACCGAGCAATGCCGTGGTGCTCAAGGTCACAGGTGAGGGAGAACAACTCCCCATTACCCCATCTTCCTCAGCTCCCTCACTGGCCCTGGGGCACCACCCTACCTGCTCAGGGCCCTACCCCAGGGGACCCCAGGGGCCAGGAGGGCTGGGGAAGGAGGAGGCATAGAGGGAGGGGATGGAGAGTCTGGGCAATGGTCCTGCTCAGAGAATGCAGACAGTGAGGCCTCTCCTCCCTGGCCCCTCTAGACACCCCCACCATCATAACTATCCAGTTATGTGGGTCCCACAGATAGACAAGGTGTCTACTAGGTCCCAAAAAAGGGGATGGAGGAGGTGAGAGGGGGAGCCAAGAGGAGGCCAGAGCAGGCCTGGGTGTAGCCAAGGGGGAGGAGGGAAGTTAAATACCCCTAAACCCATCCCCCTTCTCCTCTCCCTGTGTCCCATAACCACCCCCAAGCCCCAGACAAAAGCTAGAAGAGGGGTCATAAAAATCATTCAATCACCAAATCTCACAAGTGCACAGGCCAGGAGACGTCACTGAGGACACACAGCCATTTAACAGAAAAAAAAGTGAGGTCCAGTGAAGGGGAGGACTTGCCCAACATCCCACACCCAGCAAGTCTGGGCAGAGTTGGAGCTCACCCCTGGGGCTTCCTCCAGATCCTCCAGCCCTCCAGGCCTTTCTGGGCTCCATGCCCAGCCCCCTAACTCTTCCCCCTTCCTCATTCCCAGGGATCTTCTCTCCAAGCCCTGAATCTGGGAACACACAGTTTGGTGAGTGATTGGAGGATTCCCCACAGAGAGTGGAGGGAGGCAGGGCTGGTGTCCAGTCAGGGTCTGCCACCCCATCCAGGCTCCCTCATTTCCCACCACTCTCCCTGCAGCACCGGGTTGTTCTCTTTTTCCCACCTCCAGACCTTTACCCAGGCTGTCCCCCCTGCCTGGCATGCTCTCCCTCCTCACCTCCTCCTCTTACAGTGCAAGGATCCCTCCCAGGCTGAGCTTAGGAGCCTCCTCCTGAAGCAGCCTCTCATATCCCTCTCCCCAGATGTTAGGGATCCCATTCCTCAGATGAGGCCCTGATGCTTGGTCTGTGTACATGGTACCAGAGCATTGCAGGGGAGTGTCAGCCCCTAGAGGCAGGAGCTAGCTTGGTTTTGTCATGGTAACTGTGGGTCTGACCCAGCACAGGGCCTGGGCCAGTGGAGGGCTTAATGAGAGTCTGCAGACCTGAGCTGTGGGCAGCCAGGTGGTGCAGTGGGCAGAGCACCAGGCCTGGACTCAGGAAGACTCATCCTCCTGAGTGCAAATCTGGCCTCAGACACTCACCAACTAGCTGTCTGACCCTGAGCAAGTCACTTACCTTAGTTTACCTCAATTTCTTCATCCATAAAATGAGCTGGAAAAGGAAATGTCAAACCCCTCCAGTATCTCTACCATAAAAACCCCCAGTGGGGTCACACAGTCAGACATGACCACACAATGACTGAACAACAGACCTGGATTACTGAGTGAGCCTGGAGGCTCCCTGAGGACAGGGCTCTGTTTGCTGCCCCTTGGACTGGGGGCTCCCCAGACACCAGGGTCCTGTTAGCCCTGCCCCCACCCTTGGCCTTCATCCTTGGCTTCCCCAGGTCTCCCAGCAGGCATCTCAATGGGCGTCTCAGCATTGCTGCTCCTGCTCTTCCTCTTCCTCCTCCTCCTCCTCTGCCATAGACGCTGGCGGCATCAGCCCAGGCTCAGTGAGTTCTTGGGGCTGGGGCCACCTGGGCTGAGGGCCCGATGGGGGTGGTACTGAGCCCCACTAAAGCCTGGCTCTGACTCTCCTTACAGGGAATGGGGGCAGAGAGGCCGAGGTCAGGAAAACCCGCAGGAGGTAGGCCCCCAGACATACCCCGATTCCCGCAGACCCTCCCCGACCTCCCTTGCCCACATTCCCAGACCTTCCCCTAACTTTCTGTGCTTTCTTGCTCCCCAGCTCTGACCCAGAGGAGAACCCCCTGGAGAAGACCCCGTGTGAGTGAGAGGGGCAGGGGCAGGGGGCCTGGGGCCAGAGGGAAGAGCCTGGTCCTGGGCAGAGCCAGGAGCCTGACCCCTCATGCCTTGTCCTCTTGCCTCCAGATGCTGCTGTGAATGATGACAGGCAGACAGAGGAGGCCCCACAGAAGGACCCTGCTGTGAGTCACTCACATTTCTCCCCTGGAGGGAGAGGCTTTCCAGGGACCCCCAGAGCTGGGAGGGGTCAGGGTCCTTCCCCCACCTCAGCCTTCCTGCCCCATATCCCACTGCCTCCCTCCATCCCCTCCTGTCAGGATCCAGAGAGGGAAGGCCCTCAGGAAGTGACCTATGCCCAGCTGAACATGAACAGCCTCAAGTCTCAGGTCCAGGATCCTCCCCGCTCTGGACCAGAGGAGCCCAGCCTCTATGCTGTCCTGAGGTGAGCTTAGCCTGAGCCCAGGGGAGCCAAGTAAGAAGAGACCCCTCCCCATTCAGCCCTTGCTTTCTGAGGACGGACCCTGTTCCAATCATTGACCCAGGTGTTAGGATCCTTTTCCATTACAGCAAGTACCTGATAGGGTACTTGGGATCTATGTTTGTAGTATCAGTCTATGTTTGTAATATCAGTTTGTAACACCAGTTTGTAAAATCAATTTGTAAAACCAGTCTGTAAAATCACATTTCCCCCTCCCCAGCCTCAGAGCATTAACTCTGCCCCTTCCCCCTGCCAGCACTCTGGCCAGCAACAACTCATGAACTGTTTATCTCTGCTTGGAACAATAACAAGCTACCTATGAATCCTTCACTAAACCATCTATAAACATTTTAGCTTAGGCAAATGTTATCTCCCCCTAGTATAGTGGACAGCTGCATCTATGAATCTTTTAATACCCTATCTATAGGTTAACTCCTCAGCCAATTATACACATATTGGGTCTCCCTTAGCCTTGGTTCCCAACATCCATCTTGTCAAACATGACACTGATGGGTGGCAGACTAGGCACTTCTCAGTGGCCCTTACTGCTAGCTGACTTAGTGACATTTTAGGCCTAAAACCACACCTCCAGGTAGCCCCAACTTGGGCTATTTCCCAGTGAATTATGGGCAATACGCCTGTGCAGTTGACATTAAAAGTACCTGTTCCTTTAAGCACTGACCACTCCTTAACTCCTCCCTAATCCCACCCTTACTCACCTAGTTAGCATAATTGACACCTGATTTACTGTCTTGACTCCTTAAAACTATACCTGTGACTTCTGTAAGTTTTCAGGTTCCCTAAAAACCCCTGCCTGCCCCTGCCCACTGTAAAGCATAACAATAAACTTTTACAATCCTGACTTCAAGATTGCTTGAGCCTACCGAATTCCTTCCAGACTTGGGGACTCTGGTCCTCGATTAGAGCCCCTGCATAACCTATTGCCCTTCCCCCCATCAGGGCCCAGTAACTGGATTTCTGCTGTGGCAGCCAGCAGGTTGGGTCTCAGAGGTAGTGTTAGTAGTCTGTATGAGCTCCTGTACCTTCTAGAACCTAATAAAAAAAAGCAGGCTCTTACCTTGTCACCGAATTCACTGGTAAAGAAATATCAAATAACCCGCCCACTGGGAGGGTCTGCACTGGAGCCCCCAGCTCTTCTGCTGCTCCAGATAGGAAGAATGACTGCCATGGATGGGGCACGTACTCTGCGTCTGGCCCTTTACACACATTATCCCATTAAAATCCTCACAACAGCCCTGGAAGGGAGGCGCTCTATCCTCCCTACTTTATAGATGGGGAAGCTGGAACAAATAGAACTTCAGTGACCTGCCCAGGGTCACCCAGCCAGGAAGTGTTTGAGCTCAGATTGTACTCGGGTCTTCCTGTCTCCAGTCCTGGTACTCTATCCACTGTGTGCCTGCCTCTGCTGCCCATAATTACCACTATGGTTTCCTGTTTTTCTCCCTGTCCCTCGAAATAATTAGTCAGCTGCCATTTAGTCAAAATCTCTCCCCTGCTTACTCCTCATGTCCTCTTATCCTCATCTTCTTCAACTCAACCCCAGCCAGGTCTGTCCATCCTTGCCTCTGTGTCCGATGGTTTTCCAGTTCCATAGCAATCTTCTCTCTATCCTCAGACCTCTTTCTTTCATGCTCCTTCCATCTACTAACCATCTATTATGCTCCAGCTCCCTGCTCCAGAACTTCCCTCACCTTCTGCACCTTCTCTTACACCCCACGCTAACACTGAAGAGATGTGAAGGGAAGGATTTTTTTTGTTTCAGGAGTGGGAGCATTGGGTTTGCTTTTAGGCAACAAGAATGAAACCAGTAGGTAGGGACAGAATGACAACTAGAAAGGTAGGGAAATGATTTGGGGGGAATTTAGCCAGAGGAGATGAGATGTAAAGGCATGTGAGGAAAAGGGCCAGAGGAGAAGAGGACGGGAGTGATCAATCAATCAGTCAACAAACATTTACTAAATACCAGCTTTGGGGCAGGCACTGTGCTAGGTGCTTAACATACAAGATGAAAAGTAAACAATGCACACCCTCAAGGAATTTGTGATGACAAGGAATTTTGAGATTAGGAGAAGGGCAAGAAGGTAACTCAGGGCAAAGTGACCCTAATTTCTCAACATAGTACAAGTTGTTCCTCTACTGAGATGACTGGGAATAGAGGAGGCTTGAGGAAAGAAGAAAAGAGAAGGCTTGGGACTGCCTCTGCGTGGGATGTAATAAAGAACAGATTAAAGGGGAATAAAAGGATTGCCTTGCCACAGTGAGAGCCCAGTTGACAGCGGATAACAAAAATGTGTAGATAACACTGCTCTATCTCTTCCTTCAGCTCCATTCAGCTACATGGGAGTAGGAACAGGAGACAGGTGGTGAGAATTACTGAAGGCTGGGATTCTACAGAGCAGGAGTAGGATTAGAACAAGACACCTGAGAGCAAAATAAAACTTAGTTTTGAACATGTTGTCTATTGTGTGGAGATTGTGAATGGAAGAAAGAGCAGAGATGATGGTCTGGAAAGACCCTGAGAACAGAAAGGAGATCACAGGAGAATTAGAAGTGTAAGAATGTCAGCTCCTTCAGAACAAAAACAACAGTTTTTGTTTTGCCTTCATCTCCCCAGAATACAACGTAGCAAGAACTTCCTAAAGGCTCGTTGGGTGAATGAATGAATCACAGAGGGAAAGAGAGAGAGGCGCAAAGAGGGATAGGCAGAGACATACAAGACAGAGACAAGGACAAGCCCTTTCGTACTGGCACCAGAGCCAAGAACAACACAGAAAAAAACATTGATTTATCTAAGCATTTACCAGTGAGGGTGTGGAAGTGGCAAGGACCCTGAGTTTGAAGTCAGAGGAACTGTCTAGTTTGACTCTTTTGCTAGGTCTAGGTCATCTCCAGTTGTGATTGTTATCTGGCCATTGGACCCAGATGGCTCTGGAGGAGAAAGTGAGGCAGGTGACCTTGCACAGCCTCCCTCGTTCAAATCAAAATCAATAGCAAGTCATGTCATCATCTCCTTGATGTCATGGTCCTCTTTGAGAACAAAGGGCAAACCACAACTTTTTACTATGCAGTGTGAGTATTGATGGCCTCTGAAATGCAGTGCCTCTCCCTTCTCACATGAATTCCTAGAGAAGCACCACCACAGAACTAAGCAACTTCTCTCAGTGTCCTAGAGGTACCTAGAGGTACCAAACTCCTCCCACTCTCTGTTCTAGCTTGTGAGCCCCTGGCACTGTCCTTACCTTTACATATGTGGAAGCAGACTATGTATTCTCCCCCACTTTTGTAAATATCAAGAAAGCATTTTAAAATTATTCTAGTCCAAAGTCTTTAGACTAATCTGAAAAAGAAGCCTTTAGCAGTTTTTTTGTTAACTATCACTTCTAAAACAATGCCCTATACTCTTTCAAATCAGCTCAGGAAGGATTTCTACTTTGAATTCAATAAGGCTATGACCAGATTAGAGCAAGGATCCCCTAACTGATGAATATGGGAGTGTCATAGGCAGACCTGGGGCTTAGGAAAATCACTTTGACAGCTGAGTGAAGAATAAACTGAAATGGGGAGAGACTTGAAGCAAGCAGACACCCCCACACACACCCTAACAGTGATTGTAATAATAAAGGCAAAAAATAACAAGGGCCTACATGAAAGCAGTAGCAGTAGCAGTGGAGAAAAGGGGACATATACAAAGGTGGTAAGGTGGTCCCTCATATTTGGCATGGCAGTGTCATTGGAGATGGTCGGTCTCTTCTTCCTCAACCCTTGTCCAAGGGTCATTCCTACCAGGAGAGGAAGAAGGAAACAAGCCAGAGACCACTGCTCTGCTCTCCTCAGAGAAAGAGGTTTATAGGCGAAAAGTGTATCTGTTGGGGTTTAGGGTGCTCAAGACCCCAAAATACCAACACGCCAGATCCTGCTGAACGAATTCAACTCAAGCCTTCTCTCAGCCAAAGGAAAACAAAGTTTATTAAAGATTCACCATACTGGGTAGACTCTTAAGGAGCCCAAGTATTTGTGATGTTTGTGCTAACAAGTGGACCAGAACAATCTGACACAGACAGTCTGCGCTAGGCTGAATCTCAGCACATTCATGGAGGCATAATGGGTCTTATATACAGAAAGAGTTGGGGAGGATCTGGGGGTGGTCTAGAGAAGGAGTTTGGGAAGGGTCTAGAGGAGTCTAAGGAGGGTCTTGACTACTGAGATCAGACTCCAGGAATGGGATTAAGGGTGGGAAATAACTGAAGACTTCCTGGAGATGACAGACAGTGGAGAGCTAGGCTAGCTTAAGGGTAACAGATTTGGGTATAGACATTTTAATAGGATCAAGGATGGAAAATAGCTAGACAATGGAGGGCTGGGTTAAGTTAAGAGTAACAGATTTGAATATAGATTTCTTGATCGGATCAAGTGTGGGAAGTAACTGGACAATGGAGGGCTAGGATAGGTTAAGAGTAACAGAGATTTGGGCCAAGCTATAATGAGTGGCTTATGGTCTCAAGCAAATGCCTTATCAGGTGGGAAGATTCAAGAGGGTTCTCAGAGCCTAAACCCCATCATATATATCTATTCCCTTAAATATTAGTCTAGGGATATGTTTTCAGGTTCAAGCTAACTTCTGATCACTGTTTCATTAATAAGGGAGGAAAGAGGACCCAAGGCTCCATATCTAAGGCTTGACTCCCTTACCACCTGTAAAGACAATCACAAGCAGCTCTCCTGAGGACTACTGATGTGAATAACTTTAAGGATCTAATTGCATAATATAGTGAACTCTCTCTTTATTTAGCAATAAACTAAAGCAAAACATTCAAGAAACTGAAGCACAACATTCACAACCATATAGTACAACAACTTATTACTGAGGTGGCCACATAAGTCTTAAACAAAACATATCATTCAGGAAGTCAGAAGCCCTTCAATCAATTTAGAATACCCACGTAAAGTCTTGTTTCATCTTGACTCAAGGCTGGCTTCCAGTCATCCTTAAGCCAATCATCCTTAAGGGGAAGCAGAAAGTACAAAGGCCATCCACCCCAAGGTCACAGTAAGTCACAATCTCACCACTCAATGCAAAGTACCCAAGTAAAGTCCTCTTTCGTCTTAACTCGAGGTTGACTTCCAAACCCCATGGCTCCTCTTCCAGGAGCTGACCTCTCCCAACTCTTGCCTGGACTCACACACAGGCAGCTTTCCCTTCCTATTTCATACCTCAGCTTATGGGGACTGCTCTTTAAAGCTTCTGTTTCTAGAAAGACAAAGTTTAACAGGGTTACAACAATTTACACACATTAAACTTAACAGAGCTACAATATCTGCACACATTGTTAGCATTATCATCTCAATTCATTTTCTATCTGACAAAGTAACATAAATCACCGGACAAGGTTTGTGTCTGAGAAATCAAACACAAATCAACAGTAAAGTCCCAGGGCTTCTGTAACAGCAGTAAAGTCCTTTTCCAGGGCTTCTGTCTAAAAACAACAGACAAGGCTTTTGTCTGACAGACCAACAGACAGAGTGCCAACATCACAAGCATTCTCCCTCTCAATTTTGCTTGGTCCCACCTGTGCTCAAGCTTTCATCTGCTCTGATCCTTCCTGTTCCCCTCTTTCAGCAAGCCCCTCCCACAGTGGGCTGCCAGTGTTGACCTTAGGCCTATTAAGGGCAGGGAAGGTCTCTAAACTCCCTTAGGCCCATTAAGGGCAACACAATGTATAGTGTTTCCAACAAAGACTTGACACAATCAAAGGTGAGACTCAAAGGAACTTGAAAAGCTGAAACAAGCAGCAAAGTACTACTTTGCTTGCCATGTCACCATCAAACACCATTACCACAATGAACATACAAAAGCCTGGACCTGATCAATGACCTGAAGGCAATCACAGACAGCTAGGGAGGTGGGCTAAGGTTCAAGGTGGGGGAACAGAGTGGCAGGGTCAAGAACAGAGGTTCTTGAAAAAGTCAGATGAGGCTGATCCAGGAGAAGAGCCTGGTGTCGTGATAGTGGGAGTCTCCACAGAATGAGGGGCAGAGATGGAAAGCTTATCAGATTCCTTAACAAGGAGGGCCTTTGCAGCAATGGCCCCGAGGCAAAGGGGCCAACCAGCAGCCACCTAGGGAAGGGCCCAGGGCCTGGGTGAGGACTCCTTTAGCCACTCCATTAGATTCAGCAACAAAAAGATAAACAAGAGCTTTCAGTAGGTGAAGCAAAGAGGAGGTCTTAATTAAGGAGCAGGAGGGGTGGGATTCTCGCAAGGGGATAAGGTCCTTAAGGAGGGCCTCATCAAAGAGGTCAGGGGAATTCTTGAAACCCTGGGGCAGAAGTGTCCAGGTTAACTGTCTGGAATATCCACCCTCAGGGTCTATCCAGGTGAAAGCAAAAAGGGGTTAACTAGCATCTTTGAGATCCAGAGCAGTGTAGGCACAATGAGAAGGGGAAAGGAGGCTAAGGAGGGTATAGTGAGAAAATCCCTGGGCCCCATCAATCAGTGAATGCTAGATCCTCTGGAGAGCAGCAGGTTTGTTTTTCTTCTGGGGCATTCATTTTTCCAATGGCCTAACTCTTTACAATAGGTGCATTCATCCCTCACAAGAGGTGGGTGGGCATCATGTGGTGTGTCGCCCACTCAGGCACCCTGTTTGGGAGTCTGAAGTGCAGTCACAAGGACCCGGGCAAGCCTCTTGTCCGCTTTGTCAGAAGAGCTATGCCTTTTGTCATAAGCCTTTTGGGTGGTTTCTACCAGCAGGGATACAACCATTTTCTCAAAACCCTCCAGTTTCTGGAGTTTCCTTTTAATGTCAGGGGCAAACTGGGAAACAAATGCAATATTTAAGGCCAGGGCATTTTTAGGGGCCTCAGGATCAATAGGAGTGTCCAAGAACAGAGAGGACACAAGGATTTGGATACCCCTTTGGAAAGAACAGTTTCTAAGCCAGGGAGGGGGATAGGTGACAAGATCTAGCCAGACATCAATATAAGGGAACTGATCTGGAGGTCCTGGATTCCCTGTGACCACCTGCCACACTGATTGGATAATTTGCTTGTTGAAACTTCCCTGAGGGGGCCAGCCCATCCCAAACATGGGCCACTCATTCATGCAATAAGAAATGAGTTTCCTCTTCTTCAAGGGGACCCATAATCTTCCCTGTCCTGATAGGCTACTTTAAAATGGCTTAGTATGCACCCCAGGGGAGTTTCTGATGTACTGGCTGAACCTCCCATGTTCTAGGATGAAAAGACAGACAAACAGTTTAGTCTTAGAAACAAATATATCTTCCCACTGGAAATCAGAAAAGCTACCTTTGAGGTGCTCATCTGATAGCCACTCGAATACTTGCTTTGCAGAATAAAAACGGGGAGGCTTTAAGCAAATGAGCTCAAGACAAAACTTTACACACAACACAGAATGGACAGACAGACAAATTATAGTCCCTATCCACTTGTTTGCCTCCCACAGATTCTGAACAGGAAGCAAATGGGCTCAAACGAATAAAGGACACATAGATACAGACATTAACCATATAACCAGACCATTTACAGGCAAGAGGGATGACATCTAGAGCTTTCCCTGAGGAGGAGATGCCCCCTGCACAAATGGCCATGTCTAGCCCTCCCCCTCCAGGAAACAGGACAGAATTTTACTCACCTCCAAACTGGAGGTCCTGGATCCACGAAAAGGCCAAATGAGGAACAAGTCAGAGTCAGGGAGGTAGGCGCGATCTTTCCCTCCTGGAGATCTGGAGCCCTGGAACGTCATCAGGGGCTAGCCCCCCTAGGGATTGGGGGGAGCAGATGCCTCCCTCCTGAGGCCAGGAGCTCTTCTTATTTGGGGATCTTTGCAGTGCCACAGAACACTGCAGATCTCGGTGGGACCTCCAAATGTTGAGCTTAAAGGAGTGAGACAGAAGATGCCCGAGACTGAAATTTGGAAGTGGATTTATTACCACAAGACTGTTGGAGTTACATGGTTACCCAAATCAGACTGTGTGCTGGTTTGTTTGTTTTTTTTTTGGAGGGCAATTGGGATTAAGTAACTTTCCCAAGGTCACACGGCTAGGTTTTTGTTTGTGTGTGTTAAGTGTTTGAGGCCGGATCCAAACTCAGGTCCTTCTGACTCCAGGGCTGATGCTCTACTCACTGCACCACCTAGCTGCCCCTGGTTTTTTAAAGAGATTCGATAGCCAGGTTAGGTAAGCCAAAACTACAATCAGTGATTGGTCAGTGTACATTTGAATTTCCCACCAGTGCAAAGTGAAACCTAGGCTGAAATGCCTGCCCAGGGATCAATTAGGGGAGGGGGAAGGTGGAGTTGTGTCCAGTAGACACCATTAAAGCTACAGCTATATTGTATCTCTTTCTTCACTCTATTGTAATTTTGCTTTTTTTTTTTTAATCGTTCTGTATGTACTATGGACCTGATTCCTATCTTATAAGCTGCTTGAACTGATACCAATTTGGGAACAAAGTCCCTTGTACTACAGTCACTTTGCCCCTGGTGTTTGTGTAGAGGCCCATCCTGTGGTCTTTTGTTTCCTTTCTTGTTTAACTGCTCAATGAAGAAAACTGTCACAAGACTGAATAGGAAGTGGGCAGTCCTACCATTTGAACATTTGCAGATTAACCTTATGAAATTACCAACAATTCAGGGCTACAGATGTTTTTGTACGCCAAGACCAGTTGAGCCATTAGGTCAAAATTTTTCCATTGACACAGTGCCAACATCAAACATTATAGCAAGATGTCTGATAAAGGACGTAATACCAAAGTTTGACCTGCCATATGCTATTGACTGTGACCAACCACCACACTTTTCTAGGGAAATAACTAAGAAATTCTCCAAGTGTTTTCGGATAACCCTGAGCCTGCACAATCCTTATCACCTATATCAGCATGGAAAGTTGAATGACTAAATAGGAAAGTTAAGACCCTTTTGGGAAAACTATGCCAAGAAACAGTTAAAATGCCAGTTTTCTTTCACATATCTGGAAAGAGACTGTCTTAATACAGACTGTCTTTGGAAGAAATAGTGTATGCATTCAAATCAGGAGATTGCTATGGATTCACAACTTCAGGAAGATATTTCATCTCCAATCCCCCTGGAATGGGTTGTTCCAGATCCTGCTGACAAGCCAAGCTGCCACCAGGGTTGCCAAGCAGATGACCTGGACTTATCACTCCCATGGGAAGTCTATCGTGATTGACCTCAGCCTAGCAGAGGACACAACCTCTAATTGGCTCCTTGGATCCCATTAAACTAAAAAGAGACCCTAACACCAATCAGTGGTCCTTGACTACCTGTTTGTTTGAGCTCATAATTAGGACCTTATTCTTCACCTGTAACCTACCATCCATTTGTTTTCAGTACTTTAGGCCCAGTTTCATGCACTTGAGGTTGGGGGAATCAGAAAAACCCAGTTCTTATGTTCACTTGATCCAAAATGCCAAACACATCTTTAATTGGACTAATTGGTAGATATGTGCCTATACCCCTTAAATCTTGGAGGAAAGGATAACCCTGGTGGGGATGGGGTAGGATGGCCAGGATTTGTGTGACTATTTGTATGACTACAATATGTCATCAATAGAGGAAACCATAAGCACAAAGCTAGCTGTACTGCCATAGGGCAAAAATGTTGAGATCAGATTTGGGAGAGTAGGTTTGGGTGTGAAAGAAGTCACTTAGATGTTCTCTTGTAACAATCAGGAGCTTTATTAACATGAAATCACATGAACCTGTATGGTAGCTACAAGGCGACATTAAGGTAGTAGTATTTGGGGGAACTAGGCTTTATACAGTCAGAAAACTATGCAGCCTGTAGATGTTCAGGATGATTATGTAGTTTTAGAGTTTTATGATAGTTAAAGTTAAAGACAGGATAAGAAAGACAGGGAAATTTTATGATGCAGTCTAAGGGAGACAAGGACAGGATAAGGAAGATAAAAGCGGGGGTGAGGGGGTACAGGATGGGGGAGACAAAAGGAATCCTTTTGGTAATTTCATGGTACAAGATAAGGAAAAGTTTTGTGGTATTTTAAGATAAGGGGAAAAGGACTTTAGGACCCTCTCAAGCTACAGAATGAGCCCACCCTCAGGAGGGGCCTGACAAAGTACTGGAAAAGCAGCTCTTAATATCCTGCTTAATCCCTAGGGTGCCATATGCTGTATCCACATCAGGAGAATTCCTCAACATCCTTTAGAGTCAACTGTAAGAAAATAGTAACATTTCCCAATTTTTGAGCCAGCTACGGCTATGCTGTATTGTAAGGTCTCCTTATTGCATTAGGAACAGAACAAGACAAAATGACTGGATAATGGGAAGGCAGACAGGATGGAACTATGCCATGCCCCGTTATAATAACACGACTATGCACAGGGCCCAGGGATGTATAAAGAAGGTTTTCTTTCCAGGCGTACATGGACAGGCTTTGAGGATACCCCTTTTGAGATGTGTGTATGTGTGCGTGTGTGTGTGTGTGTGTGTGTGTGTGTGTGTGTGTGTGTGTGTGTGTGTGTGTGCTCCCGCACATGCACGCATGCACACATGCAATAACAAAGCACACTATTGGCTTCCCCCAACTTGGCAGGAATGCTGCAGGATGATAGTGTTCTTTTGGCCTCTGTCCCATACCCTCCCCTCTACAAGGACACACCTGAACAACAACCAGGCAACCATCCAGCTATCTGCTCCTCATTCCCTTATGAGGAGAACCTGACTGCGACCTACTGTACACGTTCAGAGCCACCTGTAGCCTAGACCTCCTGAACAGAATGAACAGGCTTTTCCAAGTCTTTGTCAATGAAATCTTCTGTGCTGGGGGAACTCAGCACCAGGGCTCATGCACTCAGGGCTGTGGCCATACTCAACTTCCTCCTGGCAGAGAGGGAAGGGGTATGTGCTTTTGATGAGGTCTGGCTCTGGGAGCCCCCTCTAGCTCTCCTTGAGTCCTTGAGGTATAGGCTCTAGGAACCTCCCTTGGACTCTTGATTAAATTGTCTCATTTGATGAGGCATTTGCATGAGGCGATAAGCCTAGTTACTAACTGCTAAAATACTAGCCTAGTTACTAGCCTAGCCCACCATTGCTCACCTACTTCCCACCCTTGAGCCTATCAAAATATCAATACACCCTTGAGCTGGCCTAGCCCACCATTGTCTATAGCCTCCAGCTACCTCCCACCCTTGATCACTCATTGATCTCCTGGAGATAATAATACTCCTCCTGGAGACCCTCCCCAAACTCCTCCTCTAGCACCCCTAGACTCCTCCCACAACCTTCTGTATATAAGACCCCATAGAATAACCTAGCACAGACTTACTCTGTGTCTAATGCAAGGAATTTTTAATAAACTACTTTTCTTTGACTGAGAGAAGACTTGAGTCGAATTCATCTGGCATGTTGGTATTTCGGGGGTCTCCAGAGCAACCTTAACCCTTTTAGTGGGAAACCTCTTCACTTTCATAGGTTAGGAGGGCTGCACTTGGGTCCTGGCATCTTTGACAGCATTAATACCCACCTGGACTCCATCTAGAAGGATGAGAAGAAGTCTTGGTCTCCATGGGAGTGGCTAATTTTGGGCAATTTTTCACTGCTGAAGAATTTCTTTGTAGGCTTTCTATTGGTCTTCCTTATAGGGATCATTTGCTGCATATGTTTGCAGTGTCTCTCCTGGTGGAAGGAACTGTTGAGGTTTGGGGTTTAGGGGTATGTGAGACCCCAAAATACCAACAAGCTAAGTCCTGACAAATGAATTCTTCTCTCAGCCAAAGTAAAGCAAAGTTTACTAACGATTTGCCATAATGGGGAGACTCTTAAGGAGCCTAAATATTTGTGATGCTTGTATTGATGAGCGGGTCAGAATAATCTGACATGGACTAAGTCTGAGCTAGACTGAATCTCAGCCCCTTCATGGAGGTAAGATGGGTCTTATATACAGACTGTGGGAGGGATATAGGGATCTAGAGAAGAGGTTTGGGGAGGGTCTGGAAGAGGAGTCTAGGGAGGACCTTCAGGGGACTGAGCTCAGACTCCAGGAATAGAATTAAGGGTGGGAAACAGCTGAAGGCTGCCTGGAGATGACTGACAGTGGAGGGCTAGGCTAGTTTAAGGGTAACAGAGACTTGGGCCTAGGGATAATGAAAGGCTTATGGCCTCAGGCAAATGTCTTGTCAAGTGGGAAGATTCAAGGGGCTTCCCAGAGCCTGTACTCCATCAGAACTACTCCCAAGGCCAACCCCCAGATTACAAGCAGCAGAAATTAAAATGATGCCGTTGAGGAGAGATGAGATGTGGGCCCAATTATCATTCTGTATCATGAGTCTCCTTAGCATGGAAGGGGATATTATCACGTGAAGTCAGTCATTTGTGCAGTCAGTCTGAGTGACCTCATGTTGAAAACCCTGCTTAGACTTTGGGCCTGCAGGAAACTGCACCCTGTACCTGTGCACTAATCCCATCACCCCAAGATACTGTAATGAGGGACAAACTGGGGCAGCATCAATCTCATCTCGTCATTGACTCCTTGCATCAATCAATATACTTTTGCCGTCATATGGAAGTAGTTTACTCCAGTCTATAAAAGCCTTGAGCAGTTTGAAATCCATGTTGAGATGAGCTAATAAAGTACCTTTACATTTCTTTTCCTGAGCTTGCTTCATTGAACAGGGAATGGCCCAAACCAACATTTCTTTTGACATAATTGCACGACATTTGGACAAAGCCAAGTCAGTGTGGATAAACTTGCTACATCTGCAAAAGCCAGTAAAGCAAAATAAAAATAGCATAAAAACACTTCCAGAACACAACCAGGAACAAAGTTATCTGTGACTCAAAACATCTACTATCTATGAAGAGAAAAATGAAAAAAAAATGCAGAGAAAATGCTTTCTGTTTCCAGAAGAGGATGCAAAAATCTCCAGACACAGAAACTGACCACAGCAGAAAAATCCACCAGCAGCTTTCTTTCTAATTCAAGGAAGTTTCCCAAGTCTCAGAGTGCTTGCCCAAGGCAACAGGATTTCAAAGTACTGGGTTAAGCCAAATTAGGAGACTGAAGGAAGATGGTGGCAGTGATGAGGTGGCCTCCCACCTCCTCTCCCACCTAAAAACTCTTCCCTCACACTGGAGCAGTGTACTGACGTCCAACAAAAAGAGAGGCTGAAACCAATGGAATTGGGGACTGGAGCTACACAGAGAAACTATTAATGGCTCCTGAGAATAGGGGAGTCAAGTCAAGCCAAGTCCACAAGGATTTATACACCAAGTACAGTGTGCCAGGTACTTTTTAAGAGCTGGGAATACACTTAGAAGCAGAAAGGCAACCTCTACCCTCTAGGTGCTTACATTCTAATGGGGAAATTCAATATATAAAAGGCAACTAAAGAGTTGGGGGTGGGGGGTGAGGAGGAAAATCACTGGGGAGTTGTAGACAGTCTGGGATTGGAACAGTGAGGAATAAGAATCTGGTTGGTGTGGGCATCTGTCCTCCAAAAATAGAGGTTCAGGGAGAAACGAATCGATCGAGGGAGACGCTGAAGGGGTGAAGCATACCTCCAATATGTGAGGTCCAGAGGTGTTGTCTTGTTCATCCTTCAGTTCAAAAAGGACCAATGATATGCACTCGAATTGGATTTAAGCAAAGCAGAATTGCACAGAGTCGTCTACCTCTCTTTGTCTTTTCTGGAAAGTCCAGGAGCAAGGCAAAAGTCAGGACGACTGGCAACGGCTTGGGGTGCAGCGGACGACCCTGGCATCTGTTGTCTGACCAAGCTCTAAGCCCTCCACAGTGCCTGCTTCAGCAGCAGCCTCACAGCTGTTGGAACAAATTGTGTCCACCCATACCACAATGGTTCACGTGCTTGGGTAAGCACCCCACAGCTCACTGACAGCTTTGAAGCCTGTCAGTCATGCTCAGCCTTGGTTAGTGTCCCTGACGAGATGGTTTTACCAGGGTATGGCCACTGCACATGCTACAGCTGCTGAGAGGCACAGGCAATTGGAGTGAGCTTCTAGGGTAAAGAGGGACCTTGTAGAGAATGGGAAGGTGAATATTCCTGTGAATGTTACAGGTCTTTCTGGATGTCCCACAAGGTATCTTGAGTTGAACTATTTCATAATCTTTCAGCTTCGGTCAGCCCTCAGGCATTCAGGATGCATGGAAGGCTAAGGAATACTTCATTCTCCATGCCATGCATCCCCTTCACCATAGTGGACACAGGATGAATCCTAAATAGATTTTTTTAACATGGTCTCAATTAGGTCAGCAACACTTAATCCAGTAGCCCAGTTGGTGCATCCATCGATTTTTTTCACTTCATAGGCACTTTCAATCACCAGCTTATGAACTCCCTTCCAGTTTTCACTGTCATTGTCAGTTCCCATATCTGGATTCAGGTCTTGGAGGGAAACACCTGCCATATTTACTCCACTCCACATGGCCACACTTAAGTCCCCATGCTCTCCAAGGATCCAGTAAAGGCAGCTGCTTGGATGGATGCCAAGTTTTTTAGACATAAGATAACAGAATCTGACAGAATCCAGATTGTATCTACTACCAATCACCTGGTGCTTTGGCAGCGCAGGCCACTCAGTTTCCAGGTGACATAGGTCAGAATATCCACTGGGTTGGAAACCACAATTATGATACAGTCTGGGCTATACTTTACAATCTGGGGAATAATAAATATGAAGACATTCACATTCCTCTGTACCAGATTGTGGCCACTCTCTCCCTCTTGCTGCCGGACACCTGCAGTGACAATGATCGTGGACAGAATAATCTTTATCAGCCACAGTTTTAGGAGTTTGAAGAAATAAGCCCTAGGAGCTCATTCTTTTGAGATCTTTACAGTGGCAGATTCTGCTTTCAGGACGGAGAAAGCTGGGTCCCAGATTCCTGGCGTTTTTGCAGCTGTTGCCAGAGTTATGAGGAGGGCACCCTCTCTACAGCCACCACAAGCTCTGGCACACTATCGTTCCTCACCCCAGGACCTCCACCCAGATCCAACCAGGGCAAAGCAAGAGTCATTAGCCTCTGAATGGTTGCTTGGTCCCGGTAGGATCTTTAGGCCACCACTGTCACTTCTGCCACTCTGGGACAGGGTCCAGTCCCAGCTCTTCTCTCACCCAGGAGTGAGCACACACACACACACACACACACACACACACACACACTCACACACTCTCTCATACACACACTCACACTCACACACTCTCATATACACAAACTCACACATATTCTCATACACACACACTCACACATATTTTCACACACACTCACATACACACACTCACACAGACACTCTCACACATGCTCTCACATACACTCACACACTCACATACATACTCTCTCATACACACACACATACACACAATCACACACACACATTCTCTCTCTCACAAACACACACTCGCACGCACACACTCACACAGACTCTCTCATACACACACTCACACTCACACACACACACACTCTCATATACACAAACTCACACATATTCTCATACACACACACTCTCTCTCTCTCTCTCTCTCTCTCTCTCTCTCTCTCTCTCACACACACACACACACACACACACACACACACACACACTCCTTAGCTCTAACTCCCCAAAGTCTGACACTGCAGTTGCATCTCCAATAGCACCACAGGGGTGTGGTGTCTCACATCAGCCGTGATAGGTACTGGAGAGAGGCCCACAAAAGGCACAGGAAGATATCAGTACCAGAGACAGGCTAAGCACCCCTCACCTTGGAACCCAGAAGCAGGGCTGCAAACCCTCCTAAAGGTAGCTCCCCATTTTCCCAGTAACTACTTTATGCCTGAAGCCACTGTCTCTAAGGACCAAGCCAGAGTGCCAGAAGGTCAGTGACCTGCCACTTGGGAGCCAGGGATGGGACTTTCTGGGACTTGGTACTTTGTGATGCATGCACAGTAAACACACTTTTGTAAAAGCTAAGTAAATGCTTGTGGGATCGCTGGGAGCTAACTGAAGTCGCCTGGGTAACTGATATTGGGGAGACAGAGACTGGCCAAATGACTTGTGGGAACATATGGGGTAGGGGGTATCATAAGCAATGGTACAGAAGAAGCAGTAACCCTGTCCTGGGGACCTGACCTGCCAAGCTGAGGACAAGTTGGGAGGGAGAGTCCCACAGCCCTCAGGGGACAGAAGGCAGAGGCCTCAGCAGTGCCCAGGATGGCCTGAAGCTAGCCAAGTGATTGGGAAAAGTCCAGAAGAGACCACCCAGGCCCTAAGGCAGCAACCCCCCCCCCAAACACCCCCCACCAGCCCCTTATTCTGTGGGGTGGCTTTAACCCCTTCATTGCCAGGACACAGGAATCCCCATCTGTTTGGTGAGGGTCTAAGACCTGTTTGAAAGAGGCCAGACTCAGGGGCAGGGTTCAAGGGGAGGGCAGGATCTGGTTTGGGGACCAGGGTCAGATTCATGGGCCCCTAGTGAGACCAACACCTGCCAATTGTGAGGGGGAGAGGGCTGTGAGGGCTGGCACCTAATCCTGACCTGGGGATCTTTCCTAGGCTCTGTGGGGCCTGAAATACAAGCAAAAAAGGTAGAGAAGAATGTTTCATAATTCTGACACTAGAGAAATCTGTAAACAGCACCCCCCACACACACACACACACATCATGGGGTCATCAGTGAAACAGTGACCACAGAGAGGAAGGAAAAGTAAACTTTCTCAGCTTTGACAAACGCAGAGCAGAGCCCTCCCTGGTCCCACTCTGTGCCTCACACAGTGACCTGGACAGCTGGCAGTCACCTCTCCCAGGAGCCTCTGGGACCACCATGACCCCCACCCTCTCTGTCCTGCTGTGCCTTGGTGAGTCCTATGAAGCCCTATGTTTCAGGGGACTATACACACCCTCAGGTCCAACCCACCCCCACCTCCATTTTGTGGAAGAAACTCTCCCCCAGAGAGGAAGGATCACCAAAGTGGTGGGGGGAGAAGCTGGAGCTCTGGGTGGGGTCTCCTAGTGTCCAGACACTTTCACTCACACCAGCCCTAAGCCCAGGCTCTGGGCCCTCTCTCTCCTTGTTCTCGGGGTGTTGGGTGAGGAGGATGTGAGGACCTGGGAGTAACCAGGGTCCTCTCTGTCAGGGCTGTGTCTGGGCCAGAGGATGAGGACAGAGGCAGGTGAGTCCTTCCCTCCACACTCCCTGCCCAGAGCAGATGGTTGCCCCCAGGAGGTGGGGAGGGTCTGGTGGGGCTAGGAGGGTTTAAAGTGAGGGAACCTTGTATGGGGGGCACAGAGAAGGGGATCCCCTGGAACAGACAGCTCTCATTCCCTTCCAGACACACTCCCCAGACCCTCCCTCAGGGCAGAGAACAGCTCATTAGTGCCCAAGAGGAGAAGTGTGACCCTCAGGTGCCAGGGGTTGTTAGAGGCTGGTAACTACCGTCTGGAGAAAGAGCAAGGGTCTGAAATAATAAAGATCAAAGATGTGAAACCTTCTGGAATGGAGGCTGAGTTTCCCATCCCATCAGTGACTGCAAACGAGGCAGGGACCTACTACTGTCGCTACACACACAGACTCTCATCTGATTGGTCAGGGTTCAGTGACCCCCTGGAGCTAGTGGTGACAGGTAAGCACTTGCCCCCAGCCCAGGTCCCTCAGGCAGGGCTGGCTTTGAGTCCCAGCAGCCCCTGAGCTCCACCCCAACCCACCCTGGCCCCAAGCCTCTCTCTGCCTCTGCCCTTCCTGTCCTCTCCCCTGGCTCTGCCTCTGTTCTCCCTCTGGGGTCAAAGGTAGGGGGAGGGAATTGGGGTTTACACAGCACCTACTATGTGCAAAGTACTTCATAGTTATTATCTCTGTGAGGCAGGTGCTATTATGATCAGCATCTTACAGGTGAGGAAACTGAGGCAAGCAGATAGAAGTGACTGGCCCAGGATCTCATAGCTGACAATTGTCTATGGTTGGATTTAAACTCAGGTCTTCCTGCGTCAGCCCCAGGGCTCTATCCACTGCACCCCCAGCTGCCTCAGGCAGATCCCACCTTGGAACCAAAGAGGAGGCAGGAGGCAGAGCTGGGGACTCCCTGGGGAGAGGGCACAGGGCATGGGGCATCTCTCCTCCGAGTTCTGACCCTCCCAAGGAAGGAGAGGGAGCAAGGAGGCCCTGCTGCTGCTCTGTCCCTACCCCAGCTTAGGCCTAGCCACAGGGAGGGGAGGGGTGTCTCCTCTGGGTATCCCCAAGGATTTTCTGTAGAGGAAGGTTTAGGAGACCAGGATGGAAGAGAACCAGGAGTCACAGCCAAGCCTCTGACTCTCCTTCCCACACCTGCCCAGGGTCCAGGATGAGAGCCAGGCTCTGCTTTGGGGAGCTGATAACTGACCAGAACTGCAGAGATGGGTCTTAAATATGTCCCCACCCACATGGAGAGAGATTCTGTGACAAAGGACCAGGGACTGGGGCTCTAAGCCTCAGACTGTGTCCATGTCTCCTGTCTCACACTGGCCCCCATTTGTCTCTCCTCTGTCTCTGTCTCTGTCTCTCTCTCTGTCTCTGTCTTTCTCTGTCTCTCTCTCTCTCTCTTTCTCTCCTGACTCACCCACTCACTGTCCATCCCCCACACCAGAGCTGTCCAAAATCCTTCCCCTTCTCTAAAGCTGTGATATTTCCATTTTTCTGGAGATGAGCTAAACCTTTACCCCGAGGTAGGGGTCTGGTCAGGCCAGCTCAGTCCTCCCATGAACCAAGTCTGGCCCCTCCTCTAAAAGAGGGGGTTACAGGCCTAACTCTGGGCTCTCCTCCTTTTCCCCCAGGCCTGTATGACCCACCCTCCCTCTCAGTCCTGCCCAGCCCTGAGGTGGCCTCAGGACACAGTGTGACCCTCCAGTGTCAGTCACAGAGAGGGTATAACAGGTATGCCCTGTACAAGGATGGAGAACAGATTAAGCAAAGCATGGCCCAGCCACATGAAAGGAGGTTCCAGGGCAGTTTCCTCATCCCAGCTGTGAACTCTACTCATGAAGGAACTTACCAGTGCTACACCTTTCACAGCTACAAACCCCATGAGTGGTCATTGCCCAGCAATGCCGTGGTGCTCAGGGTCACAGGTGAGGGATCCCTAACCCCGCTCAGCTCCCTCACTGTCTCTGGGGCACCACCCTGCCTTCTCAGGGCCCTGCCCCAGGGGACCCCAGGAGCCAGGAGGGCTGGGGGAAGAGGAGGCTCAGAGGGAGGGGATGGAGAGTCTGGGCAATGGGTCCTGCTCAAAGAATGCAGGCAGTGAGGCCTCTCCTCCCTGGCCCCACTAGACACCCCCACCATCATAACTGTCCAGTTATGTGGGTCCCACAGATAGACAAGGTGTCTACTAGGTCCCAAGAAAGGGGATTGAGGAGGTGAGAGGGGGATCCAAGAGGAGACCAGAGCAGACCTGGGTGTAGCCAGTGGGGAGGGGGGAGGTTAAATATCCCTAAGCCCATCACCCTTCTCTTCTCCCTGTGTCCCTCCCCTGCCCCCAAAGCCCTGATAGGGGCTAGAAGAGGGGTCAGAAGAATCATGGAATCATCAAATCCCACAAGTGGACAGGACAAGTCACTGACAACACACAGCCATTTAACAGAAGGGAAAATGAGGCCCAGAGAAAGGATTGACTTGCCCAGCATCCCATACCCAGCAAGCCTGGGCAGAGCTAGGGCTGACACCTGGGGCTCCCTCCAGCCCCTCCAGGTCTCTCTGGGCTCTACTTCCCAGCCTCTAACCCTTCCCCCTTCCTCATTCCCAGGGACCTCCTCTCCAAGCCCTGAGTCTGGCAATACACAGTTTGGTGAGTGACTTGGGGATTCTCAGGAGAGAGTGGAGGGAGGCAGGGCTGATGTCCAGTCAGGGTCTGCCCATCACATCCAGGGTCCCCTATTTTCCCCCACGCTCCCTGCAGCACCGGGTTGTTCTCTTTTTCCCACCTCCAGACCTTTTCCCAGGCTGTCCCCCACTGCCTGGCATGCTCTCCCTCCTCACCTCTTTCTCTTACACTGCTAGGATCCCTCCCAGGCTGAGCTTAGGAGCCTCCTCCTGAAGCAGCCTCTAATGTCCCCCTCCCCAGATGTTAGGGATCCCACTCCTCAGATGAGACCCTGCTGCTTGCTCTATGTACATGGTAACAGAGCATTGCAGGGGAGTGTCATCCCCTAGAGGCAGGAGCTAGCTTGGTTTTGTCATGGTAACTGTGGGTCTGACCCAGCACAGGGCCTGGGCCAGGGAAGGGCTTGATTAAGTCTGCAGACCTTAACTGTGGGCAGACAGGTGGTGCAGTGGGCAGAACACCAGGCCTGGACTCAGGAAGACTCATCCTCCTGAGTGCAAATCTGGCCTCAGACACTCACCAACTAGCTGTCTGACCCTGAGCAAGTCACTTACCTTAGTTTACCTCAATTTCTTCATCCATAAAATGAGCTGGAAAAGGAAATGTCAAACCCCTCCAGTATCTCTACCATAAAAACCCCCAGTGGGGTCACACAGTCAGACATGACCACACAATGACTGAACAACAGACCTGGATTACTGAGTGAGCCTGGAGGCTCCCTGAGGACAGGGCTCTGTTTGCTGCCCCTTGGACTGGGGGCTCCCCAGACACCAGGGTCCTGTTAGCCCTGCCCCCACCCTTGGCCTTCATCCTTGGCTTCCCCAGGTCTCCCAGCAGGCATCTCAATGGGCGTCTCAGCATTGCTGCTCCTGCTCTTCCTCTTCCTCCTCCTCCTCCTCTGCCATAGACGCTGGCGGCATCAGCCCAGGCTCAGTGAGTTCTTGGGGCTGGGGCCACCTGGGCTGAGGGCCTAATGGGGGAGAGTTAAGCCCCACTAAAACCTGGCTCTCACTCTCCTTACAGGGAGTGGGGGCAGAGAGGCTGAGGTCAGGAAGACCCCCAGGAGGTAGGCCCCCAGACACAAGCCAATGCCCCCTAGACCCTCCCCCATCTACCCTGCCCACTTTTCCAGACCTTCCCCTCACTTTCTGTGCCTTCTTGCTACCCAGCTCTGACCCAGAGGGGACCCCCCTGGAGAAGACCCTGTGTGAGTAAGGGGGCCAGGGGCAGGGGATCTGGGGCCAGAGGGAAGAGCCTGGTCCTGGGCAGAGCCAGGGACCTGGCCTCTCATGCCTTGTCCTCTTGCCTCCAGATGCTGCTGTGAATGATGACAGGCAGACAGAGGAGGCCCCACAGGAGGACCCTGCTGTGAGTCACTCACAGATCTCCCTTGGAGGGAGAGGCTTCCCAGGGTCCCCCAGAGCTGGGAGGGGTCAGGGTCCTCAGCCCTCCTGCCCCATGTCCCACTGCCTCCCTCCATCCCCTCTTGCCAGCATCCAGAGAGGGAAGGCCCTCAGGAAGTGACCTATGCTCAGCTGAACCTCAACAGCCTCAAGGCTCGGGCCCAGGACCCTCCCCACTCTGGACCAGAGGAGCCCAGCCTCTATGCTGCCCTGAAGTGAGCTTAGCCTGAGCCCAGGGGAGCCCAGGAGGAAGAGGCCCCTGTCCACTCTGGATCAGAGGAGCCCAGCCTCTATGCTGCCCTGGAGTGAACTCAGACTGAACCCAGGGCAGCCCAGCCTCTATGCTGCCCTGAGATGAGCTCAGCCTGAGCCCAGGGGAGCCCAGAAGGAAGAGATCCCTCCCTCTCTGGACCAGAAGAGCCCAGCATAAGCCCAAAGGAGCCCAGGAAGAAGAGGCCCTGTCCCCTCTGGACCAGGGGAGCTCAGCCTTGACCTCAAGGGTGCCCAGGAGGAAGAGGCCCCTGCCCATTCAGCCTCTGCTTTCTGAGACACCCAGATGTTAAGACCATGGCTCCTCACCCCAAGGGGCAGCCAGAGAGGACTGCCAACTGCTGAGAACAGGAGTCATCTCTGATCCTGGCAAAGAGAGGCCTTTGCTTCAGCCAGAATGTGCTCGTGCAGGGCCAGGGCATTGTATGTCCAGTAAATAATCAGTATAACACAGGATCTGGCAGCATCTACCCTAGGGGATCAAAGGACTTGGAATATGATATTCCAGAGGTCAAAGGAGCTGGGATTAAAACCAAGAATCACCTACCCAGAAAAACTGAGTATAATGCTTCAGGGGAAAATATGGTCATTCAGTGGAATAGAGGACTTTCAAGCATTCTTAATGAAAAAACCAGAGTTGAATAGAAAATGTGACATTCAGATACAAGAAGCAAGAGAAGCATGAGAAGGTAAACAGGGAAAAGAAATCATAAGGAACTTATTAAAGTTGAACTACTTGCATCCCTGAATAGACAAATGAGAATTGTAACTCAAAATCTTGTGGAAATGAATGTTGAAAACTAAAAATAAATAAAAGATCTAAAAGGCAACAGATTTACTACTACTGCTGGAGCCTGGTCCTACTGGCTCTAAAGAGCTGATAATTGAATTTTAGTGTTAGTGTTAGTGTGTGTGTGTGTGTGTGTGTGTGTGTGTGTGTGTGTGTGTGTGTGTACCTATACATATACATGTACACACATATACAAACATATATATACATACACATATAAAAGTGAATGTGTGCATGAGTATGTATTTTTTAAACTCAACTAAAACATCAAAAAAAGAGGATCTCCAAATCATTTACCTAATAAATATTTAAAGACAACTCAACAAAAGGGGGGTGTATGTGAAGCCATGAGTCTCCATTCCACAGTGCTTGCCCTTCTTTTTTTCTTTTGAAGGACATACTCACTTGCACACTTTGTCTTCTATGGCCTCTGTGCTTGTTTTGAATTTCTTTCTCTTCTCTCCTGGGCATTTGTACAAATGTGACCATGACTCTCTTTTCTGCAGCTCCATTAACACTAACTCCTGTTCCTGATACCACCCCGCCCCAGCTAAAAAGCTAGAGACAGAAACAAGGGGAAACACTTTTAATAAATAAGCAAAGACAATACAAACAAATACACACCCAATGGCCATGTCCCAAAATGTATGTCTTTACATTTTGTGCCTTCTCTCTCTCTCAGGAAGTGAATAACATGATTCATCATCTGTCCTCTGGACACGTGGTTACCATTACATTTATCAGAGTTACTGAATCTTTCACAGCTCTTTTGTTTCAGTATTGTTGCCCTTCTATAAACTGTTCTCATTCTCCTCACTTCCCTCTACTTCAGTTAATATTACCTACTTCTCTGAAATCATTTTTTCTTATTTCTTTGACACAGTAACATTCCATTCCATTTATACATATCACAATATTGTCAGTCATCCCCCAACTGATGGCCATCTCCCTACATTCTAGTTCCTTTGGTTCAAATGTATATGTTTTTCTCTTTTTCCTTAGAACCACCTCTCCAGGTCATGTTTTCTTCTAAATCTGTCTTGAAGGAGAATGTATTATTTCAAATTCAGTCTTTTAAGTATGTTTTGCTTACAATGATTTTGTCCTTGGGTTGTCCATTCTATTAACTGCTTTCCCTTCCACACTTGTTCCCTGTTAAAAACTAATGTATTTCTACAATATAATTTGTGTATCCCAACCTGCTTTGTTCACTTCAGAAAAGATTGAAGTTTATTTTTTTCAAATGCTTTATTAACTTCTGGTTTATATCATTCATTTCTGCCAGATTTTAAGTTACAATTTTTTCCGTTTTCCCCCTACCTGCCCCAAAATAGCAGTCCCACAGGATATCACCTCCTCCAATCTGCTTTTTCCCATATCTTCTCTCATACCCCCTTCAACTTTTACAGTAGGGCATGGTGAATCTCTATGCCCCAATGCCTGTATATCTTATTTCCCAATTACATGTAAAATAGTCTTAACACTAGTATTTATATATTTTAAAACATTTTAATTTAAAATTTTGAATTCCAGATTAATTTCCTTCTTCCCTTGTGACCCACACTTACTGGGGAGATAAGCAATTCAGTATATGTTGTACATGTGTAGCTATGAAAAATATTATCATAGTAGATATGTTGTAAAAGACAGACTATATTTCCCTCCCTCCTATCCCACTTCCCACTTGTTTCACTCTCTACTTTGATCCTGTCCCCTTTCAGAAGTGGGTGCCTGCAACTTCCCTTCCTCCCAGCCTGCCCTTCCTTCCATCATCTCCCTTCTCATCCCCTTTACCCCTACTCTCCTGTAGGGTGAGATATCCTATTTAGAATGTATGTCATTCTCTCCCTGAGCCAGATTCAATGAGAATAAGGTTTTGCCTTTTTGCCTTCCTGATCTTCCCCTCCATTGTAACCATTTTCCCTTGCCTCTTCTATATAAGATAGTTTACCCCATTCTGTCTCTCCCCATCTCCTCCCACCATATTCCTCTCTCACCTCTTAATTTCACCCTTTAACCATTATCCCTTCCTATTAAAATGGTCCTGTGCCCTCTATCTATGTATACCTGTAAACATGCATGCACACATCCACATAGGTATTCATATGCCCATATACCCTTCTTCAACTATTTTCATACTGAGAAAAGTTTCGTAAGTTACAATTATTGTTTTTCCATGCAGGAATGTAAATAGTTCAACTTTGATAAGTTCCTTATGATTTCTTTTCCTTGCTTACCTTTTTAAGCTTTTCTTGCTTCTTGTATCTGAATGTCAAATTTTCTATTAAACTCTGGTTTTTTCATCAAGAATACTTCAAAGTCGGGAGCCAAGATGGCGGAGTAGAAACAGCTCATCCAAGCCACTCTGTCCCCAGATTCCTCCCAAACTATGTAAAAGGGGACTCTGAACAAGTTCTGGAGCCCCAGCACCCACAGAACGACACAGAGAAGCTAACCTCCTGCTGAGGACAGCCCAGCAGCCCTGCAGGAAGGACCAGCGCAGCAGTTTGGGACCTGGCAGCATGCAGCACGCAAAGCACAGGAGCCAAGCCGAGCCCAGGTCCGCGTGAGCTGAGGTTTTAGCCCCAGGGCAGCAGGGCCAGCAGCCAGCTGGAGGAACCCCAGAACACCAGGAGCTGTGGAAACTCCAGAATTATCAACATAGACATGCCTAGGACAAAGTAAGAGGTTAGTGTCCTATGGATTTTGGGACCAGTATTTAGGGAATGCGTCAGCTCCCTCCCCTGGGTCGTAACATTAAATGTTTCAAATATATATAAATACTATTATTAATACTCTTTTGCTTGTAATAGGGAGATAAGATGTGCAGGCATTGGGACACAAAGACTCACCTTCCTCTAATGGAAAAGTCGATGGGGTATGGGAGAAGGTATGGGAGAGAGCAGATTGGAGGAAGCGATATCTTGTGGGACTACTATTCTGGGAGGTTGGGTAGGGGAATAATGGGGGGGAAATGATTGTAACTCAAAATCTGGCGAAAATGAATGATGTAAAACAGAAGTTAATAAAGCATTTGTTTAAAAAAAAAAAAGAATACTTCAAAGTCCTCTATTCCACCAAATGACCATATTTTCCCCTGAAACATGATACTCAGTTTTGCTGGGTAGGTGATTCTTGGTTTTGATCCCAGCTCCTTTGCCATCCAGAATAGCATATTCCAAGCCCTTCAGGCCTTGAATGTAGAAGCTGCCAGGTCCTGTGCTATTCTGATTGTGTTTCCACAATATTGAAATTGTTTTTTCCTGGCTGCTTGTAATATTCTCTCCTTGATCTGGGAATTCCAGAACCTGGCTATAATATTCCTAGGAGTTTTCTTTTTGGGATCTTTTTCAGGAGGTGATTGGTGGATTCTTTCAACCTCTATTTCACCCTCTGGGTCTAAAACATCAGGGCAATTTTCCTTGAGAATTTCTTGAAGGATAATTTCTAGGTTCTTTCTTTGATCATGGTTTTCAGGTAGTCCAATCACTTTAAAATAATCTCTCCTGGATCTATTTTCCAGGGCATATTTCATCTTGCCTTCTATTCTTTCATTTGTTTGGATCTGTTTAACAGCATCTTGATTTTTCATAAAGTCACTAGCTTCCATTTGCTCCAGTCTCAATCTGAAGAAATGTTTCTCCTCAGAGAGTTTTTGAGATTCTTTTTCCATCTGGCAAATTCAGCTTTTTAAGGCATTCTTCTCCTCGTTGCTTTTTTGAGCCTCTTTTGCCATTTGAGTTAGTCTATTTTTTAGGGTGTTATTTTCCTCAGTCAGGCTGTTGACTCTCATTTCACAATTTTCTTGCATCGTTCTCATTTCTCTCCCCAATTTTTCCCCCACTTCTCTTATCTGCTTCTTAATGTCCTCTATGGCCTGTAACCAGCTTGTATTTTCATTTGAAGCTTTTGGTGCAAGAATTCTGACCTCACAATCCTCTTCTTGTTCTATGCTTTCATCCTCTTTGCCCCCAAAATAGGAGTCTAATGTTGAATTTTTTCTATTGATTTTGTTTCCTTTGCCTGGGTATGTTGTCACTCAATTACTTGACTTTGGGGCTTGTTGCCACAGTAAGACTCTGCCACAAGACAGGGAAGCTTCCCCCGCAAATGCTGGCATTATCTCAGCTGCCAGAGGTATTAGCTGGGTGCTTTCTCTGAAGCCTCCACACACTCTGGCAAGCTGGTCACATACCCCAGGACCTCCACCCTAGACTGCAATCCAGATCCAAGCAGGTTAAAGCAAGAGCAATTACCCCCCAGACTGGTCTCCAGTCCTCCTACAGACTTCAGACAAGGAGCTGAAGCTGCTGCTGCACAGCAGCTCCTCAGCAGCTTCTTGCCCTGGGGGAAGAGGCTGACAGGTTCTCCCAACTAGTGAGTCCCAAAGTCCATACTACACTGACCTCTCACTTTGTCCTTAGCACCTATGGGTTGATAATTCTGGAAACACTACAGCTGTTAGTCTTCTGGAGTCCCTCCAGCTGGCTGCTGGTCAGGCTGCCCTGGGGCTAAAATCTCAGACTCACAGGGGCCTGGGCCTGGGCCTGGCTCCCAGAGCACTGTGCTGGCCATTCTCTGCCGGGCTGCCGGGCTGTCCTCAGCAGGAGGTTAGATTCTCTGTGTCATTTTGTGGGTTCTGTAGCTCCAGAGTTTGTTCACAGTCACCTTTTACATGGATGGGGGAAGTGGGGGACTGGAGCTGCATGAAAGTCCTGTTTCTACTCCGCCATCTTGATTCCTCCTCAATTGAAGCTTATTTGGTGCCCATTCTCCCTGCTCTTTCTTCCATCTTTGCATATTATTCTCCCACATCACAATGACGAGAAATAGCAAGGTCTAGCCCCTCCTCTATCCTTCCTTTATCAGTGTATTCCTCTTTGTACTCTCCTTCTCTTTTCCCTCTTCAGACCCTCAGAATAGAATCAGTCTACCACCATCCCAAACTCTGTTTTTTTTCTTATTAATGTCCTCAAAACCTTTTCAATACATGGAGGTTCTGGAGGGACACTTGTTTCCTCTTCTCCTATTAAAATGTTACCATTGCCTTATTGTTTGAATTTGTTCAAATACATTTACTCAGTTTTCTGTGATTCTACTTCAGTGTTTCTGCTCACCTCTGGTCTTTTCATCAAAAAAAAAAAAAAAAAGCCCTTCAAAGTCCTCTGTTCCATTAAAGAGTCATGGAGAATTTTCCATGCCAGATTATACTCAGCTTTGAGAGATGGTGTCATTTTTGGTAGTCAAGCTTTTGGAATATCTTATTCCAAGATCTTCTCTCAATCAACATACAAGTTGTCAGGTCTTGTCAGATTCTGACTTTAGTTTCTGGACAATGCAACTGCTTCTTGTATGATACCAACAGATTCTACTTGGCACTACTTCACCCTCCTGTTCTAGAACTTCAGGGAAATTTTCCTTAATAATTTCTTGTAATACCGTATCTAGATTCTTTTTTCAATCACAACTTTCTGGTAGCCTGACAATTCTTCTATTTTCTCTCTTTGATCTGTTCTCCAGATCAGTTGTTTTTCTAATGAGATGTTTCAGATTCACTTCTATTTCTTCTAGTTTATTAGTCTTTGGTCTCTTTTCTAATCTTTTTTATACTTTTCTGACATTTTTTTCTATTTTTTGACCTTTTAGTTTATACCTTTTAGTTTTGACCTTTTAGTTTAATACTTCTGGCTGTCACTGAAGTCATTAATTTGTTTGGCTTATGCTGGTTTTCAGAGTGTTAATGAGATAAGGATCATCACCTTGTCTTCTCAGTGGTTTGTTCTCCTATCAAATTTTCACTGCACTGCCTTCACTTCATTTTTATTTCTAATATCATTTCATCTAAGTACAGGTATTCAGGAAGTGTTGTGGAAAATCCTTCCTCCTCCCTGCATGATACACACACACACACACATACTCTCACACACACACACACACACACACACACACACACACACACACAAACATGCACGTACACATGTACATACATATGTACATAGATATAGATACAAATATCCTTCTTTGGGAACATCTTAAGATATTTACTAATTTTTATACTGCTGGACTTACATTGGCTTTCTTATCTCTCCAGACTTAATGCTCAAAATCAAACTTTCTGCCATGGCCAGGCTCTACTCCTTAGAGTGCTGTTGAACAGGGTAGTTAGTCCAGATTATCTTATGCTTTGTACCGTGGATTTCTGCACTGATCTCCAAATTCCAGGGTTAGGAGCCCCAGGATCTTTCAGCTTCTGAGAGCTGGCTTTTCAGTGCTCCCTGGGGGGGCCCTTCAGACAGTATGTTACAGACCTAGGAGTCCCTAAGTGCCTGCTGTGGACACTGTAGCCTTCTTCTGGCTGCTTTTGCTCAATGGGGCTGCCAAAGGTCCTTTCCTGTAGCTGTCTAACATCCTTAGGGCTCCCTGGAGAGAATGAGGATCCCTCCACTCTTTCCACATCCAGTCCTAGAGCCCTGCAGGCTATATGGACCTCGGGTTGGAGGCTAGGCTCATGGCCTACACCCTCACTGGTCCTCAAATGGCTGGCCTCCTTTCCTAGGATCAGTGACCTGATGACTACCTTCTGGTGCAGTTCTGGGGGAAAGAAGTCACTCCCTTGGAACAGCAATGCTACTTGCAGCTGCCATATGGGGGTAAGACCAAAAACACAAGCACATAGGAGGGCTGCTATCACAGGTTCTTTGATTGCTTTTTTTTTTTTTTTTTGCCTTTTGGAGGGTAGTTGGGGTTAAGTAACTTGCCCAAGGTCACATGGCTAGGTTTTTGTTTGTGTGTGCATTGTGTCTGAGGCCGGATCTGAACTCAGGTCCTTCTGACTCCAGGGCCGGCACTCTACTCACTGTGCCACCTAGCCACCCCTTGATTGGCTATTCTAAAGGAAAACAATTCAGAAATGGTCATCAATCTTACATTAATCATACATATGTGTGTGTGTATGTATAATCTACTTAGTTCAGGGGGAAAAATCAACACCCTGAACTTCAGTGAAAATACAAACAGAAATCAGAGGCAGAAATAATAGCATAAAGACCAGCAGACAGGGCTTCTAACTGTCTGTCCAAACAGTAAATACATCACAGATCAACAGACAGATTCAACTGTCTGATCATTATGTTCTTACATAGTTACCAGAGAGAGAAGCACCAGCATCTGGATTTCCAAAGTCAAGGGGTTCCTTAAAGGCTGCCCAAAGTTTCACCTTGCTACATCACATGAGCACTCTTCCCATGAGTGAGCCCCAGAGCAAAATGCTAATCCCAGAGCATATATACACTTCTTCAGGGTCAGAGAGCATCACAGCCCTTGTGAAGCAGGCTCATGTGACTTAGGCTTCCTTGTGACTTAAGCAGCTCAAATGGGCCTATTAATGGGTGGGAAAGTTCATCCCATTAAGCAAAAAATACATTAACAATACATCATTGGAGCTGGTCTTTCTATTTCTTGAGCATTTCTTAGGGTTTTGGTGGAATACATGCTTGAAAAATGTGTTGTCTGACTCTATCCAGGAGCCACCTGGGTCAAAAGTCCCAGGTTAGGAGGATCTTAACATAGAGAAGAACAGAAAGGCAAAAGAATAGAAAAAGAGAGAGGGCAGAAAAGAGGAAGAGGAAGAGAGAGAGACAGACAGACAGATGGAAAAAGAGAGAGTGGGAGGGAGGAAGAGAGGGAAGCAGAAAGCTAGTGGGAGGAAAGAGAGAAAGTCTGTGGGAATTCAAGCTGATGACAGAAAAGGGAGACTCCCCAGCCTTTTCTTGACCCATGAGAAGAAAATAAGAGAGAGGGAAGAATGGAGGAGGGAGATGGAAAGAGAGGGGTAAAGGAAGGAAGGAAGGAAAAGGGAGAGAGGGAGGGTCTCAGAGAGAGGGGAAGGAGGGAAGTAGAGAGGAACACAGAGAGGGAAGACGGGAGAGATGGAGGGAAGGAACAAAGACTGTGGGGAATCAAGCTAATGGCAGAGAAGGGAGGATCACAGACTTCCTCAAAATACAGAAGAGAGAAAGAGGGAAGAATAAAAGGAAGGGAGGGAGGGAGAGAGAGAGAGGAAGAAAGAGAACAAGGGAGAAAAGAAGGGATGGGGGGAGGAAATGTAACAGGCCTGACACAGAGCCTGGAGCAAGAACAACCAGGCTATACAACGGGGTGGGGGAGGGGGGGAGGACTTCTAAAATTTATAGAATGCTAGTCAAAGAAATACTTGGGGAAAACATTATGTATCTAAACACTTTCATGAGGAAAAGGAGGAGCAGATCAATGAAAGTGGTACATAGCTGAAAAATTGAGACAAATAAAATGACCCCCAAAAACCTCCAAATAAAAGTCATCATAGAAATTGTGAAAACTGACTGATACCCACAGGACTTCCTCCCTCCTAACCCTGTGCTAGGGGTCTTCTTCCTCCCTACAACCCCTCCTAACCCACGTCCTTTTCAGTTCAGTTCAGTTTTAGGAAAACTAAATGGTGCTGAGCCTGGCCTCAGTAACACCTGAGTTCAAATCCTACCTCAGACACTTGCTAGCTATGTGACCTTGGGCAAGTCACTTCTTCTGCCTCAGTTTCCTCATCTGGAAAGTGGGGATGTTAATAACCCCTGCCTCTCTCAGAGTGAAGCCACAATGAGATCCTCTTTGTAAAGACCTTGGCAAACTTCAGAGCACCACATAAATGTTGGCTGTGATTTCCCTTAGACCAGCTGCCACCCACTGTATATGGAAGGGAAGTGGGGGAAGGCTGAGGCTTATCTGGCAAAGCCCTGGGGGTGGGACCTGTCACCCAAAGGCACCTCCCCAGCTCTCCTCTGCCCTCCTCCCTGATGCTGATGCCTCATTCTAAACACATGGCCCCCAAACCACCCCCTCCATGGGACAATCAACAGGAAACTACAGTTACAAAGAGCTGGGAAGCCTTCTCTGTGAGATTGGACCCTGAGGGACCCAGAGCACAGCAGACCCTGGTCACATCCCCAGCCTCAGACTGTGCCTGATCTGCCACTGGTCTTTCCTCCCACCATCTACAGGCACCATGATGAGCCCCATCTTCTCTGCCCTGCTGAGCCTCGGTGAGTCCTGGGGAGGGGGCCCCCAAACTCAAGGGGACTTTATATACCACTGACACCAGATAGAAGCCCAGTTTTTCAGAGGAATACCTTTGGCCCAGAGAGGAGGAACCAGTCCAAGGTCACCCAGAAAGGTGGGGAGGGGGGAGAAGCTGGAACTCTTAGAGGGGTCTCCTGGCATCCACCCCATTTCACTCACACCAGGCCTAAGTCCAGGCTCTGGGCCCTCTCTCTCCTTGTTCTGGGGATATTGGTGGGGAGGATGTGGGGAGGTGTGAGTAATCAGGGTCTTCTCTGTCAGGGCTGTGTGGGGACCAGAGGATGAGGGCAGAGGCAGGTGAGTCCTTCCCCCCATACCACCTGCCCAGAGAAGATGGATGCCCCCAGAAGAGGCGTGGGAGGTCTGGGCAGAGCTGGGAGGGTTTAGAGTGAGAGGACTTGGTATAGGGGTCAGAAAGAAGGGGATCCCCTGGAAGAGATAGCTCTCATTCCCTTTCAGAACAACATGCCAGACCCTTCCTCAGGGGAGAGAACAGCTCATTAGTGCCCCAGGGGCGAAGTGTGACCCTCAGGTGCCAGGGGTCATTAGAGGCTGATTGGTACCGTTTGGAGAAAGAGAAAGGGACTAAAAGGACAGAGACCATGGATCTGGAATGGAGGCTGAGTTTCCCATCCCATCAGTGACAGCAAACCATGCAGGGACCTACTACTGCAGCTACAGACACTCATCTGACTGGTCAGGGTCCAGTGTCCCCCTGGAGCTGGTGGTGACAGGTGAGGAAATGCCCCCAGCCCAGGCCCCTCAGGCAGGTCTGGCTCTGGGTCCCAGCAGCCCCTGAGCTCCTCCCCAACCCAGCCTGACCCCAAGCCTCCCTCTGTCTCTGCCTCTCATGCCCTCTCCCCTGGCTCTGACTCTGCTCTCCTTCTGGGGTCAGAGGTGGGGGAGGGGAATCAGGGTTTACACAGCACCTACTATGTGCCAAGTACTTCATAGTTATTATCTCTGCGAGGCAGGTGCTGTTATGATCCCCATCTTACAGGTGAGGAAACTGAGGCACGCAGACAGATGTGACTGGTCCAGGATCTCATAGCTGACAAGTCTCTAAGGCTGGATTTGAACTTGGGTCTTCCTGCCTCAGTGCCAGGGCTCTATCCACTGCACCCCCAGCTATCTCAGGCAGATCCCACCTTGGGGCCAGAGAGGAGGCAGGAGGCAAAGCTGGAGACTTCCTGGGGAGGGAGCACAGGCAGGGGCATCTCACCTCCCAGACCTGACACTCCCAAGGCAGGAGAGGGAGCAAGGAGGCCCTGCTGCTGCTCTGTCCCTGCCTCAGCTCAGGCCTAGGCACAGGGAGGGGAGGGGGTCTCTCCTCTGGGTGTCCCCAAAGATTTTCTGTACAAGAAGGTTCAGGGGACCAGGATGGAAGAGAACCAGGAGTCACAGCCAAGATTCTTACTCTCTTTCCCACACCAGCCCAGGGTCCAGAATAAGAGCCAGGCTCTGCTTTGGTAGCTGATACCTAACTGGTCAGAACTGCAGAGATGGGTCTTAAATAGGTCCCCACCCCCAAGGAGAGAGATTGTGTGACAAAGGACCAGGGACTGGGGCTCCCAGGTGGAGGACCAGGGAGGAAGACGCCCTGTCTAAGCTTCCCTCCCCAGCACTGGCCCCATTTGTCTACCCTCTCTCTGTCTCTCTTTCTGTCTCTTTCTCTCTTTCTCTCTCTCTCTCTCTCTCTCTCCCTCCATCCACTCAACCAAGCACTTTCCTTTTGCTCCCCAGAGCTGTCCATGATGCTTCCTCTCCCTCAAAATCTGTGATATTTCCTCATCCCAGCTGTGAACTCCACCCATGAAGGAACTTACCAGTGCTACACCTTTCACAGCTACAGCCCCCATAAGTGGTCATTGCCCAGAAATGCCGTGGAGCTCAGGGTCACAGGTGAGGGAGAACGACCCCCCATTACCCCATCCTTCTCAGCTCCCTCAATGGTCCTGGGGCACCACACTACCTACTAAAGACCCTCACCCAGGGGGCTCCAGGGGCCACAAGGGCTGGGTGAGGGGGGAGGCTAAGAGGGAGGGGATGAAGAGTCTGGCAATGGGTCTTGCTCAGAGAATGCAGATAGTGAAGCCTCTCCTCCCTGGCCCCACTAGACACCCCAACCACCATAACCATCCAGTTATGTGGGTCCCTCAAACAGACAAGGTGTCTACTAGGTCCTAAGAAAGGGGATTGAGGAGGTGAGAGGGGGAGCCAAGAGGAGGCCAGAGCAGGCCAGTGTATAGCCAGTGGGGAGGGGGGAAGTTAAATACCCCTAAGCCCATCACCCTTCTCCTCCCCCTGTGTCCCTCCCCTGCCCCCAAAGCCCTGATAGGAGCTAGAAGAGGGGTCAGAAGAACCATGGAATCATCAGATCTCACAAGTGGACAGGATAGGTCACTGAGAACATACAGCTATTTAACAGATGGAAAAGTGAGGCCCAGAGAAGGGAGGGACTTGCCCAACATCCCACACCCAGCAAGTCTGAGCAGAGCTGGGGCTGACCCCTGGGGCTCCCTACAGACCCTCCCACCCTCCAGGTTGGGCTCCCCTCCCCAGCCCTTAACCTTCCCCTTCCTCATTCCCAGGGACCTCTTCTCCAAGCCCTGAATCAAGGAACACACAGTTTGGTGAGTGACTTGGGGATTCCCAGCAGAGTGGAGGGAGGCAGGGCTGATGTCCAGTCAGGGTCTGCCCACCCCATACAGGGTCCCTCATTTCCCACCTGCAGCACCTGGTTACTCTCCTTTTCCCACCTCCAGACCTTTGCCCAGGCTATCCCCCCTGCCTGGCACACCCTCCCTGCTCACCTCCTCCTCTAACAATGAATACAAAGATCCCTCCCAGGCTGAGCTTAGGAGCCTCCTCCTGAAGCAGCCTCTCCTGTCCCTCTCCCCAGATGTTAGGGATCCCACTCCTCAGATGAGTCCCTGCTGCTTGGTCTGTGTACATGGTACCAGAGCATTGCAGGGGAGTGTCATCCCTTGGGGGCTGGAACTAGCTTGGTTTTATCATGCTTCCTCTGGGTCTGACCCAGCACAGGGCCTGGGCCAGGGGAGGGCTTAATGAGAGTCTGCAGATCTGAACTGTGGGCAGCTAGGTGGTTCAATGGGAAGGGAGCCACACCTGGAGTCAGGAAGACTGCCACAAAAACCCCCAGTGGGGTCACACACAGTCAAACATGACCACACAATGACTGAACAACAGACCTGAATTACTGAGTGAGCCTGGAGGCCACCTGAGTACAGGGCTCTGTCTGCTGCCCCTTGGACTGGGGGCTCCCTAGAGACCAGGGTCCTGTTAGCCCTGCCCCACCCTTGGCCTTCATCCTTGGCTTCCCCTGGTCTTCCAGCAGGCATCTCAATGGGCATCTCAGCATTTTGCTCCTGCTCTTCCTCTTCCTCCTCCTCCTCCTCCTCCTCCTCTGCCATAGATGCTGGCAGCATCAGGCCAGGCTCAGTGAGTTCTTGGGGCTGGGACCACCTGGGCTGAGGGTCCGATGCAGGGTGAGCTGAGCCCCACTAAAGCCTGGCTCTCACTCTCCTTACAGGGAATGGAGGCAGAGAGGCCGAGGTCAGGAAGACGCCCAGGAGGTAGGCCCCCAGACACACCCCGATTTACCCTAGACTCTCCCCTGCTCACCTTCCCAGACCTTCCCCTCACTTTCTGTGCCTTCTTGCTCCCCAGCTCTGATCCAGAGGGTACCCGCCTGGAGGACACCTTGTGTGAGTGAGGGGGGAAGGGACAGGGAGTCTGGGGGGCCAGAGGAAAGAGCCTGGTCCTGGGCAGAGCCAGGGGCCTGGCCCCTCATGTCTTGTCCTCTTGCCTCCAGATGCTGCTGTGAATGATGACAGGCAGACAGAGGAGGCCCCACAGGAGGACCCTGCTGTGAGTCACTCACCGATCTCCCCTGGAGGGAGAGGCTTCCCAGGGACCCCCAGAGCTGGGAGGGGTCAGGGTCCTTACTACTCCTCAGCCCTCCTGCCCCATGTCCCACTGCATCCCTCCATCCCCTGCTGCCTGGATCCTGAGACAGAAGGACCTCAGGAAGTGACCTATGCCCAGCTGAACCTTGACCCCCTCAAGGCTCAGGCCCAGGATCCTCCCCGTTCTGGACCAGAGGAGCACAGCCTCTATGCTGCCCTGAAAGAAGCTCAGCCTGAGCCCAGGGATGCCCAGAAGGAAGAAGCCCCTGCCCCCACTGGACCAGAGGAACTCAAGCAGAGCCCAGGAGAGCCCAGGAGAAAGAGACCCCTGCCACCTATGGACCAGAGTAGCCCAGCCTCTTTGCTGCCCTGAGGTTAGCTCAGCCTGATACCAGGGGAGACCAGGAGGAAGAGATCCCTCCCTCTCTGGACCAGAAGAGTCCAGTGTAAAACCAGAGAAACCCAGGAGGAAAAGGCCCCTTCCCATTCAGCCTTTGCTTTCTGAGCACAGGAATCAGCCAGCTACCCAGATGTTGGGACCCCGGCTCTTCACCTCAAGGGGCAGCCAGAGAGGACTTCCAACTGCTGGTAACAGGGGTCCTCTCTGACCTCTGGCAAAGAGAGGTCTTTGCTCCAGCCACAATGTGCTCCTGCACAGCCAGTCCACCAGCCAGGGGCAGACCCATTACTGAACCCTGACTAGGAGTTCTCTGGGTCCTGCCCACAATATATCTCTCAGTACACTAAGTGAGAGAGATGCTGGGTAGCAGAGGCCAACCCCACCCCCAGAGAAGCAGGAGAGGAAGAAGAGGAAGGAAAGAGCTTATTAAGCACCTGCTCTGTGCTTTACAAATATGATCCCATATGATCCTCACAACATCCTGGGAGAGAGCCATTCTTATTACCACACTTTACAGTTTAGGAAACAGAGGCAGATAGAGGTTAAGGAAGAAGACAGGAGAGGACAGGAGAAGAGGGGTGGGGAGAGCAAGGGCAGTGTCTGAGGGCATTCCCATCAATGGGACAATGGCTGAGCAGACAGTGGGTTAGGGGTGTCCATAATGGAATCTTATTGCCCCATGAGAAATGGTGCAAGAGTTGATTGCAGAGAGTTCAGGGTAGCACAAACTGACACCAGGCCAAGTGAGCAGAACCAAGAGAACCATGTGTACCAGGACAATAATATTATAAAGAACAATAACAATCAAAGACCAAAGAATTCTGATCAGGGCAATGACTTAAGCATGAATCCCAAGGAAATATAGAGTGGGGAGGTGGTGGACACCAGGTACAGGAAAGGGCATGCCTTGGGTGCCCAGTCTCTTGGTGGGTTGGTTTTGCCCAACTTGACTTATTTGTTACAAAGTTGCTGTTTTTTCTTACTCTAGGTTTTCTATTTAGGAGGGGCCTTTGGGAAGGGTGGGGGGTTGAGTGGAGGGGCACATCCTTATTGCCATAGTGATACCAAAAAAGAGCCCATGTTCAAAATGTACAGAAAAAAATAGAGAGAGGAGATATGAAGGAAGGAAAGTTTTGAAAACAATGTATGGAATTTATTGCATTTTTTAAAAAATAAAACAGTGAAATGGAGATTCACAGTTTCATAGAGAATTTTTTTCTCTGTTTTTGGTTCTGTCGTGAATATACAAGTACTCTTCCTTTTGATATTTACGTTCAAAATAAAAAATAAAATTGAGTGGTCAAAAACATATTGATACTTTATTATCTGGGATCATGTTTGATGACTATATCAACTGAGTTCTGCTCATGAAACCCAAACTCCTCACTGTATAAGTTTATGCCTGTATCTCAATTCTTACTTTCCCATCTCACATTAGAACTAACTGGTTGGATCCCCAGAGGGGTAAGTGTTCCCTATGGTTCTATGGACAAACCTGAGGGTAGCTATCCCCTCACCATTAGTGTTCAAGAGCTCCCACCAGTGTGCTTCCCTTCATAATCAGACAACAGGCTCTTCTAGCTTCTTAGGAGAGGCATTTTCTCAAATGCAGATCATGAGGAATCTTTATGGAAGGTTGGGTCTCACTGTCCTACAAATAGAGACAAAGTTCAAGGACAGGGGAGGTATTGGGGGAGCTGGAGGGTTGAGGGGGAAGAATAAACATAAGACACCAAGGTAGTGAATCATATGTGTAGAGGACACAGGGCCAAGACAACTCACATCTCTGGAACTCAGGGTCTCAGATTCTGGATTATGCAAGAAGTTTTGTACATTGAAAAGGTAGCAGAAGTCCTCACGGAAAAATAATAATTTTATGTTTATATGTGTGTGTGTCTATAAATAACATATGTGTATGTATGCATGTGTGCCTATGTATGTATGTATTTATGTATATGCATCTGTGTGTGTGTATCTTTTAAGAGGTTCTTTGTCCTAACCATGCTAGATCTTGCTCAGAACCAGAATAGAACATAATTCAAGGAAGTCAGTATAGCTGTACCCTCTTTAATGTTCCTTTCCTCTGATGATAGACACCCTGGCCTTGGTTTTTCTGTACAAGGTGAGAGAAATGATTATCAATAACCACTTATTAATATCTAGGAAATCTAGGTTTTTTCCCCTTTCTATTTTCTTTTTCAAAGCACAGTCCTTAGGAAAGACAGGGCTGACAAGGAGACACTCTGCTCAGTTGTGGGGGAGACTCCTCCCAACTGGTAGACCTCACTTCTGGTTAAATGGTAAAGAGAATCTATTGCAGGTGAATTCTGGCCCTTTATGTTCAACTGAGTGCTCTAGGTAGAGACAAATCCTTTTGTCTAGATGGCCTAGGTGGAGGTGATCTGGCTTGAGATGAATCTCCTTGTCCAAGAATGACATGACCAGTCACATCTCCCAGCCCTTCACTAGAATAAGCCCAACTCTCATTGTAAAATCCATTCTTTTATTAATTGTTAACCAATAACAGTTGATTTCTGCCTGTCAGGAACACCCACTTTTCCAAGGGTATTTTAGCATTGGATAATCTCCATGATTCATCTTTGATTTCTGACAGAATCACTTATTTCAATATATTGATTTGCTAAGCATAATTTAAAAATTAATTATTATTTACCCAGAAACTCTGTCTCTTGGGCTTTTCATTCATGTCCTAACCTGTAGCAATATCACTTCAGGGCCAGCAGCAGTTAGATCACTGGACCAGGAGTCAGGAGTTCAAATCCAGCCTCAGACACTTATTAGCTCTCTGACCCTGTGAAAGTAACTTTACTTCTGCCTGCTTCCATCACCTTGTGGTGCCTGGCCCCATTCTTTCCCTATTCTTTCCCATCCCCCAACCTCAGCTCTCCCTCAGGGAGGTGGGCAGACTGCCAGGTTCAGTTCCGCCCTTCCCCAGTCAGCTTACCTTCACAGAGGTGGGCAGGCTTCCAGGTCAGGGAGACTTGGCTCTGGCAGGAATTTCAAGGTGTGTACTGACCAATCTCTGATTGTGGCCTCTGCAAGTTTCTGCTTGTGTAATACTGATGGGGGGGATGGCAATAGGCTTTACAGTGTTGTACCATAATAAAATCGAGACAGAAGATCCCCAAGATTAAATTTAAAAAGTGGATTTTATTACCGCAGAACACCCAGGACTGTCAGGGTACATGGTCACCCAAATCAGACAGCACTTTGGCACAGACAGTGTACAGGTTTTATAGAGGTTCCATAGCCAGGTTACATAAGCTGAAATTATGGTGATGTAAGCTGAAACTCCAATGATTGGTCAGTGTACACTTGAAACTACAATTAGTGATTGGTCAGTATACATTTGAATTTCCCGCTGGCGGGAAACCCTAGGCTGGGACTCCCACCCACAGATTAATCCAGGGTAAGCAAGAGGTGGGGGTGCTGCCTGTTTACAGATTAAGCAAGGTGGAGTTCTCTGTTTTACAAATCAATGAAGGAAAGGTTGGGCTGCCTGTTTTACAACAAGGAAAGGGTGAGTGGATTCAGGAAGGGCAAAGTGACAAATCAAAGAGGGAAGGGCATAGTGGAGCTGGGTGCAACAACAGGTGCTCTGAGGACCAGAGTCCCTGCTGTGCATTCTGGAATGAATTCAGTAGGCCCAAGCAGTCTTGAAGTCAGAATTATAAAAGTTTATTGTTATGCTTTACAGCGGGCAGTGGTTCCTAGGGAACCTACAAACTTAAAGTCAAGACAGTAAATCAGGTGTCAATTATGCTAACTAGGTGAGTAAGGGTGGGATTAGGGAGGAGTTAAGAGTGGTCAGTGCTTAAAGGAACAGGTACTTTTAATGTCAACTGCACAGGTGTATTGCCCATAATTCACTGGGAAATAGCTCAAAGAAGGGCTACCTGGAGGTGTGGTTTTAGTCTTGAAATATTACTAAGTCAGCTAGCTGTCCAGACTGACTGAAAAGTGCCCAGTCTGCTACCCATCAGTGTCATGTTTGACAACATGGATGTTGGGAACTAAGGCTAATGTAGACTCAGTTTGGGTGTAATTGGCTAAGGAGTTAACCTATAGATAGTGCGTTGAATATTCATAGATGCATCCGGTCACTATACCTGGGGGAGATAACATTTGCCTAAGATACAATGTGTATAGATGGTTTAGTGAAGGATTCATGGGTGTAGCTTGTTATTGTTCCAAGCAGAGATAAACAAATTCATGAGTTGTTGCTGGGCAGAGCGCTGGCTGGGGGAAGGGGAAGAGTTAATGCTCTGAGGATGGGGAGGGGGAAATGTGATTTTACAGACTGGTTTTACAAATTGATTTTACAAACTGATGTTACAGACTAATATTACAAATATAGACACCAAGTACCCCATCAATATCTACCTGTTGGCCATATGGCACCCCTTTAAAAGCTGAGGCTTTACTTGAGATCTCCGCTGTACACCCTGGGACAGTGGGGTGGTTCCTCATCAGCCTGCCATGTGTGGCCTGATCAGCCAACATGGTCTAAAATAAAGGGTCCAGTTTTAAAATGTTACTTGGGTCTTGCTCAAATTTTCTGCATACAACAACTTCAACTGAAAAATGGGGATAAATGGTGAAATAGCCTACTGGTGAGTCTGCCTGAATCAAGTCTCCACCCTCTCCAATCCATCTTCCACTCAACCCCCAAAGGGGTTTCCCAGAAGCACAGTGTGATCCTGGCACCTTCCCACTCCATTATCTCCAGCTGCTCCCTATTGCCTCCAGCATCAAACACAAAATCCTCTGGCACTGAAAGCCCCAGTAACCTAGCCCCTCCTCCCTTTCCAGTCTTCTTCCACCTTTCTCCCCACCCACAGACTCTCACCCTGGTTCCACAGACAAGACCCTGCCCCTTTCTTCACTTGGTCTCGGGCCCAAAATGCTCTCTCTCCTTTTTCATCTCTGCCTAATCCCCATTCCAGTGCCTTCTCTCTGCTGATTATTTCCCATTTATGCTAGATACAGCATGTTTGGTTTTGGTTTGTGTGTCCTTTCCCCCATTAGATTAGAAGCTCCTTGAGGGCAACAATGGTCTTTTGACTTTTTTTTTTAATCATCAAAGCTAGGTACAATGCCTGGCACACAGTAGTTGCTTTATAAATATTTCTTGAAAGACAAAGGTACCTATAGCCCTGATTTGTTTTGAGGATCAAATGAGATAATATTTGAACAAACCACTTGGGATCCGGGGCGGGAAATGATTCTTCAGGGCGCCTCGCCCACAGGTCCTCAATCCTCCAGGGTACCACCCACAGCCCGAGCTAGAGACAGGAGAGCCTCGAAGGATCCGAGTTGGCCCGGAGCCTCTTCTTCGACGGCGCCACGGTGGGGTCCCTGGACTTGCCCGAGAGCACCAAGTTCAGCCTCGACTGCAGCTGGTGGCAGGTGGGCCCGCACTTCTGTGGTGTCAGGATGGTCCCTCTGGGCGTCCACCGGGTGCACTACAGCTTCGGGGCCGGGACCTCGAGACAGGCCTGCGCACAGGCTTCTTCATGACCTTGTGGCTGTGGGGGCTGCTCCTGCTCCGCTGGGAGTCCGGGAGGAGCTGGACCTGAGCCCGCCACGAGAGGAGCAGCTGGAGGCCCTGGGAGCCAACCTCCAGGAGCTGGATCGTTTCCTAGGTCCCTGCCAGTACGACCTGCCTCAGAAGCGAGTCTCCCAGAGCAGCAGCCTGAGCCCGGAGGCCGTGCAGAGCCCTCAGATGTGTGCCCTGTCCAAGGTGCTGCCCATGCCCTACACGAAGGACCCTGCAGAGAAAGGCCAACCGTCCTGCACCACCGCCCACTGCAAGAGGTACCTGAGGAAGCCAAGGCCAGCACTGATAACCATTTTGCTGGAGTTGCCCAAGCAAGCCTGAGAAAACCCTTGAACTCCGATTGAATCTTCCCACTTGATAAGGCATTTGCCTGAGGCCATAAACCTTTCATTCTCCTAGACCCAAATCTCTGTTACTCTTAACCTAGCCCAGTCCTCCATTGTCCAGCTCCTTCCCACCCTCCATCCTATCAAAATAATCTATAACTCAAATCTGTTACCTTTAAACTGGCCAAGCCCTCCAAGGTCTGTCATCTCCAGGAAGCCTTCAGCTACTTCCTGGAGCCTGACCTCAGTCCCCTCAAGATCCTTCTTAGACTTCTCCTCCAGACCCTCCCGAAACTCCTTCTCTAGACCACCCCTAAATCCTCCCACATTCTTTCCATATATAAGACCCATCTTGCCTCCAGGAAAAGGCTGAGAATTCAATCTAGTGCAGACTCAGTCCTTGTCAGATTATTCTGGCCAGTTTGTCAATACAAGTTTCACATATACTTAGTTTTCTTAAGAGTCTACCCATAATGCCCACCCAAAAACTGTTGCAGGTTCATGATGTGTTGTGGTGGAAGCATCTCAAAGAATTCAGAGTCAGACCACCTCTAATCCAAGTATAGGCATTTATTGAGATTTATGCCTCTCATGAAGTGGGCTAAGTTCCAAGAGGAACCAGCAGTTTCAGAGAAAGCAAGACGGATTTTTATAGGGTAAAGATGCAATTACATAATCAAAATTTACATAGAATTGAGGAATATGATTAATATAAAGGCAGGAGGAGTTTCTTAAGGGATTAGGGAATGGAGAAGGGGTCCCATCTATGGTTCAGTGGTTAAACATTCTGGTCATTCTGCCCTCCAACTGGCTAGCTATCATGGTCCTGTCTGGTCTGGATGGATGATGTGATTGTGATTGAATACAGGGACACACCTGTTTCTGTGGGAATGGATCTGGGGCCAGTGACCAGGTATAGGTAGTAGCTGGGTTCTCATCACATTGACACACCTGCTGTTTCTATGTGAACTAAGAGTTCAGGGACACACCTGTTGTTCCAGTGAGCAGTGAGCCTTATGTGGAGAAGTTAGGACATTGCAGGGGGGCTAGGTGGGCCTGCTGTTCAGTGGGGCTAGGCCTATGATAAAGTTAGAATATTGGGGCTAGAGGCAGCTTTATTAGGATTCAGTCAAGGATAGGGGGAAAAGAGACTATATGGTTCTTTGCCTGTTAGAAGGCCTAAGAACTGCATTTCAAATGCAAGTAAATTATCAGAAAATTAGGGAAATTACTCACAGAGAAAAGGAAAACCCTGCCTTTTCCAAGAATGACTGGTAGAACCTATTAAAAGGTATACAATTTTTTTTTTTTTGCTTTTTTGGAGCGGGGAGATCAGGGCAATTGTACTTAAGTGACTTGCCCAAGGTCTCAGGACTAGTTAGTGTTAAATGTCTGAGTCTGGATTTGAACTCAGGTCCTCCTGACTCTGGGGCCAGTGCTCTATTCACTGTGCTACCCAGCCACTTCAAGGTATACAAATTTAAATCCTGACTCTATAGAAAGGGCAGCAGTCCTTAACATGTATTCCATTAATCAGTCTGCCCCAGATATTAGGAGGAAACTATAGAAATTGGCAATGGGACCCCAAACACCTCAGGTACAATTACTGGAGATGGCCTTTGGAGTCTTTAACAACTGAGTCCTAGTTGCAGCAGAGGAGACAGAATGAAGGGAAAGAGCCAGAAACAGAGAATATGGTCAATTCTTGGCCACTGACATGGTAAGGGAAACTATCCCCCCCCACCCCAGGGCACCACCTTGGAGGAAACCCAGTCACTTGAGCAGTGGGGAAACTTTCTTTCAATGCCACAAGGAGGGTCACTGGTCCAAGGAGTGTCCCTCCAATGTGCCCCAGGAATCAGTGAATGCTGGTGGGACCATGCCCATGTAACCAGGAGGGACATTGGAGGAAGGATTGTACCCAAGATTGAAAAAGTAGTAGAACTATTTCCCAGTAATATGTCCTCCAGTCTTCTCAAGACTCAGAATATCAGGGAAGCCTGGGACTTGGCAGTGCTCCCACTATCTCCATCTCTCTCACTGAGTCCTGGGCAAGCACTGAGGCTGAAGGTAAGGTTACCCACTTTATTATGGCTAAGTTCTCTGTTTTAATCATTAATTCTGGTCCTACTACATTAACTCTTGTCACCAACATTTCATTAACACATATGGGCACGCCAGGAAAGTTGTTACTCAGAAGAGCTGGAGACAATCTCAGATCTGAAGAGATGGACAGGTGGGAAATTCAAATGAGGAGAATATAGAAAGGGCTTGCCTTTGTCTGATCCTTTTTAGTCTTTTTTGGGAGGCTACCCATTTATTCATTACAGAATAAATGGAAAATAAAGATCATGAAATTCCTGGACCCCCAACAAGCATGTTTGCTTCTTAGACAGAGCACAAGTTTTGTTTATAACTGTCCTTTAAATCTGACAAGCAATCTATCAATAAACATTTCTCAAGTGCCTATTCTGTACCAGGAACTGTGTTAAGTACTGTGAAAGATTCTCTCTTCTGTTTCCATGTCTGTCTTTTGTCCCTTCCAACTTTCAACTTTGCTGAGATCCAAATGGATACTCCTTTACATACAAACTCTATATAAAACAAATCCAGATATGTTTCATGGGGAAGGCATTAGCAGCTGTCAGGACAAGGAAATAGCCCATAGCAGAAATAGTATTTGTGATGAGCTTTGATGAAAACTGGAAATTCAGGTGTGGGGTGGGGATGAGGTGAGGACAGTGCCTTCCATACTGGAGGACAACCGGGAAATTAAAATTATTCAGTACCATTTAATAATTGATTCTATTCGGTAATTAACCTTATTCTGGATTACTGCCTCATGTTGGGATGATTTGTCAAGCTACATTTCTTGGTCCTTGAGTTAAGCTCATGAATGCAGTTCCCACCCCTCTTCCCCCAGTTAGTTTAAAAGAAAGTTGTTATCATTCATGCCATTAATGCCTGGGACATCTGCTTATTGTCTATAAGCCCCAAGCAACTTAACCTGCTGCCATCTCCCAAAAGACAAATCACCTGCCCTTAGCTGTCCTTGTGCAATTAGGGGAGGTTTTATCCCTTCCCAGGGGACAGGGAGTCTGATAGCTCTGATCCCCTAGCAAAGATTAAGAAAGCAAGATGGGTCCCATATTCCTTAATTTTGTTAGAAAGATTAGCCAGACCTCAATCCTAACACTTAGTACAGCTACAGCCATTGTTATATTCCACAAGACGCCCTTCTTTCCTGTGAGTCAATAAAGAGAGTCCTCCCTTCTCATTAGGGTTGCTGGCCGGTATGATCAGCTTTGTTAACAAACACATCACTGGTTTAAAAAAAATTTTTTTAATGGTTTTGCTTGGATTATATACCTCAGTTTACCTTTATTGAATTTACTCCCCAAAATATTTCCTGCAAAAATGCAGAGAAGAGAAATGTAATTTGGTGTGTGAATAACAAGAGGGACAATCTGATTGGTCTACAGTATGGAGAGGAGTCCAAAAGCAGGGGAAAGTTGATTAGAGCCAGATACTAGAGGACTTTAAATGAATTCAAATCCAGCCTCAGACTTTTCCTCAATATGTGAACATGGGCAAGTCACTTCACCTCTTGAGACTGCCTCAGTTTCCTCAACTGTAAAATGGGGGTGTTGATAGCACCTTCTTCCCAGGGTGGTTGTGAGGATCATGTGGGATAATATTTCTAAGGTGCCTGGCTCATAGCCGACTCTTAATAAATCCTGGTGTCCTTCCTGCCAAGTACCAGCAGTTAGATATTTTTATAACATCAGGATTATGCATATTTACCTCCATACTTAATTATCTACATGTTAAATTAATAAATATTAGTGTTGAAATACAGATGATATTATAGAAAATAGTAAAATTGATTAAAAAGAAAACACACAAATACTGGCCCTCCATAGCCTCCACCCAAAAAAGAATCATTCCTTTTACTTCTACTGGAACCCATTGTCTCAGGGAATCCAATAAACCCCAATGGTTTCCTGCCAATGCATAGGGCACCCCTCTCTGCCCACCCCCTAGTCCCTAGGATGGGGTAGTTTCCTCCTGGGGAAACCAACTTCTAAGTGTGAGTCAGGAGGGAGCCCCCCATACACAGAATACAGTGGAGAGACCCCTGACTGGAGAAATGGGGACAAAGCACCTCCCACCTTAGGACAACTACAGAACCATCACTGGGCTCTCAGGACTTCTGCTGCTCCAATCAACTCTGCTCCAGCAGATTCACTTCTGACAGGGCACCTGGCCTTGAGAAGGGCCACCAGGGGGCAAGACTGAGGCATTTACTTTTCACTAAAGCACTTTCCCCTTCCTACACTTCATCAAAAGGGAGGACCTGCCTATGTTCCTTAAAAGATCTTCTTGGTCCTTATCTCTGCTCCCTGCAGTGACCTGCTGTTGATGCATTTGGGGGTTGCTGGTAATCTCAAAATGTCAAGGTACAGGGCAGTGTCCCCCGGAAAGAATTCACCACTCAAACCATCTTCCAGTCAGTGGTGGTTTATTGTAAAGCCAACAGGTGCAGACAGCATTCCTAGTGAACCTGAAACTTAATAGGGCAGGGTGGGGCGGGAAGGAGAGCCAGATGATTATGTACAAAAGGAACAGTGAAAGGGGCTGTATGGGATTAAGGGATGGTAAGGAGTCTGGGGATGGTTCAAATGGGACGGGGAAAGGAATATCAAGTAGGCTAACAGGTGATCTAAATGGCTTTAAGGAGGGGAATGGGAATGGGAATGGGAATTTGAAGATCTTCCCTGCCCCTTTATAGACCTAGTGGGTAGTTTGAAGATCTCCCCTGCTTTGAAAGCAAACTCTGCCCCTTAATATGCTGAATGTAATCTCATGGAGCCTGTGATGCAGGGAATTTGCTGAAGGAAAGCAGAGCCCATAAGAAACTGGGAGCTAGAGCCAGAGAGATGGTGGGAGAGAGAGGTGCTTAGGCAAAGAGAGAGAGTGATTTGAGAGTAAATATTGATCTTGTATTGGTTTGTGGGAAGGCTGAAGGATCCTGTAGTTCTCAGCATTATTGTGGCTTCTGAATATCTTTAGTATTATGATGGAATCAGCTTACTGGTTTTAGGATTCAGTTTTCTGGTGTGTAAATAAAATGCTTCAGTTCTGTCCTCTATATGGAGAGTTTGGTATATTTTGTGATAGACTGTCATACTCACAGTCTCTATCATGATTTATACTCACAGTCTCTATCATGATTGTGGGTGTGGTAAATATTGCATTGGTGCTACAAGGAGGGATCAGTAGTGCCAGTGGTCTGGGGTGGGCCAAGAAAGACTGTGAAAGGAATGCCAAGTAAGCTGATTAGATGATCTTGGTGGGCTGGGGTGGGCCAAATGCCTTGGGAGGATGTACCAATGACACGGGCTGCTGAAACTTATGGGAACATTCAGGGAGTGGGTTGCCTTCAAAGGGGTCTTGCCTTTAGGGGTCTAGGTTCAATCACCCCATCACTGTGATTAGTTCAATTGGGCTGGGGTGAAACCCCCTGATGGGGGCCTTCTGACCAGTGCCACCCCTCCCCCCAGATATGGTTGCTTGTTGTCCTTCTTTCTTGATGAGAACCCATGTGACATCACTATTGTAGAGTCAAGTAACAGTGTGTTGGACTGTGGCTGATCAGATCAATACAAGGTCAGAAGGTTTTACTGCAATTGGGCACAGATAGTCCTGTGAACATTCTGGGTGGATTCTCTAAGTTTGGGCATGTTGCGTTTCCTTTGAGCTGTTCCAACTACTTTGTTCATAGAGCACAGCCCTTTCTCCAATGTGAGCAAGCCATGATGAACAGGCCTGGGCCCGTGTCTTCCAAGACACGAAATCAATTCCAAAGTTCTTCAAAGACATCTTGAGAGTGTCTCCCCCCACACACAGATATTTAACTGAAGGAGAGGGAAGAAGCCACTAATGACCTGGGGGAAAGGAGACTGAGGGGAAGGGACTTCACTAGCATCTACATTTCTCTCTCAATTGAGTTTCACAACATCCTTGGATGGTAGGTGTTATTATAAAATTCATTTGACAATTGAGGAAACTGAGGCAGACAGAGGGGGAGGGATTTGTACTGGGACACACAGCCACCCTCAGCTGGTTATAACAGTCAGGAAAAGCTTCCCATGGAAGAGGGTGAATGAGCTGAGGACCCAGGGGAGAGGAGGACAGATGGCATTTCAGGGGGACCAGGCTGGGGCATAGGCAAAGATTGGGAGGGAGGGAAGGCAGGGTCCAACCTTCACTCCCCAGCTCACTCTGGTGAAAAATGGACTGAATCAGGCAGGAGTGAGGGCCCAGGGGCAGAGAAGAAAGGAGGGAGTGGGGGACCGGTATCTGGGAGCCTGTGGGGGGTCCTGTCTTCTAAGGGTACTAAGTGTCTGAGGCCAGGTTTGAACTCTGGAAGATGAGTCTTCTAGGTCCTGGCCCAACACTCTGTGCATCATCGCGCCACCTAGTGGCAGAGGGTGGAGATGCAAGCTAAAATAATGAACCTGAGACTCAGTTGGCCTCAGGCTGCCTGAGGAAAAGGTACAGACAATCCCCAAACAGAACTTTACTTTCTCTGGAATGTGGGGGAAGGGTGGGGTTACAGGGTGAGGAGAGTATGCACTTCTGAGACACTAAGTCTTCAAAGCAGAACCAAAGTCCATTTTCAGTTGGACAATTGACATTGGGGAGACAGCTATGGCTGGATATTCTGGGCACACACTAGGTGGGGGTTCATAAACCATGGTAATGAGAAGTAGCTGTTGGTGCTTGGTTTTCAAAGAGGACCAATGACCAGTACCTTGGCCTGAAGGGGATTTAAGCCAGGCAGGGCTCCCACAGCCTCAGACTCCCTCTCTTCATAAGTACAGTGACCAGACAAAGCCAGGAAGACTGCTATGGCCTGGGATGCGGGGGATGGCCTTGGCATCTCCAGTCTGACCCAGGTCTAAGCATCCCACAGAGCCTGCTCCAGCCCCCTTCACGGTCCTAGGAACAAGTTCTGCTAAATTGACCTTTCTGTCATGGAAACTCTCCACATGCTTGTGACATGTGACACATCCCCTTCACTCACCACCATGTGGCCTGTGGGCTGCCCTAGACCACCTCAGCCCATCTGCAGGGATGGTTTTACTTGGGGGTGGCCACTGGGCCAGCCTCTTGGAGTCATGGGTGGCAGCTGGCTGAGAGGCAAAGACCAAAGGTAGATGAGCAGCCCTCACACCAGAGGTGCTGGTCCTCCCTCAGCACCCCATATACCCCATTAGAGAAGCAGTGACCTTGGCCTGGGGGCCTGACCTGCCAACCTGAGGACAAATTGGGAGGGAGAGTCCCAGGACCTTCAGTAGACAGAAGGCAGAGCCTCAGCAGTGCCCAGGATGAGCTGGAGCTAGCCAAGTGATTGGGAAAAGTCCAGAAGAGACCACCCTAGACCCTGAGGCAGCAGCTCCTCCAAACAAGCCACCCACCAGCCCCTTATTCTGTGGGGTGGCTTTAACCCCTGCATTGCCAGGACACAGGAATCCCCATCTGTTTGGTGAGGGACTGAGACTTGTTTGAAAGAGGCAGGGCTGGGGGGCAGGGTTCAAGGGGAGGGCAGGATCTGGTTTGGGGACCAGGGTCAGATTCATAGGCCCCTAGTGAGACCAACACCTGCCAATTGTGAAGGGGAGGGGGCTATGAGAGCTGACATATAACCCTTACCTGGGGATCTTTTCCAGGCTGTGGGGCCTGAATTACAAGCAAAGAAGGTAGAAAAAAATTGTTCCATCATTCTGACACTAGAGAAATCTGCACTGCCTCCACACACACACACACACACACACACACACACACACACACACACACACACACACACATCATGGGGCCATCAGTGAAACAATGACCACAGAGAGGAAGGAAAAGTAAATCTTCTCAGCTTTGACAAACACAGAGCAGAGCCCTCCCTGGTCCCTCCGTGTGGCTCAGACAGTGACCTGGACAGCTGGCAGTCACCTCTCCCAGGAGCCTCTAGGACCACCATGACCCCCACTCTCTCTGTCCTGCTGTGCCTTGGTGAGTCCTAAGAAGCCTCATGTTTGAGGGGACCGTATACACCCTCAGGTCCAACCCATCTCCACCTCCATTTTGTGGAGGAAGAAGCTCTCCCTCAGAGAGGAGGGACCAGGCCGAGGTCACCCAGCAAAGTGGTGGGGGGGGGGAGAAGCTGGAGCTCTGGGAGGGGTCTCCTAGTATCTAGCCCCTTTCTCTCACACCAGCCCTAAGCCTAGGCTCTGGGCCCTCTCTCTCCTTGCTCTCAGTGTGTTGGGTGGGGAGGATGTGAAGACCTGGGAGTAACCAGGGTCCTCTCTCTCAGGGCTGTGTCTGGGACAGAGGATGAGGGCAGAAGCAGGTGAGTCCTTCCCTCCACACCCCTGCCCAGAGCAGATGGCTGCCCCCAGGAGGTGGGGGGGAGGTCTTGTGGGGCTGGGAGGGTTTAAAGTGAGGGGACCCTCAATGGGGAGCACAGAGAAGGGGATCCCCTGGAACAGATAGCTCTCATTCCCTTCCAGACACATTCCCCAGACCCTCTCTCAGGGCAGACAACAGCTCATTAGTGCCCCAGGGGAGAAGTGTGACCCTCAGGTGCCAGGGATTGTTAGAGGCTGATATCTACCGTCTGGAAAAAGATCAAGGGACTACAAGGACAAAGATCATAGATGTGAAACCCTCTGGAATGGAGGCTGAGTTTCACATCCCATCAGTGATAGCAAAGGATGCAGGGACCTACTACTGCTTCTACCAACACTCATCAGTCTGGTCATGGTTCAGTGACCCCCTGGAGCTGGTGGTGACAGGTGAGGACACACCCCCAGCCCTGGCCCCTCAGACAGGCCTGGCTCTGGGTCCCAGCAGCCCCTGAGCTCCAGCCCAGCCCAGCCTGGCCCCAAGTCTCCCTCTGCCTCTGTACCCCCTGTCCTCTCCCCTGGCTCTGCCTCTGCTCTCCCTCTGGGGCCAGAGGTGAGGGAGGGGAATTGGGGATTACACAGCACCTACTATGTGCCAAGTACTTTATAGTTATTTTCTCTGTGAGGCAGGTGCTGTTATGATCCCCATCTTACAGGTGAGGAAACTGAGGCAAGCAGACAGGAAGTGACTGGCCCAGGATCTCATAGCTGACAAGTGTCTAAGGCTGGATTTGAACTCAGGTCTTCCTGCCTCAGGCCCAGGGATCTATCCACTGCACCCCCAGCTACCTCAGGCAGAGCTGGGGACTCCAAAGGGGAAGCTGTACAGAGCTGGGGGCACCTTTGATCCCAGCCCTGACCCTCCCAAGACAGGAGAGGGAGCAAGGAGGCCCTGCTGCTGCTCTGCCCCTGCCCAAGCTCAGGCCTAGGCACAGCAAGGGGAGTCTCCTCTCGGTGTCCCCAAGGATTTTCTGTACAAGAAAGTTCAGGAGACCAGATTGGAAGAGAACCAGGAGTCACAGCCAAGCCTCTTACTCTGCTTCCCACACCTGCCCAGGGGCCAGCCCAGGGTCCAGGATAAGAGCCAGGCTCTGCTTTGGGGAGCTGAGAACTGGCCAGAACTGCAGAGATGGGTCTTAAATATGACCCCACCTCACCCCCATGGAGAGAGATTCTGTGACAAAGGACCAGGGACTGGGGCTCCCAGCCCAGGACCAGGGAGGAACACACCCTGTCTAAGCTTCCCTCCCCAGCACTGGCCCCATTTGTCTCTCCTCTGTCTCTGTCTCTCTGTCTCCTATTTGTCTATCTGTCTGTTTCTCTCCCTCTTTCCTTCACCTCTCCTTCTCTGTCTCGGTCTCTGTCTCTCTCTGTCTTTCTCTCCCTACTCACCCACCCACTTTCCATCCCCCACACAAGAGCTGTCCAAAATCATTCCCCTTCCCCAAAACTGATATTTCCATTTTTCTGGAGATGAGCTAAACCTCCACCCCCAGGCAGGGGTCTAGGCAGGCCCAGGCCAGTCCTCCCACCAGCCAAGTCTGGCCCCTCCGCTAAAAGAGGGGGGTTACAGGCCTAAATCTGGGCTTTCCTCCTTCTCCTCCCCAGACCTGTATGACCCACCCTCCCTCTCAGTCCTGCCCAGCCCTGAGGTGGCCTCAGGACACAATGTGACCCTCCTGTGTCAGTCAGAGTTGTGGAATGACATGTATGCCCTGTACAAGGATGGAGAACAGATCAAAAAAGGCAAGACCCAGGACCATGGAAGGGGAACCCAGGAAAGTTTCCTCATCCCAGCTGTGAACTCTACCCATGAAGGAACCTACCGGTGCTACACCTTTCACAGCTACATCCCCCATGAGTGGTCATCCCCCAGCAATGCCGTGGTGCTCAAGGTCACAGGTGAGGGAGAACAACTCCCCATTACCCCATCCTTCTCAGCTCCCTCACTGGCCCTGGGGGCACCACCCTACCTTCTCAGGGCCCTACCCCAGGGGACCCCAGGGGCCAGGGGGGCTGGGGGAGGAGGAGGCTCAGAGGGAGGGGATGGAGAGTCTGGGCAATGGTCCTGCTCAGAGAATGCAGACAGTGAGGCCTCTCCTCCCTGGCCCCTCTAGACACCCCCACCATCATAACTATCCAGTTATGTGGGTCCCACAGATAGACAAGGTGTCTACTAGGTCCCAAGAAAGGGGATTGAGGAGGTGAGAGGGGGAGCCAAGAGGAGGCCAGAGCAGGCCTGGGTGAGCCAGGGGGGAGGAGGGAAGTTAAATACCCCTAAGCCCATCATCCTTCTCCTTTCCCTGTGTCCCTCCCCTGCCCCCAAAGCCCAGACAAGAGCTAGAAGAGGGGTCAGAAGAACCATGGAATCATCAGATCTCACAAGTGGACAGGATAGGTCACTGAGAACATATGGCTATTTAACAGATGGAAAAGTGAGGCCCAGAGAAGGGAGGGACTTACCCAACATCCCACACCCAGCAAGTCTGGGCAGAACTGGGGCTGACCCCTGGGGCTCCCTACAGACCCTCCCACCCTCCAGGCTGGGCTCCCCTCCCCAGCCCTTAACCTTCCTCTTCCTCATGCCCAGGGACCTCCTCTTCAAGCCCTGAATCAAGGAACACACAGTTTGGTGAGTGACTTGGGGATTCCCAGCAGAGAGTGGAGGGAGGCAGGGCTGGTGTCCAGTCAGGGTCTGCCCACCCCATCCAGGCTCCCTCATTTTCCACCACTCCTTCTGCAGCACCTGGTTACTCTCTTTTTCCCACCTCCAGACCTTTGCCCAGGCTGTCCCCCCTGCCTGACACACCCTCCCTGCTCACCTCCTCCTCTAACAATGAATACAAAGATCCCTCCCAGGCTGAGCTTAGGAGCCTCCTCCTGAAGAAGTCTTTCCTGTCCCCCTCCTCAGATGTTAGGGATCGCACTCCTCAGATGAGTCCCTGCTGCTTGGTCTGTGTGCATGGTACCAGAGCATTGCAGGGGAGTGTCAGCCCCTAGAGGCAAGAGCTAGCTTGGTTTTGTTATGCTTTCTGTGGGTCTGACCCAGCACAGGGCCTGGGCCAGGGGAGGGCTTAATGAGAGTCTGCAGAACTGAATTACTGAATATGACTGGGAGCCCCTTTAGGGCAGGCTGTGTCTCCCCCACTCACACTGGGGGCCCCCTTAGGCCAACTGTGTCTCCCCCACTCATACTGGGGGCTCCCTGTTTAAACTTCCTCCCACACTATCTGAATCTCCAGTCTCTGGACCTTTGCACTGGCTGTGCCCCTCTACCTACAATTCTCTACCCCTTAATTTCTCACTTCCCTTCAATACTGCCTCAGTCCCTCCCTCAGGCTTCTCTCCCCTGGTCTTCATAATCACCCCCACACCCAGTCTTCCAGCCAGTGAGAGACCAGAGGCAGAGCCTGGGCTGGGGCAGAGGCATCTGGGCCTCCCTCAATGGGAGCCTGAGATCGGGCATCTTGTCCCTATGCCAGTGACCTTCTTTCTCCCTCCCAGATCCTGCTTCCCAAGATTACACCATGGGCAACCTCATCCGCCTCAGCCTGGCTGGTATGGTTCTCCTCCTCCTGGGGGTCCTGCTGGCTAAAGCCTGGCACAGCTCCAGGAGCCCCTGAGGGATGGGAAGACAGAGCTGGGGTTCACTGAATATGTGCATCCCAAAGACTCACTGAGGCATGGACATATGCCCAGCTACAGAAAGGGGAAAGGGCACTGCCTTCCCTGCAACCCAGCCTTTGCCCCCAGGCTCAAACTGACAATGCCCAGGCTTCCCCCTGGCCCAGGCTGATGATGCCCAGCCTTCAGCCTGGCCTAGGCTGATGATGCCCAGGCCCTTTCCACCCTCTCAGCAGGCATCATCATTGACAATATCTCTCAGTAATGAAAGAGGAAAAATATTCCTACACAATGCTGAAGAATCTCAGGAGTCATAAGAGCCTGTAGGCTTCATGAAGTGGTTATTAGTGTGTGTGTCTGTGTGTGTGTGTGTGTGTCTGTGTGTGTAAGTGCAAAACATGACAGGGATCCCTCTGCAGGCCTTGGACCATCAGGTTCTCAGGGCCCACAAGCCCACCCTCACTTGCACCAGGCCCCTCTTCTTCCTTCTCCCCCACCTCCTCTCCCAGGTCACACTGCCCACATCCCAGGACAACCTTCCCCTGAGATGGTGAGACCTACAGACACTGTCTGCTATCAGGCTTTCCTCACATCTGCTCCCTGATGTTGTAGACCCTGTGTTCAGGTTTAGGGTTTAGGGGTGCTCCAGACCCCAAAATACCAACATGGAAAGGTCCTCCTAAATGAATCCAACTCAAGTCTTCTCTCAGTAAAAGTAAAGCAAAGTTTTTAAAGATTCACCATAATGGGTAGACTCCTAAGGAGCCTAAGTATCTGTGACCCTTCTTTGGACTAGCTGGCCAGAAAAATCTGACACAGACTGAGTCTGCACTAGATTGAATTCTCAGCCCCTTCCTGGAGCCAAGATGGGTCTTATGTACAGAAAGAGTGTGGGAGGATTTCGGGGTGGTCTAGAGGAGGAGTCTGGGGAGGGTCTGGAGGAGAAGTCTGAGGATCTTGACTACTGAGGTCAGACTCCAGGATTGGGATTAAGGGCTGGAAGTAGCTGAAGGCTGCCTGGAGATGACAGACAGTGGAGGGCTAGGCTAGTTTAAGGGCAACAGATTTAGGCATAGCTATAATGAAAGGCTTATGGCCTCAGGCAAATGCCTCATCAAGTGGGAAGATTCAGAGATCCAGGGCTTCCCAGAGCTTGTACCCCATGTACACAAGAGCACTTTGGCTCCTTAATGTTTCTGAGCCGACCAGAATCAACCTTGCTTTGGCTGAATATAAATGAAGTCATGTTGCTGGCTAGAGAACCCACCTGCAGAGACCCCTATCTGCACCTGGCCATTGTGCTAACTTGGGGCTCTTTCTCTCAGACCCTGAAAGTCCCCCTAGCCCATCCCCACCACCACTGCCCCAGAGGTGTACCCCTGAGGGCCAATCACAGGCACTCTCTCCTCAAAGGGCGACCTCTGGCTCTGTGCTTCTTGGCTATGTGAGGTGGGAGTCAGGGAGCTGGGGAGAGAAGAGACATTGGCTCTTCTGGCGTCTGGCTTCTAGACATAGGTGCACCCTTCCAGCCTCTGTTCAGGTCCTGAAAGAAGAGAAAGAGTCAGAGGAGGAGTCACCAGGAGAGGACCTGGCCACATCCAGAACGTCCCTATCCAGAGCTTACCACCCTGGGGCTCTGGGGAGTTTGCCTCCTTCTCCTGGGTGAGCTGGGCGAGCTTCCTTCTCAAGGTCACAAAGAACTCCTTCCCTCTGTGGTTTGCCTTACATTCTCCCCTGGACACCTTCTCTGAGAGCTCTTTTCTGTAGACCTGGATAAAGGCATTTCTTTCCTGTTGGCTGGGTCTGCTCATTGGGGAATTGGCATCTGGTGGGAAGGGAGCCACGCCTTAGAGAGATGCCCTGGGGCTCTCCCTCCCCACTGTGGGATGGAGATCAGGAATGTCTGAAACTAAAAGTCATTTCCCCCTACTAATCAGGCTTAATGGAAGAGAGAGACAGAAGCAGTTCCCCACCTCTCTGAGGAGACCAGAGCAGCCTCTGTCCCAAACCTCCCTCTTCCCCTCCTGGAAGGAATCACAGTATCTACTGGAGAAGTGAGGTGGGAGGGATGAGAAGCCAAAAGGATCCATTTTTGCCTCCCTATGAGCCACATATAGACAGATGCTTATGGACACACAGCATCTTCTTGGACAGAAACCAAACCACACACACCAAAAAACTGCATAGGCCAACACACACAGGAAGCCTCCCCAGGGCTCTTTTCTCATCTGCCATCATGGCCCTAGCACTTGGTCCCTCTACTTCCAATGTGCAAAATGGATTCCAGCATCTAGGAATCCTGAGAGAGAAAACCAGGGGCAAAAAATATTTTATACAAACAAGTTGTGGAAAGGATAAAGGGGGGATCACCTCAGAGGGAAGGAATTAGCACTAGGGGGACCATGAAAAGCTTCAAGCAGCAGCTAACATTGAAAACTGCATAGCAAGACTGAAAACATATTACTTCATTTGCCAACAATTTTGATGAAATTTTAGAGGAAAGAGGCTTGTAAATCATGGATCAGATGTTCAGGAATGGATGCCATAGATCTCTTGGGCATGTCACTGAGAAATATCCCCTTGGGGTAAGATGTCCATGGCAGAACTTGTTTGTAAGATGACTCAGTGCACAGTAGGGCTACATAATTTAGTAGTGCCAGCGTCACACAAAATGGAGCAATGCCAAACTCTAGACAGACTCCTCAGTCAAGTAAGAATAAAACTAGCAGCCAGCATTTACAGAGGGCTTTGAGATTGGCAGAGAGCTTACAAACACTCCCTCATTTGATCCTCATGACACCCCAGAGGCAGGGACTATTCATACTGAGATAGGCAGAGATTAAGTGACAGGACCAAGCTCACACATCCAGGAAGGCACTAAGGCAAGATTTGAACTCAGGTCTCCCTAACTCCAGGTCCAGAGTTCCATCCCCTGAGCCAACAGCTGCCTGGGACAAGGAACAGCCTCAGGAGAAATTAAGGACAAATTAAGCACTGATTGAATCAGACTTCTTATTGTCCCAATGAAAAAGTGAAATCCTGGCCCATGAAGTGTTTTAGCAAAGCCCAGTGAGCACTTCCTGAAGCCTCCTTGGAAGCCTGGGTCTCCATGGATTTATCCAAACAGGGTCTTCAGGCTCTGGGCATTGTCATGTGTCAGGGAAAGAGATGGTTTTGGTGGACAAGGCAATAAATAAAGTCATGTCCATCGCATGCTGATTTTTTTTTACCCAACAACAAAGCAGTTCATTACCTGTAAAAGCTACATAGGCTATTACCCCACAATGTGGATCTTCAGACATCAGTGAGGTTCTTTTTTTAGCAAGGCAAAAGGCTTATTGGAATGGAAAGATGCATGCTTCAGAAAGTGTTGGGGGGCTCACTGGCCCCTCTAGCATGTGACTTCCAAGCTACAAGGATTTCAGGTTTTCCCCTAATGGAGTGGAGGCCCAGGATTCCTTCTTCCAGGGTCAGCAAGCTTTCCAACTATGCCAGCCCCTCCAAAATGTGTTGGCTTGTCATGCCAGTTCGTTCTCTGTAGAACTCAGAATTAAGGTGAATGTTAAGCCAAGTATTAAGTGATAAGACCCAAATACTAAATCAGAGGTTACTGATACTAACTTTCACTCAGAAGATTTCTTAACAGGTGGCTACATTTATGACTGCCTTAGTATCCACAAAATTGCCCTATGAGATCCACAAGGTCAAATGGTTAAAATTTGCAGTGACTATTGTTAAGCCTATGCCTTTAAGAAAAAATAGAGGGAGAGTCCCCAGGAAATGTAAACTGTTCTGAGCAAAGGCTCCTCAGTTCTCTCACCTCCCAAAAAACAGCCTAAAGCTTATTTCCATTGATAGTGGAACAGTTAGTTCAAATATCAAGAAAGACCCTAGGATGCTTTGTTTTCCACTTGCATAAGTGATTACTTCCTTATACCCATTGCCCCTGTTTATGGAAAGAGGAAACAGGACCAGAGAGGTTAGGTGCCTTGTCCAAGGTCACATAGATAGTAAGTACATGGAAGGCTGGGATTTGAAACCATGCTTTCCTATTCCAAAGCCAGCCTCCATTCTGCTGTGCCACACAGCAGGATCAGCTCCCCCTCTATCCTGAAACTCTGGAAAATCCCCAAGATTTACAGTTCCTAACCCTGGAGGAAAGGAGAGATGGAAATACGATATTTCAAAGAGCAAAAGATTTAGGTTTACCACCTGGGTTGCTACTGGAGCCTGTTCTTACTGGCTCAAAAGAGTTGTTTATTGAATTTTAGCTTTGACATGTATATAGATGTGTGTGCATACACACATGCATATATGCATACACATATGCATATATGTACATATAAATGTGTATGTCTATGTAAGTACATATTTTTAATCTGAACTTAAAAATAAAAAAGACCATCTCCACATCCCATACACAATAAATACTTAAATCCTTAAACTGACACAAGAGGAATGGGTATGAAACCATCGGCCTCCATTCCACAGAGCTCGCTTTTTTTTTTAAGGATATAAACACGTGGACACTTTACCCTCTAATGGTGTGGTTTGTCTGTGCTTCCTTCTGAATTTCTTTCTCTTCTATAAAATGTCACCATGACTCTTTTTCCAGCTTCATTATCACTAACTCTTTCTCTGATGCCCCCTCCCCTTTCAAAAAAGAGAGAGAGAAAGTAAGAAGGAAAAATCTTTCAATAAATAAGCAAAGACAATCAAAACAAGCACATGCCCAGTGGCCATGTTCCAAAATATGGCTTTACAGGAAGCGAGGAAGATGTTCATTGTCCTCTGGACACATGACTGACCATTCTATTTATCAGAGTTTCTACATCTTTCAGAGTTCTTCTGTTTCAAATGTTGTTGTCTTGATATAATTTTTCCTCCTGGCTCTGCTCACCTCCCTCTACATCAGTGTATACTTCCCAGTTTTCTGAAGCCATCTTTTTTTCCTCTCATTTCTTACAACACAATAATATTCCATTGCATTTGCATCCATATTACAGTGTTTACAGTCTTTCCCCAGTGTATGGCCATCTCCTTACATCCTAGTTCTTTTGGTTCTAGGGTTATGCTTTTCCTTTTTCCCTTTGAATCATCTCTCCAAGTTACATTTTCTTCCAAGTCTGTCTTGAGAGAGATGCACTCTTTCAAATTCAGTTTTTCAAGTATTCTTTGCTTACAATTACTTTGTCCCTGGGGCTATCCATTCTCTTAACTGCTTTCCCCTCCCCACTTGCTCCCTACTAAATTTCAAGTATTTCTACACCAAAATGTGTGTATCCCACCTTGCTTTATTCATATTAGGAAATAGTGAAGTCCATTTGCCTATCATGCTTCCTCCCCTTCCTCCATCTTTGCATAATTTCCTCCCACATCCCACTGCTGAGAAATAGCAAGTCTGACCCCTTCTTCCTCCTTCCTCCACCAGTATATTTCTCTTTGTACTCTCCTTCCTCTTCTCTTTCTTCCTGTTCTCAAAAGAACCAGTCCATTGCCACTCCAAACTCTGGTTTTTTTATTAATTTCTTCAACTCCCTTTGAAGATATGAAAGTTCTGAAAGGACACTTGCTTCCTCTCCTCCTATCAAAATGTCCACATTATCTCATCTTTTGGATTTGCTCAAATACATTTACTTGGTCCTCTGTGATTGTAATTCAGCCTTCCTACTCACCTCCGATCTGTTCACCAGAAATTCCTGAAAGTCCTCTATGCCATGAAAGATCCATGGAGAATTTTTCTTGTCAGATTATACTCAGGCTTGAAAAATAATGTTACTTTTGGTAGTCAACCTTTTCAAATATTGAATTTGGAGGTTTTCTCTCATTTAACATCCAAGTTCTTGTAGGATTCTAACTATGCTTTCTGGACAAGGAACTGCTTCTTGCTGAATACCTGAAATTTTTTTTCTTTGATGTGCAAGTTCTGGATTTTGCTATAATATTATTTAAGCTATTTTCTTTTTTTCAATACTTGTTAAATCATCTTTTTTCATCTTTATATTGACCTGAACTTATAATATAGAAAGTTTTCATTCATGATTTATTGACATGTAATGTCCAGGCTTTTTTTTCAGTCATAGTTTTCAGAGACTTCACTGATTCTTAAAATCTGTCTCCTAGGCCTCTTTTACAAATTAGTTGATTTTGATAGATACCTGACATTACCTGCACTTTTTTGATCTTTCATTTTTGTTCTAAAATTTGTGGCTGTTTCATGAAGGCCTTGATTTGTTTGGTCTATACTAGTTTTCAGAGTGTGTTAAGGGGATAAGGATCACTATATCTTCTTAGTTATGTATTCTCTTTCCAAATTTTCATTCTGTTTTCCCTTAACCTTTTATGTCTAATTTCGTCTTATCTAAGTATAAGTATTCATGAAGTCTTTGTGGAAAATCCTTCTTCCCCTCCCTCCATAACCCCTGTAACATGTGTGTATGCATAAACATATACATATAAATATACATATACATGAATATGTATGTATGTGTCTGTGTCTAGCTGTGTGTGTCTTTGTGTGTTGATAGCTATTTTCTCCTTCTTTGGAAATATCTATAGATATAGAGTAATTTTTTTATATTGCTTCATCTACTTGGCTTACTCATCTACCCAGTTTCAGTTCTCAAACTGGGACTTCCTGCCAAGGCCAGTCTGGGCTCTTGGATGGAATGGCCAGCTCAAATCATCTTTTCTTATGTCCCCTGGAATTCTACATTGATCGCCAAACTCCGGGAATAGGAGCTCTAGGAGGTTTGAGGTTCTGAGAGCTGGATCTTTAGAGCCCACTCGAGAGGGGAGGTCTCTAGACAGTAAGCTAGAAATCTAGGAGTCCCTAAGTGCCTCTTCTTAACACTACAGACATCTTCTGGCTGCTTTTACTCCATGGGACTGCCAAAGGACCTGCCCTATGAAATTCTGGCATCCCTAAGGCTCTCTGGAGAAAAGGAGGATTCCTCCACTCCAGCCACATCCCATCCCAGAGCCCTGCAGGTTAATTAAACCTCAGGTCATAAAAGGAGGCTGTAGTGCCAATGCACTATTTACAGCACCCATGCTCACAATAAAGACCACAAGTACAAGTATAGCATGGCATTCTGTTGAAAAATATGCCAGACTCTCGAGATATAGGATAAAGTTGAAGGATTTATTTAAACACCAGAAAACCAAATCCCAAAACCAGGAAGCTGAAATACCAAAGATAGTTTAATTAAAAGAGATAAACAAGGAAATTACACTATGTGTCACTAATATTATTTGATACTATTTGAGACCATTTAAAATAACTTGTTAGTATAAAAAACCTGAGAGTATACCTGCCAAAACAGACTTGGGAACTATATGAATGTAAACACGAAAAACTCTTTATACAAATTGTCAGATTTAAATAATTGAAGAAATGTTCATATTTTTTCATGGGTAAGTAAAGCTAATATAATTTTAAAATAACAATTTTACCTGACTAATCTATTTATTCAATGTTATCCCAATTAAATTACTTAAAAACATTTTTTGCTGAGTTAGAAAAATAATAACAATTTATTCGGAAGAACAAAAAGTCAAGAACTCAAAAGAAAATAAGGGGAAAATGTAAAGGAAGGAGATTCAGAGGTACCTACCTTAAATCATATTATAAGAGCATTGTGGAAGAGTAAAATATATATTTTCAATTATTTTAATTAAAATTTTATTATACATATAAAACCAATGTAGCCAAGATTAGAAGGAAAGAAGGAAATTGAAGGAAAAAACTTTCATAGACAATCTCTCAGATAGGACATGATTGTGATGGAATATTTCTGCGATGTAAGAAATGATGAGATGATTGATTTAGAAAAACATGGAAAAACTTGGACCTACAAAAGAAGATGCTATTCACTTCCAGAGAAACACCTAACAAAGAAAAATATACCTAGTATGGTCTTACACAGATGTATGTGTATTTTGTACATGTATGTATATGTGCATGTGTATATGTGTGTATTTTCAATTTAACGTAATCAAATTTATTCATTTTGCATTTCATAATGTTCTTTTATCTCTTGTTTGGTCATAAATTCCTCCATTCTTAATAAATCCTACACATAAACTATTCCTTGCTTCCCTAATTTGTTTATAGTATCAGCCTTTTTATCTACATCAAAAAAATGCCTGTTCATATCTTTTCATCATTTATCAATTGGGGAATGATACATATTGTTATAAATTTGGCAAAGTTCTCTATATATATGAAATATGAGACTTTTCTTTGAGAAACAGTCTATAAATATTTTCTCCTAATTTTCTGCTTTCCTTCTCATCTTGGGTACGTTGGTTTTATTTGTACACTTTTAGATTTAATGTAATCAAAATGATCCATTTTATACCTGACAATGCTCTTTATATCTTATTTACTCATAAAGACTTCTCATATCTTTAAGTCTTGATAGGCAGTGTGTTCCAAATTCTTTTCATTTTCTTATGATACAGCTCTCTTTAGATCTTGGTCATATATTCATTTTGACCCTCTTCTTGGTAAATGGTATAAGATAATTTCTGCTGGACTACTTTCCAGTTTTTTCAACATTTTTTAAACTAATTAGTGTATTCTTATCCCAAAAGCTTAAATCTTTACATTTGTCAAACACAAGGTTACTATAATCATTTACTATTGCATATTGTATGTCTACTCTATTCCACCAACGTCCCTTTCTATTTCATAGCTAGTACCAGATAGGTTTGATAATTACTGCTTTTTAATATCATTTAAGATTGGGTACAGCTAAACCTCCTTTTTTTACATTTTTTTCCATTAAACTTTTTGGTGTTCTTGACCATTTCCCTTCCAAGTAAATTGTGTTATAATTTTTTCTCTCAACAAAATAATTTTTTTGATAATTAGTTGGAATGGTTTTGAATAATTATATTAATTAAGGTAAAATTATCATTTTTTCTATTGGCTCTGCCTCCCCATAAACAATATTTCTCCCACTGTCTAAATTGGATGCAATTTGTATAAAGAGTGTTTTATAATCATCTTTATGTATTTCCTGGGTTTGTCTTGGCTGGTATACTCCCAGGTATATTATACTGTCTACAGTTATTTTAAATGAAGTATCTCTTATGACGTCTTCTTGCAGGGTTTTGTTGGTGATATAAAGAAACATTGGCTTACTTTATATGCTGCTATGTTGCTAAAAATTATTGTTTCAACTAACTTTTTAGTTGAATATCTAGGAGTTTACAACCACATCTTAAGACCATCTGCAAAAATGATCATTTTGTTAACTCATTGTCCATTTTGATTCCTTCCATTTCTTTTTCTTCTCATTGCTATTGCTAGCATTTCTAATACAATATTAAATAACATTGGTGATAATGGCCATCCTTATTCACTCTGGATCTTATTATAAAGGCTTCTAGCTTATTCCCCTTACAAATGATGATACCTGACAGTTTTAGGTACTTATAATTATAGAGAAAAATCCATTTATGCTTATATTTTCAAGTGTTTTTAATAAAGATGAGTGTTGTTCTTTATCAAAAGCCTTTTCTGCATCTATTGATATAATCATATTTTTTTCTTTTGTCATCAATATAATCAATTATGTTAATGGTTTTTCTTATGTTAAACCATCCCTATATGCCTAGTCTATATCTCACTTAGTTATTATGTATAATGCTTGTAATTTATTGTCGTTACCTGTTCGCTAACACCCCCGCAGATGAGTCAACATCCTGAGATACTAAGCCCAGGTGGGTGGAAACAGGCTCAAGGGGGTCCTTGGCCTGGATTCACACTCATGGCTGTAGCAGCAAGCACCCCAGCATCCCCAGAATGGCTGCCAACACATGTTCTCAGATCTGCTTTTCAAAAGGAAAGCAACTCAAAATAGGTTAACAAACCTACTTTAATCAAACAAACATATATCATTTAGTTCAGGGGGAAAAGGTCAGCACCCTGAACTTCAGAGTATACAGACAGATCAAACAGACAGGCTTCCAAACTGTCCAACCAAAATCACAGTTACCAGAGAGGGAAGCATCAACATCTGGGTTTTCAAAGCTGGGGAGCTCTCAACAGCCACCCAGAGTCTCATCTGGTCAAATCACACTTCTCAAAGTGAGCCCCAAAGCAAAGCCTCACATCAGGGTTTATATAGCCTTCTCCTGGCTCAGAGGATGTAACAACCTTCTTGACCCACTGCCCAATCACTAAGTATCAAGGTGTGGTCATTCTTGAAAACCAAGCCTCCTACCACAGGCTCCATATGACCACATTCAGCCTATTAGGGGGCAGAGTATATTTTCAAATTAAAGAAGGTTCTCAGAGTCACTTAAGCCAATCAAAGGGCCTAGGGGCAGGGAAGATCTTTAAATCTGCATTTCCATTACAATGGCAGACCTCTCAGAACTAACTGTGGACATTGTCTCCTACAATTGACCATATTGTAAAAATATTTATGCTTGTATACATATATAAAGATGTGTTTGTGTGTGTGTGTGTGTGTGTGTGTATGTGTGTATCTTCTGCCTATGTCATTTACCATTCTATCAGGACTTAGGTAGCATGTTTCATAATGAGTCTACTGGACTCATGGTTGGTCATTATGCTGATCAGAGTTTCCAAGTCTTTCAAAGTTGTTTGTCTCCTTACCCACCCCCACTAATAAGACAAGCAATTCCACATAGGCTATACATGTGTAGTAATGCAAAATATTCCCATAGTAGTCATATTGTAAAAGACTAACTATATTTCCCACCATCCTATCCTGCCTCTTTCCATTTATTCTATTTTTTCTTTTGACCGTCCCTTTTCAAAAATGTTTCCTTTTAACTACCCTCTTCCACAATCAGCACTTTCTTCTATCATCCTCCCCTTCTTCCTTTCCCGCCTACTTTCCTATAAGATAAGATATCCAATTGGGTGCATACTTTTTCCCTCTTTAAGACAAATCCAGTGAGTGTATGGTTGACTCATTCCTTTCACCTTCCTGTTCTTCCCCTCCATTGTAACAGCCTTCTCTTGCCTCCTTTATTTGCATACCCCATTCTATCTCTCCCCCTCTCATTCTCCCAATATATTCCTCTCTCACCTATTAACTTTTTTATAACATCCCCTCACATTCAACTCACTATGTGCCCTCTGTCTATGTATACATGTACACACATAAACACATACATATGTACATACACACAAACACCTATACATACATATATGTGTATGTATACAGATATATACATATATAATCCCTTCAACTATCCTCATACTGAGAAAAGACTCATGAGTTACAAATATCATCTTTCCATTTAAGAATGTAAAGAGTTCAACTTTAATAAGTTCCTTATGATTTCTCTTTCCTGTTTACCTTTTCATGCTTCTCTTGCTTCTTGTATTAGAATGTCAAATTTTCTGTTCAGTCATGGTTTTTTCATCAAAAATTCTTGAAAGTCCTCTATTTCATTGAATCTCCATATTTCCCCCTGAAGTATTATACTCAGTTTTGCTAGGTAGGTGACTCTGGGTTTTAATCCTAACTCCTTTGACCTCAAGCTTTTCATTTTTGATACTAGTCATTTGGTTTTTTTCTATCTTTCTTTTGAAATCACATAAACCAGTGGTTTATCTGCTTTATTTCATTTTTCATTTTATTTATTTTTTATTTTTTTGCTTTTTGGAAGGCAATTGAGGTTAAGTGACTAGCCCAAGGTCACATGGCTAGTTTTTGTGTTAAGTGTCTGAGGCCACATTTGAACACAGGACCTCCTGACTCCAGGGCTGGTGTTCTATTCACTGCACCACCTAGCCACCCCAATATTTCATTTTTCTAAAAATCGAGTTCCAGTTTTATCTATTAATTCAATGATTTTGTTAGCATGGAATTTTATTAATCTCACCTTTAATTTTTAGGATTTCCAGTTTAGTCTTTAATTGGGGATTTTTCATTTTTTCTTTTTCTAGATTTTTTCATTGAATACCCATTTTATTGGTCTGCTGTTTCTCTATTTTATTGATATAAGCATTTAGTGATATAAATTTTCCTCTGGCTACTGCTTTTGTTGAATGTCATTGGTGTGGGTATTTTGTCTCATTATTGTCATTCTCTTTTACAAAATTATTATTTCTATAGCTTGTTCTCATTCTTTAAAAATTAGGTTACTTAGTCTCCAATTAATTGCTGATCTGTGTTTTTATGGGTCCCTTATTTCATATATTTACATTGCATTATGATCTGAGGAGGATGTATTCAATATTTCTGCTTTTCTGCATTTAACTATAAGGATTTTATGCCTTGATACATAATCAATTTTTGTATAGTAACAATGTACTGCTGAGAAAAATGTATATTCATTTCTGTTCCTATTCTGTTTTCTCTGGCTCTCTTTCATATTTAGCATGTCTAAGATTCTATTCATCTCCTTGACTTCTTTCTTATTTATTTTTTGTTTAGATTTATCTCATTCTGAGAAAGGAAGGTTGAAATCCCCCACCGTTTTATTGCTATTTCCTATTTGCTATCTATTTGCTATTACCACCTGTAATTCATTTAGCTTTTCCTTTAAAATTTTGAATGTTAAAAGCATTTGATACACATAGATTTTGCATTGATGCCACTTTATTGTCCATGGAAACTTTGATCATAATGTCATTTCCTGTTTATCTCTTTTTTTAAATCTATTTTAGATGTAAATTTGTCTAAGATCATGATTGCTTCCAAGCTTTTTTCTTTTTGCATCAACTGAAGCATAATAAAATTTGCTCCAGCTTTATATTTGTGCTCTGTGTGTATCTCTCATTTTTTAATGTTTGGTTTTTTTTTAACAACATGTTGTCAGATTCTGCTTTCTAAATCATTCTGCTAACCTTTTCCATTTTAAGGATGAGTTTATCATATTCACATTCAAAATTATAATGACTAGTTTTGCATTCCTTTCCATCTTATTTTTCCTCACTGTCAATCCTTCTCTCATTCTCTTTTTTACTAATGTATCCCTCTTCAGACAGCTAATTAACTTCTAACCCTTGCCTTTTTAATCTACACCCTTGCAAATATCCCTCCTTTATCCTCTACCCTTACCCTCTGTTGGGGGCGGGGATAGGCTTTGCTTTTACTGTGCTAATTTCCATATAAGGTATAGGTTTTATTGGGCCATAGTTGGGGCGAGGGCGTGGTTTAATGTATATAAGATGCTGTACTCGGAAGCATCTCTCTCTCGGGATGTGACCAGCCGTGAATAAACAACCCCTGAAACCTCGGGTGCTCTGTCTGGGTTAATTCCTCTTTGGAGGCCGGTGACGACCGAAGACTCGCCATGGGGATAGGTGAGTAGAGAGGACGGGGATATAATAGTTACAGATCAACCCGCCGCCGGTGCCGTAGATAAGGCCCCCGGCAAGTGGCGCCTGAACAGGGATTGAGATCTGTAGGGACCGTCTGAGTCCGCTGGACGGACTCCCCCCAGACAGCCTCATCTCATAAGAAGGACGAGATGGGAGGATTGAATAGCATACCTGAATTTCGACCCGAGGAGAAAGGGGTTGTAGCCGCCCAGCTGTATAAGCTGTGCGCTAAGAGGGGGTATAAAATCCCCCTAAAAACCTGCCAAGCATTCATAGAAGGGTCGGGTGAAGAGGAGGAAAGTCACGGTGTGGGGCCACAAGAGGAGGATGAAGGGGAGGATGGGGGGGAGGATGAGGGCCCCCCTCCCGTGTACCCCTGGGAAGAGTTAAGGAGGGCTAGAGGGGAAAGCCGCGAAAAAGATGGCGGAGACACGACACTTCCGCATTATTCACGGAACACGAACCGGAAGGACGGTAGTGCAGACGCACCTGAGGTGTCGAGTGAGTTCAGGCAGGAAGAGAAAGAGGAATGGGGTGGAGCTCCTCTGAGTGAGCCTAGGCAGAAAGAAATAGAAGAATGGGAGTGGCCCAGACAAGAAGAGAAAAGGAAGTGGGACGGGGCTCCGTTCCCCCAGCCCAGATACAGGGCGATTTTGGGGATGCCTCTTTCAAAGACATGGATGTTTAGAATGGTTATATCCAAAAATTCCAAAAAAGATTATACAAGATAAATGGGAGACCCTAGCTTGGTTTTGTTTGCAAGCCTCTGAGCGCTGTCAACGCGCATTTGGGCGCAAACCTTTTCTTAACTTAGATCTATCAGGAGAGCTCAGTCATACACTTGCAGAAAATTCCCTGCTGTGGGCCACGGTGTTGACTAGTATGAATATTGCGAAAGTCACACTTCCCCCAGTGGTCCGGATGTATAGTGAATTCATTCTCAAACGCCACACGCCTGTAGTGGTATCCGATCCAGTGGCCGGACCAAATATATTTACAGATGCCACTAAGAATGGCCGTGCTGTAGTTCACAACCCGTCACAACCAGCCACGTGGGTAGTTGATACCCCATATACCTCCACCCAGAAGAATGAGTTATTTGCCATTATTAAAGCTGTAGAGTTGTTTGATACTATACCCATAAATTTAATCACAGATAGTATGTATTGTGCACTATTGCTTCCCTGCTTGGAACATGCCTATGTGTCTCCAGGATCCACCATAGCCGATCTTTTATTACAACTTCAACATAGAATAAAGGGTAGGAGACATTCCATTTATGTCCTACATGTGCGGTCCCATATATCTATCTCGGGACCTATTTTTCAAGGCAATGATGAAGCCGATAGTGCCCTATATATAGCCCACCAAGATCCTGATCCAGCCCGGCAGGCACACGGTAAGTATCATATTTCAGCTAGATCCCTCAGACACCTCTATGGCATTCCTAAGATAGAAGCACGCTCCATTGTACGCTCATGCACCGCTTGCGCACCCTTCCGGCTGCGCCCCCAGCCAGAGGGCATCAATCCCAGGGGCGACTTGCCTAATGCCCTCTGGCAAATGGATGTCACACATTTAGGACAGAAACATATACATGTATCAGTAGATACCTTTTCTTCCTGTACCTTTGCTACGTTGCAACCCGGCGAGACTGTAAGACATGTAATATCACATTTGTACACTCAAATGGCCACCTTAGGTGTGCCAGAAGCCCTAAAGACTGATAATGGGCCGGCATATACCTCTAGGGCCTTTACAGAATTCTGCTTAGAATTTTCTATCAATCATACTACGGGTATCCCCTATAACCCCACAGGCCAAGCCATGGTGGAGCGAGCAAATCGCAACCTGAAAACAACCCTCTATAAACAAAAAGGGGGAGTATGCAGGGGAATAACCCAAAAGGAATTGGCACAAGCCGTTTTTACCATGAACTTTCTCCAATTTAGAGATGATGGCACCTCGGCCGCACAGAGATTTTTGGAAAAACTGCGACCAAACACATAGAGTTGCCACCCCCCACAAGGGCCCTACCAGGAACTAAGATAATGTGGAGGGATGAAGAAGGAAAGTGGCATGGGCCGGTCACAGTGGTTGCAAGGAGACCAGGCCATTTATCCTTTTATCCAAATGAGAATTCTAGTGTCCCCGAAAAATGGATACCTGTACATAGAGCTAGAGATCTTGAATGAACCCAACCCGATTATCGGGATGAGGAGTTCCCTCTCTTTTCCTTTGCAGGGACATGGCCCACCATCCTGGGAATCCTGATGTGTGGAACGGCGATAGAACACCCCACCCCCGGACTCGCGACGCCTCGATGGGGGCCTCTTGGGGCGGGTTGGGTGCCTCTCTGGGTCTCCTCTTATTACTTATTGGGCTTTTATTTTGGTGCATATGCCGTGCATCCACCCGGCATAAGGGCTATATGTTGCTTACCCAACAAGCCATCTTTGCTATAAGAGAAGGACAAGATCCTTCAGTTTGGCTCGCCGCCATGGAAGACATGTAACACCTTGGGGTAAGACGGGGCAAGCCCCACGACGGGCAACTTCTCCCACCCAGCCACCTAAGACAGGGCCCGAAGGTGTTGGGTCCCTAGGACGGGTAAGGTCAGGATGAGGAGACACCGCCAGGCACCCCTGGCCCCGGCGAAGCCATAAGCTTAGATGATGCGTAATGTTTAGCAAGGCTGCACCGGGCGCCACAGCCCTGATAAAACAAAAAGGGGGAGATGTTGGGGGCGGGGATAGGCTTTGCTTTTACTGTGCTAATTTCCATATAAGGTATAGGTTTTATTGGGCCATAGTTGGGGCGAGGGCGTGGTTTAATGTATATAAGATGCTGTACACGGAAGCATCTCTCTCTCGGGATGTGACCAGCCGTGAATAAACAACCCCTGAAACCTCGGGTGCTCTGTCTGGGTTAATTCCTCTTCGGAGGCCGGTGACGATCGAAGGCTCGCCATGGGGATAGGTGAGTAGAGAGGACGGGGATATAATAGTTACAGATCAACCCGCCGCCGGTGCCGTAGATAAGGCCCCCGGCAACCCTCCAATTCCTAATCTACCCACCCTTCTAAGAGTCCCTCCTTTATTCTCTCACCCTCCTGGTCCTCAGAATACTCTTTTAATGTAGAAGCTGATCATTCTTCCTTTTTCATGACTCTAACTCCACAGTACTTAAATTGGTTTTTCTTTTCTAGTTATTTTTTCTAGTATTTTCTCCTTGTCCTCAGAGCTTCAAAAGTAGCTAAGAAGCTGCTGTTGAGTTTTCTCCTGGAAATTTCTTTCAGGTGGTAGTCAGTGGATTTTTTCTATTTCTATTTTACGCTCTAGTTCTAAAACTTTAAGGCAATTATCTTTAATAAGCACTTGGAGTATAGTGGCTAGATCCTTTTTTTGATCCTAATATTCAGGTAGTTCATTAATTCTTATGCTGTCTCTCCTTGATCTGTTTTCCAAGTCAGTTGTTTTTCTAACATGATGTTTCATATTCTTTTCTATGTCTTCATTCTTCTGATTTTGTTTTATTATTCATGTCTTGTGAATTTGATGGGGTGATCAGACCTGGACCCCTATAAGGAAAAGACCATTTCTTTGAAAGCAATAAAGTCCCTAAACTTGTCCACACATTTTAGGAGGCCAGATTACTGGCAATTTGGTTTGCCTGAGACATTTGGTCCAGCCCAGCCCACCTAGGTACTCAATAATTCTTTTAACTTTGTCTGCACCTGGCCCACCCCAGGCTACTTGCCACTCCTTAATCCCATCAAGATCTTTTCACTGACCCTTTTCTCCATTTTTGTATATAAATATCAGTTCCATCCTACTCAAATCTGCAGACTCACTAAGCATATCTGCCAGATCCTATTGGCATTATTATAAGCCTCACTGCTTTAACTGAAATAAGACTTGAGTGGTTGAATTCTTTTCAGGCTGACTTGCCCTGTACCCTCATATTTCAGGGTTCCCAGAAAACTAACCATAACAAATTCATTAGCTTTGCTTTGCCCAATTCTAATTTTTAATGAGTCATTTTCTTCTGTACCTTTTTGGATCTCTTTTTCCAATGAGTTGACTTTCTTTTCATAATTTTCTTGATTTTCTTTCATTACTCTTATTTTTTCCTGATTTTGCTGAATCTCTCATTTGATTTTTAAAACCTTTTTAAGCTCTTCCAAGAACTCTTTTTGAGCCTGTAGCCATTTCTCATTTTCTTTGGAGCAGAAGTAGCTGTTTTAATCTTCTCACTTTGAATCCAGATCTTCTCTATCACCATAGTAGTGATCTGTGTTTGGGTCCTTTCTCTTTTGCTTACTCATTTTAACAATATATTTCTTGCCTACTAACTTTGTGTTAGAGTTGTTTTATGGTTCTGAGGTGCAAAGGATAGTGTCTCAGGCTTCAGGTTTTCATGCTGTTGTTTTCTGAGCTCTATATGGGGCTCTGACCTCAGATCCTCCTCTCTTCCCCTGAGCCATGACCATGGTGCCCAGCAATACTATCACAAGAGTCATTCTTATTCTCACCAGCAGCTGCAAGCTTTAGCTCACCCCTCTACCCTGGAACCAAAAGAAGGGACTTTGATCTCTTGTAAGTGCCCACAGCCAGCAGAACACTGTTGCCCCTCTCATAGGAGTGTGCTCACTCCTCCTCATCCCCAGCCACAGCCTGGGACCATGTCTGGTCAACACACCTGGGCCCTTAGTCCAACACCAGCAGAGGGCCCTGCAGTCTTCCCCTGATCAGCCGGCTCCACATTGTCTGTGTGTGGGTTGAAAGTTCCTGAAGTCTCAGCTGCTGAGGACTCACACAGGAGCCCCCAGGGATTATTGTTTCTAGATTCAGCAGTATCTGCCCAGAGGTAACTGCACTTCAGTCAGGCCAAAGCACCATCTGAGAGGTCAGGTCATACCAAAATCCTCCCTAGCTATCCTAGATAGACAACTGCTTTACCCTGACTTTTAATTATTTTTGCCTCTCAAGTTAACTTTTAACATTATTTTAATTTGTTTAGGGGTGGGGTGGAAATTTCGAGAGCCAGATAATTTCCCACCTTATTCTGCCATCTTTCTAAACTCCAATTTTGATAATTGAACTGCTTCTTGAAAAATACCTAGAGTTTTTATTTTTCTTATTTTGGTGTTGGTTTTTTGTTTTTATTTTATGTGACAGCTCTGATTGTTTTGGTTATGACATTCTCTGCGGTGTTTTTGTTTTTTTTTAAACACTGATAGATAAAAATTTTTCATCATTATTTTGCCTGGTGGATATAATGTAGGCAGTTTTTATTTATGATTTCTTGAAACAGTGTCCACATCTTTTTTTCATCACACTTCTCAGAGATTGCACTGATTTTTTTTTAATTCGTGGCATAAAACAATCATATCTATAACATTATGGAATAAAAATGCACATGAAACTGCAAATTCATTATGTATCACTCCATATTCCTTTAAATGCATAATAAAACTATCATGTAAATTTATTTCTTTTTTTAAGCTTTCTGTTATTTATATTTTTAAATTTTTATTTAATATATTATCTTCTCTCAGTTACATATAATAGCAATTTTAACATTTGTTTTTAACATTTTAAGTGCCAAATTCTCTCTCTTCTCCCCTAATCACTCCACCTCCATTGAGAAGGCAAGCAATTCAACATAGGTTATACATGTATAGTCATGCAAAATATTTCCATGATAGCCAAGTTGTGAAAAATTAACTATACTTGCCCCCCTCCTATCCTGACCCCCCCCAATTTATTCTATTCTCTCTCTTCATTCAACCTGTCCTCCACAAAAGTGTTTTGCTTCTGACTACCCTCTCCCCCATCTGCCCTCCCTTCTATCCATCCCCCCCCTTCTCTTATCCCCTTTCCAGCTACTTTTTTGTAAGATAGGATAGATTTCTATACCCAAAGAAGTATGTTTTATTTCCCTTTTTTCCTCCCTTCACTGCCCCTTCCATACAGATGGCCATCATTAGACACAAATAAGTGTGTGTTTGTGTGAGTGTGTATGTAAAATTATTCTGTACAACCTTCTATTAGTTTTTTCTCTATATTCAAATACCATCTTTGCTTTTAGGTCCTTTATACTGAATTTGGAGATATATATATATATATATATATATATATATATATGTATGTGTGTGTGTGTATATATATATATATATGACTTATTTACTCAATGTCATTCCTAAAACAATATTGCTGTTACTATATACAACATTCTCTTGGTTCTGTTAATTTCACTCTTCATTCTTTTGTGCAAATTTTTCCATGTTGTTTGAATCCTGGAGCTCATCATTTCCTATAGCAGAGTACTATGCTATCACAGTCATATACCACACCTTGTCTATCCATTTCCAAATTGATGGGCATCTCTGCAATTTCCAGTTCTTTGCCAGAACTGTTATAGACATTTTATAAAATATAGGTTCTTTTCCTTTTTCCCTAATTATCTTTGAAAATAGGCCCAGCAGTGGAATTGCTGGGTCGAAAGGGATAGGCAGTTCAATAACTCTTTGGCCATACTTCCAGATTGCTCTCCAAAATGTTTGGATCAGTTCACAGTTCCACAAACACTTAATTAGTATGCTACTAATTTCACATTAACTCCAAGTTTCATCACTTTCACCTTCTGTCATTTTAGCTAATCTGGTAGGTACAATAATATCTCAAAGTTGTTTTCATTTATATTTCTATAATCAATAATGATTTAGAGCATTTTTAATATGATTAAAAATTTTTTAATTTCTTCATTGGAAAAGTACATTTCATAAATTTTGACCATTTATCAATTGGGAAATGACTTATATTCTCACAAATTTGCCAAAGTTCTTTATATATATATATGTATATGTATATGAGATATGATTCATTTTTCTGAGAAACTGTCTCTAAAATTCTTTCCCAACTTTCTGTTTTCCTTCTGATGTAGGTTACATTTGTTTTATTTGTTCAAAATCTTTTTAATGTAATCAAAATTATCGATTCTACACCTGACTTTACTCTCTATCTGGTTTTCATTCATAAATTGCTCACCTATCCATAAGTCTAAGTAATATTTTTATGTTCTTTTATTTTTATTGTAATATCTCTTTCTATCTAGGTCATGTATCCATTATGATCTTGGTAAATGATATATGATACTGGTCTGTGCCCAATTTCTGCCATACTGCTTTCCAGTTTTCCCAACAATTTTTTTTTTCAAATGCTTTATTAACTTCTGGTTTACATCATTCATTTCGACCAGATTTTGAGGTACAATTTTCTCCCCATTTTTCCCCTACCCACCACTCCAAAAATAGTGGTCCCATAGGATATCCCCTCCTCTGATCTGCTTTCTCCATATCTTCTCCCATACCCCCTTCAACTTTTCCAGTAGGGCATGGTGGATCTCTATGCCCCAATGCCTGTACATCTTATTTCCCAATTACATGTAAAATAGTATTAATAATAGTATTTTTATATTTTTAAACATTTGATTTTAAAACTTTGAATTCCAGATTCATTCCCTTCCTCCCTTGTCAGCCACCCTTACTGGGAAGATAAGCAATTCGATATATGTTGTACGTGTGTAGCTATGCAAAACATTACCATAGCAGATATATTGTAAAAGACTGACTATATTTCCCTCCCTCCTATCCCACATCCCACTTGTTCTATTCTCTACTTTGATCCTGTCCTTTTTCAAAAGTGGGTGCTTCCAACTTCCCTCCTCCCCAGCATGCCCTCCCCTCCTGCCGGGGGCCTTATCTACGGCACCGGCGGTGGGTTGATCTGTAACTATTATATCCCCGTCCTCTCTACTCACCTATCCCCATGGAGAGTCTTCGATCGTCACCGGCCTCCAAAGAGGAATTAACCCAGACAGAGCACCCGAGGTTTCAGGGGTTGTTTATTCACGGCTGGTCACATCCCGAGAGAGAGATGCTTCCGCGTACAGCATCTTATATACATTAAACCACGCCCTCATATGGAAATTAGCACAGTAAAAGCAAAGCCTATCCCCGCCCCCAACATCTCCCCCTTTTTGTTTTATCAGGGCTGTGGTGCCCGGTGCAGCCTTGCTAAACATTACGCATCATCTAAGCTTATAGCTTCGCCGGGAGCGGGGTGCCCTTGCTTGGGTCGTCTCCTCAATCCCTGAAACCTTACCCGTCCTAGGGACCCAACACCTTCGGGCCCTGTCTTAGGTGGCTGGGTGGGAGAAGTTGCCCGTCGTGGGGCTTGCCCCGTCTTACCCCAAGGTGTTACATGTCTTCCATGGCGGCGAGCCAAACTGAAGGATCTTGTCCTTCTCTTATAGCAAAGATGGCTTGTTGGGTAAGTAACATATAGCCCTTATGCCGGGTGGATGCACGGCATATGCACCAAAATAAAAGCCCAATAAGTAATAAGAGGAGACCCAGAGAGGCACCCAACCCGCCCCAAGAGGCCCCCATCGAGGCGTCGCGAGTCCGGGGGTGGGGTGTTCTATCGCCGTTCCACACATCAGGATTCCCAGGATGGTGGGCCATGTCCCTGCAAAGGAAAAGGAGAGGGAACTCCTCATCCCGATAATCGGGTTGGGTTCATTCAAGATCTCTAGCTCTATGTACAGGTATCCATTTTTCGGGGAGACTAGAATTCTCATTTTGATAAAAGGATAAATGGCCTGGTCTCCTTGCAACCACTGTGACCGGCCCATGCCACTTTCCTTCTTCATCCCTCCACATTATCTTAGTTCCTGGTAGGGCCCTTGTGGGGGGTGGCAACTCTATGTGTTTGGTCGCAGTTTTTCCAAAAAATCTCTGTGCGGCCGAGGTGCCATCATCTCTAAATTGGAGAAAGTTCACGGTAAAAACGGCTTGTGCCAATTCCTTTTGGGCTATTCCCCTGCATACTCCCCCTTTTTGTTTATAGAGGGTTGTTTTCAGGTTGCGATTTGCTCGCTCCACCATGGCTTGGCCTGTGGGGTTATAGGGGATACCCGTAGTATGATTGATAGAAAATTCTAGGCAGAATTCTGTAAAGGCCCTAGAGGTATATGTCGGCCCATTATCAGTCTTTAGGGCTTCTGGCACACCTAAGGTGGCCATTTGAGTGTACAAATGTGATATTACATGTCTTACAGTCTCGCCGGGTTGCAACGTAGCAAAGGTAAAGGAAGAAAAGGTATCTACTGATACATGTATATGTTTCTGTCCTAAATGTGTGACATCCATTTGCCAGAGGGCATTAGGCAAATTGCCCCTGGGATTGATGCCTTCTGGCTGGGGGCGCGGCCGGAAGGGTGCGCAAGCGGTGCATGAGCGTACAATGGAGCGTGCTTCTATCTTAGGAATGCCATAGAGGCATCTGAGGGATCTAGCTGAAATATGATACTTACCGTGTGCCTGCCGGGCCGGATCAGGATCTTGGTGGGCTATATATAGGGCACTATCGGCTTCATCATTGCCTTGAAAAATAGGTCCCGAGATAGATATATGGGACCGCACATGTAGGACATAAATGGGATGTCTCCTACCCTTTATTCTATGTTGAAGTTGTAATAAAAGATCGGCTATGGTGGATCCTGGAGACACATAGGCATGTTCCAAGCGGGGAAGCAATAGTGCACAATACATACTATCTGTAATTAAATTTATGGGTATAGTATCGAACAACTCTACAGCTTTAATAATGGCAAATAACTCATTCTTCTGGGTGGAGGTATATGGGGTATCAAATACCCACGTGGCTGGTTGTGACGGGTTGTGAACTACAGCACGGCCATTCTTAGTGGCATCTGTAAATATATTTGGTCCGGCCACTGGATCGGATACCACTACAGGTGTGTGGCGTTTGAGAATGAATTCACTATACATCCGGACCACTGGGGGAGGTGTGACTTTCGCAATATTCATACTAGTCAACACCGTGGCCCACAGCAGGGAATTTTCTGCAAGTGTATGACTGAGCTCTCCTGATAGATCTAAGTTAAGAAAAGGTTTGCGCCCAAATGCGCGTTGACAGCGCTCAGAGGCTTGCAAACAAAACCAAGCTAGGGTCTCCCATTTATCTTGTATAATCTTTTTTGGAATTTTTGGATATAACCATTCTAAACATCCATGTCTTTGAAAGAGGCATCCCCAAAATCGCCCTGTATCTCTTAATATTTGAAAATATATAGGTTCATCTGGGGCTTGGCGACTCAAAACAGAGGCTTTTTGAAAAATCTGTTCCAATGCCTGTTCTGCCTTGGGGGTCCATGTCCTAGGGGAGGTCAACTGTGACGCCCCTTTTAGAATCTCATATAATGGCTGCATAAGTGACTGTGGTATAGGGATTGCAGAGCGAATCCACTGAATTGCTCCCACCAACCTTTGAAAATCATTCAATGTCCTATATTGGGACTTATCAATGCCAGGAATATCTTTAACAACCTGTTCGGGAAGAACCTTTTGACCTAAATATTCATAAGGATATGACTTTTGCACCTTCTCAGGGGCTAGCAGCAATCCTTTACCTTGCAACAACTCGGTTATTAGGGCCAAACAACTCTCTGCCAGCTGCAGCTGTGGTGCAGTGATCAATATATCATCCATATAATGTATAATCATAAGACTGTTATATTTTTCCCTAGCTGGCCTTAACAACTCTGCCACATATAACTGACACAAGGTTGGGCTATTTGCCATTCCCTGGGGCAAAACCCTAAACTGATATCTCTCGGAAGGTGCCTGGAAGTTAACACTGGGAACAGAAAAGGCAAACTTCTCTTTATCATTTGGGTGAAGAGGGATACTGTAAAAACAATCCTTACTATCAATCACTATTATCTCCCAATTCCTTGGGATGGCTGCCGGCGTGGGTAGTCCAGGTTGGAGGGCTCCCATTGGTAACATGGCAGCGTTAACTGCTCTAAGATCAATCAACATTCTCCACTTTCCACTCTTCTTTTTTATAACAAACACTGGGGAATTATAAGGGCTAAGAGATCTCTCTATTTTCCCCTCTAATAATAAAGTATCTACAATCATCCTAAGTGCTGTGAGCTTCTCTTGGGACAGGGGCCACTGTTCTACCCATATTGGTTTCTTATCAATCCAAGTGATCTGCGGGGAGAAGCTCTCTTCGGCAGTGGCCCCCACTAATTTCCCAGCAGACTGTCTGGAGTGGCCAAAGAAAGATTCAATTGGGAGAGGAGATCACGCCCCCAGAGGGCGTATGGGAGCCCTGGTAGGAAGAGAGGTTTAAACAGTCCTGTCTTGCCTTTCACGGCCCACTTCAGGGCCCTTGCTGCCTTAGGGGCAGTCTGTCTCCCTCCTACCCCCATTACTGGCTGACCTCCCGCCGACAGTGGCCATTCAGGCTTCCACTGGCCTCCATTTATCACGGAGCAATCCGCCCCAGTATCCATCAGCATTTTAAATGGCACTGGGGTGTACTGCCGCTGCCCCGTAAGGGGGTCGGCGATCAGCGGATATATCCCCCAGTCATCCCAGTCTACTGTCTCCCCCTGCTCAAAGGCTCGGATGGCACTGGCTGCGACCAGACCTGTTGCCCCTGGTCTGGGTCCTCTCCCCCCGTCCCTGAATGCTGCCAATCTGCATGGGGGAGGCTCAGCCATGGCCGTTGGGGCGGCTAGCCAAGCTTCTGGGCGACTCGGGGAAACTCCGCCCCAGGCCTCGGGGTGTCTAGAAGAGGCCCCGCCCCATCCTCCTGTCTTTTCCTGTCTAGGCCCGCTCGGCATCTGAGCTGCGTCACACCCACTATCCTTCCGGTCAGTGTCCCATGAAGAATGCGGAAGTGTCGTGTCTCCGCCATCTTTTTCCCGGCTTTCCCCTCTAGCCCTCCTTAACTCTTCCCAGGGGTACACGGGAGGGGGGCCCTCATCCTCCCCCCCATCCTCCCCTTCATCCTCCTCTTGTGGCCCCACACCGTGACTTTCCTCCTCTTCACCCGAACCTTCTATGAATGCTTGGCAGGTTTTTAGGGGGATTTTATACCCCCTCTTAGCGCACAGCTTATACAGCTGGGCGGCTACAACCCCTTTCTCCTCGGGTCGAAATTCAGGTATGCTATTCAATCCTCCCATCTCGTCCTTCTTATGAGATGAGGCTGTCTGGGGGGAGTCCGTCCAGCTGACTCAGACGGTCCCTACAGATCTCAATCCCTGTTCAGGCGCCACTTGCCGGGGGCCTTATCTACGGCACCGGCGGCGGGTTGATCTGTAACTATTATATCCCCGTCCTCTCTACTCACCTATCCCCATGGCGAGTCTTCGGTCGTCACCGGCCTCCAAAGAGGAATTAACCCAGACAGAGCACCCGAGGTTTCAGGGGTTGTTTATTCACGGCTGGTCACATCCCGAGAGAGAGATGCTTCCGCGTACAGCATCTTATATACATTAAACCACGCCCTCATATGGAAATTAGCACAGTAAAAGCAAAGCCTATCCCCGCCCCCAACACCCTCCATCATCCCCCCTCTCATCCTCTTCCCCCCTACTCTCCTATAGGGTGAGATATCCTATTTAGTATGTATGTCATTCTCTCCCTGAGCCAGATTCAATGAGAATAAGGTTTTGCCTTTTTGCCTTCTTGTTCTTCCCCTCCATTGCAACCATTTTCCCTTGCCTCTTCTAAATGAGATAGTGTACCCCATTCTGTCTCTACACTTCTCCTCTTCTTATATTCCTCTCTCACCTCTTAATTTCACCTTTTAAGTATCATCCCTTCCTATTAAATTGGTCCTGTGTCCTCTCTATATATATACCTGTAAACATATATACACACATTGACATATGTATTCAGATGCCCATATACCCTTCTTCAACTATTTTCATACTGAGAAGAGTTTCATCAGACATAATTATTGTTTTTCCATGTTAGGAATGTAAATAGTTCAACTTTGATAAGTTCCTTACAATTTATTTTCCCTGTTTACCTTCTCAAGCTTCTCTTACTTCTTGTATCTGAATGTCAAATTTTCTATTCAACTCTGGTTTTTTCATCAAGAATACTTGGAAGTCCTCTATTCCACTGAATGACCATATTTTCCCCTGAAACATGATACGCAGTTTTGCTGGGTGATTCCTGGTTTTAATCCCAGCTCATTTGTCCTCCAGAATATCATATTACAAGCCCTTCAATCTCTCAGTGTAGAAGCTGCCAGATCCTGTGTTATCCTGATTGTGTTTCCACAATATTCAAATTGTTTCTTCCTGGCTATGTGTAATATTCTCTCCTTGATCTGGGAATTTCAGAACCTGGATATAACATTCCTATGAGTTTTCTTTTTGGAATCTTTTTCAGGAGGTGATGGGTGGATTCTTTCAACCTCTATTTTGCCCTCTGGTTCCAAAACATCAGGGCAATTTTCCTTGAGAATTTCTTGAAGGATGATTTCTAGGTTCATTCTTTGATCATGACTTTCAGGTAGTCCAATAATTTTAAAATTCTCTCTCCTGGATCTATTTTCCAGGTCAGTGGTTTTTCCCATGAGATAGTTCACATTGCCTTCTATTCTTTCATTTGTTTGGATCTGTTTAACAGCATCTTGATTTCTCATAAAGTCATTAGCTTCCATTTGCTCCAATCTAATTCTGAAGGAATGATTCTCCTCAGTGAGCTTTTGAGATTCTTTTTCCATCTGGCAAATTTGGCTTTCTAAGGCATTCTTCTCCTCATGGCCTTTTTGAGCCTCTTTTGCCATTTGAGTTAGTCTATTTTTAAGGTGTTATTTTCTTCAGTCAGGCTACTGACTCTCATTTCATAATTTTCTTGCATTGTTCTCATTTCTCTTCCCAATTCCCCCCCCCCCACTTCTCTTATCTGCTTCTTAAGGTCCTCTGTGGCCTATAACCAGCTCATATTTTTCTTTGAAGCTTTTGGTGCAGGAGTTCTGACTTCAATGTCTTCTTCCTGTTCCATATTTTGATCCTTTTTGTCACCAAAGTAGGAGTATAAAGTTGGGGTACTTTGTTTCTTTTGCTTCCCTTGCCTACTCAGATTGCCATTCAATCACTTGACCCCTGGGCTTTTTGCCACAGTAGGACTCTGCCACCAGACAGCTTCCATCCCAAATGCTGGGGTTTTCTCAGCTGCCAAAGGTATTAGTTGGGTGCCCTCTCTGAAGCCTCCACATGTTCTGGCCAGCTGATCACACACCCCAGGACCTCTACCCCAGACAGTGATCCAGATCCAAGCAGGTTAAAGCAAGAGCGATTACCCCTCTGACTGGTTGCTTGGTCCCCCCACAGTCTGCAGGCCAGGAGCTGAAGCAGCCACATGTGGCTGCAGCTGCATGGCTGCAGTGTCTCAGCTGCTTCTCACCCCAGGGGCAAAAGCTGACACACTCCCAACTACTGGATCCCAAAGTCCACACTGCATTGACCCCTCACTTTGTCCTTCACCTCTATGTTGATAATTCTGGAAACGCCACAGCTGCTGGTGTTCTGGAGTCCCTTCAGCCAGCGGCTGGTCAGGCCCTTCCTGGGGCTAAAACCTCTGGCTCACAGTGCCTGGGCTTGGCTCCCAGAGTGCTACACTGGCTGCTTCCTGCCAGCCTGCTGGGCTGTCTTCAGCAGGAGGTTAGCTTTTCTGTGTCATTTTGTGGGTTCTGGAGCTCTAAAGTTTGTTCAGAGTCCTCTTTCACATGAATTGGAGGTGGTGGGAGCCAGAGCTGCTCAGAAGTCCTGTTACTACTCCGCCATCTTGACTACGTTGTATCTATCTTCCCAACATTTTTTTTTCTTTTTGGAGGGCAATTAGGGTTAAGTAACTTGCCCAAGGTCACACAGCTAGGTTTTTTGTTTGTGTGTGTTAAGTGTCTGAGGCTGGAATCGAACTCAGGTCCTTCTGACTCCAGGGCCAGCGCTCTACTCACTGCGCCACCTAGCCGCCTTCCCAACAATTTTTACTAAATTTTTATCTCAAAATCTTAAGTCTTTAAACTTGTCAAAAACAAGTTCATCCCATTCACATCCAAAGCTGTAATTATTATTTGGGAATTTCCCTCCACCTTGTTTTTGCTCATTGTTTCCCTTCTCAGTCTCTCTTTTTACCCTTTCCCTGTTGCCATATCTTCTCCCCTTAACTTCCTATTCTTTATTTTACCAACCTACCTAAGAATCCACCCCTTATCTTCTACCCCACCCTCCTAAATCTTAACCTGTACACCCTCCTAAAATCTCTCCTCCACCCTGTCCCCCAGTTTCCTTCCCTCTCTACAAGTTCAGAACATTTCTACACCCCTACACATTTCCTCTCCAAGGCAGATGACAGTAAGTTTCCAACACTAAGCATCCTCCACCCCAACCTGCTTCTTCTGGGTTAGTTCTTTTTAACACCTCCTTTTTATAAGACAACTACCCCTCTTTACCTTTTCCTACACAATTTTTTAGAATCACTCTATCAGACCCAACCTTTCTTTTAGACTACCTTAGTAATGGTGAAAGTTTTAAGAATACTGCAAACATTTTCATATATGTATATATGTGTGTGTGAAATAAATAAATAGTGTGGCTTTGATGAGGGCCTTCTCATCTTTAATGAATTCCTTATATTTCTTCTTTTGCTGGTATTTTATTTTTTAATTACACATAAAGACAATTTTCAACATTCATTTTTTTAAAAGATTTTGAGGTCCAAATTTTTCTCCCTTCCTTCTTCCCCTCCCCACTCCCCAAAATGGCAAATAATCTGAAACAGGTTGTACTTCTGCAATAATGTAAAACGTGTTTCCACATTAGTCAGGTTGTGAAAGAAGAAATAGAACAAAAGGAGAAAACCACAACAATAAAAGAGTGAAAACAGGATGCTCTGACCTGCATTCAGACTCCCTAGTTCATTCTCTGGATGCCAATAGCATTTTCCATCATGAGGCTTTGGGAATTGTCTTGGGTCATTGTATTGCTGAGAAGAGCTAAGTCCATCATGGTTGATCATTGTTACAATGTTGCTGTTGCTGTTGTGTCCAGTGTTCTCCTGGTTCTGCTCACTTCACTCAGTATTAGTCTGTGTAAGTCTTCCCAGGTTTTTCTGAAACCTACCTGATCATTATTTCTAATAACACAATAGTTTCCCATTACATCCATAGAGCAAGACTTTTTCAGTCATTCCCCAATTGATGGGCATCCCCTCAGTTTCCAGTTCTTTGCCATTACAAAAAAACTGCTATAAATATTTCTGTACATATAAGTCCTTCCCCCAACTTTTTTTAAATCTCTTTGGGTTACAGATCTAGTAGTGGTATTGCTGGACCAAAATGTCCACTTATACACAGTTTGATTGCCTTTTGGGGCTAGTTCCAAACTGCTCTCCAGAATGGTTGGATCAGTTCAAAACTCTACCAACAATGCATTATGGCTCCAGTTTTCCCACATCTTCTCCAACATTCATCATTTTGCCATGTTAGCCAAACTGATAGGTGTGAGGTAGTACCCCAGAGTTGGTTTGTTTGTTTGTTTGTTTTGCTTTTTGGAGGGCAATTGGGGTTAAGTGACTTGCCCAAGGTCACATGGCTAGGTTTTTGTTTGTGTGTGTGTTAAGTGTCTGAGGTTGGATCCGAACTCAGGTCCTTCTGACTCCAGGGCCGACGCTCTACTCACTGCACCACTGAGCCGCCCCCTCCAGAGTTGTTTTAATTTGCCTTTCTCAAATCAATATTGATTTAGAGCATTTTTCATAAGACCATGAATAGCTTTAATTTCTCCATCTGAAAACTGCCTTTTCATAACCTTTGATCATTTATTTATCAATTGGGAGATGATGTGTATTCTTATCAATTTGACTCAGTTCTCTGTATATTTGAGAACTAAGGCCTTTATCAGAAACATTTGCTATAAAAATTGTTTCCCAGCATTTTACTTTCCTCCTAATGTTGGTTGCATTGGTTTTGTTTGCACAAAAGCTTTTTAGTTTAATATAATCATGATTTTCCATTTTGCATTTTGGAATGTTCTCTACATTTTGTCTGGTCATGAATTCTTCCCTTCTCCACAGATCTGACAGGTAAATTCTTCCTTGCTCTCCTATTTTGCTTACAGTATCACCTTTTATGTCTAAATCATGGGCCTATTTTGCCCTGATCCTGGAATATGACATAAGATATTGGTCTATACCTAGTTTCAGCCATATGATTTTCCAGTTTTCCTGGCAGTTTTATTTAACTTTTAGCAGCTTATTACTGTATTCATGTTTTAATCCTGAGTTGTGGGTGATGTTACCCTAGGCCTCAGGTCCTCCCTTCTGTTATTTTCTGAATTCTATCTGGGGACTCAGCCTCAGGAACTCCTCTCCTCCCCTAGATCACAGTGAGGGTGCCCAGCCACACTGTCCCCAAAATGATCTTGCTCGTTGGAATACCATACTCACTGGGTCTGTGCTCACTCCCCCTTCCCCATAACCACAGCCCAGGATAACTTCCCATCATCCCTGCTAGGCCAGGCTTCTGGATAGAGTGGGGAGTCCTTCAATCTTCCCCCACTCAGCCTCTGCCATTCCTTAGATAAAAGTTTGTGAGATGAAAGTTCCAGAAGTGAAATTTCTTGAGGTTCAGTCTGCTTCCTGACAGAGCTGCTCTAGGAACTGCTGTTTGCTGATTTAGTGGAGTTAGGCTGGAGGTGTCCACACTTCCCTCAGGTCAGACCTCAGCCCCCTGGAGGCCCCATCTTTTCTGAGGTCCTCTCAGAGTTGTCTTAAGAGGACAACTGCTGGGCCGCTAAGTGGAGTAGTGAACAGAGCATCAGCCCTGGAGTCAGAAGGACCTGAGTTCAAATCCAACCTCAGACAATTAACTCTTACTAGCCTTGTGATCTTGGGCAAGTCACTTAACCCCAATTGCCCTTCCAAAAAAAAAAAAAAAAGCAAAAAAAAAAAAACCAGGACAACTGCTTGACCCCTTTGTTTTGCTGCTCTATGTTCATTTAGTGGCAATTTTCTGTCTATTTGTGGGGGACATCAGGAGAGCCTGGACATTTCAGACTGACTGCACCATCTTCCCAAGTTCATCGACTTTTAACGTCTCTCCCCCTGGCCTCTTTCCCCAGTTAGCTGATTGGACAGCTATCTGACATTGTCTTCTCTCTTTCTGACCTCTCAGTTTGGTTCTAATACTGCTGGATGTCACATGGAATCACTCGTTTTTTTGGCCTGTGTTAATTGACAGACTGTGTTAATGACACAAGGCCATCACCATGTCTTTTCACTCGTTTATTCTCCTTCCCAATTTTCACTCCCATGACTTCACCTTTTATCTCTAATTTCCTTCCTCTCGGTGTTGGTATTCTGTGGAAAATCCTCCCAGAAGCAGCAGGAGGATGTTAATAACACTTGCCTCTCTCAGCACTGGAGTGAGGCTACAGTGAGATCTTCTCTGTAAAGACCTTGCCAAACCTCAGAGCACCATCTAAATGTTGGTTGTGATTTCCCTGAGACCAGCTGCTGTCCTCTCTACAGGGAGGGGAAGTGGCCCCCAAACCACCCCCTCCATTGGGCAATTAACAGGAAACCATAGTTGCAAGGAGCTTGGAAGCCTTCTCTGTAAGACTGGACCCTGAGGGCCTCAGAGCACAGCAGACCCTGGTCATGTCCCCAGCCTCAGACTGTGCCTGATCTACCATTGGTCTACCCTCCCACCATCTACAGGCACCATCATGACCCCCATCCTCTCTGCCCTGCTGAGCCTTGGTGAGTCCTGGGAAGGGACAACCCCCAAACTCAAGGTGATGTTAGATACCACTGATGCCGGACAAACACTCAGTGTATATACCTTTGCCCCAGAGAGAAGGGGACAGTCTGAGGTAACTCAGCAATGTAAAGGTGGAGAAAAAGCTGGAGCTCTTGGAAGGGTCTCTTGGCATCCTGACCCTTTCATTCACACCAGCCCTAAGTTCAGGCTCTGGACCCTCTGTCTCCTTTCTGTGGGGGTTTTGGGTGGGGAGGATGTGAGGACCTAGGAATAACCAGGGTCCTCTCTGCCAGGGCTGTGTCTGGGCCAGAGGATGAGAGCAGAGGCAGGTGAGTCCTTCCGCCCCATATCCCTGCCCAGAGCTGCCCCCAGGAGAGGTGTGTGGGGAGGTCTGACCAGAGCTGGCAGGGTTAAAAGTCAAGGGACCTGGTATGGAGGGGGCAGAGGCAAACATAGAAGAGGATCTCCTTGAACTAACAGTTCTCTTTCTTATCCAGACATACTCCCCAGACCCTCCCTCAGGGCAGAGAACAGCTCATTAGTGCCCCAGGGGAGAAGTGTGACCCTCAGGTGTCAGGGCCCAGTGGAAGCTGTTACATACTTTCTAGAGAAAGTACTGTCTGGAAGGACAGACACTATGCATGTGAAACGCTCTGGAACAGAGGGTGAGTTTTCCATTCCATCAGTGACTGCAAACCATGCAGGGACCTACTACTGCTTCTACAGAGGCTCATCTGACCAGTCAGAGTTCAGTGACCCCCTGGAGCTGGTGGTGACAGGTGAGGACACTCCCCCACCCCAGGCCCCTCAGGCAGGCCTAGATCTGGGTCCCAGCAGCCCCTGAGCTCGTCCCCAGCCCAGCCTGGCCCCAAGCCTCCCACTGTCTCTGTCTCTGTCCCTCCTGTCCTCTCCCCTGGCTCTGCCTCTGCTCTCCCTCTGGGGCCAGAGGTGGGGAGAGGGGAATCGGGGTTTACACAGCACCTACTATGTGCCAAGTACTTCATAGTTATCTCTGTGAGGCAGGTGCTGTTATGATCCCCATCTTACAGATGAGGAAACTGAGGCAAGCAGACAGAAGTGACTGGCCCAGGATCTCATAGCTGCCAAGTGTCTAAGGCTGGATTTGAACTCGGGTCTTCCTGCCTCAGCCCCAGGGCTCTATCCACTGCACCACCAGCTGCCTCAGGCAGATCCCACCTTGGGGGCAGAGAGGAGGCAGAAGGCAGAGCTGGGGACTCCCTGGGGAGGGGGAACAGGGCAGGGGGCATATCCCCTCCCAGCCCTGACCCTCCCAAGGCAGGAGGGGAAGCAAGGAGGCCCTGCTGCTTCTCTGCCCCTGCCCCAGCTCAGGCCTAGGCACAGGGAGAGGAGCAGGTGTCTCCTCTGGGTATCCCCAAGGATTTTCTGAGATTCTGATTTTCTCATAATCCCCACAGGAATGTTTGGGAGAGGAGGATGGAAGTGAACCAGGAGTCCCTTCCCACACCTGCCCAGGGTCCAGGATGAGAGCCAGGCTCTGCTTTGGGGAGCTGATAACTGGCCAGAACTGCAGAGATGGGTCTTAAATAAGCCCCCACCCCCCACCCCCATGAAGAGAGATTCTGTGACAAAGGACCAGGGATTGGGGCTCCCAGACCAGGACCAGGGAGGAAGACACCCTGTTCATGTCTCCTGTCCTGCACTGACCCCCATTTGTCTCTCCTCTGTCTCTGTCTCTCCCTCTCCTTCTCTCTCTCTCTCTCTCTCTCTCTCTCTCTTTCTCCAACTCCTTGTCCACCCATTTTCCATCTCCCACACCAGAGCTATCCAAAATCCTTCCCCTTCCCTAAAGCTGTGATATTTCCATTTTTCTGGAGATGAGCTAAACCTCCACCCAAAGGCAAGGGTCTGGTCAGGTGCAGGTCAGTCCTCCCACCAGCCAAGTCTGGCCCCTCCTCTAAAAGAGGGGGTTTACAAACCTAAATCTGGGCTTTCCTCCTTCTCCTCCCCCAGGTCTATATGACCCACCCTCCCTCTCAGCCCTGCCCAGCCCTGAGGTGGCCTCAGGACACCATGTGACCCTGCACTGTCAGTCACAGAGAGGGTATAACAGGTATGCCCTGTACAAGGACAGAGAACAGATCAAGCAAAGCATGGCCCAGCCCCATGGAAGGGGCACCCAGGCCACATTCCACATCTCTGCTGTGACCTCTGCCCACAGAGGAACCTATCAGTGCTACAGCTTTGAAAACCACCTCCCCAATGCGTGGTCATCTCCCAGCAATGCCGTGGAGCTCAAGGTCACAGGTGAGGGATCCCCAGCCCCCCCATTCTTCCATCCCTTCTCAGCTCCCTCACTGGCCCTCAGGCATCACCCTTCCTGCTCCAGAGGCCAGGAGGGCTGGGGGAGGAGGAGGCTCAGAGGGAGGGAATGGAGAGTCTGGGCAATGGATCCTGCTCAGAGAATGCAGGCAGTGAGGCCTCTCCTCCCTGGCCCCTGTAGACACCCCCACCATCACCTATCCAGTTATGTTGGTCCCACAGGCACACTATATGTCTACTGGGTCCCAGGAAACGGGATTAAGGAGGTGAGAGGGGGAGCCAAGAGGAAGCCAGAGCAGGCCTGAGATGTAGCCAGTGGGGAGGGGGGAGGTTAAATACCCCAAGCCCCTCACCCTTTTCCTTTCCCTGTGACCCACAGCCACCCCCAAACGCCAAACAAGAGCTAAAAGAGCAGTCAGAAAAATCATTTAATCACCAAATCTCCCAAGTGCACAGACCAGGAGACGTCACTAGCACACACACCCATTTAACAGAAGGAAAAGTGGGACCCAGAGAAAGGAGGGACTTGCCCAACATCCCACACCCAGGAAGTCTGGGCAGAGCTGGGGCTGACACCTGGGGCTCCCTCCAGACACTCCAGCCCCTCCAGGTCTCTCTGGGCTCCCCTCCCCAGCCCTTAACCTTCCCCTTCCTCATTCCCAGGGATCTTCTCTCCAAGCTCTGAATCTGGGAACACAGAGTTTGGTGAGTGACTAAAAGATTCTCCACAGAGAGTGGAGGGAGGCAGGGCTGGTGTCCAGTCAGGGTCTGCCTGCTCCATCCAGGGTCCCTCATTTTACACCACTCCCCCTGCAGCACCTGGTTGTTCTCCTTTTCCCACCTCCAGACCTTTTCCCAGGCTGTATCCCCTGCCTGGCATGCTCTCCCTCCTCACCTCCTCCTCTTACAGTGCAAGGATCCCTCCCAGGCTGAGCTTAGGAGCCTGTTCCTGGAGCAGCCTCTCATGTCCCCCTCCCCAGATGTTAGGGATCCCACTCCTCAGAAGAGTCCCTGCTGCTTGATCTGTGTGTACATGGTACCAGAGCATTGCAGGGGAGTGACAGCCCCTAGAGGCAGGAGCTAGCTTGGTTTTGTCATGCTTCCTGTGGGTCTGACCCAGCACAGAGCCTGGGCCAGGGGAGGGCTTAATGAGAGTCTGCAGAACTGAATTACTGAATATGACTGGAAGAACCCTGAGGGCAGGCTGTGTGCCCCCTCACACTGGGGGCTCCCTCACACTGGAAGCTCCCTCAGGACAAGTTATGCACACACACACACCCCCACAGCAGGGGCTCCCTCTTCATACTTTCTTACACACTCACTTCATCTCTCATCTCCAGGCCTTTGCACAGGCTGAGCCCCCTACCTGCAATTCTTCTCCCTGATTTCTCACTTCCCTCCAATACTCTGCTGTCTCTCCTCTTCTGGGAGGAGATTTCACCTGCCATCTGCCCTGTGGGTACCTGGGCCATACCTGGCCACTTTCATGTCTTATCCCAGTTAGAATGGGAGCTCACTGAGCCCAGGGACCATTATGAAATGTCAGCAGGAAATGCTTCCTGACACCAGCATTACTAGTCACCAGCTCAGATAAGACCTTTAACTGCTTTACAATTACTACCTTAGTAATTCTCAGAGCAGCCCTGGGAAGGGGGGGAGAGGGGGAAGGGGGGGAGGGGGAGGAGGGCTGTTATCTACCCCATTTTCCAGGTGAGGAAAGTCAGGCAGAGAGAGTGGAGGGGACCTGCCCAGAGTCACACAGAGAGGAAGTGTCTGAGGGGGATCTGAACTCTGCTCCTCCTTACCACATCCCACACCCTCCCAAACTGTAGGAGATGAAGGAGGAAAGGAAGGAGAGGAAGTGAGGACCAAGGGAAGGGCCCTGCAGAGGAAGCACTGGGGTGAGGGGGGTAGGCTTCCTCAGCCCCTCCCTCAGGCTGCTCTCCCCCAGCCCCCACCCTCACCCCCACACGCAGGATCCCAGCCAGTGAGTGACCAGGGGCAGGGGCTGGGCTGGGGCAGAGGAATCTGGGCCTGCCTCAATGGGGGTCTGAGATCTGGGCTCTTGTCCCTGTCCCAGTGACTATCTTTCTCCCTCCCAGATCCTGCTTCCCAGGATTATACCTTGGGCAACATCATCCGCCTCAGCCTGGCTGGGCTGGTTCTCCTCCTCCTGGGAGTCCTGCTGGCTGAAGCCTGGCACAGCAACAGGAGCCCCTGACAGATGGTGAAACAGAGCTGGGTTTCACTGAATGTGTGCATCCCAAAGACTCATTGAGGCATGGACTTGTGCCTAGCTCCAGACAGGGGGAAGGGTCCTGCCCTCCCTCAAACCTAACCAAGCTCCTGATGCCCAGCCTTCCCCCGCCCAAGCTGATCATGCCCAGCCTTCCCCCAGGCCCTCCCCTCTTTCCCTACTGCTCCTGCTGTGACCCCACACACACTCACTCTCTCCTCCTCACTTCAGGCCAGATGCCTGAAGTGAGACACCAGTAATCTGTGCTGCTGATATGTATGGGAAAAGTCAGGGTCCCAGTCCCATCACCCCATCACCACCATCCATGGCTGTTGTGAGGCCAAATGAGAGAAACGTAGATGCTTAAGGAAGCCCCTTCCCCTCCTTCCTCCTCTCCCAAGCTAGCCCATGCTTCCCTTACAAAGCTATATATGGGGGGGAGAGAAGGAGGAGACCCTATCAAGGTCTCTCTTAAGAAATCTGGAATTTGGTGTTTGCAGCCTCTGTAGCTGTCCAGCTCTGGGGCCCAAGCCTAAAGAGAAGGGGGGCGGGGTGGGGGGCGGAGAAGAAGGAGAAGTGTTCAGGGTTCTGGCTCCTTCCAAACCCACTGCCCATAAATCCTCCCAGGGTAAAGCCCGGGAGGCAGCTGGATACAAAAACCTCCCAGAGTGCGCCCTCTGCTAGAGGAGTCAAGAAGCCTCATGGCTCCTGGCGGGGCACTGTGGCTGTCCAGGAAATCTGGCTTTGTCAGGGCGCACAGAACTTCTGCTTGGCCAACTTCCCGGCCAGAGTCTGGTGCGGGACAGAGCTCGGCGCTTCCCCACGGCCCCTCGCTTCCAGAGCGCAGCAGCTGGGTCTCTGCAGGAGGCAAGCGGAGCCTATCTGGCCGTCAGTTTGGAGGAACCATCCTATGCGCTCCCCACACGGAACGTGTCAAAATCACGCCCAAAGATACGCGGCTAGCACCCGCGGCCGTGGACAGCGCGCTCCCACTCCACTGTGATGGGCAGCCTTCTTTATTCTCAAAACCGAAAAAAATCTCTTCTTCCCGTCTTTGGGAGTTCTCAACATTAGCTGTTTCCCCGCCACGAGGTCAAAAAGTACCTAAATATCCGGTTGCTCGTTGAAAAATAGGGAACAAATCACGCATTGGCAAGTTTTTACCCCAATTTTCACTCTGTGTGAATTTTGAACATAAATGCAGACACAAAGCATTAATGCGACCCGAAAATGTTTCCATGAACAAGTTTCAACGATTCGACTTTAATACAATTACAAATAAACGTGGTGATTTTTTTCTGGACGATGCTAGCATTCGGATTTCTTTAAAAAGTGAATTTCTTATTGACGGCTGGTAATTGGTGTTTGCAGCCTTTTTATCATACGGTAGATTGCATCCATTCATTATACTTGTCTGAGTTGTCCTACACACATTTTTAATGGTGTCTGTTTTTTGTGCTGCTCCTGTAAGTTTGCTATTAAAATAGATTAAAGTAAAAAAACAAAAACAAAATTTTGGAATTGATTGTGTGACATGGGAGACCCTGGCACTAGTCCTCTCAGCACGGTGTGCCCCCATCAGAGAAGGTGCTGGGCTCTGTGAGCAGAGCAGAATGGAAACAGCTGAATGGAAATGCTGGATACACAATTAGAGAATCCCACCCAAATGTTCACAGGGACTAAGGGTACCCGACCTGTGGTAGAGCATCTCGAGCTCCTATTGGTCTGATCAGCCACAGTAGGACACACTGAAGATGAACTTTAATTAGCATCTGGAGGCCATTTTGGTCTTCAAGAATAAGGACAGCAACCAACCAACCAACCGACAGTAAGAGATGTCCCAGGGGCTAATACCATGGATGATTACAACTTACTTTTAAACTAACTGGGGAAAGGGCAGTGGGAACTGCATTCCTGAGCTTAACTCCAGGGCAGAGAAATCATCCAAAATGAGGCAGTGATACAAAATAAGGTTAACGGCCAAATAGAGTCAATTATTAAGTGGTACAGAATAATTTTAATTTCCTGGTTAGCCTTCTGGTATGGAAGGCACTGTCCTCATCTCATCCCCACCCCACACCTGAATTTCCAGTTTCCAAAAAAGCTTATCACAAATAGTATTTCTGCTGTGGGCTATTTCCTGGTCCTACCAGCTGCTAATGCCTCCACCATGAAACATATCTGGATTTGTTTTATATAGAGTTCATATGTATAGGAGTATCCATTTGGATCTCAGCAAAGATGAAAGCTAGAAGGGACAAAAGACAGAGAGAATCTCTGACAGTGCTTAACAGTTTCTGGCACAGAGTAGGTACTGAAGATATGTTTATTTATTGACTGATCATCAGATATAAAATACACATTATACATTTTAAGAAAAAAAAATCTTAACCTTAAAAATATGATCAAGAGCAAGCTTTCACTGCATTATACCTGGAGAGATTGAAAATCAAATTCAAACTAGACTTCTCTCCCCTCAGAGGTACACAGGGTGGGGGATCAGCACTTAAATAGGGCTACTATGTGCCAAGCATTGGGCTAAGTGCTTTTTACAAATATTATCTCATTTGATCCTCAAAACAAACTGGGGAGATAGGTACTATTTTCTTTCAAGCAACATTATAAAGCACCTACTATGTACCAGGCCTTGTACCTAGCTCTCATGATTAAAAACAAAAAAACAAAAGATGCCCTCAAGCATCTTATAATCTAACAGGGAAAGGACATGCAAACCAAATGATGCCAAACAGGCTGTATCTAGGATGAATGGGAAATAATCAACAGAGGAAAGGCACTGGAATTAAATGGGGATACGGAAGGCTTCCTGTCAACAATGGGATTTTACTTGGGACTTAATAGGAATAGTAGGCAGAGATGAGAAAGGAGAGAGAGAATTCTGGGCATGGGAGACAAAGTAAAGAAAGGGGTAGGGTCTTGTCTGTGGAACAAGGGGGAAGTCAGTGTCACTGGGTGAGAGTCTGTGGGTGGGGAGAAAGGTGGAAGAAGACTGGAAAGGGAGGAGGAGCTAGGTTACAGGGGCTTTGAATGCCAGAGTATTTTGTGTTTGATGCTGGAGGCAATAGGGAGCAGCTGGAGATAATGGGGTGGGAGGGTACCATGATCAGACTGTGCTTCTGGGAAACCCATTTGGGGGTTGACTGGAAGATGGATTGGAGAGGGTGAAGACTTGATTCAGGGAGCCTCACCAGTAGGCTATTTCACCATTTATCCACATTTTTCAGTTGAGGTGATAGAGGAAGGCAGAAGTAAAATGACTTTTCCAGGGTCAGAGAGCTAATAAGTGTCTGAGGCTGGATTTAAACTCAAGCTTTCCTAACTCCAGGCCCAGTGATCTAACCCCTGCCACACCTGGCTGGCACTAATGTGCTATTGCTACAGTTTAGGACAATTTATACCTTTGAGATGAATGAAAAGCCCAAGAGACAGAGTTTCTGGGTAAATAATAATCAATTTTTATTAGGCCTAGGAAACAATCAATAAATTGAAATAAGTGATTCTGTCAGAAACCAAAGATGAATCATTGAGATTATCCAATGCTTAAATGCTCTTGGAAGAGTGGGTGTTCCTGACATCAACACTTATTGGTTAATGATTAAAGAAAGAATGAATATTATGATGAGAGTTGGGCTTATTCTAATGAAGGGCTGGGAGAAGTGATTGTTATTGTTCTTTATAATATTATTGTCCTGGTACACTTGGTTCTCTAGGTCCTGCTCACTTTGCTGGTGTCAGTTCATGCTGTAGGACACTATTCCACTTTGCCCTTCCCTTCATTGATTTGCAAAGGAAAGAACTCCACCTTCCTCTCCCTTAATTGATAGGAAGGACCCCCACCCCTTGCTTTCCCCAGATTTATCTGTGGGTGGGAGTCCCAGCCTAGGGTTTCTGCACCTGCAGAAAATTCAAATGTACACTGACCAATCACTGTAGTTTCAGTTTACATCACTGTAATTTCAGTTTATGTAACCTGGCTATGGAACCTCTATAAAACCAGCACAATGTCTGTGCCAAAGCACTGTCTGATTTGGGCGTGTTCCCCGACAGTCCCATGGTAACAAAATCCACTTTTAAAATTTAATCTTGGGGATCTTCTGTCTCACTTTATTGGGGTACAACAATGCTACCCTGAACTCTTGGAAACTATTTCTTACACCATTTCTCATGGAGTAACAAGATTCCATTATGAACACCCCTACCCCACTGTCTGCTCAGCCATTGCCCCATTGATGGGACGGCCCTTGCTCTCCCCACCCCTCTTCTCATGTCCTCTCCCTCCTTCTTCCTTAACCTCTATCTGCCTCTGTTTCCTAAACTGTAACGTGGTGGTAACAAGAGCAGCCCTCTCCCAGGATGTTTAAGATAAGTACTGTTTGACCCTAAGGCAAATTGGGGAAATACTTAGATCTGTAAAAGAAATGCCTCAGAGGTGAAACTTTGAGACTGACAGATTCAAAGTTCTCACTTTCAAAAAAACCCATCAAATTTCTTCTTCCTGTCATTCCCCCACTGACAAGGCTATATTTTTAAAGGAATAGAAAATGATGAATGGAACACTCTGACCCAACCGTTGTAATATTTTGAAATTTTGTTATTTGACAAATCTATAAAATGCCTTTCTTTATAGTGCCCGGTCTAGCCAGCCTGGACTTATACTAAAAGCTATAAATAAAAAGCAAACAAACAAAATATCTTTGCAAATTCTAAGACTTAATCATTAAGAAGTTGGAAATAGGATAATGGGATTGCTTTAAAAACCCAAAGGTTTTTTATTATCTCTGCTTGGCCTGTTTCCCTGTAAAGGGAAAATTAACCGTGTTTGTTATGGGATCAAAAGGTAAATTTTGTAAAAATGTAAAATGTTTAATATAATGACTGGCATGTGTTGGATACATCGTTATTATCTCTCTAGCTTGGAAGTGGACACCACGAGTGAGAAGATCAATTATTGGATAAGTCATTTGATGTCATTTGAAATTCATTGCTATGTTGTTGCCATCTTTCTAAGATAATATTGTGTTTCTAAAAGTCTGCTTAGCTAGTGAAATAAAAAAAAAAACATTTTGAAGTAGGAATGGTATTACAGCAATTTTTTAAATCTGGATTTTGTTGCATGTGAATTGGATTCTTATGTTATAAAATTTGATCATTTTAAGCTGTTATATTGGGTTAAAACCAAATAGTAATAATATTGTTGATGTTAACCATGATAAAATATATTTCATTTAACATAATAATTGTGTTCCTGGTAAACAGTTGTATTATCTATGTTGTAAGAGAAGCAGTTTCTCTAAAAGTTTAAAAGTTGTTAATGTGAGAATTATATTGTCAGAGGAACAGAAAAAAATGCTCTAAACTGTGATTGATGAAATTTGCTGTTTAAGGTAAAAGACACTTGGAACCATATTTGGAATGTCATGTGTCCCTGATTTTTTTTCCTTCTATAGCAAATTTTCTATGATCACAGCACGTAGTCAGTAAAAGAGCCTTTTTGTGTTATCTTACTGGGTAATCGAATATTTTGCTTCTAGAATTAAAACTAATTAGAAAATTATGCAAACTTCTTAAGGAAAAGAAAGAGATCATTTAAAATTTTCCAGTTGATTTTTCTTTAATAAAGGTTTAGTGATTATTCCTCTTAACACCAGGATAAATTCAAACTATCTTTAAGGCAAGAAATACTTTTAGAAAAGATGTTTTGAAAGGTCTTGTGTGATAATTTCTGAAAGTCTTTAAAGTTTTCAATTGAATTATTGTTAAACTAAAACAGTAAGTTGTAAAGCAGAAGAGATCTTACTGTTTTAATCTGAATTTGTGGTTATTGCGAGTAGTAAGCAAAGTTTCATTTGTAATTGAATGCATAAGCCCGAGCTAGGGACAGGAGAGCCTCGAAGGGAAGCCGGAGGCCCCAAAGAATCCCGAGCTGGCCCGGAGCCTCTTCTTCGAGGGCGCCACAGTGGGGGCCTTTAGACGTGCCCGAGAGCACAGAGTTCAGCCTTGACTGCAGCTCGCTGCATGAGGGCCTGGCTTCCGTGGCGTCAAGATGGTCCCTCCGGTCTTCCACCCGGTGCACTACTGCTTCGGGCCGGAACCCACGAGACAGGCCGTGCACGGGCTTCTTCAAGGCGCTGTGGCCAGGAGTGCTGCTCCTGCCACACTGGGACGCGCCTGGTCCCTGTCCGTACAACCTGCAGCAGAAGGGAGTCTCCCTGAGCAGCCTCTAGAGCCGGGAGGCCTCGCAGAGCGGGCAGATGTGCGCCCTGTCCAAGGTGCTGCCCGTGCTGCCCCTGCCCTACACCAAGGATGGCGCCAAGCGAGGCCCTCTGTCCTGCACCACTGACTGCAAGAGCTACGGGTAAAGCCGAAAGGCAGCACCGAGATCCGTTTCGCCCCAGTTTCCCAAGCAGGCCTACTGACGGAGTTTAGGCTCTGGGGAAACCCTTGAACTCTGATTGAATCTTCCCACTTGATGAGGCATTTGCCTGAGGCCATAAACTTTTCATTATCCTAGGCCCAAATCTCAGTTACTCCTAACCCAGTCCTCCATTGTCCAGCTACTTCCCACCCTCCACCCTATCAAAATGTCTATACCCAAATCTGTTACCCTTAAACTGGCCTAGCCCTCCAAGGTCTGTCATCTCCAGGAAGCCTTCAGCTACTTCCCACCCTTAATCCCATTCCTGGAGCCTGACCTCAGTCCCCTCAAGATCCTCCTTAGACTCCTCCTCCAGACCCTTCCAAAACTCCTCCTCTAGACTACCCCTAAATCCTCCCACATTCTTTCTGTATATAAGATCCATTTTACCTCCCTGACTTGACTCCCTCCCTTGACTCCCTGATGAGAATTCAATCTAGCTCAAACTCACTCTGTGTCAGATTATTCTGGCCAGTTTGTCAATACAAGCTTCACATATAGTTTCCTTAAGAGTCTACCCATTATGGCAAATCTTTAATAAACTTTGCTTTACTTTGGCTGAGAGAAGACTTGAGTTGAATTCATTTGGCAGGACCCCCATATTGGTATTTTGAGGTCTCAAGCACCCCTAAACCTTAAACCTCAACATATGGTTCCCAGGCTGGGGAATCACTGCTAATCTCAAATTCCTCCCCAGCCAGGACTGGATGGTATGAAAGCCTCTCTCTCCCTATTCCCTCCTCACTCTCCAGGTACCTTGGAGCTGCTTTTTGGGCCTGACCTCTCTGGTCCCATTAGGTCAGACAGTTAGCAGGCTGCCTCATAGCCTGGTGCTCTCAGATTTTCAGTTCAGTTTGGTTATGTTGGAGACCATGGACCTGGACACAGTTTCTGAAGCATGGAGGACAAGGACAGAGGCCCCATCCAGAAGTATAAATCCGATTCTTTCCTTTCTCTTGATGCTGTGGAATTGGGAAAACTTCAGGTACTTTTCTGTGTTTCTTTTTGCCTTATTTTGTTTCTTTGTTTTCCAGCCTTACTCCCAGATCTTCCCTTATGCAGGAAGGGACTTCCAGCCCCTAAGCCTATATTGGGTCACATCCTTTTTAATCACAAAAATTCACCTTTGGTTTGTCTTTTACAAAATTGGGGGGAAATTAGTTTCTCTAAACAACTTAAAAAGAAAAAGCTAGTGTTCTTTTGCAGTGCTGTTTGACCTTGGCATTACCTAGAGGGCCAAGAAGCATGTTCTGTTTTGGGGACATTAAAAGATAATAATCTCTTACAGTTAGAATTATCTCAAAGAATTCAGAGTCAGACCACCTCTAATCCAAGTATAGGCATTTATTGAGATTTATGCCTCTCATGAAGTGGGCTAAGCTCCAAGAGAAAGCAGCAGCTTCAGAGAAAGCAAGATGGATTTTTATAGGGTAAAGATGCAATTACATAATCAAAATTTACCTAGAATCAAGGAATATGATTAATACAAAGGCAGGAGGAGTTTCTTAAGGGATTAGGGAATGGAGAAGGGGTCCCATCTATATAGTTTGGTAGTTAAACATTCTGGTCAAACTGCCCTCCAACTGGCTAGCTATCATGGTCCTGTCTGGTCTAGATGTATGATGTGATTGTGAGTGAATACAAGAACACACCTGTTTCTGTGGGAATGGGTCTGGGGCCAGTGACCAGGTTGAGGCAGTAGCTGGGTTCTCATCACATTGACACACCTGCTGTTTCTATGTGAATTAAGAGTTCAGGGACACACCTGTTGTTCCAGTGAGCAGTGAGCCTTATGTGGAGAAGTTAGGACATTGCAGGGGGGCTAGGTGGGCCTGCTGTTCAGTGGGGCTAGGCCTATGATAAAGTTAGAATATTGGGGCTAGAGGCAGCTTTATTAGGATTCAGTCAAGGATAGGGGGAAAAGAGACTATATGGTTCTTTGCCTGTTAGAAGACCTAAGAACTGCATTTCAAAAGCAAGTAAATTATCAGAAAATTAGGGAAATTACTCACAGAGAAAAGGAAAACCCTGCCTTTTCCAAGAATGACTGGTAGAACCTATTAAAAGGTATACAATTTTTTTTTTTTTTGCTTTTTTGGAGCAGGCAGATCAGGGCAATTGTACTTAAGTGACTTGCCCAAGGTCTCAGGACTAGTTAGTGTTAAATGTCTGAGTCTGGATTTGAACTCAGGTCCTCCTGACTCTGGGGCCAGTGCTCTATTCACTGTGCTACCCAGCCACTTCAAGGTATACAAATTTAAATCCTGACTCTATAGAAGGGGCAGCAGTCCTTAACATGTATTCCATTAATCAGTCTGCCCCAGATATCAGGGGGAAACTATAGAAATTGGCAATGGGACCCCAAACACCTCAGGTACAATTACTGGAGATGGCCTTTGGAGTCTTTAACAACTGAGTCCTAGTTGCAGCAGAGAAGAGAGAATGAAGGGAATGAGCCAGAGACAGAGAACATGGTCAATTCTTGGCAGCTGCCATGGGAAGGAAAAACTCCTCCAGGGCAACCCCTCGGAGGAAACCCAGTCACTTGGGCAGTGGGGGAACCAGATTTCAATGACACAAGGAGGGTCATTGATCCAAGGAGTGTCTCTCCAATGTGCCCCCCCCCCCAGAGGGAGCCCCAGGAATCAGTGAATGCTAGTGGGACTGTGTCCATGTGACCAGGAGGGACATTGGAGGAAGGATTGTCCCCAAGGTTGGAAAAGTGATAGAACTATTTCCTAGTAATGTCTCCTCCAGTCTTCTCAAGACTCAGAATGTCAGGGAAGCCTGGGACTTGGCAGTGATCCCACTATCTCCATCTGTCTCACTGAGCCCTGGGCAAGCACTGAGGCTGAAGGTAAGGTTACCCACTTTATTATGGCTAAGTTCTCTGTTTTAATCATTAATTCTGGTCCTACTACATTAACTCTTGTCACCAACATTTCATTAACACATATGGGCACGCCAGGAAAGTTGTTACTCAGAAGAGCTGGAGACAATCTCAGTTCTGAAGAGATGGACAGGTGGGAAATTCAAATGAGGAGAATATAGAAAGGGCTTGCCTTTGTCTGATCCTTTTTAGTCTTTTTTGGGAGGCTACCCATTTATTCATTACAGAATAAATGTAAAATAAAGATCATAAAACTTCCTGGACCCCCAACAAGCATGTTTGCTCCCTAGACAGAGCACAGGTTTTGTTTATAATAGAGTCCGTTATATCTGACAAGTAATTAATCATTAAACATTTCTCAAGTGCCTATTCTGTACCAGGAACTGTGTTAAGCATTGCCAGAGATTCTCTCTTCTGTTTTCATGTCTGTCTTTTGTCCCTTCCAACTTTCAACTTTGCTGAGATCCAAATGGATACTCCTTTACATACAAACTCTATATAAAACAAATCCAGATATGTTTCATGGGGAAGGCATTAGCAGCTGTCAGGACAAGGAAATAGCCCATAGCAGAAATAGTATTTGTGATGAGCTTTGATGAAAACTGGAAATTCAGGTGTGGGGTGGGGATGAGGTGAGGACAGTGCCTTCCATACTGGAGGACAACCGGGAAATTAAAATTATTCAGTACCATTTAATAATTGATTCTATTCGGTAATTAACCTTATTCTGGATTACTGCCTCATGTTGGGATGATTTGTCAAGCTACATTTCTTGGTCCTTGAGTTAAGCTCATGAATGCAGTTCCCACCCCTCTTCCCCCAGTTAGTTTAAAAGAAAGTTGTTATCATTCATGCCATTAATGCCTGGGACATCTGCTTATTGTCTATAAGCCCCAAGCAACTTAACCTGCTGCCATCTCCCAAAAGACAAATCACCTGCCCTTAGCTGTCCTTGTGCAATTAGGGGAGGTTTTATCCCTTCCCAGGGGACAGGGAGTCTGATAGCTCTGATCCCCTAGCAAAGATTAAGAGAGCAAGATGGGAGGAGGACAGATGGCACTTCAGGGGGACCAGGCTGGGGCATAGGCAAAGATTGGGAGGGAGGGAAGGCAGGGTCCAACCTTCACTCCCCAGCTCACTCTGGTGAAAAATGGACTGAATCAGGCAGGAGTGAGGGCCCAGGGACAGAGAAGAAAGGAGGGAGTGGGGGACGGGTAGCTGGGAGCCTGTGGGGGGTCCTGTCTTCTAAGGGTACTAAGTGTCTGAGGCCAGGTTTGAACTCTGGAAGATGAGTCTTCTAGGTCCTGGCCCAACACTCTGTGCATCATCGCGCCACCTAGTGGCAGAGGGTGGAGATGCAAGCTAAAATAATGAACCTGAGACTCAGTTGGCCTCAGGCTGCCTGAGGAAAAGGTACAGACAATCCCCAAACAGAACTTTACTTTCTCTGGAATGTGGGGGAAGGGTGGGGTTACAGGGTGAGGAGAGTATGCACTTCTGAGACACTAAGTCTTCAAAGCAGAACCAAAGTCCATTTTCAGTTGGACAATTGACATTGGGGAGACAGCTATGGCTGGATATTCTGGGCACACACTAGGTGGGGGTTCATAAACCATGGTAATGAGAAGTAGCTGTTGGTGCTTGGTTTTCAAAGAGGACCAATGACCAGTACCTTGGCCTGAAGGGGATTTAAGCCAGGCAGGGCTCCCACAGCCTCAGACTCCCTCTCTTCATAAGTACAGTGACCAGACAAAGCCAGGAAGACTGCTATGGCCTGGGATGCGGGGGATGGCCTTGGCATCTCCAGTCTGACCCAGGTCTAAGCATCCCACAGAGCCTGCTCCAGCCCCCTTCACGGTCCTAGGAACAAGTTCTGCTAAATTGACCTTTCTGTCATGGAAACTCTCCACATGCTTGTGACATGTGACACATCCCCTTCACTCACCACCATGTGGCCTGTGGGCTGCCCTAGACCACCTCAGCCCATCTGCAGGGATGGTTTTACTTGGGGGTGGCCACTGGGCCAGCCTCTTGGAGTCATGGGTGGCAGCTGGCTGAGAGGCAAAGACCAAAGGTAGATGAGCAGCCCTCACACCAGAGGTGCTGGTCCTCCCTCAGCACCCCATATACCCCATTAGAGAAGCAGTGACCTTGGCCTGGGGACCTGACCTGCCAACCTGAGGACAAATTGGGAGGGAGAGTCCCAGGACCTTCAGTAGACAGAAGGCAGAGCCTCAGCAGTGCCCAGGATGAGCTGGAGCTAGCCAAGTGATTGGGAAAAGTCCAGAAGAGACCACCCTAGACCCTGAGGCAGCAGCTCCTCCAAACAAGCCACCCACCAGCCCCTTATTCTGTGGGGTGGCTTTAACCCCTGCATTGCCAGGACACAGGAATCCCCATCTGTTTGGTGAGGGACTGAGACTTATTTGGAAGAGGCCAGGCTGGGGGACAAGGTTCAGTTGGAGGGTAGGATCTGGTTTGGGGACCAGGTTCAGATTCATGGGCCCCTAGTGAGACCAACACATTGTGAGGGGAAGGGGGCTGTGAGGGCTGACACAAGCAAAAAATGTAGAGAAGAATGTTTCATCATTCTGACACTAGAGAAATCTGCACTGTCTACACACACACACACACACACACACACACACACACACACACACACACACATCATGGAGCCATCAGTGAAACAGGGACCACAGAGAGGAAGGAAAAGTAAACCTTCTCAGCTTTGGCAAACACAGAGCAGAGCCCTCCCCGGTGCCACTCTGCCTCAGACAGTGACCTGGACAGCTGGCAGTCCCTTCTCCCAGGAGCCTCTGGGACACCATGAGTCTGATCCTCTCTATCCTGCTGTGCCTTGGTGAGTCCTAAGAGCCCCATGTTTGAGGGGACCGTACACACCCTCAGGTCCAACCCACCCCCACCTCCATTTTGTGGAGGAAGAAACTCTCCCCCAGAGAGGAAGGATCACCAAAGTGGGGGGAAGGGGGAGAAGCTGGAGCTCTGGGTGGGGTCTCCTAGTGTCCAGACCCTTTCACTCACACCAGCCCTAAGCCCAGGCTCTGGGCCCTCTCTCTCCTTGCTCTCGGGGTGTTGGGTGAGGAGGATGTGAGGACCTGGGAGTAACCAGCGTCTTCTCTCTCAGGACTCTGTCTGGGCTATAGGATGAGGACAGAGGCAGGTGAGTCCTTTGCCCCACCCCTGCCCAGAGCAGCTGGTTCCACCCAGGAGAGGTGGGAGGAGGTATGGCAGGGCTGGGAGGGTTTAAAGTGAGGGGACCCTCAATGGGGAGCACAGAGAAGGGGATCACCTGGAACAGACAGCTCTCATTCCCTTCCAGACACATTCCCCAGACCCTCCCTCAGGGCAGAGAACAGCTCATTAGTGCCCAAGAGGAGAAGTGTGACCCTCAGGTGCCAGGGGTTGTTAGAGGCTGATAACTACCGTCTGGAGAAAGAGCAAGGATCTGAAATAATAAAGATCAAAGATGTGAAACCCTCTGGAATGGAGGCTGAGTTTCCCATCCCATCAGTGACTGCAAACGAGGCAGGGACCTACTACTGCCTCTACAAACACTCATCAGGCTGGTGGTCATGGCTCAGTGACCCCCTGAACCTGGTGGTGACAGGTGAGGACACTCCCCCAGCCCAGGCCCCTCAGGCAAGGCTGGCTCTGGGTCCCAGCAGCCCCTGTCCTTCTCCCCAGCCCAGCCTGGCCCCAAGCCTCCCCAAGCCTCTGCCCCTCCTGTCCTCTTCCCTGGCTCTGCATCTGCTCTCCCTCTGGGGCCAGAGGTGGAGAAGGGGGATTGGGCATTACACAGCATCTACTATGTGCCAAGTACTTTATAGTTTTTATCTCTGTGAGGCAGGTGCTGTTATGATCCCCTTATTACAGATGAGGAAACTGAGGCACGCAGACAGATGTGACTGGCCCAGGATCTCATAGCTGACAATTGTCTATGGTTGGATTTAAACTCAGGTCTTCCTGCGTCAGCCCCAGGGCTCTATCCACTGCACCCCCAGCTGCCTCAGGCAGATCCCACCTTGGAACCAAAGAGGAGGCAGGAGGCAGAGCTGGGGACTCCCTGGGGAGGGGGAATAAGGCAGGGGCATCTCCCCTCCCAGCCCTGACCCTCCCAAGGCAGGAGAGGGAGCAAGGAGGCCCTGCTGCTGCTCTGTCCCTGCCTCAGCTCAGGCCTAGGCACAGGGAGGGGAGGGGGCCTCTCTTCTGGGTATCTCCAAGGATTTTCTGCACAAGAAGGTTCAGGAGACCAGGATGTTAGTAAACCAGGAGTCACAGCCAAGCCTCTTACTCTCCTTCCCACACCTGCCCAGGGGCCAGCCCAGGGTCCAGGATGAGAGCCAGGCTCTGCTTTCGTAGCTGATACCTAACTGGTCAGAACTGCAGAGATTGGTCTTAAATAGGCCCCCACCCCCACGGAGAGAGATTGTGTGATAAGGGACCAGGGACTGGGGCTCCCAGGCCAGGACCAGGGAGGAACACGCCCTGTCTAAGCTTCCCTCCCCAGCACTGGGCCCCGTTTGTCTCTCCTCTGTCTCTGTCTCTCTGTCTCCTGTTTGTCTCTCTGTCTCTTTCCCTCTCTCCTTCTCTGTCTGTCTCTATCTCTGTCTCTCTGTCTCTCTCTCTGTTTCTCTCTGTCTTGCTCTCTCCCTACTCACCCATCCACTTTCCATCCCCCACACCAGAGCTGTCAAAAATCCTTCCCCTTCCCCAAAACTGTGATATTTCCATTTTTCTGGAGATGAGCTAAACCTCCACCCCCAGGCAGGGGTCTAGGCAGGCCCAAGCCAGTCCTCCCATGAACCAAGTCTGGCTTCTCGTCTAAAAGAGGGGGGTTACAGGCCTAACTCTGGGCTCTCCTCCTTCTCCTCCCCCAGACCTGTATGACCCACCCTCCCTCTCAGTCCTGCCCAGCCCTGAGGTGGCCTCAGGACACAATGTGACCCTCCTGTGTCAGTCAGAAGAATGGTATAACAGGTATGCCCTGTACAAGGATGGAAAACAAATCAAGAAAGGCATAGCCCAGCCCAGTGGAAGTTTCCTCATCCCAGCTGTGAACTCTACCCATGAAGGAACTTACCAGTGCTACACCTTTCACAGTTACAGCCCCCATGAGTGGTCATTGCCCAGCAATGCCGTGGTGCTCAGGGTCACAGGTGAGGGAGAACAACCCCCCATTACCCCAAGCTGCTCAGCTCCCTCAGTGGTCCTGGGGCACCACCCTACCTGCTAAAGGCCCTCACCCAGGGGCCAGGAGGGCTGGGGGAGGAAGAGGCTCAGAGGGAGGGGATGGAGAGTCTGGGCAATGGGTCCTGCTCAGAGAATGCAGGCAGTGAGGCCTCTCCTCCCTGGCCCCACTAGACACCCCTACCATCATAACTATCCAGTTATGTGGGTTCCACAGAGAGACAAGGCGTCTACTAGGTCCCAAGAAAGGGGATTGAGGAGGTGAGAGGGGGAGCCAAGAGGAGGCCAGAGCAGGCCTGGGTGTAGCCAGTGGGGAGGAGGGAAGTTAAATACCCCTAAGCCCACCACCCTTTTCCTCTTTCCACCCTGTCCCTCCCCTTCCCTCAAAGCCCAGACAAGAGCTAGAAGAGGGGTCAGAAGAACCATGGAATCATCAGATCTCACAAGTGGACAGGAAAGGTCACTGAGCACACACACCCATTTAACAGAAGGAAAAGTGAGGCCCAGAGAAGGGAGGGACTTGCCCAACATCCCACACCCAGCAAGTCTGGGCAGAGCTGGGGCTGACACTTGGGGCTCCATACAGACCCTTCAGCCCTCCAGGCCTCTCTGCACTTCCCTCCCCAGCCCTTAACCTTCCCCTTCCTCATGCCCAGGGACCTCCTCTTTAAGCCCTGAATGAAGGAACACACAGTTTGGTGAGTTACTTGGGGATTCCCAGCAGAGAGTGGAGGGAGGCAGGGCTGGTGTCCAGTCAGGGTCTGCCCACCCCATCCAGGCTCCCTCATTTTCCACCACTCCTCCTGCAGCACCTGGTTACTCTCTTTTTCCCACCTCCAGACCTTTGCCCAGGCTGTCCCCCCTGCCTGGCATGCCCTCCCTGCTCACCTCCTCCTCTAACAATGAATACAAAGATCCCTCCCAGGCTGAGCTTAGGAGCCTCCTCCTGAAGAAGTCTTTCCTGACCCCTACCCAGATGTTAGGGATCCCACTCCTCAGATGAGGCCCTGCTGCTTGATCTTTGTGAATGGTACAAGAGCATTGCAGGGGAGTGTCAGCCCCTAGAGGCAGGAGCTAGCTTGGTTTTGTCATGCTTCCTGTGGGTCTGACCCAGCACAAGGGCCTGGGCCAGGGGAGGGCTTAATGAGAGTCTGAAGAACTGAATTACTGAATATGACTGGAAGAACCCTGAGGGCAGGCTGTGCTTCCCCCACTCACACTGGGGGCTCCCTGTTCATACTTCCTCACACACTGAATCTCCAGTCTCTGGACCTTTGCACTGGCTGTGCCCCTCTGCCTACAATTCTCTACCCCTTAATTTCTCACTTCCCTTCAATACTGCCTCAGTCCCTCCCTCAGGCTTCTCTCCCCTGGTCTTCATAGTCACCCCCACACCCAGTCTTCCAGCCAGTGAGAGACCAGAGGCAGGGCTTCGGCTGGGGCAGAGGCATCTGGGCCTCCCTCAATGGGGGCCTGAGATTGGGCATCTTGTCTGTATGCCAGTGACCATCTTTCTCCCTCCCAGATCCTGCTTCCCAGGATTACACCATGGGCAACCTCATCCGCCTCAGCCTGGCTGGGCTGGTTCTCCTCCTCCTGGGGGTCCTGCTGGCTGAAGCCTGGCACAACTCCAGGAACCCCTGAGAGATGGGGAGACAGAGCTGGGGTTCACTGAGTGTGTGCTTCCAAAGACTCACTGAGGCATGGATTTCTGCCCAGCTCCAAAGAAGGGCAGGGCCCTGCCCTCCCTGCAACCTGCACCTGGTCCAAGCTGATGATGCCCAGCCCTCCACCCAGACCTCACGCACTTTCCCCTGTCCCTGCTCTAACCCCACACACACACACTCCCTCCTCCCCACTTCAGGCCCTTCCTATGCTCCCAGCAGGAATCATCACTGACACTATCTGTCAGTAATGAAAGAGGAAAAATATTCCCACAAAATGCTGAAGAATCTCAGGAGTCATAAGAGCCTGTAGGCTTCATGGTTACCTTTGTAAGTGGTTATTAGTGCATGTATGTGTTTGTGTGTGTGTGTGTGTGTGTTTGTGTGTGTGTGTGTGTGTGTGTGTGTGTGTAAGTGGAAAACATGACAGGAGCAATCCCCTCAGGGTTCCCTCTGTAGGCCTTGGACCATCAGGTTCTCAGGGCCCACAAGCCCACCCTCACTTACACCAGGCCCCACTTCTTCCTTCTCCCCCACCTCCTCTCCCAGGTCACACTGCCCACATCCCAGGACAACCTTCCCCTGAGATGGTGAGACCTACAGACACTGTCTGCTATCAGGCTTTCCTCACATCTGCTCCCTGATGTTGTAGACCCTGTGTTCAGGTTTAGGGTTTAGGGGTGTTCCAGACCCCAAAATACCAACATGGACAGGTCCTCCCAAATGAATCCAACTCAAGTCTTCTCTCAGTAAAAGTAAAGCAAAGTTTTTAAAGATTCACCATAATGGGTAGACTCCTAAGGAGCCTAAGTATCTGTGACCCTTCTTTGGACTAGCTGGCCAGAAAAATCTGACACAGACTGAGTCTGCACTAGATTGAATTCTCAGCCCCTTCCTGGAGCCAAGATGGGTCTTATGTACAGAAAGAGTGTGGGAGGATTTCGGGGTGGTCTAGAGGAGGAGTCTGGGGAGGGTCTGGAGGAGAAGTCTGAGGATCTTGACTACTGAGGTCAGACTCCAGGATTGGGATTAAGGGCTGGAAGTAGCTGAAGGCTGCCTGGAGATGACAGACAGTGGAGGGCTAGGCTAGTTTAAGGGCAACAGATTTAGGCATAGCTATAATGAAAGGCTTATGGCCTCAGGCAAATGCCTCATCAAGTGGGAAAATTCAGAGATCCAGGGCTTCCCAGAGCTTGTACCCCATGTACACAAGAGCACTTTGGCTCCTTAATGCTTCTGAGCCGACCAGAATCAACCTTGCTTTGGCTGAATATAAATGAAGTCATGTTGCTGGCTAGAGAACCCACCTGCAGAGACCCCTATCTGCACCTGGCCATTGTGCTAACTTGGGGCTCTTTCTCTCAGACCCTGAAAGTCCCCCTAGCCCATCCCCACCACCACTGCCCCAGAGGTGTACCCTGCACTCCCAGGGCCAATCTCAGGCACTCTCTCCTCAAAGGGCGACCTCTGGCTCTGTGCTTCTTGGTTATGTGAGGTGGGAGTCAGGGAGCTGGGGAGAGAAGAGACATTGGCTCTTCTGGCGTCTGGCTTCTAGACATAGGTGCACCCTTCCAGCCTCTGTTCAGGTCCTGAAAGAAGAGAAAGAGTCAGAGGAGGAGCCACCAGGAGAGGACCTGGCCACATCCAGAACATCCCTATCCAGAGCTTACCACCCTGGGGCTCTGGGGAGTTTGCCTCCTTCTCCTGGGTGAGCTGGGCGAGCTTCCTTCTCAAGGTCACAAAGAACTCCTTCCCTCTGTGGTTTGCCTTACATTCTCCCCTGGACACCTTCTCTGAGAGCTCTTTTCTGTAGACCTGGATAAAGGCATTTCTTTCCTATTGGCTGGGTCTGCTCATTGGGGAATTGGCATCTGGAAGGGAGCCACACCTTGGAGAGATGGCCTGGGGCTCTCCCTCCCCACTGTGGGATGGAGATCAGGAATGTCTGAAACTAAAAGTCATTTCCCCCTACTAATCAGGCTTAATGGAAGAGAGAGACAGAAGCAGTTCCCCACCTCTCTGAGGAGACCAGAGCAGCCTCTGTCCCATACCTCTCTCTTCTCCCCCTGGAAGGAACCACAGTATCTACTGGAGAAGTGAGGTGGGAGGGATGAGAAGCCAAAGGGACCTATGTTTGCCTCCCTATGAGCCACATCTAAACTAGATGCTTATGGACACACAGCATCTTCTCAGGCAGAAACCAATCCACACACACCAAATAACTCCATAGGTCAACACATACAGGAAGCCTCCCCAGGGCTCTTTTCTCATCTGCCATCATGGCCCTAGCACTTGGTTCCTCTACTTCCAATGTGCAAAATGGATTCCAGCATCTAGGAATCCTGAGAGAGAAAACCAGGGGCAACAAATATTTTATACAAGCAAGTTGTGGAAAGAATAAAGGGAGAGGGGCGTAGCCAAGATGGCGGAGTAGAAACAGCACTTACATGGTGCTGCAGCCCACACCACTTCAAAATTATGTAAAAGGGGACACTGAACGACCTCTGGAGCTCCAGAACCCACAGCACGACACAGAGAAGCTAACCTCCCGCTGAGGACAATCCCAGCAGCCTTGCAGAAAACAGCCAGCACAGCACTCTGTGAGCCAAGCCCAGGACCTTGTGAGTCAGAGGCTTTAGCCCCAGGGCAGCAGGACCAGCAGTCAGCTGGAGGGACCCCAGAACACCAGCAGCTATGGCTTTTCCAGAATTACCAACACACAGATGCCTAGGACAAGTGAGAGGTTACTGCCTTATGGACTTTGGGACCAGTATTTGGGAGCATGTCAGCTTCTTCCCCTGGGGGGCTAAAAACCACTGAGGAGCTGTGGCACAGCCACAATTTTGCAGCTTCAGTTGCAGCTTCAGTTCCTGGCCTGCAAACTGTAGGGGGATCTGGCAATCAGTCTGGGGGGTAATCGCTTGTGCTTTAACCTCCCTGGATCTGGATTGCAGTCTGGGGTGGAGGTCTTGGAGTGTGTGTCCAGCTTGCCAGAGTGCTTCAAGGAGGGCATCCAACTAATACCTCTGGCAGTTGAGAAGACCCCAGTGTTTGGGATGGAAGCTCCTGTGTCTGGTGGCAGAGTCCTATTGTGGCAACAAGCCCAAAAGTCAAGTAATTAAGTGGCAACATGTCTAGGCAAAGGAAACAAAATAAACAGAAAAATTCAACATTAGACTCCTATTTTGGGGACAAAGAGGATCGAAGCATGCATCAGGAGGAGGATTGGGAGGTCAGAAATCCTGCACCAAAAGCCCCAAATGAAAATACAAGCGGGTTACAGGCCATAGAGGAGCTTAAGAAGGATTTAAAAAAACCAAATAAGAGAAGTGGAGGAAAAATTGGGAAGAGAAATAAGAAGGATGCAGGAAAAGTATGATTTGAGAGTCAACAGCCTGACTGAGGAAAATAACACCATAAAAAATAGACTAACTCAACTGACAAAAGAGGCTCAAAAAGGCAATGAGGAGAAGAATGCCTTAAAAAGCTGAATTTGCCAAAAATGGAAAAAGAATCTCAAAAGCTCACTTATGAGATTCATTCCTTCAGAATTAGACTGGAGCAAATGGAAGTTAGTGACTTTATGAGAAATCAAGATGCTGTTAAACAGATCCAAGCAACTCAAAGAATAGAAGGCAATGTGAAATATCTCATGGGAAAACCCACTGACCTGGAAAATAGATCCAGAGAGAGAATTTAAAAATTCTTGGACTACCTGAAAGCCATGATCAAAGAAAGAACCTAGAAATCATCCTTCAAGAAATTCTCAAGGAAAATTGCCCTGATGTTTTAGACCCAGAGGGTGAAATAGAGGTTGAAAGAATCTATCAATCACCTCCTAAAAAAGATCCCAAAAAGAAAACTCCTAGGAATATTATAGCCAGGTTCCAGAATTCCCAGATCAAGGAGAAAATACTCCAAGCAGCCAGGAAGAAATAATTTCAATATTGTGGAAACACAATCAGAATAGCGCAGGACTCGGCTAGGTGGCGCAGTGAGTAAGAGTGCCGGCCTCGGAGTTTGGATGACCCGAGATCAGACCCGGCCTCAGAAAATGAGCACCCACGCATAAATAACGACTAGCCGTGTAACCTTGAGCAAGTTACTTAACCCCAATCGCTTTAAAAAAAAAAAAAAGAATAGCGCAGGACCTATCAGCTTCTACGCTGAGGGATCGAAGGGCATGGAATATGATATTCTGCAGGGCAAAGGACCTGCGATTAAAACCAAGAATCACCTACCCAGCAAAACTATCTTGTTTCAGGGGAAAATATGGTCATTCAGTGGAATAGAGGATTTTCAAGCATACTTGAGGAAAAAACCAGAGTTGAATAGAAAATTTGACATTCAGACACAAGAAACAAGAGAGGCTCAAGAAGGTAAAGAAATCAGAAGGAACTTATCAAAGTTGAAGTATTTACATTCCTACATGGAAAAATAATAACTGTAACTGATGAAACCTTTCTCAGTATGAAAATAGTTGATGAAGGGTATATGGACATATGAATACATATGTGAATGTGTGTATATATGTTTACAGTTATACATGGATAGAGGGCACAGGTTGAATTTGGTGGGAAGGGATGATACTTAAGGGGTGAAGTTAAGAGGTGAGAGAGGAAAGTGGCAAGAGGAGATGGGGAGAGACAGGATAGGGTAAACTATCTCATGTAGAAGAGGCAAGGGGAAGCAGATGCAGGGGAGGGGAAGAACAGGAAGGCAAAAAGGCAAAACCATATTCTCATTGAATTTGGCTCAGGGAGAGAATGACATACATACTAAATGGGATATCTCATCCTGAAGGAGAGTAGGGGGGAGGGGGATGAGAGGGGGGATGATGGAGGGGAGGGCATGCTGGGGGGAAGGGAGGTTGGAGGCGATCACTTTTGAAGAGGGACAGGATCAAAGTAGGGAATGGACCAGGTGGGGGGTGGGATGGGGGGAGGGAAATATAAGCAGTCTTTTACAATATATCTACTATGGCAATGTTTTGCATAGCTATACATGTACAACACATACTGAATTGCTTATCTTCCCAGTGGGAGTGGGTGACAAGGGAGGAAGGGAATGGATCTGGAATCCAAAGTTTTAAAATTAAATGTTTCAAATATATATAAATACTATTATTAATACTATTTTGCATGTAATTGGAAGATAAGATGTGCAGGCATTGGGGCACAGAGATTCACCCTGCCCCTAATGGAAAAGTCAAAGGGGCTATGGGAGAAGATATGGGAGAGAGCAGATTGGATGAGGGGATATCCTGTGGGACTGCTATTTTGGGGTGGTGGGTAGGGGGAAAATGGGGAAAATTTTTAACTCAAAATCTGGGAGAAATAAATGATGTAAATCAGAAGTTAATAAAGCATTTGGGTATATATATATAAAAAGAATAAAGGGGAGATACAACGGGAAAGAATTAACACTAGGGGGACTATAAAAGGCTTTGGGGAGCAGCTAAAGTTGAAAACTCTATAGCAAGACTGAAAACATATTACTTCATTTGCCAACAGTTTTGATGGGATTTTAAAGGAAAGAGGCTTGCAAATCATGGAGCAGATGTTTGGGAATAGGTCCCATACACCTCTGGACATATCATTGAGAAATATCCCCTTGGGGTCCCATGTCAATGGCAGAACTTGTTTGTAAGATGACTCAGTGCACAGTAAGGCTACATAATTTCTTAGTGCCAACATCAGTCAAAATGGAGCAATGCCAAGATCTAGACAGACTCCTCAGTCAAGTGGAGAATAAAACTAGCAGCCAGCATTTACAGAGGGCTTTGAGATTGGCAGAGAGCTTGCAAACACTCCCTCATTTGATCCTCATGACACCCCAGAGGCAGCGACTATTACCACCCCCATTAAAGAGAATAGAAACTGAGACAGACAGAGATTAAGTAACACGACCAAGCTCACACAGCCAGGAAGGGACTAAGGCAAGATTTGAACTCAGGTCTCCCTGACACCAGGTCCAGAGTTCCATCTCCTGGGCCACCAGCTGCCTGGGACAAGGAACAGCCTCAGGAGAAATTAAGGAGAAGGCACTGATTGAATCAGACTTCTTATTGTCCCGATGAAAAAGTGAAATCATGGCCTATAAAGTGTTTTAGCAAAGCCCAATGAGCACTTCCTGCAGCCTCCTTGGAAGCCTGGAGCTCTATGGATTTATCCAAACAGGGCCTTAGGTCCCTGGGCATTGTCATCTGTCAGGGAAAGAGACAATTTTGGTTGACAAGGCAATGTAAGTAAAGTCATGTCCATTGCATGCTAGTTTTTTTTTTACCCAACAACAAACCAGTTCATTACCTGTAAAAGCCACATATGCTATTACTCCACAGTATGGATCTTCAGAAAGCCTTGAGGTTATTTTTTAGCAAGGCAAAAGGCTTATTGGAATGGAAAGATGCATGCTTCAGAAAGTGTTGGGGGGCTCACTGGCCCTCTAGCATGTGACTTCCAAGCTACAAGGATTTCAGGTTTTCGCCAAATGGAGTGGAGGCCCAGGATTCCTTCTTCCAGGGTCAGCAAGCTTTCCAACTATGCCAGTCTCACCGAAAATTGTTGGCTTATCATGCAAGTTTATTGTCTGTAGAACTCAGAATTAAGGTGAATGTTAAGCCAAGCCTTAAGTGATAAGACCCAAATACTATATCATAGATAACATACTAGCTTTCTTTCAGAAAATTTCCTAACAAATGACTACATTTGAAGTTTGCAGTGACTATAGTTAACGTTATGTCTTAAAAAAAAAAAAAGAGTAAGAGTCCCCAGGAAATGTTGTAAACTGTTCAGAGCAAAGGCTTCTCAATTCCCTCACCTCCCAAAAAACAGCCTGAAGCTTATTTCCATTGACAATGGAAAAGCTAGTTCAAATATCAAGAAAGACCCTAGGATGCTTTGTTTTCCACTTGCATAAGTGATTACTTCCTTATACCCATTGCCCCAGTTTATGGAAAGAGGAAACAGGACCAGAGAGGTTAGGTGCCTTGTCCAAGGTCACATAGATAGTAAGTACATGGAAGGCTGGGATTTGAAACCATGCTTTCCTATTCCAAAGCCAGCCTCCATTCTGCTGTGCCACACAGCAGGATCAGCTCCCCCTCTATCCTGAAACTCTGGAAAATCCCCAAGATTTACAGTTCCTAACCCTGGAGGAAAGGAGAGATGGAAATATGATATTTCAAAGAGCAAAAGATTTAGGTTTACCACCTGGGTTGCTACTGGAGCCTTTTCCTTTTGGCTCAAAAGAGTTGTTTATTGAATTTTAGCTTTGACATGTATATAGATGTGTGTGCATACACACATGCATATATGCATACACATATGCATATATGTACATATAAATGTGTATGTCTATGTAAGTACATATTTTTAATCTGAACTTAAAAATAAAAAAGACCATCTCCACATCCCATACACAATAAATACTTAAATCCTTAAACTGACACAAGAGGAATGGGTGTGAAACCATCGACCTCCATTCCACAGAGCTCGCTTTTTTTTTTTTAAGGATATAAACACGTGGACACTTTACCCTCTAATGGTGTGGTTTGTCTGTGCTTCCTTCCAAATTTCTTTCTCTTCTATAAAATGTCACCATGACTCTTTCTCCAGCTTCATTATCACTAACTCTTTCTCTGATGCCCCCTCCCCTTTCAAAAAAGAGAGAGAGAAAGTAAGAAGGAAAAATCTTTCAATAAATAAGCAAAGATAATCAAAACAAGCTCATGCCCAGTGGCCATGTTCCAAAATATGGCTTTACAGGAAGCGAGGAAGATGTTCATTGTCCTCTGGACACATGACTGACCATTCTATTTATCAGAGTTTCTACATCTTTCAGAGTTCTTCTGTTTCAAATGTTGTTGTCTTGATATAATTTTTCCTCCTGGTTCTGCTCACCTCCCTCTACATCAGTGTATACTTCCCAGTTTTCTGAAGCCATCTTTTTTTCCTCTCATTTCTTACAACACAATAATATTCCATTGCATTTGCATCCATATTACAGTGTTTACAGTCTTTCCCCAGTGTATGGCCATCTCCTTACATCCTAGTTCTTTTGGTTCTAGGGTTATGCTTTTCCTTTTTCCCTTTGAATCATCTCTCCAAGTTACATTTTCTTCCAAGTCTGTCTTGAGAGAGATGCACTCTTTCAAATTCAGTTTTTCAAGTATTCTTTGCTTACAATTACTTTGTCCCTGGGGCTATCCATTCTCTTAACTGCTTTCCCCTCCCCTACTTGCTCCCTACTAAATTTCAAGTATTTCTACACCAAAATGTGTGTATCCCACCTTGCTTTATTCATGTTAGGAAATAGTGAAGTCCGTTTGCCTATCATGCTTCCTCCATCTTTGCATAATTTCCTCCCACATCCCACTGATGAGAAATAGCAAGTCTGACCCCTTCTTCCTCCTTCCTCCACCAGTATATTTCTCTTTGTACTCTCCTTCCTCTTCTCTTTCTTCCTGTTCTCAAAAGAATCAGTCCATTGCCACTCCAAACTCTGGTTTTTTTATTAATTTCTTCAACTCCCTTTGAAGATATGAAGGTTCTGAAAGGACACTTGCTTCCTCTCCTCCTATCAAAATGTCCACATTATCTCATCTTTCGGATTTGCTCAAATACATTTACTTGGTCCTCTGTGATTGTAATTCAGCCTTCCCACTCACCTCCGATCTGTTCACCAGAAATTCCTGAAAGTCCTCTATGCCATGAAAGATCCATGGAGAATCTTTCTTGTCAGATTATTCTCAACTTTGAAAGATAATGTTACTTTTGGTAGTCAACCTTTTCAAATATTGAATTCTGATATCTTCTCTCATTTAACATACAATCCATCAGTTCTTGTAGGATTCTAACTATGGTTTCTGGACAAGGAACTGCTTCTTGCTGAATACCTGAAATTTTTTTCTTTGATATTCAAGTTCTGGTTGTTGCCATAACATTATTTAAGCTATTTTTTTCAATAATTGTTAAATCATCTTTTGTCATCTTTATATTGACCTAAACTTATAATATAGAAAGTTTTCATTCATGATTTATTGACATGTAATGTCCAGGCTTTTTTTTTTTCAATCATAGTTTTCAGAGACTTCACTGATTCTTAAAATCTGTCTCCTTGGCCTCTTTTCCAAATTAGTTGATTTCGATAGATATCTGACATTACCTGCACTTTTTTGATCTTTCAGTTTCATTCTAAAATTTTTGCTTGTCTCTTGGAGCACTTGAATTGTTTGGCCTATACTAGTTTTCAGAGTGTGCTAATGAGATAAGGATCACTATGTCTTCTTAGTTATATATTCTCCTTCCAAATTTTCACTCTGATGTTTTCCCTTCATATTTTATCTCTAATTTGATTTCATCTAAGTATAAGTATTCATAAAATCCTTGTGGAAAATTCTTCTTCCCCTCCCTCCATAACCCCTGTAATATGTATGTATACAAAAACATACACATATACACATACATGAATATGCATGTGTGTGCCTGTGTCTATCTGTATGTGTCTGTGCATTTATATATCTATTTTCTCCTTCTTTGGAAATATCTCTAGATATAGAGTAGTGGGATACATTCTATTGCCTCCATCAGCAGCTAAAACCAACAGATTTGTTGTATTGTTACCTCCTGCCAAATGAAAGTCTTTAAAAGCTTGCTGGACAGAAGGATTCTGGCAAATATTTGTAAATTTCAAGCTGCCAGTTTATCTAGCACTATCCCAGCAGCTCCTTCGTCTGTGATTCTTACCATCCAAGACACTAAGGATTCTCCCATTCTTTGGGCAAATCTGCTTAAAATATCAGTAATCTGTTGACTGAAATCCTCAAGTATCTCCTTAAACACTGCTTGTCTTCCCTGAATCTCCTGCCTTCTTCTCAGTATGGGGTGAGCTTCTGCCCCTCAAAAGCTTCACCATGAAACAATGTATCATTTAAGATTGTATCATTCTATACAACATACGACTTTCTAGGGAGTTGTTGTCATAGCAACTAGGCTTAGCCTCTACGAAAGCTTTGTGAACTTTCCTCCTGTTACTTTTCTGTTTCTTTTTCTGAGCAAAATTTACAACATGATTATTCCACCTGAGACTCAGCCTGCCCTTCTAAAGGAGGTCTCCAATTCTGGCACTTAGCCAACTCTTGTAACAGCTTGTCTCTGCTTTTACACACAATATGGTAGCCTGTCAGCAAATCCCAGCCTCTTCTTACTGCCTCTAGCTCTCTCCTTGGTTTTATTGGTGTTTTTTGCAAACATGTTTCTAAATCTCTAGCTTCTCCCTGCTGCAGTCTCTGTTCCCAGTTTTCACAGAACCCTGTACTTTTAGACCACTCTTTTGCTAGGGAGGCATAAGGCAAATCCTCCCATCCTGAGAGAGCCATTTCTTCTTCTAAATCCTTTCTGCCTACAAGTAGAAGACTGAGATTTCACAATCCTATCCTTGTCACCAAATGTAGTGTCAATGCAATATTTACAGCACCCACGATCACGATAAAGGCCACAACTATAAGTATAGCATGGCATTCTGTCGAAAAATGTCAGACTCTACAAATAAAGGATAAAATTGAAGGATTTATTTAGACACAAAAAAACTGAATCCCAAAATCAGGAAGCCAAAGTACTAATGATATTTAGAAGCCATAACAACACAGAGAGTCACAGTATCCTTTAGTCTTCCCACAAACCAGTACAAAATCAATATTAACTCACAAAACCCTCTATATCTTTGCCTGAGCTCTTCCTCTGTCCCCAACTGTCTCCAACTGTCAGGCTCCAAAAGTCTTCTCTGTGGGCTCTGCTTCCCCTCAGCAAACTCCTCCCGCCCCAGGCTCCAAGTGACTACATTAAGCCTATCAGGGGGCAGAGTTTATCTTCACAGCAGGGAAGCTTCAAATGCCTCCCTAGGTCTATAAAGGGGCAGGGAAGATCTTCAAATTCCCATTCCCATTGCAGAGGCTGGGCTCTTTGCCAGCCCTGTCACTGATTCTTGAACAGCTGGCCCCATTTCCTAGGGTCAATGACCTCAAGGCTGCCTTCTGGTGTAGTTCTAACATGGATCTTATTGGAATTTCTCCTGTATTTCTTGAGCATTCCTCCAATTAATGAGAAGTCAGGATTTTGGTGGAAGAGATCCATGGGAGCTTGGTGATGTGCCTCTCTTCAAGAGCCTCCTGGGCCAGTAATTCCAGGTTTAGAGGATAGTAAGAGAGAGAAAAAAGAGAAAGACCAAAAAATAGAAAAAAAAAAAAACCAAACCCAGAAAAGGTGGGAAAAAAGCGGCTCCTCACATGACTCACCCTTTGAAAGAAAATTGCCCTGATATTCTAGAACCAGAGAGTAAAATAAAAATGGAAAGAATTAACTGATTGCCTCTTTTTTTAATTAAATTTTATGTTTATTTTTAGTTTACATCATTCATTTCCACAAGATTTTGAGTTACAAATATTCTTCCCATCTTTCCCCTACCCACCATCCCAAAACAGCCATCCCATCACATACCCCCTCCCCCAGTCTGCTCTCTCCTACATCCTCCCTTATCCCCTCCAACTTTACAGTAGGGCAAGATGGATCTCTATGTCCCAGTGCCTATATATCTTATTTCCCAGTTGCATGAAAAAAATAATAATAATTTTTTTCTGAACATTTGATTTTAAAACTTTGAATTCCAGATTCTTTCCCTTCCTCCCTCCTCACCCACCCTTACTGGGAAAATAAGCAATTCAATATAGGCTGTACATGTGTAGCTATGCAAAACCTTTCCATAGAGGATATATTGTGAAAGGTGGACTTTATTTCCCTCCATCCTATCCCGCCCCCCACTTGTTCTATTCTCTACTTTGACCCTGACCCTTTTCAAAAGTGTGTGCTTCCAACTTCCCTCCCGCCCAACCTCCCCTCCCTTCCATCATCCTCGCTCTCATCTCCTTTTCCCCTACTCTCCTGTATGGTGAACACCCTATTTAGTGTGTATGTCATTCCCTCCCTAAGCCAAATTCAGTGGAAGCAAGGTTGACTCATTCCCTTTTGCCTTCTTGTTCTTCCCCTCCATTGTAAACCATTTCCCCTTGCCTCTTCTATATGAGATAACTTACGCCATTCTGTCTCTCCCCATCTCCGCTCATTATATTCTTCTCTGACCTCTCAATTTCACCTTTTAGGTGTCATCCCTTCCTATTAAATTGGTCCTGTGCCCTCTGTATATGTATACCTGTACACATATACACACACACTCACATATATATTCATAAGCCCATATACCCTCCTATATAGACATACATATATATATATATATATATATATGCATTTATATTCCCTTCAATTATTCTCATACTGAGAAAAGTTTCATAAGCTACAATTATCATTTTTCCATGTAGGAATATAAATAGTTCAACTTTGATGAGTGCCTTATGATTTCTTTTCCCTATTTATCTTCTCATGTTATTCTTGCTTCTTGTATCTGAATGTTAAATTTTCTTTTCAACTCTGTTTTTTTTTTATCATGATTGCTTGAATGTCCTCTATTCTATTGAATATCCATATTTTCCCCTAAAACATGATGTTCAGTTTTGCTGGGTAGGTGATTCTTGGTTTTAATCCCAGCTCCTTTAACCTCTGGAATATTATACTCCAAGCCCTTTGTTCCCTCAGTACACAAGCTTCTGGATCTTGTGTTATCCTGATTGTGTTTCCACAATATTCAAAGTGTTTCTTCCTGGCTCCTTGTAATATTTTTCCTTGACCTGGAAACTCTAGAACCTGGCTATAATATCCCTAGGAGTTTTCTTTTGGGGATCTTTTTTCAGGAGCTGATTGGTGGATTCTTTCAACCTCTATTTTGCCCTCTGGTTCTAAAACATCAGGGCAGTTTTCCTTAAGAATTTCTTGAAGGATGATTTCTAGGTTCTTTTTTGATCATGGCTTTCAGATGGTGTAATAATTTTTAAATTATCACTCCTGGATCTGTTTTCCAGGTCAGTGGTTTTTCCAATGAGATATTTCCCATTGCCTTCTATTTTTTTTCGTTTGTTTGGATCTGTTTAATAGTATCTTGATTTCTCTAGCTTCCATTTGCTCTAATCTAATTCTGAAGAAATGATTCTCTTCCATGAGTTTTTGAGATTCTTTTTCCATCTGGTAAATTTGGCTTTTTAAGGCATTCTTCTCCTCATTGCCTTTTTGAGACTCTTTTGCCATTTGAGTTAGTCTGTTTGTTAAGGTGTTATTTTCTTCAGTCAGGTTGTTGACTCTCTTTTCATGATTTTCTTGCATCATTCTCATTTTTCTTTCCAATTTTTCCTCTACTTCTCTTATTTGGTTTTCAAAATCCTTCTTAAGCTCCTCTATGGTCTGTAACCAGTTTATATTTTTCTTGGAAGCTTTTGGTGCAGGAGTTCTGACTTTATTGTCTTCCTCCTATTCCATGTTTTGATCCTTTTTGTCCCAAAAATAGGAGTCTAAAGTTGAATTGCTGTGCTTGCTTTGCTTCCTTTGCTTGCTCGTGTTGCCACTCAACCACTTGACTCTTGAGCTTTTTGCCACAGTAGAACTCTGCTTTCAGAAAGGAGAGCTTTGTCCGAAATTGCTGGGGTTTTCTCAGCTGCCAGAGCTATTAGGTGGGTGCCCTCTCAGAATCCTCCACTGGCTCTGGCACATTGGTCATGCACCCCAGGATAGGGATCCAGATCCAAGCAGGTTAAAGCAAGAGCAATTACCCCTCAGACTGGACTCAGACTTGGTCCCCCTACAATCTGCAAGCCAGGAGCTCTGAAGCAGCCATGCTATGGCTACCATGCTTCAGCTGTTTCTTATCCTGGGGGCAGAGGACAGACTGGCCTCCTGAACTCCCTGTTCCCAAAGTCCACTGACCTCTCACTTTGTCTTTGGCATTGATGGGTTGATAAATCTGGAAACCACCACACAGGTGGTCCACTCTCCCAACATGCTGCTGGTCAGGCAGCCCTGAAACTAAAACCAGGGACTCACACAGGGCTGGACTCAGCTCCCAGCACACTGCACTGGCCCCTTCCTGCCAGTCTGCGGGGCTGTCTTCAGTGGGAGGTTAGTTTCTCTCTGTCACTTTGTGGGTTCTGTAGCTCTAAAGTTTGTTTCAAGTCATTTTTTACATGTATTGGAGGAGAAGGAAGAAGAAGCACCATGGAAGTCTTCTTTCTCAATGATTTCCCCTTGAAAAAGATCCCAAAAAGAAAACTCCTAGGAATATTATAGCCAAATTCCAGAGTTCCCTGGTCAAGGAGAAAATATTACAAGCAGTCAGGAAGAAACAATTTAAGTACTGTGAAAATAAAATCAGGATAACAAAAGATCTGGCAGCTTCTATATTAAGGAATGGAAGGGCTTGGAATATGATATTCTGGAGGTTAAAGGAGCTAGGATTAAAACCAAGAATCACCTACCCAGCAAAACTGAGTATAATGCTTCATGGGAAAATATGGTTATTCAGTGAAATAGAGAACTTTTAAGTATTCTTGATGAAAAAACAGAGCTGAACAGGAAATTTGACTTTCAAATACAAGAAGCAAGAAAAGTATGAGAAGGTAAACAGGAAAAAATAAATCATAAAGAACTCTGTCAGAAAGTAACATGTTTCATCATCTGTCCTCTGGAAACACAGTTCATCATTACATTTATCAGAGTTACTGAATCTTTCACAGCACTTTTGTTTCAATATTGTTGCCCTACTATAAACTGTTCTCCTCATTCTCCTCACTTCCCTCTACTTCAGTTAATATTACCTACTTCTCTGAAATCATTTTTTCATATTTCTTTGATGCAATAATATTCCATTACATTTATACATATCAAATTTTTTCAGTCGTCCTCCAATTGTTGGCCATCTCCTTACATTCTAGATCCTTTGATTCAAGTGTATATGGTTTACCTTTTTTCCTTAGAATCACCTCTCCAGGTCATGTTTTCTTCTAAGTCTGTCTTGAAAGAGAATGTATATTTCAAATTCAGTCTTTCACGTACGTTTTGCTTACAATGATTTTGTCCCTGGGCTGTCCATTCTCTTAACTGCTTTCCCCTCCCCACTTGTTCGCTATAAAAATTAATGTATTTCTACAACATAATTTGTGTATCTGTAATGGAAATGCAGATTTAAAGATCTTCCCTGCCCCTAGCTTAAGTGCACCTGGGAGGCTTGTTTTTCAGGAAAGCCCACACCTTGATACTTAGTGATTGGGCAGTGGGTCAAGAAGGTTGTTACATCCTCTGAGCCAGGAGAAGGCTATATAAACCCTGATGGGAGGCTTTGCTTTGGGGCTCACTTTGAGAAGTCTTGTGTGATTTGACCAGATGAGACTCTGGGCAGCCTTTGAGAGCCCCCTGGCTTTGAAAACCCTGATGTTGATGCTTCCCTCTCTGGTAACTGTGATTTGGTATTGATGTATGTAATGTTGGGACAGTTTGGAAGCCTGTTTGCTTGATCTGTCTGTATACTCTGAAGTTCGGGGTGTTGACCTTTTCCCCCTGAACTAGGTAACATATATTTGTTTGATTAAAGTGAGCTTGTTAACCCATTTTGAGTTGCTTTCCTTTACAAAAGCAGATCTAAGAACCTGTGTTGGTAACCACCCTGGGGATGTTGGGGTGCTTGCTGCTACAGTATCCCACCCTGCTTTGTTCACTTCAGAAAAGATTGAAGTTTATTTGGTGCCCATTCTCCCTGCCCTTTCTTCCATCTTTGCATATTATTCTCCCACATCACAATGATGAGAAATAGCAAGGCCTAGCCCCCTTCTTCTTCCTTCCTTCACCAGTGTCTTCCTCTTTGTACCCTCCCTTCTCTTTTCCTTCTTCATACCCTCAGAACAGAATTAGTCTACCACCATTCTAACCTCTGGTTTTTTTTTTATTAATGTCCTCAAAACCCTTTGATTACATGAAGGTCCTGGAGGGACACTTGCTTCCTCTTCTACTATTAAAATATTACTATAACCTTATTGTCTGAATTTGATCAAATACATTTAACTTAGCTCTTTGATTCTACTTCAGTCTTTCTACTCACCTCTGGTCTTTTCAACAAAAAAACCTTGAAAGTCCTCTATTCCATTAAAGATCCATGGAGAATTTTCTGTGTCAGATTATATTCAGCTTTGAAAGATAATGTTGCTTTTGGTAGTCAAGCTTTTGGAATATCTTATTCCAAGATCTTCTCTCAATCAACATACAAGTTGTCAGGTCTTGTCAGATTCTGACTTTAGTTTCTGGACAATGGAACTGCTTCTTGTATGATACCAACAGATTCTACTTGGCACTACTTTACCCTCCTGTTCTAGAACTTCAGGGAAATTTTCCTTAATAATTTCTTGTGATACCGTATCTAGATTTTTTTTCAATCACAACTTTCTGGTAGCCTGACAATTCTTCTCTTGTCTCTCCTTGATCTGTTCTCCAGATCAGTTGTTTTTCTAGTGAGATGTTTCAGATTCACTTCTATTTCTTCCAGTTTCTTAGTCTTTGGTCTCTTCCAATTTTTTATAGCTATCTGACATTTTCTTCCCCTTTTTGACTTTTTGGTTTTGTTTTAATGCTTCTGGCTGTCACTGAAGTCATTAATTTGTTTGGCTTATGCTGGTTTTCAGAGTGTGTTAATGAGACAAGGATCATCACTTTGTCTTCCCAGTGGTTTGTTCTCCTTCCAAATTTTCACTGCACTGCCTTCACTTCATTTTTATCTCTAATGTCATTTCATCTAAGTATAGGTATTCAGGAAGTCTTGTGGAAAATCCTTCCTCCTCCCAGCATCACACGCACACACAGACATACACACACACACACACGTATGCATACATGTGCATACATGTGCATACACATATACATAGATATACATATCCTTCTTTGGGGACATCTTTAGATAAATACTAATTTTTATACTGCTGGGCTTACTTTGGCTTTCTTATCTCTCCAGACTTAATTCTCAAACTCGAACTTTCTGCCATGGCCAGGCTCTACTGCTTACTGTGCTGTTGAACAGAGTGGTTGTTCCAGATTGTCTTGTCCTTTGTACCCTGGATTTCTGCACTGATCTCCAAATTCCAGGGTGAGGAGCCCCAGGATCTTTCAGCTTCTGAGAGCTGGCTTTTCAGGACGTCCTGGGGTGGGGGGTCTCCAGACAATATGTTAGAGACCTAGGAGTCCCTAAGTGCCTGCTGTGAACACTGTAGCCTTCTTCTGGGTGCTTTTGCTCTATGGGGCTGCAAAATGCCCTGCCCTGTAGCTTTCTAACACCCTTAAGGCTCTCTGGAGAGAATGAGGATCCCTCCACTCTTTCCACATCCTGTCCTAGAGCCCTGCAGGCTATATTGTCACAGTTGGAGACTGGGCTCCTGGCCTACACCCTCACTGGTTCTTGAATGGCTGGTCCCCTTTCCTAGGGTCAGTGACCTGATGACTACCTTCTGGTACAGTTCTAGGGGAAAGAAGTCACTCACTTGTAACAGCAATGCTACTTGCAGCTACCATGTGGGTATAAGACCAATAACTCCAGCACACAGGAAGGCTGCTTGCACAGGTTCTTTGATCTGCTTTTCTAAAGGAAAGCTGTTCAAAAAGGGTCAGCAATCTTTCATTAATCATATGTGTGTGTGTGAGTGTGTGAGTGTAATCTACTTAATGCATGGGGAAAAGTCAAAACCCTGAACTTCAAAGAAAATAGAAACAGAAATTAGAGGCAGAAATAATAGCATAAAGACCAGCAGACAGGGCTTCTAACTGTCTGACCAAACAATGAATACATCACAGATTAACAGACAGATTCAACTGTCTGACCATTATGTTCTTACATACTTACCAGAGAGAGAAGCACCAGCATCTGAATTTCCAAAGTCAGGGGGCTCCTTAAAGGCTGCCCAAAGTCTCATCTGGCTACATCACATTAGCACTCTTCCCATGAGTGAACCCCAAAGCAAAATGCTAACCCCAGAATACATATACACTTCTTCAGGGTCAGATGGCATCACAGCCCTTGTGAAGCAGGCTCATGTGACTTAGGCTTCCATGTGGCTTAAGCAGCTCACATGGCATATTAATGGGTAGGAAAAATCTTCCCATTAAGCAAAAAATATATTAACAATACATCATTGGAGCTGGTCTTTCAATTTCTTGAGCATTTCTTAGCATCATGAAAAGTCCAGGGGTTTTGGTGAAATAGATGCCTAAGAACTGGGTGGTCTGGCTCTGTCCAAGAGCCACCTGGGTCAAAAGTCCCAGGTTAGGAGGATCTTAAAATAGAAAAGAAAAGAAAGAGTAAAGGGAATAGAAAAAGAGAGAGGGCAGAAAAGAGGCAGAGAGAGGAAGGGGAAGAGAGAGAAAGAGACAGATGGAAAAAAAGCAGAAAGGGAGTGGGAAGAGAGATAGTCTGTGGGGATTCAAGCTGATGATAGAAAAGGGAGACTCCCCAAACTTTTCAAGACCCATGAGAAGGAAATAAGAGGGAGCAAAGAATGGAGAGAGAGGAAGAGAAGGAGAGAGATGGAAAGAGAGGAGTAAAGGGAGGGAGGGAGGAAGGAAAAGATGGAGAGGGAAGGTCTCAGAGAGAGGGGAAGGGAGGGATGTAGAGGGGAACATAGAGAAGGAAGAGGGAAGAGATGGAGGGAAGGAACAAAGATTGTGGGGAATCAAGCTAATGGCAGAGAAGGGAGGGTCACAGACATCCTCAAAATACAGGGCAAAAGAGAGAGAGGGAAGAATAAAAGGGAGGAACAGAGGGAGAGGCAAAGAGAGAGGGTAAAAAAGGGGATGGAGGGAGGGAGGGAGAGAGAAAGAGAGAGAGGAAAAGAGAGAACAAGGGAGAAAATAAGGGAGGTAGGGAGGAAATGTGACAGCCCTGATACAGAGCCTGGAGCAAGAACAACCATGCTAAAAAATGGGGAGGAAGGGGGACCTTCGAAAATTTATAGAATGCTAGTAAAAGAAATACCTGGGGAAATCACTATATGTCTAAGCACTTTCATCAAGATAAAGGAGGAGCAGATGAATGAAAGTGGTACATAATTGAAAAAAGCTAGAAAAAAAAGTGACCTCCAAAACCCCCAATAAAAAGTCATCATAGAAATTGTGAAAACTGACTGATCCCCACAGACTTCCTCTCCTGCCCCTGTGCTGGGGATGTTCTTCCTCCCCACAACCCCTCCTAACTCATATCCTTTTTAGTTCTTTTTAGGAAAACTAAATGGTGCTGAGGCTGGCCTCAGGAAGACCTGAGTTCAAATCCTACCTCAAACACTTACTGGCTATGTGACCCTTGGCAAGTCACTTCTGCCTCAGTTTCCTCATCTGGAAAGTGGAGCTGTTAATAATACCTGCCTCTCTCAGCACTGGAGAGGCTACAATGAGATCCTCTTTGTAAAGACCTTGTCAAACCTCAGAACCCCATCTAAATGTTGGCTGCTGGGACCCAGAACCAGCATTTGCCTGGCTCTCTGCTTTCCCTGAGTTCAGATACCACCCACTGTACATGGAAAGGAAGTAAGGGAAGGCTGAGCCTTATCTGGCAAAGCCCTGTGGGGTGGGACCTGTCACCCAAAGGCACCCTGCCAGTTCTGCTCTGCCCCTCCTCCCTGATGCTGACGCCTCATTCTAAACACACGGCCCCCAAACCACCCCCTCCATGCGGCAATCAAGAGGAAACCACAGTTACAAAGTGCTTGGGAGCCTTCTCTGTGAGACTGGACCCTGAGGGCCTCAGAGCACAGCAGACCCTGGTCAGATCCCCAGCCTCAGACTGTGCCTGATCTGCCATTGATCTTTCTTCCCACCAGCTACAGACACCACCATGACCCCAATCCTCTCTGCCCTGCTGAGTCTCGGTGAGTCCTGGGGAGGGGGACCCCCAAACTCAAGGGGATGTTAGATACCACTGACACCAGATAGAAGCCCATTTTTGCAGAAGAATACCTTTGGCCCAGAGAAGAGGGACCAGTCCAAGGTCACCCAGCAAGGTGTGGAGGGGGGAGAAGCTGGAGCCCTTAGAGGGGTCCTCTGGCATCCAGCTCATTTCACTCACACCAGTCCTAAGTCTAGGCTCTGGGCCCTTTGTCTCCTTTCTGTGGGAGTGTTGGGTGGGGAGGATGTGGGGAAGTGAGAGTAACCAAGGTCCTCTCTCCCAGGGCTGTGTCTGGGCCAGAGGATGAGGGCAGAGGCAGGTGAGTCCTTCCCCCTACATCTCCTGCACAGAGCAGATAGCTGCCCCCAGGAGAGGTGGGGGAGGTCTGTGCTGAGCTGGAAAGGTTTAGAATGAGGGGACCAGGTATGGGGGCAGAGAGAAGGGGATCGCCTGGAGATGACGGCTCTCATTCCCTTCCAGACACACTCCCCAGACCCTCCCTCAGGGCAGAGAACAGCTCATTAGTGCCCCAGGGGAGAACTGTGACCCTCAGGTGCCAGGGGTCTTTAGAGGCTGATTGGTACTGTTTGGAGAAAGAGCAAGGGACTAAAAGGACAAAGATCATGGATGTGAAACACTATGGAATGGAGGCTGTGTTTCACATCCCATCAGTGACAGCAAACCATGCAGGGACCTACTACTGCAGCTACAGACACTCATCTGACTGGTCACGGCTCAGCGACCCCCTGGAGCTGGTGGTGACAGGTGAGGACACACCCCCAGCCCAGGCCCCTCAGGCAGGGCTGGCTCTGGGTCCCAGTAGCCCCTGACCTCCTCCCCAGCCCAGCCTGGCCCCAAGCCTCCCTCTGCCTCTGTCTCTGTCCCTCCTGTCCTCTCCCCTGGCTCTGCCTCTGCTCTCCCTCTGGGGCCAGAGGTGGGGGGAGGGAATCGGGATTCACACAGCACCTACTATGTGCCAAGTACTTCACAATTATTTTCTCTGTGAGGCAGGTGCTGTTATGATCCCCATCTTACAGGTGAGGAAACTGAGGCAAGCAGACAGGAAGTGACTGTGCCAGGATCTCATAACTGACAAGTGTCTATGGCTGGATTTAAACTCAGGTCTTCCTGCCTCAGCCCCAGGGCTCTATCCACTGCACCACCAGCTGCCTCAGGCAGATCCCACCTTGGAGCCAGAGAGGAGTCTGGAAGCAGAGCTGGGGACTCCCTGGGGAGGGGGCATAAGGCAAGGGCATCTCCCCTCCCAGCCCTGACCCTCCCAAGACAGGAGGGGGAGCAATGAGGCCCTCCTGCTGCTCTGTCCCTACCCCAGCTCAGGCCTAGGCACAGGGAGGGGAGGGGTGTCTCCTCTGGGTGTCCCCAAGGATTTTTTGTACAGGAAGGTTTAGGAGATCAGGATGGAAGGGAACCAGGAGTCACAGCCAAGCCTCTAACTCTCCTTCCCACACCTGCCCAGAGACCAGTCCAGGGTCCAGAATAAGAGCCAGGCTCTGCTTTGGGGAGCTGAGAACTGGTCAGAACTGGAGAGATGGGTCTTAAATAGGCCCCCACCCCCCCACCCTACACACCCATAGAGACAGATTGTGTGACAAAGGACCAGGGACTGGGTCTCCTAGCACAGGACAAGGCAAGAACACACTCTGTCTAAGCTTCCCTCCCCAGCACTGGCCCCATTTGTCTACCCTCTCTCTGTTTCTTTCTCCCCCTGCTTCAGGCCTTATCTTCTCTTTCTCCCTCTCTGTCTGTCTCTCTCTTGTATCTGTCTCTCTGTCTCTGTCTCTGTCAAGGTCTCTGTCTCTGTCTCTGTCTCTGTCTCTGTCTCTGTCTGTCTGTCTCTCTCTCTGTCTCTCTCTCTCTCTCTCTCTCTCTCCCTCCATCCTCTCAACCAAGCACTTTCTTTTTCCCACCCAGAGCTGTCCACGGTGCTTCCTCTCCCCCAAAATCTGTGATATTTCCATTTTTGTGGAGATGAGCCAAATCTCCATCCCCAGGTAGGGGTCTAGGCAAGCCCAGGCCACTCCTCCCATGAACCAAGACCTCTAAAAGAGAGGGGTCTCAGCCCTAACTCCCTGCTCTCTTCCTTCTCCTCCCCGAGGCCTCTATAACCCACCCTCCCTCTCAGCCCTGCCCAGCCCTGAGGTGGCCTCAGGACACAATGTGACCTTCCAGTGTCAGTCAGAAGAATGGTACAACAGGTATGCCCTGTACAAGGTTGGAAACCAGATCAAGCAAAGCATGGCCCAGCCCCATGGAAGTTTCCTCATCCCAGCTGTGAACTCTACTCATGAAGGAACTTACCAGTGCTACACCTTTCACAGCTACAGCCCCCATGAGTGGTCATTGCCCAGCAATGCCGCGGTGCTCAGGGTCACAGGTGAGGGAGAACAACCCCCCATTACCCCATGCTCCTCAGCTCCCTCACTGGCCCTGGGGCACCACCCTACCTGCTCAGGGCCCTACCCCAGGGGACCCCAGGGGCCAGGAGGGCTGGGGGAGGAGGAGGCTCAGAGGGAGGGGATGGAGAGTCTGGGCAATGGGTCCTGCTCAGAGAATGCAGCCAGTGAGGCCTCTCCTCCCTGGCCCCTGTAGATACCCTCACCATCCCAGGGACCATTATGAAATGTCAGGAGGAAATGCTTCTCGACACCAGCATTACTAGTCACCAGCTCAGATATGGCCTTTAACTGCTTTACAATTATTATGTCTGTAATTCTCACAGCATCGCTGGGGGGACGTTGGGGGTGGGGGGCGGGGGGCTGTTATCAGACCCATTTTCCAGATGAGGAAACTCAAGCAGAGAAAGTAAAGGGGACCTGCCCAGGGTCACACAGAGAGGAAGTGTCCGAGGTAGGATCTGAACTCTGCTCCTCCTTACCACATCCCATCCCCCCACCAAAAAAACCTGCAGGAGATTGCAGGAGATGAAGGAGGAAAGGGAGGAGAGGAAGTGAGGGCCTTGGGGCGGCCTCAGGGCCCTGTAGAGGAAGCACTGGGGTTGGGGGGGTAGGCTGCCTCAGGCCCTCACTCAGGCTGCTCTCCCCCAGCCCCCACCCTCACCCCCATACCCAGGATCCCAGCCAGTGAGTGACCAGGGGCAGGGGCTGGGCTGGGGCAGAGGAATCTGGGCCTCCCTCAATGGGGGCCTGAGATCTGGGCTCTTGTCCCTGTCCCAGAGACCATCTTTCTCCCTCCCAGATCCTGCCCCCCAGGATTACACCACGAGCAACCTCATCCGCCTCAGCCTGACTGGGCTGGTTCTCCTCCTCCTGGGGGTCCTGCTGGCTGAAGCCTGGCAAAGCTCCAGGAGCCCCTGAGAGATGGGGGTTCACTGAATGTGTGCATCCCAAAGACTCACTGAGGCATGGACTTCTGCCCAGCTCCAGACAGGGAGAAGCTGCTGATGCCCAGCCTTCACCCCCCAAGGTGATCGTGACCAGCCTCTCCCTCCCAAGCTGATCATGCCCAGCCTCCCCCGCCTGGAGTTGCCCCCTCTTCCGAACTGCTCCTGCTCTGACCCCACACACACACTCACTCTCTCCTCCCTACTTCAGTCCCTTCCTACCCTTTCAGGAGGCATCCTCATTGATGACATTTCTCAGTAACTAAAGAGGAAAAATATGCTCCCAAAATGCTAAAGCATCTTTTCCCTTGGAAAAGCAAGGTGGGAGGGAGGAGAAGCCAAAGGAATTCATTTTTGCCTCCCTATGAGCCACATCTAGACTAGTTGCTTATGGACACACAGCATCTTCTTGGACAGAAACCAAACCCCACACACCAAATAACTCCATAGGCCAACATACACAGGAAGCCTCCCCAGGGCTCTTTTCTCATCTGCCATCATGGCCCTAGCACTTGGTCCCTCTACTTCCAATGTGCAAAATGGATTCCAGCATCTAAGAATGCTGACGGAGAACACCAGAGGCAAAAAATAAAAATATTTTATACAAGCAAGTTATGGAAAGGATCAAGGGGGATCACTTCAGAGAAAAGGAATTATCACTAGGGGGATATGAAAGGCTTTGGGGAGCAGCTAAAATTGAAAACTCCATAGCATGATTGAAAACATATTACTTTATTTGCCAACAGTTTTGATGAGATTTTAGAGGAAAGAGGCTTGTAAATCATGGAGTTGATATTTGGGAATTGGTCCCATACATCTCTGAACATGTCATTGAGAAACATCCCCTTGGGGTCCCATGTCAATGGCAGAACTTGTTTGTAAGACAACTCAGTGCACAGTAGGGCTACATAATTTCTTAGTGTCAACATAACCCAAAATGGAACAATGCCAAACTCTAGACAGGCTCCTCAGTCAAGTAGAGAATAAAACTAGCAGCCAGCATTTACAGAGGGCTTTGAGATTGGCAGAGAGCTTGCAAACACTCCCTCATTTGATCCTCATGACACCCCAGAGGCAGCGACTATTACCACCCCCATTTAAGAGAACACCATACTCTTTTAAAGTTAATTAAACAAGAAGGTGGAGTAGAACTCGGACCTCCAGAGCTCTGGCTCCCCCCACCTCCAATTCATGTAAAAGGGGACTCTGAACAAACTCTGGAGCTACAGAACCCACAAAGTGACACAGAGAAGCTGACCTCCCACTGAGGACAGCCCAGCAGGACAGCAGGAATAGGCCAGTGCAGCACTCTCAGAGCCTACCCCAGGCCCATGAGCTGGATGTTTTAGCCCCAGGCAGGCCTGACCTGACCTGCTGGAGGGACTGGAGATCACCAACAGCTGTGGCCGTTTCCAGAATTATCAAAACATAGATGCGAAGGACAAAGTGAGAGGTGAGTGCAGTATGGACTTTGGGACCCAGTAGTTGGGAGTGTGTCAGCTTTTGCCCCTGGGGTTAGAAGCAGCTGAGATGCCACAGCCTCCATGTGGCAGCTTCAGCTCCTGGCCTGCAGAGTGTAGGGGGACCAAACAACCAGTCTGAGGGGTAATCACTCTTGCTTTACTCTGCTTGGATCTGGATTGTGGTCTAGGGTGGAGGTCCTGGGGTGTGTGACTAGCTTGCCAGAGTGTGTGGAAGATTCAGAGAGGGCATCCAACTAATAACTTTGGCAGCTGAGAAAACCCCAGCATTTGGGATGGAAGCTTCCCTGTCTGGTGATAGAGTCCTACTGTGGCAAAAAGCCCAGGGGTCAAGTGACTGAATGGCAACATGAGTAGGCAAAGGAACCAAAATAAACAGAGTACCCCAACCTTACACTCCTACTTTGGCGACAAAAAGGATCAAAGCATGGAACAGGAGTAAGACAATGAAGTCAGGACTCCTGCACCAAAAGCTTCAAAGAAAAATAAAAGCTGGTTACAGGCCATAGAGGACCTTAAGAAGCAAATAAGAGAAGTGGAAGAAAAATTGGGAAGAGAAATGAAAATGATGCAAGAAAATTATGAAATGAGAGTCAATAGCCTGACTGAGGAAAATAACACCTTAAAAAATAGACTAACTCAAATGGCAAAACAGGCTGTAAAAGGCAATGAGGAGAGGAATGCTTTAAAAAGCCAAATTTGACAAATGGAAAAAGAATCTCAAAAGCTCATTGAAGAGAATAATTCCTTCAGAAATAGACTGGAGAAAATGGAAGCTAGTGACTTTATGAGAAATCAAGATACTATTAAACAGATCCAAACAAATGAAAGAATAGAAGGCAATGTGAAATATCTCATGGGAAAAACCACTGACCTGGAAAATAGATCCAGGAGAGATAATTTAAAAATTATTGGACTACCTGAAAGCCATGATCAAGGAAAGAACTTAGAAATCATCCTTCAAGGAATTCTCAAGGAAATAGAGATTGAAAGAATCCACAGATCACCTCCTGAAAAAGATTCCAAAAAGAAAACTCCTAGGAATATTATAGCCAGGTTCCAGGGTTCCCAGGTCAAGGAGAAAATATTACAAGCAGCCAGGAAGAAAAAATTTGAATATTGTGAAAACACAATCAGGATAACACAAGATCCAGAAGCTTCTACACTGAGGGAACAAAGGGCTTGGAATATGATATCCCAGAGGTCAAAGGAGCTGGGATTAAAACCAAGAATCACCTACCCAGCAGAACTGAGTATCATGTTTCAGGGGAAAATATGGTCATTCAGTGGAATAGAGGACTTTCAAGTATTCTTGATGAATAAACCAGAGTTGAATAGAAAATTTTACATTCAGATACAAGAAGCAAGAAAAGCATGAGAAGGTAAATAGGGAAAAGAAATCATAAGGCACTTATCAAAGTTGAACTATTTACATTCCTCCATGGAAAAATGATAATTGCAACTGATGAAACTTTTCTCAGTATGAAAATAGCTGAAGAAGGGTATATGGACATATGAATACATATGTGTATATATGTTTACAGGTATACATAGATAGAGGACACAGGACCAATTTAATAGAAAGGAATGATACTTAAAAGGTGAAATTAAGAGGTGAGAGAGGAATATAAGAAGAGGAGATGTGGAGAGACAGAATGGGGTAAACTATCTCATATAGAAGAGGCAAGGGAAAATGGTTACAATGGAGGGGAAGAACATGAAGGCAAAAAAGCAAAACCTTATTCTCATTGAATTTGGCTCAGGGGGAGAACTATACATACTAAATAGGATATCTCACCCTACAGGAGAGTACTGGAGAAGGAGATGAGAGAGGGGATGATGAAAGGGAGGGCAGGCTGGGGGCGGGAGGGAAGTTGGAAGCACCCACTTTTGAAAAAGGACAGGATCAAAGTAGAGAATAGAACAAGTGGGAGGTGGGATAGGAGGGAGAGAAATATAGTCAGTCTTTTGCAATATATCTACTATGGTAATATTCTGCATAACTACACATGTACAACATGTACTGAATTGCTTATCTTCCCAGTAAGGGTGGGTGACAAGGGAGGAAGGGAATGAATCTGGAATTCAAAGTTTTAAAATCAAATGTTTAAAAATATATAAATACTATTATTAATATTATTTTACATGTAATTGGGAAATAAGATATACAGGCATTGGGGCATAGAGATCCACCATGCCCTACTGGAAAAGTTGAAGGGGGTATGGGAGAAGATAAGGGAGAGAGCAGATTGGAGGAGGGGATATCCTGTCAGACTGCTATTTTGGGGCAGTGGGTAGGGGAAAAACAGGGAAAAAATTGTAACTCAAAATCTGGTGGAAATGAATAATGTAAACCAGAAGTTAATAAAACATTTGAAAAAAAGAGAGAGAGATGAGCAAAATGAAAAAAAAAATATATATATATATATAAAGTTAATTAGAAAAAAAAAAGAGAACAGCATACTGAGACAGGCAGATCTTAAGGGCCATGAACAAGCTCACACAGCTGGCAAGCGACTAAGGCAAGATTTGAACTCAGGTCTCCCTGACTCCCGGTCCAAAGTTCCATCCCCTGGGCAATTATCTGCCTGGGACAAGGAACAGCCTCAGGAGACATTAAGGAGAAGGTGCTGATTGAATCAGACTTCTTATTGTCTCAATGAAAAAGTGCAATCTTGGCCTATAAAGTTTTAGCAAAGCCTAGTGAGCACTTCCTGCAGCCTTCTTGGAAACCTGGTGCTTGATGAATTCATCCAAACAAGACCTTAGGTCTCTGGGCATTGTCATCTGTCAGGGAAAGAGACAGTTTTGGTTGATAAAATAGGTAGATAAAATCAGGTCCACTGCATGCTGATTTTTTTTTACCCAATAACAAACCAGCTCCTTGCATTCAAAGGCTATATATGATATTACTCCACAGTGTGGATATTCAGGTGATTTTTTAAACTAAGCAAAGAGCTTATTGAGATGGAAAGATTTGTGTTTCAGAAAGTATTGGGGGCCTAACTGGCGCCTCTAAGATGTCACCTCCAAGCCAGAAGGATTTCAGGTTTTCACTCAGAGGAGTCCTAGGATTCCTTCATCCAGGGTCAGCAAGCTTTCCAACTATGCCAGCCCCTCCAAAACTTCTTGGCTTATCATGCAAGTTAGCTGTTTGTGTTTGGAATTAAGGTAAATGGTAACCAGAGAATTAAGTGATAAGACCCAAATACTCAAAAGGTGGGACACTAACTTTCAACCAAAAAAGCTTTCCTAACAGATGACTCCATTTATGACTGGGTTGATAGTATCTCTACCATAACTCATGAAACCCCAAAGGCCAAGTAGCTGAAGTTTGCAATGACTCCAATTAATCCTATGACTTAAAAAGGAGGGCGGGGAGTCCCCAGGAAACTTTGGAAATAAATCTGAGCAAAGTCATCACAGTTCCTCCTGCCTCTTAATTCTACTTCCACTGGCAAAGGGGAAAACTCCTTGGGAATGTGAGAAATCCCCTGCAATGCTTCATTTTGTGCCTCTGTATGTAATTTCTTGGTTATACTAATAATCTCAGGTTACAGAAAAGGAAAACTGAGGCCCAGAGGGGTTAAGTATACTGTCCAAGTCACCCAGGTACTGCATGGCAAGGCTGGGACTTGAAGCCATGTTCTCCTGTTCAGAGCCAGCCTCCACTCTGCTGTACCACACAGCAGGACCAGCTCCTCTTCTAGCCTGAACCTCTGGAAAATCCCCCAAGACTTACAGCTCCTACAAGTGAAGGAAAGGAGAGACTGGAATACAATATTCCAAAAGGCAACAGATTTAAGCTTCTAGCCTGGATTACTTCTGGAGCCACTGCTACTGACCTGGAGGGCTGACCATTGAATTTTAGTGTTAGCCAGTGACTATGTGCATATATACATATATACGTATATGTGTGTACATATATATATGTGTGTACATATATATATATATATGTTCATACTTATGTATGTGTATATAAATATATCTTTTGTTCTGAATTTAAACACACACAAAGATGAGCATCTCCATCTTCAATACCTTATAAATACTTAAAGGCTTTACTTGACAAGAGGAATGGGTGTGACATCGTGAGCCTCCATCGCATGGGGCAGACATCTCTCAAGGATGTGACCCCTTGCACACTTTGCCTTCGAATGGGGCAGTTTGTCTGAGCTTCCTTCGGAACTTCTTTCTCTTCTCTCCTGGACACTCCTTAAAATGTCACCACAACTCTCTTTCTCTGTTTCATTCTCATAGCTCCTTCTCTTTCTGATCTGTCCTCACCTCCAATTAAAAAGCAAGAAAAGAAATAGAAGAGAAGAAGAACCTTTCAGAATATAAGCAAAGACAAACGAAACAGACACCACTCTGGCCACGTCCAGAAATGCGTGTCTTTACACTTTGTTCCCATCCCTTCTCTGTCAAGAAGTCTCCTCATGCCTCATCATCAGTCCTCTGGACACAGGCTGCACAATCGTGTTGATCAGTGCTCCTAAATCTTTCAGAGTTGTGTTGTTTCTAATGTCTTTGTCCGTGTATAAATTAGCCCGGTTCTCCTCACTTCACTCTACATCAGTTCATACTTCCAAGTTCTCTGAAACCATCCCTTTTCTCATTGCTTGTGACACAGTAATATTCCATAGCATTTACATGTGCATCACAGTATTTTCAGCCTTTCACCAATTGATGGCTCTCTCCTTAGACTTTAAATGATGTACTTTTCCCTTCTGCATTTGCATCAAGTCTCCAGGTTATGCTTTCTTCCAGGTATGTCTTGAAAAGTGTCTTTTATAAATGAAATCTTTCAAGTGTGTTTTACCTACAAGGATTTTGTCCCTGGGATTATCCATTCTCTTAGCTGCCTTCCCCTCCACACTTGTTCACTGTAAAATGTAATGTACCTCTATACCAAAATGTGTGTAATTCACCATCCTTTATTCATTTCAAAAAAGAGGGAAGTTCATTTAGTTCCCATTCTTCCCACCCCTCGCTCCTTCTTTCCATATTCTTCTCCCACATCCCAATGGTGAGAAGTAGCAAGTTTGATCCCCTTCTACCTTCTTCCTTTACTGGTGAATTTCTCTTTGTACCTCCATTCTCTTTTCCCATTTCAGACTCCAAGAACAGAACTAATCCATCTCCATTCCAAACTCGGTTTCTTCTTATTAATTTCTTCAAAACTTTTGAAGTTTGAAACATGAAACTTCTGAAGGTACACTTGTTTTGTCTCCTCCCATAAAATGTTAGCATTACTACATCCTTTCATTTTACTCAAATGTATTTACTCCATTCTCTGTGATTATACTTTGGCATTCTTACTCACTTCTGGTCTTTTCATCAGAAATACTTGAATATACTCTATGCCATTACAAATCCATGGAGGATTTTCCTTGTCAGGCTACACTCAGCTTTGAAAGATAATGTCATTTTTTTGTACTCAGCCTTTTGGAAGATTGAATTCCACAATCTTCTCTCATTAAAATACAAGCCATCAGATCTTGTGAGATTCTGACTATGATGTCTGGACAAAGGAATTGTGTCTTGCAGAATACCTGAAGAGTTTTTCCCTTTGATGTGAGAGCTCTGAATTTTTGATAGGAAATTATTTGGGATATTTTCTTTTTGCAAGAATTATAAATCATCTTCTTTTACTCTTTATTTTTCCATGGAGCTATAATGCACAAATAAAATAATTTGTGATTTCTCGAAATAGAGTGTGCAGGCTTCTTTTTTTTTTTAATCATGGTTTTCAAAGAGTTCACAGATGCTTGAAATCTCTCTCCTTGGCTTCTTCCAAATTAGTTGATTTTAACACATATCTGACTTTTTCTTCTCTTTATGGATCTATCAGTTTCACTCTAATACTTCTGGTTATCACATGGAGTCACTGATTTCTTTGACCTACACAAGTTTTCAGAGACTGTTAATGAGATAAGGATCATCATTTTTTCTTCTCAGGTATTTATTCTTCTTCCAATTTTTTCAATCCAGTGTTTTTGTTTCAATTTTTATGTCTAATTTTGTTTCACCTAGGTATAAGTATTCATGAAGTCCTTGTGGGAAATCCACCACCCAAACCCTTGTGAGATATATAGTTAGTTGGTTGGTTGGTGAGTTAGTTAGTTTTTCTTTCTTTTGGGACAGCTTTAGATAGACAGTAATTTTTTTTAAATAATGGCTGCTTTTCTTGACTTATCCATCTCTCCAGTTTTAATTCTCAAACTGGGACTTTCTGCCATGGCCAGGCTCTATTCCTTACTGTGCTCATGGATGGAGAGGTCCACCCAAATGATCTTGTCCTTTGGCCCCTGGGTTTCTGCACTGATCTCCAAATTCTAGGGTTAGGAGCCCCAGGATCTTTCAGCTTCTGAGAGCACACTCTTCAGAGCCTTGTGGGGGGGATCTCCAAACTCTATGTTAGAGACCCTAACAGCCTTGTGTCCAATTAAGGAGGTTCAGGATTCTCATAAATGGAATGCTTGGCACTCCAAGAAAGATCCAAGGCAATTTCTTTAGAATATTTATTCAGAATATATGTATATATAGGCAAGTGAGAAAGAAACTGGAGATAACAGAATAAGAGGCTTAAACATAGCAGAATAAGAGCAACTATGATTAATAGTGGACATATATATATATATGTATATGTATATACATATTTATAAGCATCACTGTTGAGCGGAAGCACCAACACCTGAGCACACAAGCTGGGAAATCCCGGTAGAGCCATCAGGGTCCCACACGGGAGGGTCCCAGGCAAGAAGGTGTCCATCTCCATGGGTGAGATTCCAATCTGGGGTCTGAATCTTACAGTTTAAGTAGTGATGAGAACAAAGAAGGCATACTGCCAGGTGTTTTAGCAAGCATATTATCTTGTGTGAGGCCTGGGACAGAGGCCAGTCCCTCCAAGGCCCCACCCAAGAGTGATGTTTCCTTCAGGAGTTGGGCAGTTAGCATATCTTTTCTCAAGGACCTGGCCAGGGTTTCAGGAGAGGAGCAGCACTCAAGTTCTCAGGATCCCTGTTCCCAAACAACTCAGGGTAATAGAAAGGTCATATTGAGTTGGGGCCTTGTAATGGAAATGCGAATTTAAAGATCTTCCCTGCTCCTAGGCCCTTTGATAGGCTTTAGAGACTCTGAGAACCTTCCTTGATTTGAAAATATACTCTGCCCCCTAATAGGCTGAATGTGGTCACATGGAGCCTGTGGCAGGAGGCTTGGTTTTCAGGAATGCCTACACCTTGATGCTGTGTGATTGGACAGTGGGTCAAGAGGGTTGTGACATTCTCTGAGCCTGGAGAAGACTATATAATCCCTGATGGGAGGCTTTGCTTTGGGGCTCACTTTGAGAAGTGTTGTGTGATTTGACCAGATGAGACTCTGGGCAGCCTTTGAGAGCCCCCCGGCTTTGAAAACCCAGTTGTTGATGCTTCCCTCTTTGGTAACTGTGATTTGGTATGGATGTAATGGTCAGACAGTTTGGAAGCCTGTCTGCTTGATCTGTTTGTTTCTCTGTCTTGTAAGTTCTGTCTGTATACTTTGAAGTTCGGGGTGCTGACCTTTTTCCCCTGAACTAGGTAAATGATATATGTTTGATTGATTAAAGTAAGCTTGTTAACCCATTTTGAGTTGCTTTCCCTTAGAAAAGCAGAACTAAGAACCTGGGTTGGTGGCCACCTTGGGTATGTTGGGGTGCTTGCTGCTACAGGCCTTGGTTTGTATAATCTTATTCCTCACAGAGGGGCTTACCTTGCCCCTAAACCTGGTCTGAACACTGTAGCCCTCTTTTGTGTTCTATTCCTCTATGGGTCTGCCAAAGGCCCTGACCTATGGCTTTCTGTCTGTAATGCCATCACAAGCAGCTTTCCAGAAGAATGCTACTGTTGAACAGTTTTTAAGGTTCTGATTACACAGTATAGTGATCACTCTATTCCATAACAAATCAAAGCAAAACTTTCGCAGAGAATCAAGGTACAGCATTCACAATATTACAACTTATCACAGAAAACCACAATATAATATTCACAACATAGTCTCAAAGTACAATAGTCAAAGTCTTCCACTCATGGGGCACGCTTGATTAATTCAATCAGCCACTCATTCAGCAATCAATTACTAAGTATCATACACAAAACCCTCCATCCCTTAATTACTAGTAAACTACAATTGCATAACTACTCAGTACCCAAGGAGAGGTCTGTTCATCTTGACTTGGGGCCAGTTGTCAGATTCCCTGGATCCCCTTCCATGGTCCCAGATTCTACCTGGATTCACCAGACTGTCACCTGGGTTCACTGGCAGACAGCTCCCAGTTCCTTGACCAGCTGTCTGGGCAGGTCCCAGACTGTCCCACACTGAAGTTCACAGGGTCTGGTCCATGTCAGATCCTTCACAATTTCTGCTCCAGGAAATTCAAGGCTCAACCAAGCCACAAACAAACAAAGCCTCAGCATCCCAGTCATGCTTTCTCAGTCACCTGGGCTCTAGGCTCTGGGCTCCTGGGATCCTGTTCAGGAGAAGCTCCACCACCACAAGTTCTCAGGAAATTCTGGCTCAGTTCTCCCTTCTTCTGTAGCGGCTCTGCCTCCAGATCCAGGTCTCGAGAAATTCTGACTGTGCCTCTCTGGGGCTTTCCTTATATACACACAGCATTAGCTTCCTGTTAAGTCAGCAACAGGAGACAGGGGTTCATACCTTGTTTCCCCAACAGAGCCTTGATCAATTACTAAGTGCTAAGTACCTTTGCCAACACAAAGGGATCTTCAAGTTCAAATTACATTACCATTACACTGCCATCCCTAAGGCTCTCTTCAGTGAATGAAGATCCCTCCACTCCTGCCACATCCAGTCCCAGAGCCCAGCAGGCTACATGGACCTCAGGTCACAGTGGGAGGCTAGGCTCATGGCCGGCACCCTCACTGGTCCTCAAATGGCTGGCCTCCTTTCCTAGGGTCAGTGACCTGATGGCTGCCTTCTGGTGCATTTCTGGGGGGTAGAAGTTGTTTATTGGAGTTTCTTCTTGTATTTCTTGGGCATTCTTTAGCATAATGAGAAGTCTAAGGTTCTTTGTGGAAGAGATGCATGGGAACAGAGTGCTTTGCATCTCTTCAGGAGCCAACTAGGCCTGAGAATCCAGATTTGGAGGATTAAGAGAGAGAAGAATAGAAAGGTTAAAAAAAAAACCCAAAGCCCAGAGAATGTGGAAGAAGTTCGGGTCCTGCCTCCTCACACAGCTGGGAAATACAAGAAGGCCAGACACTGAGGAGGCTGAAGGGGGGCAGCAGCATCATTGAACCTCACTGCCATCAGATGCACTAAAGTCAGGATCAAACACGAAGGCTGAAAGACTCTCTAGGAAGACATTCAAGGCAACAAGGAAACAGGGATAGGAAGGAATAAGAGGGAGGGAAATGCAAGAGACTGAGCCCAGAACATAGCGGGAAACCCTCCAGTCAAAGGAAGAAGAACAGAAACAGGAACCGCGTCCTTTGCTGACCAGCCACTGAGAAAGTGTAAGGGGCCAGGGAAGAGAAGATCCTACAGGAATTGGAGGCAAAATCACTCAACCTCAAGGAACTGGTGCATCAGTGAACAAATTGTAGAAACAATAGACAATTTCATCAACAAAAATGATCCTGTAATAGAAGTCTAGCTTAGACCCAGAGCCCTTAAGGGAAACTTCCAGGAGCCTGGAGCACTGAGGGGAGCAAGGACCGTCCCCTTGGCACAGCCCAGCCCACCTAGGCACTCTACAATTCTTTTAACAGCGGGTTTACTGTGATTCTCGGACCACTTAACTCTTCATTGTCTGCACCTGGCCCACCCCAGGCTACCTGCCACTCCTTAATCCCACCAAGATCTTTTCACTGACCCTTTCCCCCATTTTTGTATATAAGTATCAGTCCCATCTTCATCAAATCTGCAGACTCACTAAGCATATCTGCCAGATCCTATTGACATTATAATAAACCCCTCTACTTTGACTCAAATAAGGCTTGAGTGGTTGAATTCTCTCCAGGCTGACTTGCCCTGTACCCTCATATTTCAGGGTTCTCAGCAAATTAACCATAACAAATTCATTAGCTTTGCTTTGCCCAATTCTAATTTTTAATGAGTCATTTTCTTCTGTACCTTTTTGGACCTCTTTTTCCAATGAGTTGACTTTCTTTTCATAATTTTCTTGATTTTCTTTCATTACTCTTATTTTTTCCTGATTTTGCTGAATCTCTCATTTGATTTTTAAAGTCTTTTTAAGCTCTTCCAAGAACTCTTTTTGAGCCTGTAGCCATTTCTCATTTTCTTTGGAGCAGAAGTAGCTGTTTTAATCTTCTCACTTTGAATCCAGATCTTCTCTATCACCATAGTAGTGATCTGTGTTTGGGTCCTTTCTCTTTTGCTTACTCATTTTAACAATATATTTCTTGCCTACTAACTTTGTGTTAGAGTTGTTTTATGGTTCTGAGGTGCAAAGGATAGTGTCTCAGGCTTCAGGTTTTCATGCTGTTGTTTTCTGAGCTCTATATGGGGATCTGACCTCAGATCCTCCTCTCCTCCCCTGAGCCATGACCATGGTGCCCAGCAATACTATCACAAGATTCATTCTTATTCTCACCAGCAGCTGCAAGCTTTAGCTCACCCCTCTACCCTGGAACCAAAAGAAGGGTCTCTGATCTCTTGCAAGTGCCCACAGCCAGCAGAACACTGTTGCCCCTCTCATAGGAGTGTGCTCACTCCTCACCTCAGCCACAGCCTAGGACCATGTCTGGTCAACACACCTGGGCCCTGTCCAGCATCAGCAGAGGGCCCTGCAGTCTTCCCCTGATCAGCTGGCTCTAAACTGTCCTCAGCTGCTGAGGACTGACACAGGAGCCCCCACAGTTCCCTTCCCTGGCAGTTCTCAGCAGGAATCCTTAGTAGAAATTCTGGCTGGCCCAAAAAAAAAAGTTTGAACCACTTTTCCTCTCCAGGAAGGAACCCAAGTTTCCCTTGGAGAAGTGAGGTGGGAGGGAGGAGAAGCCAGAGTGATCCATTTTTGTCTCCCTAAGAGCCACATCTAAAGAGATGCTTATGGACATACAGAATCTTCTTGGGCAGAAACCAAACCCCACACACCCAATCATTCCATAGGCCAACATGCACAGGAACCTCCTCAGGGCTCTTTTCTCATCTGCCATCGTGGCCCTAGCACTTGGTCCCTCTACTTCCAACATGCAAAATTCCAGGATCTAGGAATGCTGAGGGAGAAAACCAGAGGCAAAAAAAAAAAACTGTTATACAAGCAAGTTGTGGAAAGAATAAAGGGGGAATCACCTCAGAGGGACTGAATTAGCACTGGCCAGGAGGCTGATGTATCTTCCAGGCTTGTGTAATGGTAATGTGAAGATGCCTTTGTGTTGGCAAAGGTAGCAGGTACTTAGCACTTAGTAACTGATCAAGCCCCTGTTGGGGAAACAGAAGGTATGAACCCCTGTCTCCTGTTGCTGACTTAACAGGAAGGGGTTGGCTGAAACAGGAAACTAATGCTGTGTGTATAAGAAAAGCCCCAGATAGACACAGTCAGAATTTCTGGGGACCAACACCTGGAGGCAGAGCAGCTACAGAAGAGAGAATGGAGAACTGAGCCATAATTTCCTGAAAATGTGTGATGGAGCTTCTTCTGAACAACCAACCCAACCCAGGAGCCAGGAGCCCAGGAGCCCAGGAGCCAGGAGCCCAGGAGAAGACTGAAGAAGCAGAAGACTAAGGAAGCATGACTGGGATGCTGAGACTTTGTGGCTTGGTTGAGCCTTGAATTCCCTGGAGCAGAAATTGTGAAAGAGCTGAGATGGATCAGACCCTGTGAACTTCAGTGTGGAGCAGGACCTACCCAGAGAGTTGGACAAGGAACTGGGAGCTGTCTGCCATTGAACCCAGGTGACAGTCTGGTGAATCCAGGTAGAATCTGGGATCCAGAGAATCTGAGAACAGGCCCCAAGTCAAGATGAAAAGACCTCTCTGTGGCTGCTGAGTAATGATGAAATTGTAGTTTACTAGTGACTTAGGGATGGAGGGTTTGTGAATGGTGCTTAGAAATTGACTGCTGCATACTTAGCACCCGCACATAAATAACTAGCCTGTAACCTTGAGCAAGTTACTTAACCCCAATTGCTTTAAAAAAGAAAGAAAGAAAGGAAGGAAGGAAGGAAGGAAGGAAGGAAGGAAGGAAGGAAGGAAGGAAGAAAGAAATTGATTGCTGCATAAGGGACTGATTGAGTTAATCAAGTTGGGCCCCACGAGTGGAAGACTATTGTACTTTGAGATGATTGTTCTTTGTTCTAAATATTGTGACCACTTTGGTGAAAACTCTGTGGCCATTTTAATGATAAGCTGTTGTGAATATTATATTGTACTTTTCTGTGATAAGTTGTAATATTGTGAACACTGTACCTTGATTTTCTGTGAATGTTTTGCTTTGATTTGTTATTGAATAAATAGAGTGTTCACTATACTGTGTAATCAGAACCTTAAAAGCTGTTCACAGTAGCTTTGTTCTAGAAAGCTGCTCGTGCGTGGCATTGCAGCTTGGCTGTACAAAAACTTCAGATTAATAGTGTTTCCCAGTCAGGGAACCATAAATGTTGAGCTTTGGGGCTTAGGGGGTGCTCAAGGTCCCAAAATACTCATCTGCCGGGTCCTTCCACATGAATTCAACTCAAGCCTTCTCTCAGCCAAAGAAAAGCAAAGTTTATTAAATTTTCACCTTATTGGGTAGGCTCTGAAGAGGCCTGAGCATTTGTGATGCTTGTATTGACAAGAAGGCCAGAATGAATCTCAGCTAGATTGAATATGATCACCTTCATGAAGGCAAGATGGATCTTACATACAGCAAGACTGTGGAGGGATAAAAGGGAGGTCTAGAGGAGGGATTTGGGGAGGGTCTTGAGGAGTCTAGGGAGGACCTTGATGGAACAGAAGTCAGACTTCAGGAATGGCATTAAGGATGGGAAATAGCTGAAGGCTACCTGGAGATGACAGACTGTAGAGGACTAGGCTACTTTAAAGGTATAGATATATTGATAGGATCAAGGGTGGGAAGTAGCTGGAAGTAGGCGAGTAACAGAGATTTGGTCCTAAAGATAATGAAAGGCTTATGGCCTCAGGCAAATGCCTCATCAAGTGGGAAGATTCAAGGGGGTTCCCAGAGCCTATAAGCCATCACAACCAGGCACAGAGGCCCACCTACACACCTCCTCCAGGCTCCCACAGGGACAGGAACAACACAGGGTTCTCAAGCAGGGTGTCCCCTACTTAAGCAAGAACATGCAAATGGGGTGCAGAGACCCCAGACTACCCCCAGTCAGACTGGGGTAGCCAGCAGTAAAGGGAATGGGCTTATGGACTTGCCTTGATTTAGAGAGCCTGAGGTGGAGACAAGCCCACTGGGCACCAGAAAAATGATGAAGTTGGGATGTAAGGTCATCTTGAAGGAATTCACTCCGGCTGTCTCCAAATCAAACAAAGGCATTTATTTAGGGTAACACAGCACACCAAGCAGGCTCCTCCACCCCCAGCTTAAGGGAGATGGGTCCTTAAGGGTGATGCCCTCTAAAGGAGATGACCCTTAATGGGGACATCCTCTGATCAAGGAAGACTTTCCCTAGCCAGGAGAGACTAGGGATTCTTATTGAAGAACACTTGCTGTTTTCAGGGAGATGGGATAATGGGGTACAGTAGTTCAGAGTTTCTAGCATTATCATTATTCCATGGCACAGCCCAGGGTGGAAGGGCCCCAGTTAGTTTCTGTATTTCATTGATCAGCCCATTTGAATCTTGCCGTCTCCTAAAGTGGCTTTAAGTGGTATTTGACATAAAAGGCTTCTTATGGGTCTTTCTATTTGAATCTCATCAACCACCTCGAGGTGTACTGTTAACCTTTAAAAAGCAACAGGCTAGGGGATATGCAATTACAGAATTTATTCCCTTAAGACTATTCCCTTAAGACTCCTTGTACAAGGAGTTAGAAGCTAAGTTCTAACTGCCTGAAGAAAGGAATGAGAAAGCTTAAATCCATTTTAGAACCATCCCAATTCAGGGGGGCTATATCACACAAATTTGTGATCTCCGTCAATGTTTAATCATTGTATGAGAGAGGAATTTTCTTAATCGGATAAATGGTAAATACAATAAAATAGGAGAGTTGAACAAGTGTCAATTGAACTTATGACTCCGTATATCTGTGTTTTCTTTACCATAAAAGGCATTTTTAAAGCAAAGCCGTCTGATTAATTCAGACCTTGGCCAAAAATATGATATTTAGTGATTATTGTCTGGGGGGGAAGTGAAACTTTCTCAGACAGTCTTGGATTCTTAACTTCCATCTTACTCTGCCATTACTGCTGTCAATCAGCAGTAAGCCCTTTGGGGAGTCTTCTGACCTTCACCTTCCGTTCTTTGATTTCCTGCCTCTGAATCCCTCCTCCCAGGCAATGGGAGTCAGGGACAGCCCGAGCTCACTCGCCCAACCAATGGGAGTGAGGGAAAAGGGGGAAATATGACCCTGCTGCATTAGGGTTTAAAAACTTTGTTTGCCCCTCCTTGTGTGCCTCTTCTTCATGATCAGTCAATTGAAAGTATGACTCAGAATATCTGTTTTCTTTACCATAAAAGGCATTTTTAAAGCAAAGCAAAGCAGTCTGATTAATTCAGACCTTGGCCAAAGATATGATATTTAATGATTATCAGTACACAGGACTCCAAGGACCACACATACAGACTATCTCCTCAAAGGTCAACATTTTGCTCCATGCCTCTTGCCTATGTGAGGTATGAATGGAGTTAGAGGCAAAGAGAGAGGAGACACTGGCTCTTCTGGCATCCAGCTTCTAGAGAAAAGGTGCACCTTCCTACCTCTGTTCAGGTTCCTGAAAGAAGAGAGAGACTCAGAGGAGAAGCCCCCAGGAGAGGACCTGGCCATGTCCACCACATCCCTACCCTGAGTTCACTACACTGGGGACTTTGGGGGATTTCCTATTGGCTCAGACCCAGGACTCTTTCTTCTGGTAGAGCTTGGCTTCCCTGCTCTCAGAGAGAGAAAGACCTTCTTCATACTGTTGTCAGCCACATATTTTCTCCTGGATCCCTTTTCTAACTTCTGCTTTGCTATAGACCTTTGCTGTTGGCTGCGTCTTTTCAGTGTAGAATTGGCATCTGGTGTGAGGGGAGCCAAGCCTCAGACAGATGGCTTAGGGCCCTCCCTCCCCCTGAGGAATAAAGACCAGCAGTGCCTGAAACTAAGTCATTTCCTCTAGACTAATATTGTTGTTGTTGTTGTTTGTCCTTCTTTCTGGAAGAGGACCAATGACATAGGAAGATGATGCCATGACTTACACGGGAAGTGGATTTAAGTGAGGGAGAGCTGTGCAAAGTCACCAGCCTCACTATCTCCTCTGGAGCCAGTGGGGGACCTTGGCCTTTTTAAGTTAAGGTCTTTCCCAGGCCTCAATTTGATGGAAGCAAATCCCATTCAGTGATTAAGGCTAGCTAATTAATGAGCCAATGAATAGTCCTTTTTACCTAATCAAAATAAAATCAGTCTGGGAGGGGAAGACCCCCAGGTTTCTAGACAAAACAGAAAAAAATTACTATTTACTTTCATTCTGAACCACGAGGACCCAATGACCACTAAGTGCTGCTTGGCCTGAGACCTACTGTTGGCCAATCAATAAGAGCCAGAGTGAACTGAGTGTAAGGCTCATTCTTTAAGAAAGAAATCTAGCCAGTACACCCCAAGATACCTGACTAGGTTTTAGTGGTCAAAATTTCCATTCCTTTGGGCAGAGCAGGGAAGGGAAAGGAAGGGAAGGAAAGGAAAGGAAGGAATGGAGGGGTGGAGAAAGAGAGGAAGGGAGAGAGGACAAGAGGAAAAAAGGAAGGAAGGAAGGAACTAAGTTGACAACTGGAACTGACCAGTTGGGTCCCCAGTGGGCAGCTCAGACTACTCACAAATTGTTTTCTGTCCTTTGTTCTGAAAGAGGTTCTAAACATCAGGAAGATGATGCCAAGACTTACAAGTTAATTGGATTTAAGTGAAGCAGGACTGTGCAAAGTCACCAGCCTCACTTTTTCCTCCAGAGCCTTCTGGGTCCAGTGGCCAGATACAGATCAGGATGACTGGGGATGGTCCCCTTCTAGACTAATAATGTCCAATTTAAGAGACAGATATAATTCTGGCCCAGTTCCTCATCTCTCTGAGGAGATCAGAGCAGCCTCTGGCCCCAACCTCCTTCTTCACCTCCTGGCAGGAACCAAAGTCTCCCTTGGAAAAGTGAGGTGGGAGGGAGGAGACACAGAAGGTATCTATTTCTGACTCCCTATGAGCAACATCGATTCTTTTGGACATATGTGATCTTGAGCAAAAACCAAACAGCCCACCACCAATCAATGCTCCTGTGAAGCATACCAAGGGCTTTTTTCTCATCTGCCATCATGGCACCAGTACTTCCTTCCAATGCAAAATGGATTCCAGGATCTACTAATGCCCAGGGAAAACTTTGTGAGATCAAGGGTGGAAAACCATTGGGCACCCCCAAGGATCTGAGTAAGTATTGTATATTGATTGGAGACTATGGGGTATATAGGGATAACAGCTTTGTTAACAGCCCTGAGATCTTCAACCACGTGGTATTCTCCATTAGGCTTTTTTAAAGGAAGAATTGGGGTGTTACATGGAGATTGGCAAGGGGCAAGGTTTTTATATTTTAGGAATTTTTCAATTAATAGTTGTAGTCCATCCCAAGCCTTGGGCTTCATTGGATATAGACAGAAATGGGGGAACACATTAGAATCTCGGAGGTGAACAGTAACTGGGGTGGCATGATTAGCTCTCCCAGGAATTCCCTGATCCCAGACAATTGTCTCCCACACTTCTGGGGGAATGTGGTGGGGTCTGGTGAACAGAGGGCAAAGGGATATGGGAGGTTTAACTAGAGAACATTGACTCCCCAATTTCACCATCACGTCCCTTCCCAACAAGGGGGCAGGGCAAGAGAAGATAATAAGGAAGGCGTGTTCAAACAACAGATCCTCAAATAGGGAGGGGAGGGGGTATGTCTCATGACATCCTTTAGTTTTCCTTCCTATGCCCATGACCCAACGGGTCGAGGGCCGAGTAGGGCCAGAGAAACTCATGAAAACAGAGAATGTAGCTCCTGTATTGATCGGAAATTGGGTAACCTTACCTTGGACCTCAATGCTTACCCAGGGCTCAGCAAGGGAAAGGGAGAAGGTGGGAGCACTACCAAACACCCAGGCTTCCCCATCATTCTGAGTCTTGAGAAGACTGGAGGACAGGGTACTGGGAGGTGGCTCTACCACTTTTACCTTGGTGACCATGCTTCTTCCAATGTCCCTCCTGGTCAGATGGCACAGTTCTAGAGGCATTGGTTCCTAGGGCTCCCTCTGGGGGGGTGCCCTGTAGGAGCACTCCTTGGAGCAGTGACTGTCCTTGTGGCATTGAAAGCAGGTTTTCCCCCTGCCCAAGTGACTGGGCTTCCTCCAAAGGGGTCCCCTGGAGGGGCTTTTCCTGGCTATGGCAGCAGCCAAGAATTGAGCATGTTCTCTGTCTCTGGTTCATTCCCTGCATTCTTTCTCCTCTGCTGCAACCAGGTCTTTGTTATTAGACTCCAAAGGTGGTCTCCAGTAATTGGGCCTGAGATATTTGGGGTCCTGCCAATTTCTGCAGTTTCCTCCTAATATCTAGGGCAGAATGACTAATAAAATACATGTTAAGGATTGCTGGCCCTTCTGTAGAGACAGGATCCAAATTTGTATACTTTTTAATATCTTCTACAAGTCTATCTAGGAAAAAGGCAGGGTTTTCTTGCTTTGTCTGAGAAATTTCTCTAACTTTCTGATAATTCACTTGCTTTTGAAATGCAGTTCTTAAGCCTTCTAACAGGCAAAGTGCCATATGGCCTCTCTTTTCTCTGTCCTCCTGGATTTGATAATCCCACCCTGGGTCACTAGTGGGAACAGCAGCTCTTCCTGGGGGGTATTTTCTGAGGTCATTGCTAGCCAAACGATCCCCAAATTTGGGGGCTTGTTCCCAGATTCTCCTCTTCTCCTCAGTGGAACAACAGGTAGAGAAGAGGATGTGCAGATCACCCCAAAAAATTGCAAATTGCAGGGATAAGTCCTGAAAGCCAACTTTGTTGGGTTTTCAGAGAACTTACCCAACTTTTCTTTCATTTGATTGAGATCCAAAATGGAGAATGGCATGTGCACTCCAGTTATCCCACAGGAAGAGAGAGGTGCTTCCCTTCAGGGAAAAAGCCCTGAAGGCTGTGTGGGGACAGAGGCTTGGGAAGGGAGATTAGAAGTCTCACTTCTTATGAGAGAGTGACTGGGGGGTGCTGGCTGAACTGGATCAGACTGGAAGATTGGGGGATCTGGCTGGCACCTGAGGAGTGGAAGGGGTCAGAAGAGGAGATACCTCTATGACTGCCATGGGGATAGGGTCTGAGGCCTAAGTGGGTGTTGCATCATGGGGAGGGACCACAGAAGGAGGCTCCTTAGCCTGACCAGCAGCTGGGACCTGAGCAGGGGTCCCTGAGGGGAAGGGGCCATGCTGGGAGATACAGGGTAGGAGATATGGATGGTGTAGGAGGCAAGAAATGAGGGGTGTTGGGCTATAGGAAAAAGGAAGGGAAACCAAAGGGGAAAGGGTTGGGGTACAGCCTCAGTGACCTGAGCAGGAGTTGCTGAGGGGGGAGGGGCTGGGGCTGCAGCCATAGGAAAAGAGTCATTTAATTGGTCCCTGTTGCCCCCTGTGGAGGGGCTCTAGCTTCAAGCATCTCAGAGTTTTTTCCTGAGAACCTTGTTCTGAGAAAGTTCAACAAAAGCCATTAAGTAGGCAACTTCTGTCCGTCTTCTTTCTCTGAAACAGTATGATTCTAAGTGCAAGAGAGTATTCTATTTTAAAGTCCCAGGGCTCTATCCACTGCACCACCAGCTGCGTCAGGCAGATCCCACCTTGGTGCCAGAGAGGCCTGAAGCAGATCTGGGGACTCCCTGGGGAGGGGGCACAGGGCAGGGGGCATCTCTCCTCCTAGCCCTGACCCTCCCAAGGCAGGAGAGGGAGCAAGGTGGACCTATTGCTGCTCTGCCCCTCCCACAGCTCAGGCCTAGGCACAGGGAAGGGAGCGGGTGTCTCCTCTGGGTATCAGCAGGAGCCTTTGTACAGAAAGGTTTAGGAACCAGGATATAAATTAATCAGAAATCACAACCAAACCTCCTATTCCACCCAAGGTCCAGGAGCTAATAGTTAATAGCTACCCAAAGCTGCCAATATAAATAATATGCCCCCAAACCCATGGAAAGAGATTCTATCACAAAGATTGGGGCTCCCAGCCCATTACCAGCCTCCCTGTCCACATCTCCCTCCCACAACACAGTGGCCGCTGTTTGTCTTTCTCCTCTCTTTGTCTCTCTGTCTCTCCCCGACCTGCCTTCTCTCTCTTCTCTCTCTTCCTCTCTCTTGCTCCTTCCTTTTCTTTCTCCCCCAACTCCCTCACTGTCTCCTCTATCTCCTCCTCCCTTCCCTGTCTTTCTTTGTCTCCCCCACCTCTCACTCTCCCTCTCTCTGTCTCTCTCTCTGTCTCTCTCTCTGTCTCTCTCTCCCTCTCTCTCTCTGTCTCTCTGTCTCTCTCACACACACACATTCGCCTTCTTTTCTTCTCTCTCTGTCTCCTCTTATCTATCTCTTTACCTCCCTCCTTCTTTCTGTCTCTCTACCTCCCTCACTCCCTCTCTCCTTCCATCATTTTCTCCTCTCTCTCTGTCTCAGTCCTTGTGTCTCTTTCTCTCTTCCTTCCTTTCTTCCCTATCTCCCCTTCTCTTTCTCTCTCTCTCTGTCTCTCTCACCCTTTCTCCCTCCATCTCTCTTTTTTTGTCTCTCTCCTGGAGGGGGCAGGGCATCCCCAGTCATCCTGATCTATATCATGCCACTGGACCCAGATGGTTTTGGAGAAGAAGGTGAGGCTGGTTACTTTGGACTGCCTTGCCTCACTTAAATCCAATTCATTGCGGGTCAGGACATCACCTTCCCGATGTCATAGGTCTCTTTGAGAATGAAAGACAAACAACTACCTCCTTCTTTCTCTCTCCCCTGATTTGTTCCTTTCTGTCTCTCTCTTCCTACCCCCACCCACTCACCCAATTTATAAAAGGTCGGTTGAGATGGAAAGACATGTTTCAGGAGGTATTAGGGGTATGGGGTGGGCAGACTGCAGTGATTAGTAATTCAAGTCCTATAGCTATGCACAAGGAGGGGTTTAGCAGGCCCTGAGCTAAACAACCACAGAGTGTGTGTAACTGTGTGTGTCTCACACACCTGAAGACCACAAGCATTTTGGGGGTTTAAAGGAGTAGCCCCTCCAGGATGTGACTTCCAAGCTGCAAGGGTTTCAGGACTTCCCCCAAAAAGAGGGCAGTCCCAGGCTTCCTTCAGGGAAGAGCAGCAAGATTTCTAACTGCCCAGGAAATCTTGGAAACTTTTCTCAGCAAACTCTCCTCAGTCCCCCCCACCCCCCAAAGACCAGCTTTATGCCTATTTCCACTGGCAATGGAGAAGCTAGTTAGGATATCAAGAAATACCCTAGGATACTTTGTTTTCTGCTCCCAGGCTCCCAGGTATGGAGAAGCAGGAAGGTCTCAGCTCAAGGAGGAGGAGCTGGGCTTTGACAAGGATCTGAGCCCCCGGGGGAGGCCGGGAATAAGGCCCGGGTCACTGCCAAATTCTGATCCCCCAGATTATTCCCCAGATCACACTGGGGGCAATCTGATCTGCCCCATCATGGCTGGCTGATCCTCATCATCCTGGGCATCCAGCTGACTGAGACCTGGCTCAGCCTTCAGGGGCACTGAGGAGCAGCCCAGGGAGCCTGGTCACACCCACCTGCAAGGGAGAGGGAAGGAAGAAAAAAAAAAAAAAAAAAAAAAAAAAAAAAAAAGAAGGAAGGAAGGAAGGAAGGATGGAAGGAAGGGGTGAATGGATGGATGGATGAATGAGTGAGTGAATGAATGAATGAATGAGTGAGTGAAAGAATGAATCTAGTTTTTGCAGACATAGTGAGACAACAGGCCTGTTATGGTGTAAAGCACAAAGATGCAAATATTAAAAGAGCCGAAGAGCCAGAGACATATGAGAGACCAAGTCAGGGCTCCTGACCTCCAGAAGCTCACACTCTAATGGGGCTGACCACACATGGAGGGGAGAATGCCAGGGGAGAAAGAGAGGTCAGAGGGGCAGGGAGGGAAAGGCATCTGCAGCCCCAGGGAGGTGTTCAGGGGCCTGTGGATGCCCAAGTCAGACAATTCATCCATCAAGAAACATCTCTTAGGTACCTCCTGTGTCCCAGGTGCTGGACCAAGTGCTGGATGGGGCTACAAGAAGGCTCTGAGGGAGGCGGGGCTGCCACCCCCAGGGAGAGCAAGGGGCCTGGCCTGGCCTGCCCTTCCACTCTTCTTCTTCCCCTTCCCCCATCTGACCCTCCAGGGGGGATGATCCTGGACAAACTTTGCCATCAAGTCAAGCAAAGAAGGTCAAAATGTCCCCCAAAGAGGGTGTGTAAGGAAACCCTGAGGGAGAGAGAGAGCTCAGAATTGGGGCTGTACCTTACATCCCCAAGGGTCTCTGGATTACTGTCACTGTGACTGTGCAGGGGCAGAGCTGTGGCCAGGGGAGGGTTCTCCTGGAAGCAGGGAGGCCTGCCTGAGAAGAGGACCTAGGGGACAAGAAGGCCTGACTCAGGCTCAGGGCTGAGGCCAGAACCCACCAGGAGGAAGGTCTAGGGGCCGGGGCTGGCAGAGGGGCAGCTTCTAGCCATCTGGCATTGTGGGAGACACACAGACACCAGAAGGAGGGCGTTTTGAAGAAGAGGGACTGGAGGAGGGAAGTGAAACCAGCCTTGCAGAGAGGCCACAGGCAGATCATAGAAATCTCAGGATCTCACCTTCTCTCTTGGAAAGCGTGGGGGGGGGGGGGGCAGGGGGGAGCTACTATTGGCCCTCCCTATTTCCCAAGGCTGTGGAAAGAATGAGAGAGAGGCAGCCCCTCATTCCTCTCTGAAGCCCAGAATGAGTACCCCCATGGTGATGGGGTTCAGGCTCTGGGAACTTGAACTCTGATTGAATCCTCCCATTTGATGAGGCATTTGCATGAGGCCATAAGCCTTACATTGTGGCTGGGCCAAGACCTCTATTACTAGCCTAGTCCTCCATTGTCCATCTACTTCCCACCCTTGAGCCAATCAAAATATCAATCCACCCTTGAACTGGCCTAGCCCACCATTGTCTGTCTTCTGAAGACCCTCCCCAAACTCCTCTAGACCACCCCTAGATCCCTCCTACAGCCTTCTGTATATAAGACTCCATCTTGTCTCCATGACCTGGCACAGACTTACTCTGTGTCCAGTACAGGTGAACTTTTTTTTTTTTAAAGCAATTGGGGTTAAGTAACTTGCTCAAGGTTACACAGCTAGTCATTGTTTATGCGTGGGTGCTCATTTTCTGAGGCCGGATCTGATCTCGGGTCATCCCAACTCCGAGGCCGGCACTCTTACTCACTGCGCCACCTAGCCACCCCTTTAGGGCAATTGGGGTTAAGTAACTTGCCCAAGGTTACACGGATAGGTTTTTGTCTGTGTGGATTAAGTGTCGGAGGCCGGCTCTGAACTCAGGTCCTTCTGACTCCAGGGCCAGTGCTCTATTCACTGCGCCACCTAGCCGCCCCCTAGGTGAACTTTTAATACTCTGCTTTTCTTTGGCTGAGAGAAGACTTGAGTCAAATTCACCCAGCAGGACCCGGCATGTTTGTATTTTGGGGTCTCGAGCACCCCTAACCCTAAAACTCATCATCTTATGATGCCCTCTTCAATGGGATCTCCATTGGACCCAGGGCAGACACCAGGCCCAGCAGCACCCCCCCTCCCCGGGGGCCCCTAACCCCGCAGCTTCCTATGCACACTGGAGCAAGACACGTTGTATTCCCTCTCACTGAAAAGACAGAAAATGGAGGACTAATAGAATCCTCCTCACAGCATCCTCCCCAACCAGTAGTTTACTTCCTGTTGGGGTGCCTAGTGTGGACACCAAGAGGTAAATAAAAGGCATTTGGAGGAGGGAGGGGAACACAAACAACCCTGGGGGGATGAGAAAAATATAAAGACCCCGCCCCTCACCATGAACTACTCAGTCACTAGTCAGATAGATTCACTACCAGCTGGACAAGGAGATCTGGACACCTGCACATCAGTGCCCACAAAAACGGCAGAAGGAGTCTTGGTCAACAGCCCTCTTGGCCTTATAACATACAGCTAGAGAGAGAGAGAGAGAGAGAGACAGAGACAGAGACAGAGACAGAGACAGAGACAGAGACAGAGACAGAGAGATGGGCATCGGTGGTGCCTGAGGAGTCCCTCACCCTGTAAAATCAGCCCCTGAGGGGAAGGTGGGGGGAAGGAAATATAGAGATAGTAACTACTTGTAGCCTGGAAAAGGAAGACCTTTGCTGGATTCCTGAAGACCCATAAAATGTATTCTTTTATATCTAGGGACATAACGCTCTCTAGGTCATCCTTCTTTCTTAGCTAAAGAAGACTAGGGTACACAAAAGCAAACTGTGATTCTAGGAAAGGAGCTCACCAAATGTCCTCACCTCTGCATGGGCAGAGACTGTCTTTTTTGCCCTCCTTTCAATGCCAAGTTTAGTACATTGCCTGGCAAACAGGAGAGCTCCATAAATATTTGTTGACTGGCTGGTTTGAGGGGAATCAGAGAGTCTAAGAACAGGAGAGGGGCTTTGACTTCCTGTCCATTATACAGAGGGAGAATTCACAAGGGCAGGGACTAGGCCAAATCTCAAACTGAGCCACCCAGACTTCCCTGCCCACAAGCCCAACCCACTCCCATGGATGAGGGATAAGCCACAAAGGGGAAGGAGTTTCTCCTCTCCCCAGCAGGGCAGGAGATTGGGTAACTTGGAGCAAGACCAGCCCTGACCACACCCTGAGCTGATGACTCTCTACTAAGCAGCTCAGGGGTCTACCCTGTCACCAGCCCTTGGGGCCACAATGGCCCCCACACTCTCTGCCCTGCTCTGCTTAGGTAAGTCCTAGGACATGGGAGAGCCATGGCCTTCCAGAGCTAGGAGGAAGCTGAAAATCACTGCACTACCCCTACTCCCCCATCTTACAGAGCAGGAAGCCAGGGTCCAGTGAGAAGGGGCACAGCCAGGACAGTAGCCCAGGTCTCCTGGTGTCTGGCTGCTCCCTCTGCCTCCAGCCCCCAGGCAGGGGCTCTGGGTCCCCCTTCCCTTGGCCCCCAGGGTTGTTGACAAGGATGTGGGTTCTGGGCCTGGGAGCTGAGTCTAACACAGAGCTGCTTCTACAGGGCTGTGTCTGTGCTGGGGGATCTGGGCACAAGAGGGTAAGTCCTTTCCCCAAATGCCTCCTGTCCCCGCTCTCTGGTCTGCACTAAGAGCTGTCCTCAGCCAGGGGCAACAGAAGATGGGGCTCTGGGAGGGGGCCTAAGGGTGGAATCGGGGCTGAGGGACACCCTCTGGGCTCTAATTCTCTTCCAGGCACATTGCCCAGACCCTCCCTCAGGGCTGAGCCAGGCTTGGTGATCCCCCTTGGGGAGCCTGTGTCCCTCTGGTGTGAAGGGCCCCCTGGGGCTCTCTGGTACCATCTGAAGAAGGGAGACTATCAGTATATGGAAAAGTCCCCAGCTGGGAGGGCAGCCCAGTTCCTCATCTCTCACATGGCAGCAGGCACAGCTGGGAGTTACCAATGTTTCTACAGAAGCCAATCAGCATGGTCAGAGGCCAGTGACCCCCTGGAGCTGATGGTGGCAGGTACAAGGAGACCCCACCCCACACCTCTGCCCCAGCCTCAGACTCTGGGACCAGTCAGGGCTGGCTCTGGGTCCCCTGCATCCCCAAAACCCTGCAGCCTCTGACTCCCCTGAAGGCAGGAAAGGGAGAGGAGGCTGGATGTGCTGCTTCTCTGTCCCTCTCCCAGCTCCAGCCTGGGCACAGGGAGGGGAGGACTGTCCCTGTTCTCACTCCAGACTCTCCTCCTTCTCCTCCCCCAGGTCAATATAACCCACCCTCCCTCTCAGCCCTGCCCAGCTCCCAGGTGGCCTCAGGACACAATGTGACCCTGCAGTGTCAGTCAGAGGTGTGGAATGACATGTATGCCCTGTACAAGGATGGAGACCAGATCAGCCAAGGCAAGGCCCAGACCCATGGAAGGGGGCCTCTGTCCAGCTTCTCCATCCTTGCTTTGACCACTGCTCAGGAAGGAACTTACAGATGCTACACCTTTCACAGCTACAGACCCCATGAGTGGTCATTCCCCAGCAATGCTGTGGAGCTCAGGGTCACAGGTGAGAAAGCCCAGCCCCCCCCCACTTCCCCTATCCCTCCTCAGCTCCCTCACTGGCCCTGGGGCACCACCCTACCTGTTCAGGGACCTTCCCCAGGGGACCCCGGGGCCAGGAGGGCTGGGGGAGGAGGAGCCTCAGAGGGAGGGAATGGAGATTCTGGGCAATGGGTCCTGCTCAGAGAATGCAGACAGAGAGGCCTCTCCCCCTTGGCCCCTCTAGACAATCCTGTCTGCCACTTGTCCAGTTAGGTTGGTCCCACAGATACACAATGTGTCTACTCAGTCCCAGGAAAGGGGGTTGAGGAGGCCAGGGAGGAGCCATGAGGAAGCCGGAGCAGGCCTGAGGTATAGCCAGTGGGGAGAGGGGAGCTTAAATACCCCCAAGGCCCTCACCCTGTTCTAGGCACTTCAGGTTCCTCCCCTGCCCCCAAGCCCTGAGAATCCCCAGGCTCTGACATCCTCCCCACCCAGTTAACCTGAGTAACTGGGTTACACCCTGAGTAACCAGTTAGGCTCAGGAAAGAGAGGGGATCTCTCTTCCCCATTAAATCTCCACCTCCTGTCCAACCCACAGCTTAGTCCCCCCTTTCTCAGAAACAACCAAGGCATGAGGAGCCTGGAGGGAAGGGACAGGGGCAGGGGAAACCCTGGCCTGGGGAAGAAGGAAGAATAGGGATGGTCAGGAAGGCGCTAGGGAGGTGGGGAGCAGAGATGGGCAGAGAAGCCCCAAGCCTTCTGCCTTCTCTCCCTTCCCCACAGAAGGCACCTCCCATCCACACATATACAGTCAGAGCTGGGGCTTGGGAGGAGGGGGACCCTGCTTCCCACATACCTGGCTGATCCAGTGAGGAGGGAAGGGCCTCCCTGCCAGCTACCCTCACCTCAATTCCTCTAAGCAGGAAGCACCACAGTGACCCCCTCACCCCTCACCCTTCCTCTGCACATCAGTGTCTCCCACATACACAGCAGAGTCTGGGGCCTCAGGCCCCAAGGCTAAAAGGGAAAATCTGGGTCCTGGGAGAGGGCTAGGTTCTCTGCCCTCACCCTGGGGGCTCCCTTAAGACAGGCTGCTTTCCCTCCCCTCACATTGAGGGCTAAGAGGTCTGAGGAGGGGGACCAGGAGAAAGTAGTGTCATGGCAATCCAGAGTCAGGAGGATCCCCAAGAGGAGAGTTAGATCCTCAGTGCCAGAGAGGGGTGAGGCCTGGAAGCATTGGTGATGATAGTAAAGAAATTGCAGGTCCCTTTGCAGGGGAGGTGCTTTCTGTACAGTGAGGAGACGGGATCAGTGAGCCAGGAAGGGAAGTCTCAGCATTGAGGTTGAGGACAGAGAGGGCCAGGCCAGTTGAGGGAGAGGAGGCCGGTCCAGCCCCACAGGCCACTCTCACTCTCTCCCCAACAGAGCCAGGCTGCCAGGAAGGAAGAAATGAAACTCAGGGAGGAGGAGCTGGGCTGGGAACAGGGTCTGAGCATTGAGGGGAGAAGATCCCTGCTCAGTCAGGGGCTGGGAGGTCAGAGAATAAGGCCCACATGTTACTGACAAGCTCTGATCCCCCAGATGCTTCCCCGGATTACACTGTGGGCAACCTGCTCCGCCTCATCCTGGCCGGACTGGTCCTCTTCATCCTGGGCATCCTGCTGAGTGAGACCTGGCATGGCCTCAGGGGCACCAAGAAGCAGTCCAGGGAGCCTGAGTACCCTGGCCTCACCCAAGTGCAAGGGAGAGGGAATGAATGAAAGCATGAATGAATAAATCAGTGAGTGAAAGAATGGATGGTTAAATGGATGGATGGGTAGAGGAGTGAGTGGATAGATGGATGGATGGATGGGTGGATGGATGGATGAATCCAGTTTTTGCAGACATAGTGAGTGAGACAACAGGCCTGTTATGGTGTAAAGCACAAAGATGCAAATATTAAAAGAGCCAAAGAGCCAGAGATAGATGAGAGACCATGTCAGGGCTCCTGGCCTCCAGGAGCTCACACTCTAATGGGGCTGACTACACATGGAGGAGAGAATGCCAGGGGAGAAAGAGAGGTCAGAGGGGCAGGGAGGGAAAGGCAGCTGCAGCCCCAGTCAGACAATCCATCCATCAAGAAATATCTCTTAGGTACCTCCTGTGTCCCAGGTGCTGGACCAAGTGCTGGATGGGGCTACAAGAAGGCTCTGAGGGAGGCGGGGCTGCCACCCCCAGGGAGAGCAAGGGGCCTGGCCTGGCCTGCCCTTCCACTCTTCTTCTTCCCCTTCCCCCATCTGACCCTCCAGGGGGGGATGATCCTGGACAACCTTTGCCATCAAGTCAAGCAAAGAAGGTCAAAATGCCCCCCAAAGAGGGTGTGTAAGGAAACCCTGAGGGAGGGAGAGAGCTCAGAATTGGGGCTGTACCTTACATCCCCAAGGGTCTCTGGATTACTGTCACTGTGACTGTGCAGGGGCAGAGCTGTGGCCAGGGGAGGGTTCTCCTGGAAGCAGGGAGGCCTGCCTGAGAAGAGGACCTAGGGGACAAGAAGGCCTGACTCAGGCTCAGGGCTGAGGCCAGAACCCACCAGGAGGAAGGTCTAGGGGCCAGGGCTGGCAGAGGGGCAGCTTCTAGCCATCTGGCATTGTGGGAAGCACAGAGGCACCAGAAGGAGGGAGCCTTGGAGAAGAGGGCCTGGGGGAGGGAAGTGAAACCAGGTCAGCCTTGCAGAGAGGCCACAGGCAGATCATGGAAATCTCAGGATCTCACCTTCTCTCTTGAAAGTGGGGTCTACTATTGGACCTTCCTACTTCCCAGGGCTGAGGAAAGGAAAACATTGTGTACATAATGAGAAAAAGCTGAGGGCATTCTGGGAAGATGGCAGAGTAGGTCAGAAAATCCCAAGCTCTCCAGATTTCCTTCTCAAACAAGACAAAATAGTGCCTCGAGGTGAATGTAGAGCTGTATAAAAAACAAACAAACAAAAAAAACCATGGGCAGAGCAGTGGTCCTCCTGGAGTAACCAGAGAAAAGCCAAGGAAAGACCCCAGGACAGAGGTTCAGCCTGAGAGCCTTTTTTTTTCAACCAAAAAGCCCTGGGGACAGCTGGATTGGGAACTGACCTCAGTCTCAGACATAGGAATGTTCACCTCACAGACAGTGTGGGGGGGTCACACACCTGAATAGGGGAACACTGAGGGACCCTCTGCAGCCACGAAACACCAGACCCAGCTATACTACCAAAACTCGGTCCCAGGTGAGAAGGAACCAGCACACAAGCAGTGAATGTAGAAGCAATGGGCCAGCAGACTGAATTCTTGGGTAGGGTTCCAGGCCACAGGGGAGAACTGAGGGTTACAGCCACTAGAGGGCCCTCAGGGAGCAGAGGCATTTGCAGCATAGAGTGGTTGTGTGCCCTAGCTCTGACTTGGAGAAGCAAGGGAGTGCTGAGATTGGGCCCTGAACAAAGACCCAAAAAAACTTCAAGAAGGACCTTGGGCGGGGCAGGGGGAGTGGAGCCAAGATGGTGGCACAGAAGCAGAAAACTCCCTGTTCCCCCCCACCAACCACCTCAAATACCCATAAAAATGGCTATAAACAAGCTTTAGAGCTACAGAACCCACAAAGTGACAGAGAGAAACAAAACTCCCATTGAAGAAAGGCCAGCAGGCCGGCAGGAAGGGTCCATTGCAGTGTACTGGGAGCCAAGCCCAGACCTGCTTGAGCCTGTGGTTTTAGCCTCAGGGTGACCTGACCAACTATGGCTAGAGGGATGTGGGGAGAGTAGATCACCAGTAGCCATGGTGGTTTCCAGAATTATCAGCCCATAAGACAAAGTGAGAGGTCAGTGTGGATTTTGGGAACAGGGAGTCCAGAAGTGTGGTCAGGCCTCTGCCCACCCAGAAGAAGAAGTGGCTAAGGCATGGTGGCTGCCACTTGGCTGCTTCAGAGCTCCTGGCCTGCAGATTGTAGGGAAACTAAGCAACCAGTCTGAGGGGTAATTGCTCTTGCTTTAACCTGCTTGGATCTGTATTGCTGTCTAGGGTGGAGGTCCTGGAGTGCATGACCAGTGAGCCAGAGTGTGTGGAGGCTTCAGAGAGGGCAACCAACTAATAGCTCTGGTACCTGTGAAAACCCCAGCAATTTGGGACAAAGCTCTCCTCTCTGGAAACAGAGGTCTACTGTGGCAAAAAGCTCAAAAGTCAAGTAGTTGAGTGGCAACATGCCTAGGCAAAGGAAGCAAAGCAAGCACAGCAATCCCACTTTAGACTCCTATTTTTGGGACAAAAAGGATCAAAGCATGGAACAGGAGTAGGACTGGGAGGTCAGAACTCCTGCACCAAAAGCTTCAAAGAAAAATGTGAACTGGTTACAGGACATAGAGGAGCTTAAGAAGGATTTTGAAAACCAAATAAGAGAAGTGGAGGAAAAATTGGGAATAGAAATGAGAATGATGCAAGAAAATCATGAAATGAGAGTCAACAGCCTGACTGAAGAAAATAGCACCTTAAAAAACAGACTAACTCAAATGGAAAAAGAGGCTCAAAAACCCAATGAGGAGAGGAATGCCTTAAAAAGCCAAATTTGACAAATGGAAAAAGAATCTCAAAAGCTCACAGAGGAGAATAATTCCTTCAGAATTAGGCTGGAGCAAATGGAAGCTAGTGACTTTATGAGAAATCAAGATACTATTAAACAGATCCAAACAAATGAAAAAAATAGACGGCAATATGAAATATCTCATGGGAAAAACCACTGACCTGGAAAACAGATCCAAGAGAGATAATTTTAAAATCATTGGACTACCTGAAAGCCATGATCAAAAAAGAACCTAGAAATCATCCTTCAAGAAGTTCTCAAGAAAAAGTGTCCTAATATTTTAGAGCCAGGGGGCAAAATAGAGGTTGAAAGAATCCACAGATCACCTCTTGAAAAAGATCCCAAAAAGAAAACTCCTAGGAATATTATAGGCAGGTTCTGGAGTTCCCACATCAAGGAAAAAATATTACAAGCAGCCAAGAAGAAAAAACTTGAATATTGTGGAAACACAATCCGGTTAACACAGGATCTGGCAGCTTCTGCATTGAGGGATTTAAGGGCTTGGAATATGATATTCTGGAGGTCAAAGAAACTGAGATTAAAACCAAGAATCACCTACCAAGCAAAACTGAGTATCATGTTTCATGGGGGAAATATGGTCATTCAATGAAATAGAGGACTTTCAAGTATTCTTGATGAAAAAACCAGAGTTGAATAGAAAATATGAAATTCAGATACAAGAAGCAAGAGAAGTATGAGAAGGGAAACAGGGAAAAGAAATCATAAGGAATTTATCAAAGTTGAACTATTTACATTCATACATGGAAAAAAATGATAATTGTAACTTATGAAACTTTTCTCAGTATGAGAATAGTTGAAGGGAATATAAATGTGTGTGTGTACATGAATATATATGTCTATATAAGAAGGTATCTAGGCTATGAATACATATGAGAGTGTGTGTGTTTATATGTGTACAAGTATAGATAGACAGAGGGCACAGGACCAATTGAAGAGGAAGGGATGATACTTAAAAGGTCAAATTGAGATGTGAGAGAGGAATATAATGAAAGGAGATGGGGAGAGACAGAATGGGGTAAATTATCTCATATAGAAGAGGTAAAGGAAAATTGTTACCATGGAGGGGAAGAACAGGAAGGCAAAAGGGAATGGGTCAACCTTACTCTCATTGAATTTGGCTTAGGAAGGGAATGACATAGACACTAAATAGGGTGTTCACCATACAGGAGAGTAGGGGGAGAGGAGATGAGAGGCAGGATGATGGAGGGGTGGGCAAGCTTGGAGGGAGGTAAGTTAGAAGTAGAAACCTTTGAAAAGGGAGAGGGTCAAAGTAGAGAAGAAAACAAGTGAGGGCAGGATAGGATGGAGGGAATATAGTCAGTCTTTCACAATATATCCACTATGGAAATGTTTTGTGGTAGCTACATGTGTACAACCTATATCAAGTTGTGTATCTTCCCAGTAAGGGTGGGTGATGAGGGAGGAAAGGAAAGAATCTGGAATTCAACGTTTTAAAATTAAATGTTTTTAAAAATTGTATTATTATTTTTTTACATACAACTGGGAAATAGGATATACAGGCACTGGGGTATAGAGATCCATCTTGCCCTACTGGAAAGTAGGAGGAGGATGGGGGAGGATATAGGAGAGAGCAGATTGGGGGAGGGGGTATACAGTGGGATCGCTGTTTTAGGGTGGTGGGTAGGGGAAAGACGGGGAGAAAATTTGCAGCTCAAAATCATGTGGAAATGAATGATGTAAACTACAAATAAACATACAATTTAATTTTAAAAAAAAGGACCTGAGGCCAGAGGCACCCCACCCCAAGCCCCAGAATTAGAGGTCATTATAATAATAGCCTGCTAAAAATGTTAAATAAATAAATAAAAATGAGTAAGCAAAGAAGAAAAAACCCAACCATAGATAGTTGTTATGGCATCAGGGAAGAATGGAATTCATTGTCAGAGGAGCGTACTGGAGCCAAAAAAGCCTCTCCAACCCCAAAGAGTAATATCAAATGGCTACCTGCCCTAAAAGAGTTCTGCAAGGAACTTAAAATAGACTATAAAAAAATCAAATAAGAGAGACAGAGGAAAAGTTAGGGGAATGTAATGGAAATGCAGATTTAAAGATCTTCCCTGCCCCTAGCTTAAGTGCACCTGGAGCCTGTGGTGGGAGGCTTGTTTTTCAGGAAAGCCCACACCTTGATACTTTGTGACTGGGCAGTGGGTCAAGGAGGTTGTTACATTCTCTGAGCCAAGAGAAGGCTATATAAGCCCTGAGGAGAGGCTTTGCTTTGGGGCTCACTTTGAGAAGTGTTGTGTGATTTGATCAGATGAGACTCTGGGAAGCCGTTGTTGAGAGCCCCCCGGCTTTGAAAACCCAGATGTTGATGCTTCCCTCTCTGGTAACTGTGATTTGATATTGATAATGGTTGGACAGTTTGGAAGCCTGTCTGTTTGATCTGTCTGTAACTCTGAAGTTCGGGGTGCTGACCTTTTCCCCCTGAACTAAATGATATATGTTTGTTTGATTAAAGTAAGCTTGTTAACCCATTTTGAGTTGCTTTCCTTTACAAAAGCAGATCTAAGAACCTGTGTTGGCAGCTACCCTGGGGATATTGGGGTGCTTGCTGCTACAGAGAAAAAATAAGAAAATCAAAGAAAGGCATGAAAATTAGGTAAAGAAAATCACCCAGTTGGAAAAGGAGATCCAGAATCTTGCGGAAAAAAACAACTTCTTGAAAACTAGAATTGGGCAATGAGAAGTGAATGATGTTCTATCAAGAAAGAACATAAGAAAACAAAAAGAATGAAAAAGTAGAAAAGAATGGGAAACATCTCAAAAGAAAAACCACTGATCTGGAGAGCAGCTCAAGAACAGAGTAATAAGAATAATCGGGCTGCCTTAAAGCAATTATCAAAAAAATAAAAGAATTTTCATATAATAATACAAGAAACCAAGAAAATCACCATTCACGGGACTTGCAGGAGCCAAGATGGCAGGGTAAGAAGTAAGCTGCTCTCACTCTCCCTTATTGACCTCGAAAAACCCAGAAAATATTACCCCATGAAGAACCATGGAATGGTGGATTCAGCAGAAAGATAGGGCGATGCAGTCTTTTAGTCCAGGAAGCTTTAGGGATTAATGGGAAAGGACCCTTTGTCTCTTGTGGAAAGAGAGCAGCACAGGTCAGGAGGAGTCCCAGCAAGGCCCACCTTGGCAAACCAAAAGGAGATCCTGAGCCCCAGGGTGATGGAACAGGCAAGATTTGATACCAGGACCGCCACAAGTGCCTTATCACAGGCATGGGAACCAGTAGACTCCAGCAGCCAAACCTCCCTATGCTTCAGCACAACTCCAGGAAGCAAAACTGTAGGCAGGTAGGCATTCTCCAGCATCTGGTGATTCAGAGCAGATACTGTCCAGGAGCCAGACTTCCCTCCACCTGGAAACCTTCAGTGTTGCTGACCCTAACTCAGCAACAGGTAAACTGCCAGACCCCTACAGCCTCCAGCTGCCAGTACCTGAGTCCCCAGCACACAAAGCCAGGCACAAGGTCCCTGACACCCAGCAAAAGAAGCTTGGGTCAGTGGCCCCTGTGCTCCATCAGGAGAGCTCAACTCTAAAAGCCAACACCATCAACAAAAAGCAGAAACAGACAATGACCATAGACTCTTACTATGCAGACAGGGAAGAGCAAAACCCAAATTCTGAAGAGGACAACATTGTCAGTGTATCCACATCTGAAAACTCAAAGGGGAATATAAACTGGTCTCAAGCCCAAAGAGCCTTTTTGGAAGAGCTCAAGAAGGATTTTAAAAGACAAATAAGAAAGGTAAAAGAAAGTTTTGGAAAAGAAATGAGAGGTATGCAAGAGAGAGTCAACAGGCTTGAAAAGAAAGGACAAAAATGGATTGTAGAAAGCAAATCTTAAAAAAATAGTGTTGACCAAGTGGGGAAAAGTACACTGAAAAAAAAAAAAAACCAACTATTTAAAAAGAGAAATTGGCCAAATAGAAAAGGAAGTACAAAAGCTAATTGAAGACAAGAAGTCCTTAAAAATTAGAACTAAGGGGCAGCTAGGTGCGTCAGCCCTGGAGTCAGAAGGACCTGAGTTCGAATCTGGCCTCAGACACTTAATGCACACACAAACAAAAAAACCTAGCCGTGTGACCTTGGGCAAGTTACTTAACCCCAACTGCCCTCCAAAATGCAAAAAAAAAAAAAAAAAAAATTAGAACTAAGCAAGTAAAAGCTAATGATTCTCTGAGACATTAAGAAACAGTCAAACAAAATCAACAGAATGAAAACATAGGTGAAAACGTAAAACGCCTCATTGGAAAAATGACTGATTTGGAAAATAGATACAAAAGAGATAATTTAAGAATTATTGGTCTACCTGAAACCTATGGGCAAAAAAAGAGCCTGGACAGCATGTTTCAAGAAAGAATCAAGGGAAATTTCCTTGGTATCCTAGAACCAGAGGGTAAAATAGTGATTAAAACAATCCACCTGTTACCTCCTGAAAGAGATTCCAAATCAAAAATGCCAAGGAATATTGTAGCCAAATTCCAGAATTACCAGGTCAAAAAGACAATACTGCAAGCAGTCAGAAAAAAACAATGTAACTATCATGGAACCACAGTCAGGATTATGCAGGACCTTGCAGGTTCTACATTAAAAGACTGGAGGGCTTGGAATATGATATTCCTTAAGGCAAATGAGCTTGGGTTAAATCAAGGATCAGCCACACAGTGAAATTAAGCATAACCTTTCAGGAAAGGAGATGGACATTCAATGAAATAGGGAGTTCAACAGAAAATTTGATCTTCTAATGCAAAACTCAATAGAGGCATAAAGAGGTAAACAGGAAAGAGAAAGACTGCTTACATGCCTACAAGGGAAGATGCTGCATGTAACTCTTAAGAACTATATCTTTATCAGGACATTTAGAAGAGGTATACATAGACAGAGGGCATGGGTGTAAGCTGACTTTGAAGTGATAATTAAAAATCCAATTAAATGGTGAAAGGGATTGTACTGGGAGAAGAGGAAAGAGGAGGCAGAAAGGAAATTACATCACATGAAGAGGCACAAAGACCTATTCCAGTAGAGGGAAAGAAGGGAGGGAGATGAGCATTGTTTGAACTTTACTCTCATCAAATTTGGCTCAAAGAGGGGCTATCATACACAGGTAGGTATAGAAATCTAACTTGCCCTATAGGAAGTAGGAGGGGAAAAGGGAAAGGGGATAGAGAGGAGAAAGGGTGGTTAGAAGGGAGGGAAGAAGTAGTGAGGGAAAAGAGAAAGAAAAGGGAGTAGAAAGAAAGGGAGGGCAGAGTGAGGGAGGTGGTGGTCAAAAGTAAAACTCTAGTGAGGAGGGAAAGGGAGAAAAGCATAAACAGGGGAGGAAATAGAATGGAGAGAAAGACGCAAATAGTAATCATAACTGAATGTTATAAACTCTCCCATAAAACAGAAGTGGATAGCAGAGTGGATTAAAAAACATGATCCTACAATATGTTGTTTACAAGAAACACATCAGAAGCAGAGAGATACACATCGAGTAAAGGTAAAAGGATGGAGTAGAATATATTATGCATCAACTGAAGTAAAAAACAAAAAAAGCAGGGATAGCACTCCTGATATAAAACAAAGCAAAAGCAAGAATAGATCTAATTAAAAGAGGGAAGGAAGGAAACTACATCCTGCTAAAAGGGACCATAGACAACGAAGTAATATCATTACTAAACATATATTCACCAAATGGTAAAGCACCCAAATTCTTAGAGGAGAAGTGAAGGAAGTTATAGGAAGAAATAGGCAACAAAACTATACTAGTGAATGACTTCAACCTCCCCCTCTCAGAACTAGATAAATCTAACCATAAAATAAACAAGAAGTTAAGGAGGTGAATAGAATTTTAGAAAAGTTAGATATAGTAGGCTTCTGGAGAAAACTGAGTGGAGGGAGAGAAGAATATACCTTTTTCTCAGTAGTACACTTACACAAAATTTGACCATGGATTAGGACATAAAAACCTCACAATCCACTGCAGAAAAGCAGAAATGGTAAATGCATCCTTTTTAGATCATGATGGAATAAAAATTACATGCAATAAATAGCCATGGAAAGAGACTAAAATTTAATTGAAACTAAATAATCCAATCCTGAAGAATGAGTGTGTCAAACAATAAATTATAGAAGCCATTAATAACTTCATAAAAGAGAATGACAATTAGACAACATACCAAAACTTATGGGGTGCAGCAAAAGCAGTACTTGGGGAAAGTTTTATAACTCTCAATGCTTACATGAATAAAATAGAGAAAAGGGAGATCAATGAATTGGGCATGCAACTAAAAAGCTAGAAATAGAACAAATTTAACATCTCCAATTAAATACCCATTTAGAAATTCCAAAAACCAAAGGAGAGATTAAAAAATTGAAATTAAGAATAGTAATGAACTTTGATTTTTAAAAAGAAAAACTAAAATCAGATTATGAGTATCAAAAATGTAAAAGATTAATTTACTACCAATAAAGAGGAAATTAAAACAATTATTAGGACCTAATTTGTCCAATTGTCTGCCAAAAAAATTTGACAATCTTAGCAAAATGGACGAATATTTACAAAAATATAAATTGCCCAGATTAACAGAAGAGGAAATAAAATATATAAATAACCCCAATTCAGAAAAAGAAATTGAACAAGCTACCACTGAACTCCCTGAGAAAAAATCTCTAGGGCCAGATAGATATACAAGTGAATGCTACCAAATATTTAAAGAACAATTAATTTCAATACTATATAAATTTTTGGGAACAAATATGGCACTGATACCTAAACCAGGAAGAACCAAAACAGAGAAGGAAATTATAGACCATTTTCCTAATGAATATAGATTTTAAGGAAAATATTAGCAATGAGATTACAACTTATCTAATGCCCCAACAGATAATACACTATGACCAGAATCTGTACCAGGAATGCAGGACTGGTTCAATATTAGGAAAACTATCAGCAAAATTTACCATATCGATAACAAAAATAACAAATCATATTATCTCAATAGATGCAGAAGAGGCTTTTGACAAAATACAACACTCATTCCTATTTTAAAAAATAAAAAACACTAGAGAGCATAGGAATAAATGGAGCCTTCTTTAAAATGATAAGTAGCATCTATTGAAAACCACCAGCAAGCATTTTATATGATGGGGATAAACTAGAAGCATTTCCAATGAGATCAGGGTGAAACAAAGATGTCCATTATCACCCCTCTTATTCAATTTGGTACTAAAAATGTTAGCATTAGCAATAAGAGAAGAAAAAGAAATCGAAGGAATTAGAATAGGCAAAGAAGAAACAAAGCTGTCACTCTTTGCAGATGATATGATGGTGTACTTAGAGAATCCTAGAGAATCAAGCAAAAAACCTACTTGAAATGATGAACAACTTTAGCAAAGTTGCAGGATATAAATGAACCCACATAAATCAACAGCATTCCTATATATTTCAAGCAAGGTACAACAGTGAGAGAAAGAAAGAGAAATTCAATTTAAAGTTACTGTAGATACTATAAAATATTTGGGTGTCTACCTGCCAAACCAAACTATATAAACACAATTACAAAACACTTTTCATACATATAAAGTCAGATTTAAATAAATGGAAATATATCAGTTGCTCATGGGTAGGCTGAGCTAATAAAATAAAAAAGGCAATTCTACCAAAATTAATTTATTTATTCAGTGCTATACCAACCAAACTACCAAGAATTATTTTATAGAACTATAAAAAATGATAACAAAATTCATCCGGAAGAACAAAAGGTCCAGAATAACTAGGGAATGATTGAAAAGAAATGCTAGGAAAGGTGGCCTAGCCATACCAGATCTTAAATTGCATTATAAAGCAGCAGTCATCAAAACTACTTGGTATTATCTAAGAAATAGAGTGGTGGATCAGTGGAAAAAATTAGATACACAAAACAGTATTCAATGACTATAGCAATCTACAGTTTGATAAAATCACAGACTCCAGCTTCCGGAATAAAGACACACTATTTGACAAAATCTTCTGGGGAAACTGGAAAATAGTATGGCAAAAAATGGCATGGACCAGCATCTGACACCATACATCAAAATAAAGTCAAAACATGTTCATGATTTAGATCTAAAGACTGATACTATAAGCAATCTGGCTGCAGAACTTAATAAAAATTTTGACCAAAAGATCCAGGAAAAATATAAGATAAACATCAAAGACAAATTACAATGGATTCTATAAGGATAAATAATTTATTATTTACTATTTATACATGGAATATGCTTAATACATATGCTTAAGACCACCATTAGTAATTGGGTGATTTGAAAAAAAAAAATTGAAGAGCTCATTATAATATAGTGATGCCAAAAAGCAAAATTCTGTAGGAAAGGGTAAAAAGAGTAATTATCTTATGCAAATGAGACACAAGAGGAAGAACTAATATAGAGGAAACAGGTAGGGGTAGAGGACTGGTACTGCTGGAATCCTACTCTTATCAGTTCTGGGTTTAAAAGGGCATAACATACACATCTAGAAGGGTATAAAATTCTTCTAAATGTATAAGGAAATTAAAATGTGAGGAAAGAGAATGGGAGGTTACAGCAGAGTGAGTAAATTAAGATTTAGGAAAGTCTGGGAAGAAGAAAAGGGAGGCATACTCAGAGGAGTGGGGAAAAAAGCAGAGCGAGGGGAGAGGATAAGGAAGAGATTCTTTAAAAGGGTATGGAATAGGGAGGCAGTGGTTAGAAGTAGACTAGAGGAGGGACAGGGTAAAAAGAAGCTGAGAAGGATAATTGTGAGGAAAAATAAGATGGAGGAAAATACAAAAATACTAATTATAATTTTGAATATAAAAGGGATTAATTCAACCATAAAATGGAAAGAATAACAGAATGATGACTAGCCGTGTAACCTTGAGCAAGTTACTTAACCCCAATTGCTTTAAAAAAAAAAAAAGAAAAACAGAATGGATTATAAATCAGAATCCAACAATATGCTGCTTACAAGAAAGGCATTTAAAAATGAGAGATACACACAGAATTAAAATAAAAAGCTGGAGCAGAATGTATAATACCTCAGTCAATGCAAAAAAGCAGGGAAAGCAATCATGACATCAGACAAAGTGAAAATTTTAAAAGATTTAATTAAAAGACATAAACAGGGAAACTATGTTATCATAAAAGGCATCATAGATTGTTGTTGTTGATGATGTTGTTGTGTCTGTCCTTCATTCTAGAAGAGGACCATGACATCAAGGAAATGACATAACTTGCAGTTGACTTTAATTTGAGTGAAGGAGGGCTGTGCAAGGTCACCAGACTCACTTTTTCCCCCAGAGCCTTCCAATATTAAATAAATTATTTGGAAGAATGGGCAAAGAAGGGATCCTACCAAACTACTTTTATGAAATACATATGATACTGATCCCTAAGCCAGGAAAATTAAAACACAGAAAGAAAATTATAGAACTATTTCATTAATGAATATGGCTGCAAAAATCCTAAATAAAATATTATCTAAAAGATTACAACATATTATAAATGCTATACATTATGACCAAGTGGGATTCACACCAGTGATGGTTTAACATAAATAAAACTATTAACATAATTAATCATATCAATGATAAAAATAATGAAAACATATGATAACGTCAATAGGTGTGGAAAAAGCATTTGATAAATTACAACATTCATTTCTATTGAAAACACTTGAAAGTATAGGAATAAGTAGACTTGTCCTTATATTTATAAGAAGCATTTACCTAAATCCAATAGCAAGCATTATTTGTAATGGGGATAAGCTAGAAGCCTTCCTAGTAGGATCAGGTGTGATTAGATTGGAAATGCCAGCAATAGCATTAAGAATAGAAAAAGAAATAGAAGGAATCCGAATAGGGAATGATTTTATAGATGAAATGATGATACACTGGAACTGAGAATCTGGAACTGAAAACAAAAATTAAACAGAACCTTTGCAAATTTAAAAATAAAATGAATAAAATTGAAAAATAAAACGAAATGCAATCTCACCTCCTGCAGGAAGTCTTTTTCTCTTCCCTTTCTTGTTAGTGACTCTGCTCTGAGATTCTCTCCATTTCATTTGGTCGAAATCTTGTTTGGATGCTCTGTCCCCCATTAGACTGTCACCTCTGCATGGGCAGAGACTGTCTTTTTTGCCCTCCTTTCAATGCCAAGTTTAGTACATTGCCTGGCAAACAGGAGAGCTCCATAAATATTTGTTGACTGGATGGTTTGGGGGGAATCAAAGAGTCTAAGAACAGGAGAGGGGCTTTGACTTCCTGTCCATTATACAGAGGGAGAATTCACAAGGGCAGGGACTAGGCCAAATCTCAAACTGAGCCACCCAGACTTCCCTGCCCACAAGCCCAACCCACTCCCATGGATGAGGGATAAGCCACAAAGGGGAAGGAGTTTCTCCTCTCCCCAGCAGGGCAGGAGATTGGGTAACTTGGAGCAAGACCAGCCCTGACCACACCCTGAGCTGATGACTCTCTACTAAGCAGCTCAGGGGTCTACCCTGTCACCAGCCCTTGGGGCCACAATGGCCCCCACACTCTCTGCCCTGCTCTGCTTAGGTAAGTCCTAGGACATGGGAGAGCCATGGCCTTCCAGAGCTAGGAGGAAGCTGAAAATCACTGCACTACCCCTACTCCCCCATCTTACAGAGCAGGAAGCCAGGGTCCAGTGAGAAGGGGCACAGCCAGGACAGTAGCCCAGGTCTCCTGGTGTCTGGCTGCTCCCTCTGCCTCCAGCCCCCAGGCAGGGGCTCTGGGTCCCCCTTCCCTTGGCCCCCAGGGTTGTTGACAAGGATGTGGGTTCTGGGCCTGGGAGCTGAGTCTAACACAGAGCTGCTCCTACAGGGCTGTGTCTGTGCTGGGGGATCTGGGCACAAGAGGGTAAGTCCTTTCCCCAAATGCCTCCTGTCCCCGCTCTCTGGTCTGCACTAAGAGCTGTCCTCAGCCAGGGGCAACAGAAGATGGGGCTCTGGGAGGGGGCCTAAGGGTGGAATCGGGGCTGAGGGACACCCTCTGGGCTCTAATTCTCTTCCAGGCACATTGCCCAGACCCTCCCTCAGGGCTGAGCCAGGCTTGGTGATCCCCCTTGGGGAGCCTGTGTCCCTCTGGTGTGAAGGGCCCCCTGGGGCTCTCTGGTACCATCTGAAGAAGGGAGACTATCAGTATATGGAAAAGTCCCCAGCTGGGAGGGCAGCCCAGTTCCTCATCTCTCACATGGCAGCAGGCACAGCTGGGAGTTACCAATGTCTCTACAGAAGCCAATCAGCATGGTCAGAGGCCAGTGACCCCCTGGAGCTGATGGTGGCAGGTACAAGGAGACCCCACCCCACACCTCTGCCCCAGCCTCAGACTCTGGGACCAGTCAGGGCTGGCTCTGGGTCCCCTGCATCCCCAAAACCCTGCAGCCTCTGACTCCCCTGAAGGCAAGAAAGGGAGAGGAGGCTGGATGTGCTACTTCTCTGTCCCTCTCCCAGCTCCAGCCTGGGCACAGGGAGGGGAGGACTGTCCCTGTTCTCACTCCAGACTCTCCTCCTTCTCCTCCCCCAGGTCAATATGACCCACCCTCTCTCTCAGCCCTGCCCAGCTCCCAGGTGGCCTCAGGACACAATGTGACCCTGCAGTGTCAGTCAGAGGTGTGGAATGACATGTATGCCCTGTACAAGGATGGAGACCAGATCAGCCAAGGCAAGGCCCAGACCCATGGAAGGGGGTCTCTGTCCAGCTTCTCCATCCTGGCTGTGACCACTGCTCAGGAAGGAACTTACAGATGCTACACCTTTCACAGCTACAGACCCCATGAGTGGTCATTCCCCAGCAATGCTGTGGAGCTCAGGGTCACAGGTGAGGGAGCCCAGCCCCCCCATTTCCCCATCCTCCTCAGCTCCTTCACTGGCCCTGGGGGCACCACCCTACCTGCTCAGGGCCCTTCCCCAGGGGACCCCAGGGCCAGGAGGGCTGAGGGAGGAGGAGGCTCAGAGGGAGGGGATGGAGAGTCTGGGCAATGGGTCCTGTTCAGAGAATGCAGCCAGTGAGGCCTCTCCTCCCTGGCCCCTCTAGATTCATTCTGCACTCTAATCATACCCAGTGTCCCCCTTCCCCCACCCCCTCAGTGATATTCCCATGGATGAAGATTATCTGTCTACGGGGCACAGTGGGGGGTGGGGGCTGGAGCCTGCACCTGGTGGAGGGCAGGGTGTGACCGAGGTGGCAGCCGCTGGCCTTCTCTCTTCCTCTTACCGGGAAGCCCCAGGTTCTGCCATCTTCCCCAGCCTCGGGTAACCACGAGGACGGAGGCAGGAGAAGCCTCGTCCCTCCCTCCCCTTGGCCAGGCTCCCATCTTCCAGACAGGACAGTGAGGCCCCCAGAGCATAGGGCCCCAGGTCTCCAGACCCTCTGAGTTTCCCCTGGGGCCCGGATCTTCACTGAGTAACTGAGCAGTCCCCCTGTGGGATGGAGGGAGGCAGGGCGGGGTTTGCAGTCCGGATCCAGGTTGTCCTCTCTCCTCTAGCCTTTGCAGCAGCTGTGTCCCAGGACTTTCCTCCCAAGACTCACCTCCTACACAGTCTTTCTTGAAATCCCCCTTCACTTCCTCAACATGTGACGTAGGTGCTGCTGTCATCCCCATTTTACAGATGAAGAATCTAGGGCAGAGGTGAAGTGACCCCACGGTCACACACAAGGTCTGAGGATAGACTGGAACTCAGATCTTCCTGCCTCCAAGTTTGTGGCTCTATCCAGGGAGCCCTCCTCTACTTGGTGGCCTGGCCGGCTGGGGCTGACCTTCTTTCCCCTACTTGGCCTTTTTCCTGGCTCGACTTGAAAACCAGTCTCACCCCTTCCCCCCCTTCCTGACCCCCATCCCTCATAAACGAGTTTTCTTGTCTTCCTTTCCATTGCCGATAAGGCCTTGATTCATTTGTCCTTGATCAGAGGATTGCACCCCAGAGAACATAAGCCCACTGAGGACAGCAGAGCCTCCTTGCATCCCCTGGGCCCCACCAGCACAAGGCCAGGCCCTTAGCAAGGGCTTAAGCAAAGTGCATGGATCCAATTGCTGGATGAGCCTGTGGCCCCGACAAGGACCAGAACAGCACTAACTCTACCCACTCTCCCCTTGGTCTTCCTCTTCAGCTTCCCCAGGTCTCCCAGCAGCCATCTCAATGGGCATCTCAGCATTGCTGCTCCTGCTCTTCCTCCTCCTCCTCGTCCTCCTCTGTCATAGACGCTGGCAGCATCATGCCAGGCTCAGTGAGTTCTTGGGGCTGGGACCACCTGGGCTGAGGGCCTGATGGGGGGGAGCTGAGTCCCACTAAAGCCTGGCTCTCACTCTCCTTACAGGGAATGGAGGCAGAGAGGCCGAGGTCAGGAAGACCCCCAGGAGGTAGGCCCCCCCAGACACAACCCAATTCCCCCAGACCCTCCCCCCACCTCCCCTGCCCACCTTCCCAGACCTTCCCCTAACTTTCTGTGCCTTCTTGCTCCCCAGCTCTGACCCAGAGGAGACCCCCCTGGAGGAGACCCTGTGTGAGTGAGAGGGGCAGGGGCAGGGAGCCTGGGGGGCCAGAGGGAAGAGCCTGGTCCTGGGCAGAGCCAGGGGCCTGGCCCCTCATGCCTTGTCCTCTTGTCTCCAGATGCTGCTGTGAATGACAGGCAGACAGAGGAAGCCCCACAGGAGGACCCTGCTGTGAGTCACTCACCCATCTCTCCTGGAGGGAGAGGCTTCCCAGGGACCCCCACAGGTGGGAGGGGTCAGGGTCCTTCCCCCTCCTCAGCCCTTCTGCCCCTTGTCCTCCCTCCATCTCCTCCTGCCAGGATCCAGAGAGTGAAGGCCCTCAGGAAGTGATGTATGCCCAGCTGAACCTCAACAGTCTCAAGGCTGGGGCCCAGGACCCTCCCCACTCTGGACCAGAGGATCCCAGCCTCTATGCTGCCCTGAGGTGAGCTCAGCTTGAGCCTAGGGGAGCCCAGGAGGAAGAGGCCCCTCCCTTACAGACACGTGAAGCTACCAGTTGTGGATTGGGAAGCCTTCAGGCACCTGAACCACAAGATGAATGACCCCAGCTGGGCAAACCCGAGCTGCAGACTGTTGTGTGCCTTCCTTTGTACCTGAACACTTGGCTATTGGCTCAGCACAGTGTATGCACTTAAAAAAGCATTAATTCAGCACTTCCTGCATGCCAAGCACTAGAGACAGGGGAAACCGTCCAGCTGAACTTGGAAAGGCCTGCATCCTCCTCAACATTTCCACTCTGAAAACATCTCCATTTCTTAGGCCAAACCATTTTCTGTGCTAAGGATCCCGGCGGAGAAAACTCTCAATACTGGGCATGAGACCAGCTATGTGACCCTGCCAAGTCCCTTAGCCAGACGCAGTTTCCCCATTTGTCAAATGGAGACACCTCCCAGTTGGGAGGATGAAATGAGATCATTGGAAAAGTGCCCAGCACTGTGCGTGCTGCGCACACAGGGCGATTTGGAGGTCTCAGGTACTGTGGCTACATGGGAGGGGGTTTCCTTTGCAGGGATGACCAAGGCATTGGGTGGTCTCCCAGCACCATCCCCTCTAGCACTTACCATTAAGGCCTTCCCATGCCCCCGGGATCCAGTACCAAAGGGGACCCTTCCTAGCCCTGTCCCCTCCTCCCTGGGTTTCTCACATTCCATCCCTCTGCAGTCCTGGGAACCGTTACCCCCTGATAAGGACGCTCAGGGTCTTCTCCCCCAGGTCCCCACCTCCTCCGCGTCTCTCGGAAACCTTAAACGAACCCATCCCCTCTTCACTCCTGAGACTTTTCTTATTTATCCGGTGTTTGCCCCGCCTCCCCCCTAAAAGTCCTGGCTTGTCCAGCCTTTCCCTGCCAGGATGACCAAGGTGTGGTGGCAGGAGTCATCTGCTGGACCATGCCCAGAGCAGCTGTTGCTGGTTCCCACCAGGCTCCTTTCTTCAGATCCCTGCCCCCAGGGATGGCAGCCAGTCTCTGTGGGAGTGGTTTGACTTACAGGCCCACCCTAGCACCACCGCCGCCCCCAGGCCGCCCCCAGGCACGGCCACCATCTCCCTCTGGCCAGGGAATGAGGCTCCAGCCACTTAAGTCAAAGAGCTTTATTCCAAAGTGGCAAGCTTGGGGGGAGGGGTGCATTTAATCTTCCTCCTCGTCGTCACCGGTTCCCGCCCCTCCCTGGCCCTTCTTGGCATTCTTCCTCTTGACTCTGCCAGCCCGGCCGCCGCCATAGGGCGAGCGCAGGGAGAAGTCGATGTGCTTCTGGGAGTCAAGCCGCACGATGAAGGAGGGGATGTTCACCACCTGCTTTCGGACCCTGCAAGAGAATTGAGGGGCTGCCCAGGAGGACGCAGGGCTCGGCCCGCTCCCGAGCGCGGTGGACAGCTGTCCCCCCTCCCTCCTGGAACCTCACCTGGGCTGCCCCGCACCTGAGCGCCGCCTTCACAAGGTGTACGGCTGAGCCGCAGTGAGCCTTGCGCAGGACTTGGGGAGGGCGTGATCGCCGGCTCAGCCGGGGACGGCCCCTGTGTGGTCACAAGGAGGCCGGGGGCGGCCCCGGGGGGAGGGGAGGGGCGGGGCGCGGCCGCACCTGATGTGCCTCTGGCGGATGAGAACGCGCGCGTGGTGGATGGACTTGGCCAGGCCCAGCTTGAAGACCTGGGTCTGCAGGCGCCGCTCCAGGAAGTCCTCGATCTTCAGGCCCAGAATGTAGTCCAGCTTCATCTTGCCCTCGTCCAGGACGCCGATGCGCACCAGGCGCCGCAGCAGGGCGTTACCTGGGGAAGGGCGGGGCATTCTCCATCCTCTAAGAGCTGAGGGCCCGCTGCGGGGGGCCTTCCCCCCAAGGGCCCAGGGGAGGAGCGATGCTGGGGCAGGTCGAGGTGGGGGGGCGGGGAGCTCTCGCTCCCCCAGGGGCATCGCTGCGGGGGGGCCTCCCCCCTCTAAGGTTCCCCCGGGGCGGGGCCACCCCGCCCCCCACCTTCAAACAGCCGCCGTGGGTCCTTCTCGTCCAGCGTGAGCAGCTCCCGCGCCGCCTTGCGGATCTTGGCCAGCGTGAACTTCACCCGCCACACCTCGCGCTTGTTGCGGAGTCCGTACTCGCCTGGGAGGGAGGGGAGCGGAGCACGTGGTGGAGGCGCCCTCCCGGCCGCCGGAGCCCCCCAGCCCCTCCACGGCACTGCGCTCACCGATCAGCTTTAGCTCCTGGTCCAAGCGAGACTTCTCGAACGGCCGCCGCGGCGTCACATACGTCTTCCGACACACCCAACTCCTGGCGACCGGCATTTTGGCCTAATAGGACGGTCTGGCACGCGCCTGCGCGTGGGGAAAAACACGCGGGCTCGGCAAGAGCGCTGCGGCGCCTGCGCGCGGCCCGGGGGAGGGGATCGGAGAGCAGGGAGAGCGCATGGGGACGAGAAGGGCCGGAGGCGTGCTCTGGCGGGGAGCGGGAGCCCGGGGCCGCCGCAAGGAGCTCCGAGCCAGTCCCTCTCCCTCCCGTACCCCGACACAGGGAACTCACCTCCTTCACGCTTCTCAATCCGCGAGGAAAGGTCTGGATGCGCAGGCGTGCGGCCCTTATAGCGTGGGGGCGGGGCTCGTGACGTCAGCGCGCCAGCGCGTCGCCGGCCAATCGGAGACGAGCGGACTCCAGCCTGGGCCTGGGTTTCTAGTTCTGCCCCGTCTGCGAGCCAAGCGCTCGAACCCCACTCGGCTCTCTGGCTTCCGGCTCTCGGGAGCGGGAATCTGAAAGTCGCAGCCGCCTAGTCCGCCCTCCCCCGGCCGAGAAGGTCGTCTGCTAGGTGATCATCTCCTGGGACGGGAAGTCGTGGCTAGGCAGCTCTTACGCACACGCAGCCTCCCGTGGCCTCTTGGCACCTTCCCCCCACACCCGGTGCAGCCCCCCAAGCCGTCATCGTGGGGCGATGGGGCCGTGCCCCACCCAGGGGGCACAGGCCGGGACCCCGACACCAAGCCTTGGGAATGACCCTGCTCCCCCAAGGAGGAGCCCTCCACCCAGGGCACAGGCCGGGACCCCGACCCCGTGACCCTGCCCCCCATGGAGGGGACCCCCAGCCAGGGTCAAGCTCCCGCAGGGACCAAACCTCCCGGACCCTTGGCTCAGCTTTCATCAGGGTTGGCCAGCAGTGGAGTCCCCACGAAGCGTGCTGGAGCCCTCCTCGCCCCTTCTGCCAGGTGTGTGACCTGGCTCCAGGGGCCTCCCCTCGAGGCAGAGCCGGAGCTCCACAGAGCACCTACACCGGGTGATCCCGGGCAGAGAGGAGCAGTGCCAGCGCTCCCTGGGGCACGGCCGCCAAACTGGGAGGCTGACCGCCACAGGGGCTGCCTGCCTGGCCGCTGTCCCCCCAGGACCAGGGCTCCTCTTAGTCCGACCCACCGCAGAAACCACCCCACACTCCAAGGCTGAGCTTCGGGCCCTCTCCCCCCCCCCCCCACCCCCAGGGGCCCGTGGTCTGGGACCTATTGTTGGCCAATCCAAGAGAGCCTGAACGCATTAGGGTTAAGGCCGGTCCTCAAGAAAGAAAAAGGTTTGAGGCCACTGGACCCATATGGTTCCAGAGAAAAGCAAAGCCGGTGACTTTGCACAGCCCTGCCTCACTTCAGTTCACTTGCATGTCATGGCATCACCTCCCTGATGTCATGGTCTTCTCGTAGAACCAAGAGACAACCAGCTGAAGCTGGCAATCTGGTCCCACAGCCTCAGGCTACATCTCCCCATCACCTCCAGTCATCTCTCTAGAGCTGGTCTCCCCATCCCCTTCCCAGCTCCTCAGCAAAGCGGCCCCGATGGACATGGGTAGCCTGCCTGTGGGATTGCAGGCCATGGGACCTTGGCTGAAGTGGGCTGTTCTCCCTATAGACTGGAGGAATGTGCTCCTCGGATGGAATTCCTCAACCGGAGCCCATGATGTTGGGACTATAAAACCACAAACACTCCACCTGACACTTAGTCTGATTTATGTTTGAGAAAGCTCACTTCATGATTCTCTGACTTCTCAGTACCATATGTGGGTGCATGTTCCCTGGAGAGCACACTGGACACACACACACACACACACGTGAACAAATGTATCTGCTCAATCAATTTACTTTAAAATAAAGGGCATATTTTCTTCAACTAAGATATTTAGTCACCTTCAGTGATAAGGTTTCTTTTCATACATTATGAGTGGATTGTTTAGTCATGTCTGACTCTCCCTGACCCCATTCGGGGTTTGCTAGACAAGGATAATGGAGTGGCTTGCCGTTTCCTTCTCTGGCTCATTTTATGGATGGGGAAACTGAGGCAAATTGGGTCAACTGACTGGCCTAGGGTCACACAGCTACTGCACCAGAGGGCAGACGAACTCAGGAAGACTAGTCTTCCTGATTCCAAGCCCAGTGCTCTATCCGCTGCTCTACCTAGCTGCCCAACCGTCATGAAGGGAAGATTTTAAAAAATTGCTACCTGGGCAAAGGGTTTTTTTTTTTAACTGCCAAGATATTAAAATCTAACAGCTAATATTCACATTGGGCTTTAGCTAAGATTTAGCACTAGAGGGAACCTTGGAGGTCATGGAATCCAAGCCCCTTACAGACGGGGAAACTGAGGCCCAGGGAAGGAAAGGGACTTGCCCAGGGTCACATGGGTAGGAAGCAGCAGAAACAGGATTTGAATTCAGGACCTCTCCAAATCCAGCAGTTTCTACTTCCTCCCCTCCATGAACTCATTTGACTTCCACAGTAATCAATCAACAAACATTCATTAAGCTCCTACTGGGTACCTAGCCCATGTATACCTGCATCCATTCTACTGGAGAGATGCATATGTGGACATATGTGTATATGTCATGTATATACATACACCTGCATCATATAGTTGTGTGTAAACATCCACATCCACATATAGTCTATATAAGAATAAATAGGTGATTTAGGAGGGGGTGGGCACTAGCCATTGAGAGGGTGGAGAAAAGCCACCGGGCTGAGTGAGGAAGAAAAATGGATGCCAAAAGGCAGGGGTGAAGAGGGGGCCCATTCCAGACCTGAGGAAAGGGGTCAAAGGCAGTAATGTGCAATAAGTCTGGCCTCTGGAAGAGAAGGGCTTTAAATGACAAAGGAGTTGATTCTAGATCCTAGAAACAAAAAGGAGTGAACAGAAGCCTTGGCATGGTCCTCAGGCCCAAGCCTTGCCCACCTTGGCTGCAGAGTACCCAGATCATGGAGGATGTGAGAGGGATCACAACTGGAGCAGGAAGGGGTGAGAGTGAGGGGGACATGACTAACCCTGGGGCAGCATACAAAACTGGCCTCAGGACACTCCCTAGCTGCCAGACCCTGATCATTTCAGATCCTAAATGTTTGCCTGTCTCCTCATCTGCAAAATGAGCTGGGGAAGCAAATAGCAAAATGTTTCAGTATCTTTGTGAAGAAACCCCCAAACAGGTCACAGAGAGTCGAATGGGACTGAATGCTCAGGTGAGCAGGCCATCTCTGCTCAGAGAATGCTCCGTGTCCACAGCGGGGCAAACAGGACAGCTAAGGGCCCTGACTCTACCACGAGAAGAAGGTAACAGTAACAAAATAATACTAGCATTTATATAGCACCTTTTATGTGCAGACACTTTACAATTACTTCAGCTGATCCTCACCACAACCCTGGGAAATGGGGCCAGGATTATCCCCATCTTACAGATGAGGAAACCAAGGCAGAACAAGGTGAAGTGACTTGCCCAGGGTCACACAGCTAGGAAGTATCTGAGGGCTGGTTAGAAATCAGGGCTCCCTGACTGCCCTCCTGGCACTGTAACGTTTAGCTGCCTCCAGGATCAAGGTCTCTCCTACATAAAGTGACCGGGGAAGAGGAAACTTGGGGGAAAACCGAGTCATCTTGTTCCTTGGAGGACAGATTAGGTTCCTTCTGCTCCGCAACCAAGAGTCTCCAATTCTGAATCTAAGCAAGTCCCAGACCCCTCTGGTAAAATGAGGATTCCCCCCCACACTGCTGTCTCTGTTTTAAGGAGAGGAAACTGAGGGTGGAGGGTAAGACTGATAAATCCCTAGAGTGCTGGAGCTGACTCAGACTCCTGGGAGTGTCTGGCCCCAGGAACGAGGCACCACAAAGCTCTGGTTCATCCAGAGATTTTAATTCCACGGAAACAGTCAATGGTGGCCCTCCACACTCCTTCCCCAGCCCAGAGGCTTGGCTTCTCCAGGTGAAATTCATGGGGACACCCTTAAGTTCAAGGGTATCTGGGATACAGATGAGGGGTAGGGTCACACAAGGAATCAGGGGCCCAGGTCCTGTGGCTCAGCCCAGGGCTCCTTCCCTCTTCCTTCTCTGGTCACGGCAGGCCAGCCCACTGCAGGGAGGTGTAGGCCACAGAGCCATCAGACTGAGGAGAGCAGAGAAGCAAGGTCTTTCGTACATTGGTCCCAAGACGGCCAGCAGAGACAAGGTCTGGCAGGGGGAGAGGGTCCCCAGGGGCACAGCACTGGGCCACAAAGTGGGCATGGAAGCGAAGAGGGTCACCTGGGATCAGAGAGAAAAGAGAAGTGAGGTGGGTAAAGGAGACAACCCCAATTTCATCTGTTTTCTCAATCCTACCTCCACCCACCCCAACCAGTGAGGTCACCAACTACACAGAGCACAAAGCAGAGCCAGCAGGAAAGAGAAAAGCTGCTAAGCTGAGTGAGGAAGAAAAACGGGTCCCAAAAGGCAGGGGTGAAGAGGGGGCCCATGGGAAGTTTTAGGGTAGTGCCAGAGGAAAGGGGTCAAAGGCAGTAACGTGCAATAAATCTGGTTCATTCAGGACAGCTGAGGAAACTTGAAGCCTGGAAAAAGCATGAGGAAGGGGGGAGAGTCAGAGCTGTCAATAAGGCTTGAAGGGGTAGCCTGGATGAGCGCAGAGATCCAGTTCCACAGCGGTCACCCAGCTCTTGCCTGGAGTCCCCCAGTAGCATGAGGCCATTCCTCTTGGCAACAGCTCTGATGGCTTAGGAAGTTCTTATGACATCAATCCCAAATCTATTTTTCTGCAACTCCTCCCCCAAACTCCATCCCCACACCCATTTTACAACGGGGAAAACCGAGGCCCAAAGGAGATCAGGGCCTTGCTTGGGGTAAAATTGTTAGACCTAGTCTTAGAGAAATAAGAAAAGAAGGGGGGGCCTGTTGAGCATGGGGACTTTTGTGTTTCCACCCTACCCCACCCCATATATATCACAGGCATCAGAGCTAGACCTAGAACATTTGGGCTACACCTGAAGGGACCATGAGGCAAAGAGGGTGGGGGAGAATCAGCTCACCTGGATAGACCAGAAAGTCACCCCCAAACTTGCCCCCGGAGGTGAGGAAGTAGCCCCTTTCCCACAGATCCTTGTAGACTCGGTACCGAAGCTCATGGGCTGGCTTCCCAGCATGGGGCCAATCTGGGGATGGATGGTGCCAGTCCAGGGGCCTGGCCCAGGTGGATCTGGGCCGAGCTGTGGGTAGTTGGATTAGCATTGCAGTCTCTGGGAAAGGGGCCTGTGGCCCTGTTGGGGGATGGGGGGGAACCAAAGAGGGAGAGTTAGAGCACTGGCAGACACTCCCGGTCTCCTCCCCAAAGGTACCCCCCCCCCCACCTCACCTGCTTTCTCTCCTTGCTCTGCCTCCCGAGGCTCCCGCTGTTTCTTGGCCCGGCCCTTGGCAATATGTTCCGCCAGGTCCTCTAGACGCCTCCTCCGGGCCTCAGACGCCAGGGCTCGCTGCTCCTGGAATCCTGACTCCTGCTCCTGATGGTAAGCAGCCACAGCCTGGGGAAAAGGAAGAAGGGAGAAGCTTGCTGCAGCTAGGGACCCAGGTACTGGGGCTCCACCCCCCGCATCCCCACCCCGCGGGTTCCAGGCTCTCCGCCCCCCTAGCCTCTCCAGCCCTCCCCGGGTCCCAGCCTCTCTACCTCCCCCCCCACCCCAGGGTCCCAGCCTCTCCAGCCCCTCCCCGGGGTCCCAGGCTCTCCAGCCCTACCCCCGGGGTCCCAGCTTCTGCAGGTCCCCCACCCCCAGGGTCCCAGCCTCTCCAGCCCCGCGCCCCGAGCGCGGTACCTGGGCCTGCTGGCCGGGGTCTGGACGCTGGGTCGTGACGAGGGTGGCTGCGCCTATCTCGGCCAGCAGGCGAGCCTCTTCGGGCATCAGTAGCAGCGGCAGGCCGAGGCGCGCGTTCTGCCGGGGCCCCCGAGCCAGGCTGCCCACGGGCCGGCCCCCCACACCTAGCCGCTCCCGCAGAGTCCGAGCCGCCTCGGCGCCCCACACCAGGGCCTGCCCGGCCTTCACCTCCACCACCAGCATAGCGCCGGCCCGGGCTCCTCCTCCCAGCCCACGTGCCCAGCGGCTCCCGCCCCAACCCAGCCCCCTCAGTGCTCTTGGAGCCAAGGCCCCGCCCCTTTCCCAAACGCCCCGCCTTCATTCCCTGCCTCTTTCATCTGTCCGGCGCTTAGCGTCACCCCGTTAGGCTTCAGCCCCACCCCTTTCCCATGCCCAGTCCTCAGCTCCGCCCCCTTCGGTAATTTATTTCCCCTCCCAGCCCCGCCCCGTTTCGAGCACTCAGACATCTACCGCGCCCCATTAGAACCCTCACCCAGCAGGCCAGAGATTTTAATTCATCCAGAGATTTTAATTCCACAGAAACAGTCAATGGTGGTCCTCCACACTCCTTCCCCAGCCCTGAAGCTTGGCTTCTCCAGGTGAAATGCATGGGGACACCCTTAAGTTCAAGGGTATCTGGGATAGAGATGAGGGGCAGGGTCACACACACAAGGAAAGCCCAGGTCCTGTGGCTCAGCCCCTTCCCCAACGCCCCGCCCCTCCCCGAAACCTTCGTCTCAGACTCCGCCCCTGTCAGTAGCTCATCCCTCAGCCCCACCCCCTGCAGAAGTCCACAGCCTGCAGCCCCGCCCCCTTCCCAAAGCTCAGGCTTCAGCTCCGCCCCTTATCCAATTGCCCCGCCCCCTTTCCCGGCTCAGAGCCCCGCCCCTCCCGGTCCTCTCCCGTCTAGCCCCGCCCTGCCAGGCCCGGGAAGCGGAGCTTGGGGCTCCGCCCCGGATCCGGAAAGGGCGGTCCGCGGCAGGAGTGGGCGGGTCGGGCTGGTGTTGAGCCTCTCGGGGTGGGACAGACTGGGCCGAGAGGCTGCCTCCACTACTGCGGCCTGGGTCCGAGCCTGGTCGCTGGGCTATAGGTGGGGTGGGACACCGGAGTGGGGGGCGCGAGCACCCGGGGCGGGCGAGATGGGGCTCAGCGAGGGGGTAGGGGAGAAGAGGTGCGGGAGACCCTGGGGGAGGGGCATGCCGGGACCCCAGTGGGAGAGGAGCGTGCCCGCAGGGTGAGCCCCGGGGCTGGGGGGAATGCCCCGGACCTCCTGGGGCTGGGGGGGGATGCCCGGGACCCCCGTGGGGGAGGTCCCCGGCACGGGGGAGGGGAGTGCCAGGGACCTAGGGAGTGTGGAGAGCGCGAGTCTCTGACCCTTCAGGAGTTGGGGAGGGGGAGGCCTGAGGTCACTCAGGCTCCTCTCCCCACCCCAGAGCCATGACACCCGAGGAGTGGAAGTACCTCGCCGTCCTCCTTATCTCCATCCCCATCGGCTTCCTCTTTAAGAGAGCGGGTGAGGCGGCTCCCCTTCCTTCCGCACCGGGGGGTGGGCCGAGGCCCGCTGGGGAGGGAGGCCAGCGGGGCTCCCCGGGAGGGGGCGGAGGAGGTCGGCCTCCCCTGACAGCCCGCTGCTCCCCCCAGGTCCGGGGCTGAAGCAATGGGGCGCCGCGGGGGTGGGTGTGGCCCTGACCCTGCTCACCTGCGGGCCCCACATTCTGCACTCGCTCATCACGGTCCTCGGCACCTGGATCATCATGGAGACGTGGCCCAGGTAAGTGGCCGGCAGCCCTCTCCCTGGCCGAGGCTGTCGAGGGTGCAGGCCCACCACCGGGGAGCCCAGGGGCCCCTGAGTTTGTCTCTGTTCCCCCACTTGACCATCGTGCTGGTGTATTTCTGTCCATCTCTCCCCCCTGCCCCTGGGCAGAGCCTGCCATGCCCTGGTACTGGCCTGGACCTTCCTCTACCTCCTGTTCTTCCGAATGGTTGCCGTGTTTGGGCTTCCGGCCCCAACGCCCTTCGCCAACGCGGTTCAGCTGCTGCTCACGCTCAAGGTGAGGTCCTCTCCACCAAGCGAAGGCCCTTGGAACCCCCACTCCCCATCAGCAGCCAGGACCAGCTGGCCCCAGAATCCCAGGGCCCAGCAGCCTCTCCCCTCCAGCCCCCGGGCTGCCTACAGCTCTCAGTTCCCAGAGGAATTTGCTAGGGTTTCAGGGACTTGCAGTTTCCTCATCTGCTGAAGGAGGGATCCAGGCCAGAGCTGGAAGGGACCTTGTAGGGCCATGCAGCCCAGGTCCTCGTTTTATAAATGAGGAAACTGAGGCCTTGGGAGATGAGGAGACTGGGCCAAGGCCATCCAGGCAGTTAGGATGGAGGCAGGATTGGAACCCAGGCCCTCTCACCTTGAAGCCTGGGCTCTTTCCTGCTGCCTCCTGGAGCTCCCTGGGGCAGTGGGGCTGAGTGAGCAGGACCTGGATACCCCGAGCCAGAATATTCTCCGGTGCGGGGCCCAGGCCTGATTCTGTGCCCATTCCTAGCTGGTGAGCCTTGCCAGCGAGGTGCAGGAGCTGCGGGCGCAGAAGCAAGACCCCCCGAAGCTTCCTCCTGTGGGCCAGCTTCTTGGCGTGCCCTCACTGCCCCAGATGCTCAGCTACAGCTACTGCTACGTGGGCCTCCTGACTGGTGAGCAGCCCCTTCCTGGTGGCCAGCCCCCTGCTCGTCTCCAGCCGTGGCATGCATGTTGTCTCTGTCACCATGCCCCTTTGTCCTTTCTGGCTGTCACCTGGAGGGGACCCCCAGAAATGGCCGTCATGTCTGGAGGCAGCCAGCCCAGCCTCCTTAGGGAGGCCACTAGGACCAGTGACTGCCTCAGATGCTGGTGGAGAGCACCCATACCCTCTCTGAGCCTTCTCTTCTCCAGGCCCTTCCATTGATCCTTAAGGCCCTCCTCTGGGCTCCTCCAGCTACCTAAAAGGCAGCGCCCAGTACCAAACCCCATACTGCCCAGGGCCGAATTAGCCTTTAGCTGTTACATCCCACTGCTGGTCCATGCTGAGCTTGTGGTCCACTAAGAATACCTGCTGTGTCATTACACCTCCCTGTCATCTTCTAGTGACTAAACTGCTGGATGGGGAATCGGGAAGAGCCAGGTTCAGATCCCGCCTGTGACACTTAACCAGCCAGGGGCCCTAGGCAAGTCACTTAATCTCCCCTGGTGCCTCTCCCTGAGGGGCCTCCAGATCTACCACTTCCTGCCTCTGTTTGCCCCAGCTGCCCTTGAAGGACCCCGCAGGGCTCGAGGACGGGCAGTGTGGCCTAGTGGCTAGGGTGCTGCTTTCCATCCTGCCCCTGGTGTGTACTGGCCATGTGAATGTAGCCTTTGTTTCCTGCTCTGCAGAATGGGCACGGTGTTGGTAGCTTCTCCCTTGAGGGAGAGCGCCCGTGGGCCGTCGCCATGTTCTCTACCATCTCTCAGTCTCGTGTATCTCTGTGGAGGGTCTGTGTGTTTGGTGTCCACGTTGGCCTTGACCTCCCCTTTCCCCTGGCAGGCCCCTTCTACCGCTACCGCACCTACCACGACTGGCTGCACCAAGGACCAGCAGCAGCGGCCCTGCCCAGCCTGGAGCCGCTGCTGCTCCGGGCCCGGCCTGCCCCTCTCTTTGGCCTGCTCTTCCTGCTGTCCTCCTGGCTCTTCCCCCTGGAGGCCGTGCGGGAGGATGCCTTCTACAGCCGATCCTTGGCATTCCGCCTCTTCTACATGGTGCCTGTCTTCTTTGCCTTCCGAATGCGTTTCTATGTAGCCTGGATCTCCGCTGAGTGTGGCTGCATAGCCGCTGGATTCGGGGCCTACCCTGTGGGGGCCAAGTCAAGGGCCGGGGGTGGCCCCACACAGCCCTACCCTGCTTCAGATAGGTTAGCATTCCACAAAGGGTTGCTGGGGCCAAGGGATGCCCCTCCTCCCTGCAGGTGTAGCCTCTGTGGTCTCCCAGCCTCAGGACATAGTTGGGGCAGCCTTTTCCCTACTAACCATGGGCCCCTTGGAGGATGTGGCACAGTCTAGCTCTTCCCTCCCTTAGGAGGACTGTCCCATGTTTCCTATGGTCAGCAGAAAAGCCTGAGTCATCTGTGGCCAAGGGAAGGTGGTCTTCACCCCTGGGTTCTCCCTGGTGGTCAAGACTGAAATGCAGCTCTGGCATCTGGGGATCCGAAGGAACTTGGCCATAGCTCTCCCAAGCTAAGCTGGGCTCCAGCCTGCAGGGTGGCCTTGCTTCTGGCAGCTGTGAAGGGGGATAGGTCTTTTACCTCAGTGACCTTGGGCTCCAGGGTTCCTTGAGCAGCCTGTTGCCTTTGGCAACTGTGGGTGTCCTGGGGGGTGCCATATCCCCTAATAACTAAACCTCCCCATAGCCAGGGGATGATCCCCACACTGGTGGAAGCACAGAAGGGGAGTCAGGAGCCCCTCCTGACCCCAGGGCTCTTCCTCTAGCCTGGAAGCTGCGGCAGCCACCAAATATGACTACGAGACCATTCGCAACATTGATTGTCACGGGACTGATTTCTGCGTGCGCATCCGGGATGGGATGCGGTACTGGAACATGACGGTGCAGTGGTGGCTCGCGCAGTATGTTTACAAGAGCGCCCCAGCACGCTCCTATGTGCTGAGGTGAGCCACCTGTCGCTGGCCGTGGGGCGGGGACAGGGCAGGAGAGGGTGCCTGACAGCCTGCCCCCCCTCGCAGGAGTGCCTGGACCATGCTGCTGAGCGCCTACTGGCACGGCATCCACCCTGGCTACTACCTGAGTTTCCTGACCATCCCCTTGTGCCTGGCCGCTGAGGGCTGCCTGGAGTCAGGCCTGCGCTGCCACCTCAGCCCCAAGGCCCAGCAGGCTTGGGACTGGGCCCACTGGTTCCTGAAGATGCGGGCCTATGACTACATGTGCATGGGCTTCGTCCTGCTCTCTATGCAAGACACCCTCCGCTACTGGGCCTCCATCTATTTCTGCATCCACCTTCTGGCCCTGGCAGGCCTGGGGCTGGGGCTGGCCCTGGGGGGAGGGGGCCCTGGCCGCAGGGGAGGGGGCACCAGGGCTGAAGCCAAGACTCCCCCCAACAAGCCTCCCACACCCCCAGACAAGTTACGGGAGGAGTGAGGGACCCCTGGGGCTGAGCAGACAGGTCCAGGCACAGAACTCCCCCAAACTATGAGGGGACACCAGAATCTGTGGGACGTCCAGAGACCCAGAAGCCTAGATCCTAGAAAGGACGGGAGGATAGGGTCCTGAGAGAGTAAGGCCTGATGAGTCTTATTCCTAGGGGCTGGTATGGCTGGGAACCCTGATGCTAGCATCCCCCCAGGCCGGCTCCTTGGGGGTGGAATTTTAATTTTCTCAATAAAGAGCCTTGGACAAAAGCTGTGTTGGTAATTGTCTGAGAGGGAAACTGGTGACTTCTGAGATCCAGGGAGCCCCAGGCCTACCGTTCCTGAGGTTTCCTTTTATCTGGGAGTAAGGAGGGGCAGCACTTACTTATGCCAGGAAGGTGGGATCTGGACTACAGCTCCCACCAGGCGTTTCCACAGGTGCCCTTAGGGCCACAGGGCCAATGCCCAGAGGGTTGCTGGGAGAAGGTGTTTCCAGATGTGGGAGGGGCCAGCCTTGCGCTGGCCTTACCTGGGCACTCACATTTCCTGCCCTGCAGTAGCCCTGGGAACGGAAACAGAGAATGGAGGCCAGAGGAGTACCTAGGGAGGATTGGGTCCCCCGGGGACCTGGCCCAGGTCGGTGGGAGTGGGGGTAAGGGAGAGAGGAGAGAAAGAAAGCCCCCAGAAAGGAGGGAGAGAGCCATAATCCCAGACTCTGTACCTAGGCCCTCTGGAAGAAAGAAGGAAGTGGACTGGAGCCCCAGGGCGAAGTCCTGGTGGGGGAGGGAGGGGACACAGAGAGGACAGAGTCTAGGGAAAACTTCTGGGTGGCTTGGGAGGTTAGGCTGGGGGAGGGGATGTTGGGCTCCCTGAGAAGCTGGGGGAGGACTTGTTAGGGACTATAAAAAATGAGGAAAGCTTAGTTCCTCTTGGGGAAGCTGATGCTCAGAATCCTGAGAGGACTGGGGAAAGGGACACCTGGGTCTCCCAGAGGGAGTATCAGAGTGAATAGAAGCTGGGGTGGGGGGAAGGCTTAGATCCCCAAAGGAAGGGACTGGCAAAGGGATACAGGGATGCTGAGGGAGCTGGGGTAACAGGACCCCAGGGTCACCTGGAAATGCGGGGGGAGGGGAGGTTTGTCTCAGACTGTGGAGACATTGAGCTAGGAGGGTGAATGCATGTGCCACCTTTCCTCCTCTGGAAGGGCATACTTCAGGATGGGGAGGGTGGGGACTGGAGGAAGGTCTTCCTAGAGCCTCTGGGGCTTCCCTGTCCTTTCTCTCTCCCTGGCACCCTCAGGCCCATCACTGTCAAGGCTATTGAGTGAGCTCCCTAGCTCAGCCACAGTGAGATGCAGAGGACCAGGTGTTCATCCCTGGGAAGAACCAGAGCCACCTCCGGAGCAGAGCGGGCAGGAGAGCTGGTCACAAAGGAAAACTGGCCCCAGGACATCCCCAGAGGAGCCCCCAGAATCCCAAGCCCTTCGAGAGTTGCCCTGGCCCATGGAGGCCAAACGGCTTCTGTGGTGAGAGCCTGACGCTAACCTAGCTTCTGCCTTGCCTTTTCCCCTCCCTCTAGCTCTGGCTCTGACTCTGAGGGATGGCTTTTCCATCATCTATGCCCCTGCCTGGCACTGTTCTTTACTCTCTCCTCTTCCATCTGTTTTGTACAAGTCCTTGTGTTTCTGCTCACCTGTCCCTAGGAAACTTCAAGCACGAAGGCCAACAAAGCCAGTGTCAGGCATTTGGGGATCCAAGGGGGCCCTGCTACTGGGCTCAGCTTGGGCTCACTTGGCTGGAGCCCCAAAGATGCTGGTACCCTGGAGGACCATACTGATGAAGATTGGGGGTGAGTGGGGCTGATGGGACACCTAGGTTCCCAGTGGGGGCTAGACCATGAGATGCTTAACATCCTTCTTCTCCCTCCAGGCCAGTATGGGGCAGGTACTGAGTCCTACTTTGCTCTGCATCGCTTCCTGCTTGGTTTGAACATTCTGGGGGCCTTGTTCCAAGGAGTTCTGACCCTGCTGCCTCTCCTTCTGTTGGGTCCCATCCCAGGGCCACCCTCACCTGGGGGCCTTAAGCCTTGTGGCCCCTATGACCCTGTGCCCCAGGGCCTTGTGGACTACCCCACACACCTCACCAACCTGCTCTCGGGAGAGGTAAGGATCCCCTCACCTTGAATATGTACCCCACCGCAACCCCAGCACCTGTTCCTAGAATTAAACCACAGAACTTCAGAGCAGAAAGACATTCCGAATCCAATCCCATTTTAGAGGAAGAAATTGAGGCCATCAGATGGCAAGGGTGACTAGTGGTCACCAATTAGGCAGACAGTGGGCTCTGGTCTCAAACCCAGGTCCCCTGATTCCCCATCCTAGCCTCTCCCCTTTGTTTGGCCCCATTGCTGACCATTTTTGTCACTTTCTGCCTGCCCCTTGTTTTACTCACAGGGACATCTGGAATGGTCCCCCCTCTTCTATGGTTTCTATCCAGTTGAACTAACGAGTGGCAATTTCCAGCTGCCAATCGCCTACCTGTTGTCCACATTTGTCTCTGGCCTTCTCTGCCTTCTCCTGATCCTCCGCAGGTAGGATTTTTCAAGAACCCCAGACCGAGAGTCCCCACCTCCCCATAAATCTCCAGCACCCTCAGCCTCACTCTCACCCTGCCTTCCCCCTAGATCTGTGTCCGGACTAAAGCAGACCCTGTTGATCGAGTCTGGGGCACTGACAAGCTACAGTCACCGTGTCTTCTCTGCTTGGGACTTTGGACTCCAGGGCACCGGCCCGGTGGAGCTCCGAAGACGAGCCATACGCTATGAGTTGCAGGTGCTTCCAGGGCGGCAGAGAGAGCAGAACCATGGACAGGGCCCAGAAAGTTAGGCCGGGGCTAAGGGGCGGTGCTTAGAACTTCGAGGGGTGGGACCCTGGCTTGCGGAGCCTGGAGGGCAGCAGCAGAGAGGGTGGACAGGGACTTAGGCTGGAGGAGATTAGAACTGAGAGGAAAGAGAGACTTGAGCAGAAATCATAAGCCGGGGGAACCCAGAATGGAAGTGGAAGACGCAAAGCTGCCAGCCTTCCCCAAGACCCCAACGTCCGATGTCTCTTCTGTCTCTATCACAGGTGGAGCTGGAGGAGGCTTTAGTAAGGAAGCGCGCAGAGGCCCGGACCCGGGCGCAGTGGGCTGGTCTGTGGATTGCTAGGATAGTGCTCAACCTGCTGATACTGGCTCTGCTCACCGCGGCCTTCTATGGGGTCTACTGGGCCACAGACCCCTACAAGAATCTACAGGTGTGGCCCAGATGCCGAAGGGATGGGACCAACAGACAAGGTGTAGGGGACCCTAGGGTGGGGAAAACGAGGCCGGGATTCTGGGGGGAACTGAGACTCAGAGAGTCGGGAGGGTCCTGCCAGCTCTGCTCTCCAACTCCCTTCTCCCACCTCAGGAGGATCCAGTGGTCCAGGCGACCCCGATGCTGAATCTGCTGGTCGCCTATCTGCCGTCGATCTTCATATCCACGGCTAACCTTATCCTGCCGCCTGTGTTCACCTTTATCACGAGCCTGGAGGGCTACACTCGGAGCCGCCAGGTCCAACTCATCCTCTTCAGGTGGCTCAGTCAGGGGGAGGCTCTGGGGTCAGACCTAGCGCCTTACACACCCAGTTTGGGCTCTGCCATCATTTCACACTCTGCCTTCCTTTCCTCCCACCCAGGACCGTGTTTCTCCGCCTGGCCTCACTCGTGGTCCTGCTCGTGTCCCTCTGGAATCAAATCACCTGTCAGGGCAACTCCGAGGCTGAGGCCTGCACTACGTGCGGCTATGACTACAGCAAGCTACCGGTGATGCCAGGACCCCAGAGAAGGGAACAGGGCTGGGGGCACCCGGCCTTCCGGGGGAGAGGGGAGGGACCGGCCCAGGGGCCTCAAGGGGACCAGGACCAGGGACGTGGATCCCCGAGGGGGCGGGAACAAGAAGGGGGGGCCTTGGGTTTTACCTGACCGACCCTCGACCCCACCCCAGTGCTGGGAGACTCGGGTGGGGCAGGAGATGTACAGGTTGCTGCTGTTTGACCTGCTGACCTGCCTGGCCGTCCCTCTGCTGGTCCAGTTCCCGCGCAAGTACGCTCCAGTCCCACCGCCACCCGCACCTCTCCCCCGCCCTTCTTAGAGGACCGAGCTCTTCATCCTCCCACAGAGATTTTGCCTCTCCTGACCAGCCCCGTCCGAAATTCCATAAATCCATTGTTTCCATCAGTTCTATGGGATCCGCCCCCATTAGATCCCCGCCTCCTCTCCCCTGGGATTGGGTCATGCTTGGGGCGGGGGGAGCAGCTGAAAGAGTGCTGGATACCCATTGGGTGTCCAGACCAGGGACTGGGAGTTGAAGGGAAAACCAGGGGCTGGACTACAGCAAGCCTTCAGCCGGATCCTCCTCTTCTTTCTTTTCCAGACTCCTGGGCGGCATGTGCGGGGGTAGTTTGGGCCGTCTGGTGGGGACCATGGAGTTCCAGGTCCCAGAGGAGGTGCTGGGGCTGGTGTACGGACAGACGCTGGTCTGGGTAGGGGGCTTCTACTGCCCCCTCCTGGCGCTGCTCAACACAGCCAAATTACTGCTCACCTTCTACATCAAGAGGGTGAGGGGCGAGCCCTTGATGAAGTGGAGGAGGGGGCGCGCGGCCGCAGGCGGGGGAGAGGGATGGGACTGCAGGGTGGCAGCGTCTGGTCCCCTGAACAGCCCATCCCCCACAGTTTACGCTCTTCGCCTTCTTCTCTCCGGCCTCTCGCACCTTCCGGGCGTCCACGGCCAACTTCTTCTTTCCGCTGGTGCTGCTCCTGGGCTTGGCCATCTCGGCTGTCCCCGTGCTCTACGGCATTTTCGTGTGAGTGCAGAGGGCGTCCTCCTTCCCCCAGACCTCTCCCACGAAAGCTTGCCGTTGTCAGGGGATTGCTCTGTAAGGGTCGAGTCCTCAGAAGGGTGTGCCCAAGCCCTGCTCGGTGGGAGTCAGGCTTCCAGGTAGCCCTCAACAGGCATGGCATCTTTTAAACCTGATCTTATTTTACAAAGGGGGAAGAGGAAAAGGGTTCCCCAAACTACGCCCCAAGTCAGAGGCAGAACCAGAACGGGGATAGCTTGGGACGGTCAGAGATCCCGCCTGTTAAGCCCACAGGGCAGGGACTGCGCTGGGATTCACAGCCAAGGCCGGCAACTCGGAATCTGCGGCTCCCTGTCCCCACTGATTCCTCTTTCTAGGATCCCGCCGTCCAAGCTGTGTGGCCCCTTCCGGGGCCAATCCAACATTTGGGCTGTCATACCTAACGCCATCCAGGGCCTGTCCCGGGGTGCCCGGGATTTCCTTTTCTTCCTGGGGACCCTAAGCTTTGCTGTGCCCCTGATGCTGGTGTCAAGGTAAGGCAGAGACAGCCAGGGCGAGGACCACCAAAGGGGAGGAGACCCTGGGGCCCCCCTTCATGCCTCCTCTCCCCCCAGCGTCCTGATGGTCTACACCCTGGCACTGGCCAGTTCCTACGGCCGCCTGGTCTCCAAGCTGAAGGGGCATTTACAGATGGTGAGAGGATGCCAAGGGACGGGACGAGGCTGGTCGGGCATCATCCTTTGCCCTTTCATTCGCTCCGTCTCCCTTGTCCTCAGGAGAGCGAAAGTAAAGTGCTGCTGGCCCAGAGGATTGTGGAGCTCGGCGGGAAGGAGCGGGACCTCTGATGCGCAGTCCAACTCTCACCACCAGCACTGGGATGCACGAAGACTACAAGCCCCATGAGGCCTTAGCGCAGAGGTGCCCCGGGGGCTTCTGGGAGACAGCGTGCATCCTGACCTGATGGCCCCACGGGGCAAGGATGGGTGGGGTGCAAGGGCCGCCGGATCCCCAAGCCACGGACGTCCGAATCCCGGACAGAAGCCCTAGCAATAAACTTAGCCTATTCCCCTCGGCTCTTCTCGTTCTCTCGGCTCCGCCCCTGAGCTCGGCTCGACCAGAAAAAGGCGGTGGGGCCGCGGTGGGATAGGGACTAACCAATCAATTGCCCGCGTCCCGGACGGGGGCGGGACCACAGGAAGAGCCACGGCTGCGCATCATCTTCCTGGGAGGCTGGGTCCCTTTGACCAATCAGCGCCTGGGTGGGGAGGCGGGGCGAGTTCACAAAGCAGACAATTTCTACCAATAAACGGAAGCGCGGTTAAGAGGACAGGCAGGGGGCGGGGCCAACAAAACTCGGAAGGAGGAATCGGAGCGCGGGACCATGAATATCCTCCCGAAGAAAAGTTGGCTTGTTCGAAATAAGGACAACGTAGCCCGTGTACGGCGGAACGAAGCCCAGGCCCGGGACAAGCAGCGGGAGCAGGAGCGGCTGGCGCTGCTGGCTCAACAGGAGGTATGAGGCCCGGCGGCGAGAGCGCAGGCGCGATAGAAGTGGGGGCGGGCGCCATTGCGCGTGCGCGGGGGAGGTGGTGTACGTCCCGGAATAAACCATCTGGGGCTGGGGGTAGAGGCGGTGTGTACCTAGGGTGGTGCAGTGAGAAAGACGGGCCAGGCGCGCTGCGGGGTTGGAGGCTTCTTCCAGGGCCTGCCGTGCCAGCGGCCCCCACGAGTGGGCATCTCGAGTGGGCTTGAGTACCATGGCTCCTGGGTATCAGATCCATGGATGGCTGAGACCCGCACTCTCGGGGCAGGCCACTTCATGGGCTTCGCAGCCCCTTCCTGACATCACCTGGGTTCGCGCTCACTCCCTCCCCAGTTCATCCTGGATGGGCCACTCTGGCTCCACTTAGCTCCCTGCTTTTTCCCTAGGAAACCTTATCCAGACCCACCAGGGGGCCTCCTGCTGAGGAGCCGCTGCCCCCGCCCCTCCCCGCTCCGTGCCACTTGCACTCTGGGCATCCAACCTGGTCTGTCACTGGCCAGTGTGGAGTGGCCCAGGGCAGACGTGCAGGCTCTCATCTCCCAGGCCCGAACCCACCTTCTCCGGAAGAGAGCCGAGCCGCAGATGTCCCAGGCAGGGCCCTGGACACCCCAGGAGGGCCCTCGCCCTGTGGGCCTGTTTCAGGAGCTGGTGGAGGAAGGGAAGGGGGCCACACGCGGCAGCAGGGAGAAAAGAGGCAGGCCAAGGTAAGGGGGGCAAGGCCTGCCCTCCCCCACCCTGCCCAAGGGCCCCCAGGGGCCCCCCGGAGCCTAGGAGTGGGCCTGGGGTCTGCAAGGTGGTCGTCCAGCCCAGCAAGAAGCCAAGGGGAAGCTGGGGCCCCTCCTGACTCCTCCTCTCTATCCCAAAGAAACAACAGAAGGCCCTGGGGGTCCTGACCTGTATGGGCCAGCGTGCAGTCGAGGCACAGACTCAGCCCCCCTGGTACCAGCTCCCTCCAGAGCCCAGGGGCTGAAGAGGCAGCTGGGCAAGAAGGGGAGCCAAGGGGGCAGCCAGCACAAGGGGCCAGAGAAGCCACGCCTTGAGAGGTATGGGGTAGGGGCTCCCAGGCTTCGGCATTCGGGAGGATCTGAGCCACCCATTTTCCAGATGGGGAAAGGGGGCCTCCAAAGAAATCCACCAGCAAATCCAGTTTCCCCTCCCCCATTTTCCACATGGGAAACTGAAGCCTGAGAGGCAGGGACCTGCTTAGACACCCCAACAGCTCCACCCCCCTCCACTGTACAGATGGGTAAATCGAGTCAAAATGATTCACAGCCCCTGTGAAGGCAGTGCCAGGACCCTCAGACCTGAGGGTAGACAGACCCAGCCCAGCTCCCTTGCCTACACACAGCCCCGAAGACCCTCGATGGAGCAGCCGTGGGCAGAGTGCCTGAGGAGAGCAGCAGGGGAGCAGGCAGGGCCGAGGCCCTGATGGCCAAGATGCCAGAGAGCAGCCCCCAGAGGAGGAAGAGAGGCCGACGCACGTGAGAGGCAGCACAACTCCCAGTTCCACCCCCAGCTGGCCTGGCCCCCTTGGTGCTAGGACTGCAGACATCATATAAAACTATTTATTCATAAATATCTTCAAAAATGAAAATAGGTTTACGAAAAACAAGTCCTTCCCCACCAGGGGAGGGGCAGGAGAAGGAGTCCCTGGCCCCAAGTGCTGGGGGTAGGCAGGGAGGGGAGGGCCAGCAGGGGGCCAGGGGAGGGGTCACTGCAGGTCCCGGTCCTCCAGGTAGCGGTACTCGAAGGTGAACCCCTCCTTCTTCCGCTGGCCCCACTTCTCATAGTCAAAGTAGATGTAGGTGCCCTGGGGAGACAGGGAAAGGCAGGAGGTCAAAGCACTCCACCCAAAGCTCACATCCAAGTGCTCGTCCACTCAGGGCTGAACACAGGTTCCCTAGGCACCCCTCCATCACCTTGTGGGACAGAGCCCCAAAGGCAGAAGCTGCTGGCTGCCTGCCAAGGCCAGGGCTGAGCCCCTCTGGAGACTGTGCCCACAGAGGGCCACGGCCTGTGTTCAGAACTGTTGCCCTTGTTCCCATCCAAGCTCATATTCTCATATTCTCTCCAAAAACCGCCCCCCCCCCCCACCATCAAAGGTCCATCAGATGGAGTGCCATGGTGCCCTAAGAAACAATGGGAGGAACACTCCCTTTGTGACCTGATGCAGAACCAGGAGAATCACCCTAAGACTCAGAAACTCAACGGCCAAATGACTACCCACCAACCACCCTCTGAACAAGTGGAGGACCCAGGATGCAGACTGAGGGGTGTAGGTTTTAGACATGGCCAATTCAAAACTCTGGTCTGCTGGACAATGCCTATCCTCTCAGTGGTTTTTCTTCCAGCCCAGCCCCCCTAAATAGAATGCCCCCCCCCTTTTTTTTTAAGAAAAACGGGGGTGGGACGGGGGACTAATATGTCCCCCAGCACTGGGGCCATGGTGAAAGGAAAGAGTGCCAGGAGGTAGAATTTGGATTACAAAGGTTATCTAGCTGATATCCTGCAATCTGACAGCTTGGTTATAAAAACCAGTGACCCAACCAACAAGTCCCGCCTTTTCTGCCTATTTCACCGCTACCCGGCTAAAGGCCCCCTCCAAAGCCTCGCCCAGTCTGTGTCCAGGACCCCTTTTCAGAATCGTGGTTTTAAATACATAAAACAAGATTCATGGGTGACCAGGCAAAGTGGGCAGGCGCACTTCAGCCCACCCCCTCCGTGGAGGGTGGGAGGGGCCTGCTCAAGGACGACAAGGCTTTGGGGCCAAGCAGGGGGGCCCTCACCTGCTCAAACTCGTCCGTGATGGTCTTGGGCTCTTCGTGCCGCTGAAACCACATCATGTATTTGGTGTGAAAGCGCCACGACTGCTTCTTGAGGGCCTTGGCAGCCAGGTACTGAGCCTTCGTGCCCTGGCAGGGGTTAAAGGGCTGGGGTCAGGCCCCTTCTGCCAGGGGTACCTGGGACAGGGGGACCTTGGGGTCAAGGAGGGAGGGACCAGCCCTCCCCTCCACCACCCTACCTCCAGGTAATAGAAGATGAAGAACAAGGTCTCTGTGGAGAGGCGCTGGTAGAACTCCACCGTGTCTGAATGGGGAGGAGGCATCTGATGGTGGTACAGCGGGGTCGGGCACGGGTTGCGAGGCAGGTATTGCCTATGGAAGCAGGGGGAGCAGGCCAGTCAAGACGAGTCGTGCTCCTGGGGCTCAGGGCCCCTCAGAGATGCTGGTGACCCGACATGCCTCCTGGCAGCACTGCCCTGGCTCCCTCCTACCTACACCCCAGGCCCACTCTGCCCACAAAGACCTTGGTCCTCATGCGACCTCACACCCCTCAGGCATCCAGGCCCAAAGGACTCGAGCCCTCCCTCTTCAAGCACTCAGGGGACCCAGGCCCAGCTCCCTCCAGGATCTCAGGATCTGGGAACCCCAAGCCACAATCTCGGTCTCCTCCGTAGCCCTCTGCCAGAGACCTCAGACACTAAAACAAGCTTCCCTCTGCCACGGGGCTGGGGCACTCGCTCACCTGATGCGTTCTGAATCTGAAGGGTGGGGCATGTGGTGCCAAGCAGCCTCCTCCATGGCCTGCTGGTAGAGCTGCTCCTTGGTGAGGGCCACAGGTCCCAGGGGACAGACGCCCAGCGACAGGGGGATGTTGACCTCAGACAGCTGCAGGGGTGGCTGGGCTGAGGCTGGAGGGGCCGAACTGCTGCCCAGGAGCATGTCTGGGGGAGAAAGACAGGAAACGTCTGGAGAAGACTGCGGCTGGGTTCCCCACGTGGCCCAGCTTCCCCAAGGATCCCACTCACCGCGCTCAGCCAGGTGCAGGGCAGGTACGGGATCCTCAATGCCAGAGCTGATGGCTGCCCGCTCTGCCATGGACTTCAGGGAACTCAGGGGCTCAGGAGCCTGGGGGCAGAGGGAGCCACAGTGGGCCAGACCGTACAGACAGAAAGCAGACAAGGGGAATGTGAACCCAAAGCACTCGAGTGCACATCTGACGTCCTTTTCACGCACGGCCTCTGCTGGTAGTGAGGAAGGGGAGGCCAGGATGGAGACTCCTCTCCTCTCCCAAGTTCTGGGGAATCCTGGGGATGAACCTCAGCAAGAGGTGGCAGAGTTCAGTTAAAGCTGAGGGAAGAGAGGGGACTTGGCCTAAAATGGGAAGATGCCACGGGAGAATCTCACTGGAGTGGTCCAGAGGCTAGGAGATGTGCGGGAGGGAGGCTCTCACCTTGATCTCCGGGGCTGTGCTGAACTGAGGGGGCCCATTGAGCAGGGCCCCAGCTGCCTTGGGCTCACTGAAGCTGGGTGTTGGGGAGCTGGGAGGGTTCACAGGCAGGGGCACCAGAAGGCTGGGTCCTCCAGCACCGCTCCCTGAGCCCCCGCCCACACCCCCTGCCCCCGCTGGGGCCGCCCCGGCTGCCTCCTTCCTGGGTGTGAAGAGAGAGCAAGACGAAGTCAAGGCTCACACAGATATGAGGGCACAGGCTAGAGGAACTGATTTTAGAATGCTAATGAGACGAGAGCTGCCACTGGGACCTGCTATGAGGAATGGCCTCACCCTTCAGAGTGTTCCCAAGGAAGGGGGAAGCCAGAGGCCCCCAGGGCACCTCCCACGACCCCCCACAGAGCACCCCCCACTGGAACCCTCTCAGAGCCAAAACTGAAGCAGCCTCCCCTGGCCCAGGGCTCTCACTCACGTGGTGGGGGGTGGGGGGTTGTGGGGGCCAGGGGCGGGCCCCAGGGCTTGGCTGCTGCTACTGCTGCTCCCACTGCTGCTCAGGCTCAGCTCAGATGAGTTATCAGCCACCACAGAGCTATAGCCTAAGGGGCGAGGGACAGCAGGGGGTGGGAAAGCTCTCTTGGCTGCTGCTTCCCCAACACATCCCTCCTCCCCACCTGGCCCCCCACTCACTGGTGGCCCCATTCTGCTTGCTGCTGCTCCCACCAGGTTGGACGCTGGGTGGCCTGGGCTGGGCAGAGCCAGTGCTTGGGGCAGGAGGGGCTACAGCCTGGGCGTACGGGGTGGGGGTGCTGGCATTGTGGCCTGGGGCAGGGTTGGCTTTGGGAGGTGCCACAGGAGCCCCGTTGCTGCCGGGCCCATTGCCCAGTGCAGGGGGCGCGGGGGCAGGGCCAGCTGGGTAGCTGGACGGCACAGCAGGGGACTGTGGATGGTGGTTGCTGTGGACAGGCTTAGAGCCATTCTTGGCTGGAGACTGAGGGAGAGAGAAGAGAGACCAGTCAGGACCCAGAGGAAGAAACGATGTTCCCTCTGGCGCCCTGGGGCCCAGCCAGGTTCAGACAAAGGGGAGAGAGACCCCCACCTGGCTCACTTCACTGTCAGTTGACCGTCCTCTCTTTTTGTCATCTTCAGAGTTTTCCTAGGATTCAGAAGACAAAATAATGGGGTCTGAAGAGCCTCGTGTCCAGACTTCATCTCCAACCTCAGCCCCAATCCCCTCAGGAAGCCATCCATGGTCTCCTTATCATCCCTCAGGGTCCTCGAGGTCCAGAGGTCCAGCTCCTCCCTTCCCAAAGTGATTTCTCAAGAAAATAAGTGCTCCACGTCTACTCTGGGGAAAAGGTCCCTGTGTCCCAGCCGCCCTTTGGGGAATCAGGGCTCAGCTCACCGTAGTGCAGTTGGCTGGGCTGGGCGGGATGGGAGAGCTGGAGGTGGTGGAGGTGGGGGTGCTGCTGGACTGATTGAAGATCTCATCCTCCATGTGGCTGTGGGTTGGGGGTGAGGTGGCGACCAGCGCCTGCGCTGTGGAGCAAGAGAACGTGGCCAGGCTCCCGAGCCCTTGCCTCAGAGCCAGGCCCCCAGAGCCCTCCCTGTACTCCCCAAGGGCTCCTTACGAATGTCCTCGAGATCCAGGTCGTCGTAGAGGAACTCGTTCTCCTCAAAGTCAGGGTCCTGCGAGGAGTCCACGTAATACTCCACATCGTCCTTGATCTTGCGAATCGAGTCCACCAGGATGGAGTCGTTGTCCAGCATGCGTAGGATGGTCTCCAGCATGCGCACATGGTAGCGGTGCTTCTCGATGTGGCGCTTCAAGCCCTCAATTCGATCCTGCTTCTGTGAGCAGCCATGGGAGAACCAATTCAGGACCACAAGTCCCCAGCACCCCAAAGGGCCCAGGCTGTACAAAGAGACCCCAGGACCCAGGCCCTGCAGACCCCAGGGGCCCAGGCTGTACCAAGAGACCCCAGGCCCCAGGCCCTACAAAACGCAGCACGATCCTAGTTGCTAAATGACAGAAATTGACATCCAGGTGTTCAGCACCCATAGACCTCCCTGCGCTAGAGTCGGAATGATTACAAGAAGAAAGGAGAGAGCAGCACAGGTATAATGCCACAGAAAGGAAAGGGGGCAGGCAAAGAAGCGCATGTTTCTGAGCGGGCACACACACCCTCAAAATATACTGGCTCTGCCCTTAAGAGGTGCCAGGTTCAGCGTGGCCAGCTCTCACATACAGACAGCTGGCCTCTAACCTCTTGTGTCTCCATCATCCAAACCACCAGTCCTCACATACACCAGCTACCAAGGCCCAGGACCCACAGAGCAGGAACTCTAATGCTCATGGGCATTAGCACCGATGATCCTAGCTTCTAGCCTAACTCAGACCCACAGGTAGCAGCTTCCAAGACCCCTACTCTCACTGAACACACCCTGAAAGCACAGTCTCCAGTTGGTGACACAAGTGTACAAATCTCTGATCAGTTCCCCTCCTTTTCAACCTTTACAGCTGTGTCCCCAGTTCCCAAAGAAACTTCCAGCCCCAAAAGAAATCAGCAACCAGGCCACTCTATACCAGATACTGTGCCAGGCTCTGAGAGTACAAAGTCCCCACCAACCAGGCCCCCAGGGTCCGCCTGTACCTTAGCATCCTCATTCCTAGCATCTAGACCCTCAGCCTTCACATACACCAACATGAAGGTTCCCCCTATTTAAGGCCTCGAAACAGTGGTTGAACAATCACTTATTGGAGCAGTGACTCTTGTTCTAGTACAGGCAATTATGACATTCAACTGATAAGCAAACACTAAATGCTCTAGGAAAGGGCAGGGCACCCCAAGTCCCTAGGGCCTTAGCTTCCAGCCCCCAGGTCTGACCTGCTTTCAAAGGCACACAGACTAAGACATGGGACCCCCGAGCCTTGCACACCAGGCAGCAGCCTCCCAGCATCTATGGAACCCAGTCTTCAGGACACCAGTACTCCCAGACTCTTACGTCTAAGCCCCTTCTCCATCCTTGTAGACACTAGCATCTGGATTCCCAGCCCCACCCCCGCAACCTTCAGTCTTCCAGGCCCTACAGATTATGGCCCCTAAAAAAGACCCCATACTAAGCTGGCCCCACAGCCCCTGGGTACAGACACCTAATGAGCAGAACACCCCCCAATCTGGGCCTCCAGAATCCACCACAAACAGGAAGGCCCCTGGCTTCTACTGGCCTACAAACCCTAGAATTCAAGGTACTTTGTGCCCAGGTGCTAAGTTCCTGCAACCCTACCAGGGCACAGGTGCTTGGCAGGCAGACTAACAGGTTCCACAAAGCCCCTCAAACACCAGAGAGAACAGACCCTCTACTCTCCTGTAAGTGACTAAGACTGTCAAGGCCCTCAGGCTCTGGGAGCTTCAATCAGGCCTCCCAGACTCCACACACTCATGCCGGGCCAGCCTCCCTGGGAGCACCGTGCCTTCAGGTCTGCAGCTCCCAAAGTGCCAAATGCCCACCCTGAAGGCACCCCCACCAGGGCATCCGGGCGCTAGCCCTCCACTTCCCCCAACTCACATCCTTATCCCCCTTCTTCTTCCGGGTCTGTACAGACAGCGACTCCACCTCGCTCTCAAACTGGTCCACCTGCATGTTGAGGGTGTCGATGGTATTCTGAGCAGAAAAGGGAAGTGCACAGCGATGAGCTCAGGGCCTCTGGCCGGGCTCCCCATCCTCACCCAGGGCCACTAGCTGGGCTCCCCAACCTCGCCCAGGGCCCAACACTCACAGTGAGCCATTGGCCGACCTCCTCTTTCTCCTTCTGGGCCGGGTCCACCTTCTGGGCCAGGCCAAGCCCCTCTTTGCTGTAAGCTTTGGTCTTCGTTTCCCGTTCCACAACCTTGAATCGCTCCATTTGCTGTGCCGCAAGAGAGAGGAAAGCTCTGTGCAGGGCAGAAGGGGGCAGCCACCCCTCCTGCCCCTGGCCCTCCCAGCCCCGGCCTGGCCAGTCTCCCAACATTCGCTGCTTCCTCCTCCTACCGTCTCGATGAGCTTTCGGTTGTCGATGAGCTGCCGTTTGTCCTTGATCTCGTTGGAAGCTACCCATGTCTTGATCTGGTCCCTCAGCCGCTGGAGGAGAGAAGCGGAGAGCAGAGTGAGCAGGTCTCCCGCCAGCACCCCGGGTCCCTGCCAAAGTTTGGGCGCTGCACTGGCCAGCCCTCAGAGTGTGCATGTGCAGTACAGACCGTGGGGCAATGAGTGGCCACACCTGGGCCTGGCTGGGAGACCCCCCCCAGAGGGGAGTGCCACAAGTGGCACTGGCTCCCAGGGTGTCCCTTCCTGCCATCTCCCCCCCACACACCTGTAACTTCTTAATCTCCTTCTTCAGGTCAGCCTCGTACTTCTCCTTCTGGTTGGCATTTGCTGCATTGTGAAGCTGAAAGAAGATTGTGATTCTTTACCCTGGCCTCAGGGTCACACCAGGCAAAGGGCCACAGGGAAAAGGAAGGCGGGCGGGAACAGGAGAAGAAAGCTGGCTCAGTCCCCGCCCCCCCCTTCCAGCGCCTCTGCTCAGGGACCAGGGCTCCGGCCTCAGCCCTCATGGGCATCTAGGCTCTGGCATCAGCCTTTGCAGGCACAGCAAGCTCCAGGCCCCCCAAGTGCAGGCTCCGGCCCCCTCACCTTCTGCCAAATATCCTCAAACTGCTCCACACCCTCCGACACCTTCTTGAGGCAGCGGTCAATCTCACCTGGCAGGGAGGGGAAGGAGAGGGTTAGGGCCGGGCTGTGGCCGGGGCAGGAGTGGGGGGCAGGGGGCGGGGCCTACCTTGGAGTTTGCGCTTGTCTGCCATCTTTCCTGCCCTAGAGACACCCGCTCTTCATGCTCCCAGAGGCAGACACTGTGGGGAGGGAGGCGGTGTCAGTGGGAGGCCCCCTGCCAGGCAGCCTCAGTCTGCGCCCTGGGGGACTGCCCTACTGGACACGCTGCACCCCAGCACCCCTCAGGCCCCCAAGCCGACACCAGGCCTCGGGGACCCCTGGCCTGGGAGGCCCTCTCTAAAGGACACCGAGCTGAGCCCTGGGGAGACCCTTGCACTCAGGGCTGGGCAGGGCACAAGCCCCGGGGCTCTGGCCAGCTCAGCCGCAGGGGCATGGCGCTCATGGGGGCATGATGTTCATAGGGGCATGGTGTTCATGGGGGCACGACCCCCCAGGGAGTCTGTCTGGCTCTGTGGCAGAGGCATGGCACTCTTGGCGGGGGGCATGACTGTGGGGGTCTGGCCGGCTCTGCGGCAGGGGCATGGCACTCATGGGGGGCATGACCCCCTTGGGGGAGGCCGGCTCCAGGGCGAGGGTACGGCGCCCCCCGGGAGACAAGACCCCTCGGCCCCGGGGCAGGGCGGTGCTCTCACCACACAGGCCCGGCGGCTCCTGGCTCCTCGGCGGCTCGTCCACGGACTCGAGGGGGCCCGGCCAGGACCGGGACCCGGCCTCAGGCTCCCGGAGGAGGGCGGGAGGGCAGAGGGGGCGGCGCCTGGGAGGGCGCCTATCGCGACAGGCCCGGGCGCTCTCGTGACAGCGGCGCGGTCCGGGAAGGGCTCCCGGGGGGCCGGGGAGGGCTCCCGGGGTGCTGGGGCCAGGCACGGTATCTCTGCTCTTTGGCTGCTCCGCGGAAGCGGCCCTGGCCGGCTCCAAGATGGCGGCGGCGGCGGCGGCGGCGGCGGCAGCGGCGGCGGCCTCGTCTGCGCCCCCGGCCCGGCCCCGCCCCGCCCGCGCGCCCCGGCCGCGCCCGCCCATTGGCCGCGCCGCGCCGCTGCGCCCGGACTCCATTGGCCGCACCGCGGACAGAAGCCGCCGATTGGGTGACACTGAGTGCGGCCCGCCTCCCACATCCTCCCTTCAGACTCCCACCCCTCCAGGCACAACACGCCGGCGCGAGGGCAGACGCGTCAGTCAGGCAATCGTCGGGACTCCATAGGCTGGCGTCGTTCCTCCCCGCCCCACCTTTGCCCCATTGGTCGAGGAGGCGGAGCCGGAGCCTGCAGCATCAGTCTGAGCCTGGGCGAAGTTTCACGGGCTCTAGGTAGCGTTCTAGCCTCCTGCCATTGGTCAAGGGAGGGAACCCAGGCAGCGATTCATTGGTCCCAGCCCTACCCCCCGTGGACAACAACATGGCAGTGTGAGGCTCGACGCGTCCGTCAGACGGGAGCAGCGTCGCCATTGGCCAGCCCTGACTCCCACCCCGCCTCCAGCAGCTTGGGGGTGTTTCCGAGCTTGCGGCAACAATCAGAACCTCCGCAGCGCCGCGCTTACTGGCGGGTGACGCTCCGCTATTGGCCGAGAGGCGGGTCGGGGTGAGAGGTTTTGCCGAGGCTCTCCCCGGGCCCGACCCTCCCTCCCTCCTCAGTGGAGAAGCTCCGGCCTCGGGCCTCTGTCCGCAGCCGCAAGCCCCCGCGGCCGTCACAGGACAGGCGACGAGGCTTGGGGCCCCAGGGGCGGGGCCACAACATGCCGGCGCGTGGTTGGCTGGCGTAGCCGCCACTCCTCGCTGAGCCACCAATGAGGTGGCGGACTTGGCAGGAGAGAAACCTGATTGGCCCAGAGGACGGGGCGGGCGCTGCCCCTCAGCTTCTCCCTCTGTAAAATGGACCCTCCCGCTGCCAGGAGGGAAACTGAGTCCGGAGGCGACGAAGCTTTCCCCTTCCCACACACACGCACACGAGACCCAACCCCTTTATTAAATGTTTTTATTTGGTTTTTAACTTTTTCTTTAAAAATTACGAGAGAAAACTGTGAGGGGGGGGGTTGGCCTCCGGTGGCCCCATCACGTGGACAGCACCCCACTCTTCTCCCCCTTGACTTTGAGGAACTCGGCCATGCTGGAGAAGTACTTCTGGTTGGCCTCCGCCACCTTCTTCTCGGCCGCCTGCGGGTTCACTATCTCCAAGCCCTGTGGAGGGGACGGGAGGGGCGCTGAGGGGGCTGGGGGCAGCCCCCACTCCAGCCGCCCCCTGCCCCCCCATACACACTCTGGGGGGCAGCGGCACCCCCAGCCCGTCACCCTCCCACCTCCTGGAGCAGCCCACCTCCAGCCGGCCCTCCCCCAGCCAGTCACCCCCCCCCATACCCACTATACACACAATGGGGGGCAGCAGCCCCCTCCAACTGTCCCGTCACGCCCCTACACCACCATACACATACTGGGGGGGCAGCCCCTCCTCCAGCCAGTCACACTTCCCTGTCCCCCCATACACACACTAGGGGTAGCACTCCTCCAGCTGTCACCTCCACCCCCCCCTACCATATACACACTCTGCAGGGGCAGCCCCCCTGCTGACCCTCTCCAGCTGCCCTGGCCAGACCAAGGGCCTGAGACAGTACCTGCAGGGGTGTGAAGGCCACACTGGACGCTGTCCCTGAAGACCGGTCTCGAATGGTAGACTTGCCGCCATAGACCACGCTCTGCTTTTGCAGGGTCCGCTATGGGTACAAGAGAACAGCCTGGAACCCGGGGCCCGCATCTGCCAGGCTGGTGCCCCCTGCCCACAGCCCCACCTTCCCAAGCACCTGCAGAGTCTTGGAGATCCTGGCCTTCGTAGCCTCATTGACTTGGGTCTGGCGTACACGCCCACTGCCCGACTTGCCCAGGTGGCCCAGGCTGAAGCCCAAGTCCTCCTGGTAAGCGTCCTCCTCGATCTCAAGAGACAGAAAGGAGCCTTGGGAGCCCAGCCCACCAGAAGGAAGCAGCCAGGGCAGGTCTCAACCCCGGAAAAAGGGCCCAGCCCACTGCGGGGGTGAGGGCCAGTCAGGGGTCAGGGAAAGGTCTCAACCCCCCAAAGTGGGCCCGGCCCAATGGGGGAGGGTGGGGCAGTCAGGGGCCAGGGGAGGGTCTCACCTCCCCAAAGCTCATGCGGTTGGCCTGTTTGCGAATCTCAGTCAACCCCAAACGCTCCTTCATCTTGCGGTACCTGGGGCAGGGGCAGAGGGAGAGGAGGGATGAAGGGAGGGAGCTCAATGAGCACCCCCGGCAGGGAGCCCTAGGGCCAGGGGCTGCCCTGCCCTTACCTGCGGCCACCACGCTTCTTCCTCTGGCCATCTAGCGGGGCAGGCAGGGGCTTCACCTGCTTCACAGGGGGGGGCTCCTGCCACTTGTCAAATTTCCGCTCAATCTCATCCTTGAGGTCATAGCCCACCTGGGGAGAGTGTGAGACTGAAGGAAGAGCCCCCAGAGGGGGAATAAGCAGACAGGGACCCTGTCCCCAGTCTGGACCTTGATTTCCCATTGTGTCTTCTATAAGCCCTGAGCAGCCGAAGGGATGGTGTCTGCCCTCAGCCAGCTGGTGAGGGAGGGACACAGGCAGGATGCCCCCCTCCCCCCACCGCACTCCTGGGGTCACCCAGGGCATAAGCCCCACCCCACAGCAAAGGAGAAACAGAAGCAGACCCTCCCCGCCTTCCTACCTTTCCCTCAGGGCTCTCATGGAAACTGTCCACTCGCGCAGCCAGGGTGCACTTGGCGGCCACCAGGCGAGCTGCCTTCCGCCGCAGATCCTGAGGGGAGCAGGACACGCTCCATCATGGTGTGCAGTGACCCTCACCCCCACCCCACCTGGCCTTTCCAGAGAGGGTGGACCTTCCAGAGCAGGTGTGCTGTGATCCCTAGTCCCTGAAGGGACCTCTATCTCACAGGATTCCTTTGGAATCTCGAGGATTTGATTTTAACACATTCCACAGCATTCTTCTGACCGGGTTTGGGCCACTGGGCTTCAGCAAACTGACCACCCCATGGTCAGGGCACAGAAGAGCTAAGACCCGGGCTTGAAAAACCCCAGAGCTACAAAAATGGACATCTAACCAACTGCCTGGCTCCACTGTACAGACAGCAAGACTGAGGCCTGAGAGGAGAAGGGGCTTGCCCAAAAGTACTTAAGCCTGCCCCAGTGTCAGGGCAGAGAAGCAAGTAGAAGCGGGAGATGGGGACAGCAGCAAAAGACACTTGCTGGCCAACATCTGTCACCTCCACTCCCCAGCTCTCAGTCCTCATCCATACATGCTGCTGCCTCCCAGGGGTGTCCAGGGTCCAGCACACACATGCACACATACATACACATGCGCACATACACATGCCCATATGCAAACATGTACACACACATATGCACGTGCACATGTACATACGTGCACGCATCACACATGCACACGCAGGCATACACATGCACGCACATGCACACACATATACACATGAGCACAGCTTCGGCACTCAGAACAGAAGAGGGGGCTCACCGGGGGAAGAGACTGCACAATGTCGCTGTGGTAGATGTAGCCCGTGTGTGGGAGCACGGAGGTGGACGAGAAGCCCGACAGGGTCTTGCGCTGGGCCCCCAGCAGCATGATGTTGCAGGCGGGCATCTTGGAGAGGTTGGTCAGGCCACCGGCCACGCCTGGGTTGGGCCAAGGAGGCCGTCAGGGATGTGGGGCCCACCCCAGCACCTCCTGACGCTCCTGGCCCCGGGGGGGGGGGTCTCTTCCTGGTGTCCCCCTACCCTGGCCCTGCCCGTCTCCCCGGGGGGAGCCCCAGGCCTCACCCATGATCTTGGCGGCAGCAGAGGCACCGATGATGAGGGAGAGGTTGGGGGCGATGAAGGACATACGGGACTCCACGTACTCGTAGATGCGATGCTTGGATGCATTCAGCTCCAGGGCCATGTCACAGGCCTCTTCCAGGCGCTCTAGCTCCTCCTCTGACAGCTGCTGCCTAGAGAGCTAGGATGTCAGCCCCCTCTCCACCCCACTCCCTGGGCTGATCCCCCAGGGAGCTGGCACCAGCATCCACAGGGGCCCTGCCTACCAACCCTGCCCCTGAATGACCTTTGTTAGCTATGGGGCTGGGGGAGGACCTCCCCCAGGAAGCCAGAATGGGCAGCGGCCTGGAGGGTCTCTGCTGCACAAGGCCTTGCCAGCCCCTGAGGATGCCTGGCTTAGGGCACCTGAGGCCACCTCAGGCCACCCCAGGACATGGGCAGAATCCTCTCCCAATGGTTCTGAGCAGAGGCAGGCAGAGTGATCCTCCCCCCACCCGCCCCGAGGCAAGGAGGAGGAGGTGGCTGGCCCCGCCACCGCACACACACCCCTGGGTGGTGGAGGCTGTCACGCTGACCACCATGATGGTGGCGTTAGTCAGGATCTGCTGCAAGGTCTCATTGTTCTTACACTTGTCCAGGCTGTTTCCAAGTTCCTAGGGGTAAAGGGGGGGGGTGAGGGGCTAGAAGCAGGCTGGTCATCTGGACCAGCCCACAGGGCCCAAGTCCCTCCTGATAGCCAGAGCACTGTAAGTCCTTTCAGACAGAGGTTTTGGAAAGAGACGCCCCCAGCCTCATTGACTTCTTCAGACTGGACACCCCTTAGGACAAGCCTGTGTGTCCCCATGTCCCCCTCCCTCCAACAGGGGCCATGGTCTTTCCTCTCTCCACACACACACACACACACACACACACACACACACACACACACAGTGCCCCCCCCTCCCCCAAGCCTACTCACCTTGACTGTCCGGATATAATCCAGGGCATTCGGAACAAGAGACTCCAGTTCTGGGAAGCGCTTTGAGTATTTGTCCCGGATAAACTTGTGAATGATGTCTTCAGAGAGGGGAGACGGCAGTTGGTGGCTCCCCTCGGACCCTCCCTGCCCCTTCAGCCGCCCCCTCCCTTGATCACTCACTCAGCTCATTCTCGATCTCCACAGTCAGGTTGTTGGCATCCACAATGACCCGGTACTCAGGGGCAGCCTCCACCGGCCCTGTCACTGTGGAGAGAGCCCAGTCGGCTGGCATCCTACCAGCAAGGTCCCCCCAGGGCAGAGGGGAAATCACGAGGTCAGGCACTCTCTTACTCAGGAAATGAAATGTCCACCTTGTAGGAACTGATGCCCAGTGAAGGAGAACGAGGAGAAAAAGGACAGTGACCACAGCCCTGGGAAGCCCTGCGCTCTCTGATCAATGGATGGAGCAGGGCCCAGCCCTTGGCCGAGGGGATAGACCTGGGCTGAAACAGCCCGTGCAGGAACGAGATCAGCTCCAGCCCCCAGAGTGGCTCCCAGGGCTTTCTTTTTTTCTTCCCTCTCCTCCCCAAGGAGGTGGGAAACGAGAGGTCCCCTAGGTGAAGAAGAGTACTCCCCTCCACTTCCCTCATGTTCCTCGTCTGGGCAACGAGGGGCCTGGCCCAAATGCTTCCAGCTACAAGTGTGGCCTTTCAGTGTCCCTGGGGCAACCCCAGGATTCTGACTGCATTTCCCTACGGTCCCAAAACGGTGCTGCAGTGTAGCCTCACATCCCTAGAAGGGACCCCGGGGGCCGTCAGAGGCAGAAAAGCCCCCGAAGGACAATGGCTCGTCCAAGGTCACCCTGGGAGCAAGATTTGATCCCAGGTCCTAGGATTCCAAATTTCATGCTTTTTGCCTTATGCTCCATGGCCTTGTGGGCCAGATAACCCAAAGAGAGGGAAGGCATACCTTCAGAAGCTTTGGCCTGTTTGCTGACATACTCCTCAATCTTCACCATGATCTCAGCAAACTAGAAAGCAAATAGACTCAGGCCGAGCCACCAGCCTGGGGCCCCAGGCCCCCCGCCCACCTCTCTCCCCACTCACCATCTTGCTGTCCCAGAGCTTCGCAATGCTCTTGACCGAGTCCCCCGAGAGGTCCAGCTGCATCTCCTCCTGGACATCCTCGATGGGAGGCTCCTCCTCCTCTTCTCCAAAGCTCCCACCCTCTTCCTCCTCAGCCGCCTCCTCCAGGTCAGCCAGGAGCTCATCTGCAAGCGACATTCTGGAGCCTAGGACATTCCCACCCCCAGGAGCCAGTCAGAGAACTGAAGAAAGTCAGAGCCAAAAGAGACCCCAGCCCCCAGTTTTATAAGAGACCCCCGGGCAGAGAGCAGCGGGGCCGCTGGTCAGAGCCTGTGCTTGTATCCCAAGGGGAGGAGGAGGCCAAGCCTGAGGGCTAGGCCCTGGTGCCATGATGGAGCACAGGCAGACCCTGGGCCCTACCAGGCTCCCCTGCCACAGAGAGGCTGATTAGCCAGCAGAGCACCCCAGGGGACACAGGCGAGAAACACCCAAACAGAGGCAGCTGGACCTGCCCAAAGAGACAGACATCAGAGGCAGGGATAAAGGGGCAGGCAGGTAGACAGAGTGGGGGGGAGAGAGAGATATGAAGAAAGTGACCAGATGCTTGAGATCTGTGCCACGTCAAAGGGGGAGGGGGAACATTCTCTAGGCAGGCAGAGACACAAAAACAAACAAGAGAAAACTGGACAGAGAGACAGCTATACAGAGGAACAAGGAGAACAGACAGGCATGGGCAGCAGTCAAGGGGAAAGTGAGACTGGAGGCAGAGCATAAGGGGCCAATGGGACACATGTACCCCATGCAGGAACAGACAAGGGACCAGGGACTGCAGACAGAAGTGGGCACAGCCTGGGGAGGGCAGCACAGGGCAGGGCCATCCAGCCTCACATCACTATTGGAATGCTGACAGCTGAGTAGCTAGGCCACTCCCCTATGGCTTCCAAATCTTTTGGTCAGGGGTTGGCCTTTACTATCTCAGAATAAGGCCTAAGAACTGAGAGCTCTTCAGTTCAGCCAGGCCCCTGGGACTTGGTCGCCAGGCTTGCTCTCCAGCATCCCAGGCCCTTGGACAGCAGAGCATCCATATGCCAAGAGGTCCCTGGGCCTTCTCCCTTCATGGCTGGCATTAGGTCTGCTCAGGCAAAGCCCCCTTCCCTGATCAGCCCCTTTCTCACACTCTCCCTTCCTCTTCCACCCCAAAAAAAGTTGGCTGCGTAGTCCCCTTCTTTCCTTCTTGCCCACCTCACACATGCTCACCAGGCCAGAAGGAGCAAGAGGGACCCACTTCCAGTCCCTCCTTCTGCTGCCACACTCAGCAGCCTCTCCCTAGAGGGTAGCTCTCTGAGGCTCCATCCCCCTATTCTGATCTCACCTCCCCAGCAGCCCCCAGGTCAGTGTTTCTCTGACTCCCTTGCCAACCCAAGCCCTCACACGGAGGGCTTGACTACACATGCTGTTCAAACATTCTTGGTTCTCCCATCAACCTGAACCCCTCCTGCCCTTGGGCACACTGACAGTCACTCCTCCACCCTTACTTTGTCCCTCCTCCTCATCCTTGTATTCTCTCCTTTACGGCCAGGACCCCACAAGGGCCCCTGTGCTACCTCCCCCCCCAACCTGCCCATCTGCTTCCCCTGTTTGCTGCCAAAGGAGCCCCACTGCTCTGACCCAAACCCATCGTCTACAGGCGGCCTGCTCTTTCCAGGGCTCTCTCCCAAGCAGTCCCGAGGCTCTGGGGCCCTTTCCCTTCTCTCTAGGCCTCTCGCCCTGCTCCCCACCCCTCCCCTCCCTTTCCCCCTCCGCTCCCATCTCCCCAGTTCTTACGCCTCCGGCTGGGTCCTGACCTTTCCCTAAGCCACTGGCCCCCAGCCCCCACCCGGACTGCCCTGGGGCACCCCCCGGGGTGCGGGGCTGCGGCCTACAACAGTCCTGCTTCTGGCTGAGCTACGCGGCCCTGGACGAGGCCCAAGTCAACCTCAGTTTCTTCATCCGTCCTTTCTTCCCCGCCGGCTACTCCTCTAAAGCTCCCATTCCGTCAAGGCTCCCGCAGCCCCACGTTCGGCCCTGCCTCAGTTTCCCTCATGGCCCCTTTCCCAAGCTGTGTCCTGCCTCTGCAGTTTGTCCCCGGGGTGGGCCCTCAGCTCCTGGGTCCGGACCACTGCTGGGGGGGTGGGGCGGGGTCTTCCTGACTCCATGCTCCCCACCCCTCCCCCCCTTTCCCCCTCCAGCCTGCTCCGCTCCCAGGGCGCCAGAGGGGGCTGCTGGCTGGTCGCATCCCTCACCCCATCCCCCGGCCCCCGCCTCCAGGCCTTTGCACAGGGCCAGCTCCCCGGTCGCCACCTCCGGGCAGCCAGCCCGGATCTATCCCGCGCTCGGCGCGCTCTGGAATCGCCTCCCATTTATTTAGATGTGAACGTGTCGACCCCCTCCCACCCAGCGCAGGCTCCCAGAGGGGAGGGGACCTAGGCCGCCCTAGCCCCGGCGCAACCCCCACCCCCCCAACTGCCGCTCACTTACTACCTCCTCACAAGCCGGTGCAGGACCTCCGGAGAAAGTGTCGCGGGAAACTGACGTCACGCCCAACCGGCTCCTCCTCGCGCTTGATCCAGTCTTTCAGAGGGGGCGCACGGTTGTGACGACACCAGCAGGCGCCGATTGGCTCCCCAGAAGAACCAATAAAAACCGGCAGCGGCGGCCAGCAAGACGCGAGGGATTCTGTGCAGTCGGGCGACAGCCACGGGGCGCTCTGGCCCCTCTGCAGGCCGGGTAGGTTGGACACCCTGGATATCGGACTCGTTGAGAGGGCTGAGGACCTGGACGCCCGGGTACCTGGCTCATTGAATCCCCGCAGGAAGGCCAGGGACTCGGAACCTTGGACCTTGAGGCAAAGCAGGGCGGTGGAGAACTGCAACTCCCAGGAGAAGCCAGAGCAGAGGCCTGGGCTGGGCAAGGGCCGGCTGGCCCGGAGCTTCCTGGGAGTTGTAGTCTCCCTGGCCGCTCCAGCCAAGAAGGGGACTGTAAGGAGATTGCTTGGGGTCCCGGGAGGAGCGGAAGGGAAGGCTCGGGGAGGGGGCGCTGGGTCCACAGAACAGCACAGAAAGACGGACAGAAGACCCCGGAGAGGGCCAGAGGGAAGGAAGCACCGGGGTTCCCAGAGGAGGGGGACGGAAGGCCCCAGAGAGGGGCAGTAGGGGTCCCCGAAGTCAAGGCCCCTAGCCAACCCTTTGCTCCTCCGGCAGCGCCATGGCTGGCGTGGGCTTCGAGGAGTTCTCGGCGCCGCCGGGCTCGGAGCTGGCGCTGCCTCCGCTCTTCGGCGGCCACATCCTCGAGTCCGAGCTGGAGACGGAGGTGGAGTTCGTCGGGGGAGCCCTGGGTGGGCCGGGGCTCCGCGAGCGGGAGGAAGAGGAGGAGGCAGCCCGGGGCCGCCGGCGTCGTCAGCGAGAGCTGAGCCGCCGCAAGTACCAGGCGCTGGGCCGGCGCTGCCGGGAGATCGAGCAGGTGTGCCCCTGCCTGGCTCACAGACCTTGGAACGGCCCTTTCCCTTCAGTGGCCTGGGGGGGGGGGGGGGGGCGGGGCAGGGCAGGATCCTCCGAGGTGACTGCTGCCAACCTTTCATTTTAGAGGCCAGTCCCGGGGTCAGCCCTTCTAATACTTGGGAGACGAGGGCAGCCTTCCTGTTTGCCTCCAGACCCTTCCCAGCTCTGCATCAACTGAGATCTAACACGTCTCTCCCATCCTGTGCTTGAGCCATGACTTTACCTTTAGCAGCTCTAGTCTGCCTCCTGGAGCCTGTGTCTCCAAGAGTGATTCCAAACCTCCTCCTGTGACTGCCCAGGTCTCTTGCCCCTAGCCTTACTTATACCACCCACAGATCAGTGATTGCTACTGTGACCAAATTATATCCCTAGGTCCGTTTTCCCTTTTGAAAGGTTCATTGGACTAAACGACTCTGAAACGTTCCCCTATTGGAGCCTATTTCCTGGAACTAAACTTATTATAAATGGTAGTGGAAGGCTCACTCACACCTGAGGGAAGACCAAGGGAATGGGGGAGGTGGGGAGGAAGAACCCTCCCTCCTCTGATCTTTTCCTTACCCCTCAGGTGAATGAGCGGGTCTTGAACAGACTCCACCAAGTGCAGAGAATCACCAGGAGGCTCAGACAAGAGCGAAGGTGAGGTTGAAAATTGGACCAGGCTATATTTGATTGCATTTCACCATGGGGAGGGGCAGGGAGAGGGAAAAATTTGAAACTCAAGGGATGGTGGAACTGAATATTGTACACAAAAAGTAAATAATTTTTTTTAAAAACTGGACCAGGGAACAGTTCAGGGCTTTGTCTTTAGTCTGGGTCTGGAAAGTCATCTTTGCCAGAACTTTAGGATAGAGGCATAGTAAAAAGGGGAACTTTAAGCCTTTGATACTCAGTTTTCAAAAAGATAAAACCATAAGCTCTCTGCTTGTTGAAGATGCCAGGCTGGTCCTTGGAATGTAAATTCCCTGCCAGAAAATCTTACATGGCTTCCCATTCCCACTGTTCCTCAGCCTGCACTTAAAGCCCCCCCCCACCCCCCCATATGTGGGCCCTCACCTGCTTCTCCAGTCAGTTCATGTTACTGCCCTGGGAACACTCTACACTCCATATAATTTTCTCCCTTGTTCTCCCTTCTCAGAATCTTTGCCTTCTTTCTAGATAAAGTTCAGGTGTCCATTCCAACTTCTCACCTCTCTCCTGTTTTCAACATTCCCTGCAAACTGCCTTATTTATCTCAGTCAGCAAGCATTTATTAAGCCCCTATGTGCTGGTCAGTGTGCCAAGCACTGGGGATAAAGACAAAGCGTCATTACCCTCAAGGAGGACACATCCTAATTGGAGAGGCATTAGATGCCAGGTAGATGGAAATTCATTTCAGGGGACTAGATACAACATGGCCAGTCTAGACCAACTGGAACAGGGGTGAGGGAGCCTTTGGCCTTCTGACTGAACCCACATTTTACCGAACAAATCCTTAAGGCCCCACATGGCCTTAGGGCTGCAGGTTCCCCACCCTAAGCTGGAGATTGGATGATGGGGCTGGTGATGAGGGCAAAGAAGGCTAGACCAGGAGACTGACTGTAGGGGCTGCAGAGAGGACCCTAAGGTTTCCTTCAGAGAAGAGTGGGTCCATGAACTCTGGCTGAGGTTGTAGAAGGGAGGACGGGACTACGTGTGCCAGATATGGCATCTAGGTGGAGAGACACTGAGATCAACATGGACCCAGGGAGAGGAGCTGGTTTGAGGAAAAACCAGGACTTGATCCTGGCTGCTCCAGCTTCTTCATTTCACTTGGTCCTCCTGTTCTGGCCCCCAGGTTTCTCATGCGAGTCCTGGATTCCTACGGGGATGACTACAGGAAGAGCCAGTTCACTATTGTTCTGGAGGTAAGGCCTAGGGCCAGGAGGTCCTGGGGCTGGGGAGGCCGGGGTCCCAGAAGAGGTGAGCGCTCACTTCTGGCCTTGTCCACACTCTAGGATGAGGGCAGCCAAGGCCCCGATGCCCCCACCCCAGGAAACGCAGAGAACGAGCCGCCAGAAAAGGAAAGCCTGTCACCTCTCCCTAGGCAGCCCCTTGAGCCCAGTAGCCCCCCGCCTGGCGAAGGCCCCAGTGGAAGGAAGAGAAGGAGGGTCCCCCGGGATGGGCGCCGAGGTGGGGTGCTGCTCACCCCAGAGCTGGGCCCAGGCCAGGTGAGCCTAACAGAGGTGGGAGGAAGGGGGGCAAAGGGGGCAAAGGCAGGTTTTCCCAGGAATCCAGCCTCACCCTTTCTCTTCCGTCAGATCAAGGTGGAGGACGACTTTGGCTTAGAGCCTGAAGAGGCCCTCACGCCTGGATGGGTGGCCCGGGGCCCGGACAAGCTGCTCTCCTACCCCAGCTTGGCCAGCCCTCCCTTTGACATCACCCCCCAATAAAGCTCGACGTCACCTCTGGGCCTCTGCAGCCCCCGGAGCCTCCCGGAGCGCCAGCACGTTTATTGTGGGGGTTGGGGGTTTCACAGGTTCTTCAGCCACTGGAGGGACGGCCCCTGAGCATCCTGGGGGTGTCCGGGCACGTCGGGCATGTTGCCGTCATCTCGTAGGGGAACTAGAGATGAAGAAGAAGGCGGCTCACGGGCTGTCAAGCCGCGCCGCCCCCCCCCCCCCCACACCCCGGCCCGGCCCGCCACTCACCTGGGTAGTTGTATGGGGTCGCGCGGTTGATCATGCCGGCGTACTTGGTGTAGGGACTCAGGGGGGCCACGAGCAGCGCTGCAAAGGTGGGCGGCAGGATGAGGGCAGGTGCCCTGGCTTCCCGTGACCCCAACCCCGGCCCTCCCCCAGCCCGGGGTGGGGGCTCACCCAGGGTGCCGATGGCGAAGGACGCGGTCAGCACCGGCTCCTTGGCCCAGGCCTCCTTCAGGAACCGGCCCAGTCCTGGGAGAGGGGAGAGTGCACGCTGACCTCTGAACGCTGCTCCAGCTAGACTTCACCCCTGACCCCGCCGTCCGTGATCTTGACCCCTATGCAGGGCGGCATACCCCCGCCGCCCTGCGCGTTACCTCTGACCGGGGACCGCGGGCCCCACCTCCTGCCCTGGGCCTCTGCGCACCGCCCCGACCTCCCGCCCCCGCGCAGACCCCCACCCCCCACCCCCCCGAACCCCTCCAGACAGCTGAAATCCGCACTCACTGCCCGCCATGTTGGCCGCTTTCCCGTCACCGCAGAGGCAGCTGGGATTTTTGGCAGGCGAGGGCACGACGCATGCGTGCCTGCCTGACCGGTTCACCTTTGGCAGTGCGCATGTGCACATCTCAGCCCTCGACTGGTACGGACGTTTTGCGAACAGAGTGGGCGGGGCCAGAAGGTAGAGAATGTCAGCCCCCTTGCCAACGCAGGTCCGAAGAGAGCATGCGCAGCCGGAGTCACCGGCGCGCATTTGTGGCCCCGGATGTCCCACGTGGTCTGTGTTGTCCTTACAGTGAACCCCTGGACGTTTCGGTTACTGTTGTGTGTTTAGTCTGCTAGGCGTGGTGGTGCCCGTCGGGGAGGCTGGGGCTGCTGGGGAGGGATGAACCCACGCTCTGGGTGCGAGTTCTGCGCCCCAGCGGGGCTCAAGCCAGCCGGCGTCTTCCAGTGAGGGGAGGGGAGGGCCGAGGGCCAGTGTCTACCTGTGGCAGGATCGGCACTGCATTTAAACAGTGAATGGGAACACATCCCCCATCCCAACACAGCAGTCTGATGGAGGCTGAACATGGACAAGCATATTAAACATTTTCCCACCTTAGTCATGTTGTGGAGGAAGAATCAGAACAAAAGGAGAAAACTACAAGAAAGTTGGGTTTTTTTGTTTATCAAATGCTTTATTAACTTCTAGTTTACATCATTAATATGCACAGTATTTAGAGTTACAAATTTTCTCCCCGTTTATCCCCTACCCACCTCCCCAAAATATCAATCCTACTGAATATCCCCTCCTCCAATCTGCTCTGTCCCATCTTCCCCCAACCCCCTCCAACTTTCCAGTAGGGCATGGTGGATTCCTATGCCCTAGTGCCTGTGTATCTTATTTCCGAGTTATATGTAAAGTAATATTAATAATAGTATGTGTATATATATATATATATATTATTATTTTTAAGCTTTGAATTCCAGATTCATTCCCTTCCTCCCTTCCAACCACCCTTACTGGAAAAATAAGCAATTCAATATAGATTGTACATGTGTAGCTACACAATTTCCATAGTGGATATATTATGAAAGACTGACTCTATTTCCCTCCCTCTTATTCCACCTCAGACTTGTTCTATTCTCTACTTTGATACTGTCTCTTTTCAAAAGTGGGTGCTTCCAACTTCCCTCCCTTCCATCATGCTCTCCTCTCATTCCCTTCCCCCCTACTCTCCTGTAGGATGAGATAGACTATTTAGTGTGTATGTCATTCCCTCCCTGAGACAAATTCAATGAGAATGAGGTTGACCCATTCCCTTTTGCCTTCCTATTCTTCCCCTCCATTGTAAAAATCTTCCCTTGCCTCTTCTATATGAGATAGTTTACCCCATTCTGTCTCCCCATCTCCTCTTGTTATATTCCTCTCTCACCTTTTAATTTCACCTTTTAAGTATCATCCCTTCCTATTAAATTGGTCTTATGCCCTCTATGTATACCTGCACACATATATACACACACTCACATATATATTCATATGCCCATATACCCTACTATATAGACACATGTGTATGTATATGTGTATATATACATGTATATTTATATATACATATATGTTTAGTTTATATGTATATAAATATACATATATGTGTGTATATATACACACACACATTTCTATTCCCTTTACCTATTATCATACTAATAAAAGTTTCCTAAGTTACAATGATCATTTTTCCATGTAGGAATGTAAAATAGTTCAACTTTGATAAGTTCCTTATGGTTTCTTTTCCCTGTTTACCTTCTCTTGCTTCTTGTATCTGAATGTCAGATTTTCTATTCAATTCTCATTTTTTCATCAAGAATGCTTAAAAGTCCTCTATTCCATTGAATGACCATATTTTCCCCTGAAATATGATACGCAGTTTTGCTGGGTAGGTGATTCTTGGTTTTAATCCCAGCTCCTTTGACATCTGGAATATCACATTCCAAGCCTTTTGATTCTTCCGTGTAGAAGCTGCCAGATCCTGTGTTATCCTGATTATGTTTCCACAATATTGAAATTGTTTCTTCCTGGCTGCTTGTAATATTTTCTCCTTGATCTGGGAATTTTGGAACCTGGCTACAATATTCCTAGAAATTTTCTTTTGGGGATCTTTTTCAGGAGGAGATTGGTAGATTCTTTCAACCTCTATTTTGCCCTCTGATTCTAAAACCTCAGGGCAATTTTCCTTGAGAATTTCTTGAAGGGTGATTTCTAGGTTCTTTTTTTGATCATGGCTTTCAGGTAGGCCAATAATTTTTAAATTATCCCTCCTGGATCTGTTTTCCAGGTCAGTGGTTTTTCCCATGAGATATTTCACATTGCCTTCTATTTTTTTTTTTCATTTGTTTGGATCTGTTCAATAGTATCTTGATTTCTCATAAAGTCACTAGCTTCCATTTGCTCCAATCTAATTCTGAAGGAATGAATCTCCTCAGTGAGCTTTTGAGATTCTTTTTCCATCTGGCAAATTCGACTTTTTAAGGCATTCTTCTCTTCATTGGCTTTTTGGGCCTCTTTTGCCATTTGAGTCAGTCTATTTTTTAAGGTGTTGTTTTCCTCAGTCAGGTTGTTGACTCTTGTTGTTGTTGTTTTATTTTATTTTTTAAAAAGCAATTGGGGTTAAGTAACTTGCTCAAGGTTACACGGCTAGTCATTATCTGAGGCCGGATCTGATCTCGGGTCATCCCAACTCCGAGGCCGGGGCTCTTACTGTGCCACCTAGCCGCCTCTGTTGTAGTTGTTTTAAAGAGAAAGTAGTCTGCTTCTATCTGCTTTCAGACTCCATGACTCTTTGGATGTGGATAGCATTTCTGATCATGAGTCTTTTGGCATTGTCTTAGATCCCAGCATTATTGTTACTGTGCAGTGTTCTGGTTTCTGCTCACTTCGCTTACCTTCAGTTCATGAAAGTCTTTCCAGGTTTTTCTGGAGTCTGCCTGTTCACCCTTTCTTATAGCACAGAAATGTTCCATTACATGCACAAACCACAACTTTGTTCAGCCATTCCCCGATTGATGGGCAACCCCTCAGTTTTCAGTTCTTTGCCACTACAAAAAGAACTGCTGTAAATAAACATGTGGGTCCTTTTCCCATAAATATGATCTCTTTGAGATACAGACCTAGTAATGATATTGCTGAATCAAAGGGTATGCACAGCCCTTTGGGCATAGTTCCAGATTGCTCTCCAGAATGGTTGGATCAGCTCACAACTGCACCAACAATGCATCAGGGTTCCAATTTCCCCACATCTCCAACATTTATCATTTTCCTGTTTTGTCATGTTAGCCAATCTGATAGGTGTGAGATGGTACCTTATAGTTGTTTTATTTTGCATTTCTCTAATCAGTAGAGATTTAGAGCACTTTTTCATGTGATTGTAAATAGATTTAATCTGAAAACTGCCTGTTCATATCTTTTGACCATTTATCAATTGGGCAATGACTTGTATTCTTATAAGTTTGACTCAGTTCTCTATATATTTTAGAAAGGAGGCCCTTATCAGAGACATTGGCTATAAAAATTGTTTCCCAGCCTTCTGATTTCCTTCTAATCTTGGTTGCATTAACTTTGTAAAATCCTTTATAATTTGATGTAATCAAAATTATCCCTTTTGCATTGTGTAATGCTCTCTTGTCTCTTGTTTGGTCATAAATTCTTCCCTTCTCCATAGATCTGACTGGTAAACTATTCCTTGCTCTTCTAATTTGCCTATAGTTTAGCCTTTGTATCTAAATCATGTATCCATTCTGACCTTATCTTGGTAAACAATGTACGATGTTGGTCTATGCCCAGTTTCTGTCATACTATTTCCCAGTTTCCCAGCAGTTTTTGTCAAATAGTGAGTTCTTATCCAAGAAGTTGGCTTCTCTGGGTTTCTCAAACAGTAGATGACTATAGTCATTGACTGCTGTGTCTTGTGTACCTAATCTATCCCACTCATCTGCCACTCTATTTCCTTAGCCAGTACCAAGTAGTTTTGATGATTGCTGCTTTATAATATAGTTTTATATCTGGTATGGCTAGGCCACCTTCCCTAGCATTTCTTTTCATTAATTCCCTTGATGTTCTGGGCCTTTTGTTCTTCCAGATGAATTTTGTTACTATTTTTTCTAGCTCTATAAAATAATTTTTGGTAGTTTGACTGGTATATGGCACTGAAGAGGTAAATAAATTTGAGTAAAATTTTCATTTTTATTATATAAGCTCGGCCTACCCATGAGCAACTGATATTTTTCCACTTATTTAGATCTGATTTTATTTGTATGAGAAGTGTTTTGTAATTGTGTGCATATAGTTCCTGGGTTGGTCTTGGCAGGTAGACTCCCAAATATTTTATATTGCCTCAGTAACTTTAAATGGAATTTCTCTTTCTATCTCTTATTATTTGGGCTTTGTTAGTATTATATAGGAATGCCGAGGATTTTTGTGGATTTATTTTATATCCTGCAACTTTGCTAAAATTTATTATTTCAAGTAGTTTTTTACTAGGATTCGCTAAGTGTATCATCATATCATCTGCAAAGGATGATAGCTTTCTTTCCCCATTGCCTATTCTAATTCCTTCAATTTCTTTTTTTTTTTATTTTCTGTTACATAGAGTAGGTCTGGAGGTTTTGTTCCCATTAAGGGCATGAATTCTGATAAAGATATACATTAAGAAGCAAAGTTGTCCCCAGATTACTGGAATTCCCCAGTGCAGATGGAATACTTCAACACAGCCTTGTACCATGGCATGTTAAGAAATGTACCCAAGAAATGGAGATAAGCACATTTCCATAAAATGTTTACTAGTGTTATTCAGTCATTTCAGTCTTGATCCCATTGGGGTTTTCTTGGCAAAGGTGCTAGAGCAGTTTGCCATTCCCTTCTCCAGCTCATTTTACAGATGAGGAAACCGAGGCAAACAGGACTTAGTGACTTGTCCAATGTCACATAGCTAGCATCTGAGGCTGAATTTGAATTCAGGTCCTCCTGACTCCAGACCACCTAGCTGCCCAAATCCCATTGTGCTATGTCTAAAAATGTCTCATTCCATGCCAGGAATCCATTGCCTCTGACAATGGTGGGCAACAGGCTACATGGTCAGTCCTCTGGCATCATTGGTCATTAGTCAGCATGGTTATTAAATGTTTGTTAAACACCTACTATGTGCCAAGCACTGAGTGCTGGGGATACAAAAAAAAGCAGAAGGCGATCCCTGCTCTCATTAATCAGAATCCCTAAGTTCTTCCGAGTTTCTTGTCTGGGCGACAGTGTTGGCATTGTTTGAATTGTCTTCTTGGTTCTGTTCTCCTCTGCCTGTATCAGTTCGTAAGTCTGGCCAGGTTTCTCTTTTCCTCTGCTTTCATCCCAAGTGGCTGCAGGCACTCTTGCTCTTCCTCACCCGACACGCCCATCTTTCATGTTTCATTGTATCCCCAGTGCTGGACACGGAGCTCAGCACAAAGTAGGTGCTTAATAAATGTTTATTTATAGACTGACTGATGGGCACCGCCACCCCCAGTTTTCAGTTCTTTGCCACTACATAAGCAGCTACTGTAAATATCTTTGTACCCCTGGGCCTTCCACCTTTTTTATCTCTTTCTGCCTGACAACCCTATAAGTTTATGAACCAGGATCCTCCCTCTCCTCAAACTCAAACTCGAACTTAGATTCTGCCCTGGGCCCTGGGGTGAGTGATTACCTTCTCTTGCTAGGAGCCCAGCCTCCACATGATGTCCTAGCCATCCCAAACTATGCCCCTTCATGTCTTCTCTTCCCCACCCTGTTCCACCTGTCCCTCCCTGTCATCTGCTATCTTCCCCATTAGAAGGTAAGCGTTTTGAAGGCAAGGTCTGTCTTGGTTGCTTGTATTTGTGTCTGTAGAGTATGGTCTGAGAGACCCCTGGAAGTCCTGAAGACCCTTTCAGAAGGTCTGTAATCAAAACTCTTTTCCTAATAATCCTAAGACATTATTTACCTACTAAAATATTCCTCCCTTTTCCAACCTCATAGCTTTGTGAAGCTGGATTTTCTTCATGTGACAAATAATACATCTACAGAATATTTCTAATATGGTAAATAGCAGAGATAAAATCCCCATTCATCAAAAAGTTCTTTCCTGTTCACGATATTTCTTTTTCTTTTTTGGAGGGGGGAGGATAGGGCAATTGGGGTTAAGTGACTTGCCCAAGGTCACATGGCTAGCTTTTGTGTGTGTGTGTCAAGTGTCAAATGTCTGAGGTCCTCCTGACTCCAGGGCCGGTGCTCTACTCACTGTGCCACCTAGCTGCCCTTCACAATAATTTTTTTAAGAGTGTCAAGGGGTCCTGAGATGGAAAAGTTTGAGAACCACTGGATGCCTCCCAGGTAGTAAGCTCTTAAAGGGTACTCAGAGAGCTTGTGACTTGCCCGAGGTCATGCAGCCCAAGGTGACAGCTCTCTGTGCCCTGGGCCACCTAGGTGCCTCCAGAGGGACTTTGTGGAGGGAGGAGGTCCAGACAAGAGGGAGGAATCAGAGAAGCCATGGGTACAGAGGCCTGAGAGGACCCTGGAGCCAGGAATTGCTACAGGGAACCCAGGGGGCCCAAGGCAGGAGAATTTGAAGGGAAGCCAAGGGTCAGGGGGTGGCTGTGCAGGGAGGGTGTCCTGTGAGCCACAGGAGATTCTGGACACAGAGCTAAGAGATATGGAGGCAGAGAGAGGCACAGGTCCCAGGGACATGGCCTGCTGGCCCTGAGAGGCGGAGGATAGCAGAGGCCAGTAGGGAGCAAGGATGCCCACCCCTCTCTCCTTGCTGCCCCTGCCCTGCCTAGAACCACATTCCAAAAACAGAGGCCACTCAAACTGGGTCTTCACCTTTTATTCCCCATTTCAGTAGCTGGGCTGGGCCAGCCAGGGCTCACACTGAGGCCTCCCTGACCCCCCAGTGCTTCCTTCTGTCCCTCAGCCCGGCCAGACTAAAGATGGCCCCAGAGATGGCAGCACCTGGGGGAAGATCAGCTCCTGGTTTTCACACACCCACCCCCTCAATTCACAGGGCAGGGGGCAAAGGGAGGGCCCAGAGAGTTTAAAAAGCCCTCCTTGTATGGAAGGGAGACTGAAGAGGGCAGGGCTTAGCCCAAGGCCCCATCTCAGCCAAGTCAGGGCAGCTGCTCCCACACCCACTTTAAAGATAGGAAGGGCTAGCCCAGAGTCACCCCAGTGCTTCGTTGTAGAAGCCAGTTTCTTTTGTCCGGAACGTCTCAGTGCTCTGAAGCTGGGGTCTCCCCATAGCTGGAGGCCTCAGGCAAGTCTCCTCCACTCTAGGGACCCCATGGCTGGGCCAGGGGTAGGGAGGGCAGCTCTCACCTGTTATCTTCATCGTCAGCGGCTTGCTGGGGCAAGACTAGAAGTGGAGGGTGGTACCCATAGCAATACTAAGCTTGGTCACTGCCTGAGAGGGATCCCCCCACACAGGACCTGACTCCCCTAGGGTCCTAGAGAAGGGGGGCCCAAGGGAGCCCATGGGAGCCAGCCTTGGGGCCCTCCTGGGGAGCCGGGTCTGGACCAGAAGGTCTGGCTCAGAAGGTCTGGCTGTGGAAGGGGCAGGTGTAGAGTCCAGCTGACTGACAGAGATGTCCTGGAAGAGAAAGGAGGCCTGATTCCAGAAGAGCTTATTTGGTTTCTTGTCCTCTAGGAGCATGAGGGCTCCCTCCCCACCCCAGTTGGTATAGGTCAGCCTGGACTGGGGCTAGCATTGCAGGATCACCAGGGACCCCTCCAGGCCAGCGGGCAGGGAGCAATCCAGAGGAGCAGCCTGCTGGACACTGCTTGGGAAGGGAGGCAGGGATAGCAGCTCCAGGACAGCCCCCTCCCCATCCCACCCCAGGAAGGGGAGCAGACTCACGATCTGGTGCCAACTGCCTCTGGCCCTGGCCCAGACTCAGCCCTGCGGGAGATGCCCCACAGGGTCAGATGCTGCATTCTGAACACTCCTCCATGCACACCTGCGCCCCCCCCACCCCACTCCCCTCCCTGGGGTACCCCTGGTACTGCAGGAGGGGAACATGGGGGGAGTGCCCAGCAAACCCCCCAGGACCCACCGAGGCAGAGCAGGGCGCAGAGGGAGCGCCCCCCGCTGAAGTCCCAGGAAGATGGGGTGCACATGGGCCAGGTAAGGCGGGAGGGAGCAGGAGGGGCCCTGCCTTTGGCCTGGGCTTACCGCACATGGCCACCCAGCAGCAGCTGCCATGGCCAACACCAGGGGGCACTATGGCTCAAGGTCCCACTGATGCCTTGTTGGTTGAGTTGTGCACTGATCCTACCGCTGCGGAGAGCAACTTGGGACTCTGCCCAAAGCGACGTCAACCCCATGCCCTTTGACCCAGCAATGCCACAGCTTCCTCTGCATCCTGAAGAGACCGAAGGGAACAGGAAGGAATGCATGTGCACAAAGATATTTCTAGCAGCTGGTGCTGCAGAGTGCTGGCCCAGATTTGGAAGGCCAAGGCTCCATCCTCCCACCCCAGACTGGTCATCCGGTCTCCCAGGGGCCGTAAGTCTGGCGAATCCCAGCGGTCAGAAAGGGAAAGGCTCTCCCCCAGCTACCGCAGCTTCTCGGCTCAGTCCCCTACGTCTCCCCATCTTCTCCTGGAGGTCCTGCCTTGATCAAGGTCAGGACTGGCAAGCCGGCTTCTGTAAGGGCTGCCACAGCCTTAAGCACCCTTCCAGTTCTGTCAGGAACTGATCTCAGTGGAAAAGAAGGTATAGACTCACATCGGTGCTGAGGTTAGCCTGTCAACACCTCGACCACCTTGCTTCATCGTTCCTCTTCCTGTTCTCATCCCCCATTGCCCACCTGACGCCTCCATAGCCATTCCATCACCTCTCACATACACCCCATCTCTCCTCCGTCGCCCTGGAGCAGGCCCTCCTCTCCTCTTGCCTGGACTGTTGCAATAACCTGCTGAAGTGTCTGCCTGCCCCAAGTCTCTCCCTATCCCAGGCCATCCTCCCCTCAGGTACCAGAGTGACCTTCCTAAAGCCCAGCTCTGACCATATCACCACAACCAGCATCCCTCCTTCAAGCAACTCCATGACTCCCTATCACCTCCAGGATCAGCTACAAAATCCTCTATTTCACATTCAAAGCCACCTTCACACCCCCAGCCCTACCTCCATCACCAGGCACATACTGCACTGCCCTCCACTAACTCGCCTGGAATTCTCTCCCTCCCTCATCTCCATCTCCTGGCCTCCCGACTTCCTTCTAGTCCCAACTAATACCCGACTTCCACAGAAAGCCTTTCACCATCTCCTTTAAGGCTAGGCCTGTCATGGTCTCCACTGTCCCACCTGCATCTTCTTGGTCCATAGTTGTTCACATGTTATTTCCCCCCTTTAGACCGTAAGCTCCTTGAGGCTGGAGAGTGTGTGTTTGCTTGTTCAGAGGGGTTGCTTTTTTTTTAAACATATCTTCAGTGTGTAAGACAGTGCACATAGTAGTAACTTTAAAAATGTATGTCAACTGATGGCTGACATTGGCCATGAACTGAGCTGGGAAGTGGGAGGATCAGTGCATCAGGAAACATCCTGCCCAGTGCCCTCAGTTGCATTCACATGACCATTTCCATAGAGACCCCTCACTTCCCCTCCTTAGAGAACCATCATAGAAACAAAAAAGGAGAGAGGGAGGAGGGAGGAGAGAGGGGGAGAGACAGAGACAGAGACAGAGAGACAGAGAGAGAGAGAGGGAGAGTAGGAGAGAAAGAGAGAGGAAAGAGAGAGAGAAGAGGGGGAGAGAGAGAAGGGGAGAGAGACAGAGAGGGGGGAGGGGAGTGGGGGAGAGAAGGAGGTAGAGACAGAGAGAATAGCAGTTCATCCAAAGTAACCAATCCCTCACCTGTCTGACAGTCCCTGCCCAGCTCTGCCCCCATCACTGACCCTTCTACAAAGAAGCAAGAAAGGGGCAGGTTTTCTCCTCTGTCCTTGCAGACCCTGCCCTGTCGTTATGATTCCACAGTAAGGCTTTTCGGGTTTCTTTCTCTTTCCGTTTAAGGGGTCACAGTATAGATCGCTTGCTGGTCTCAGCTTCCTTCAGCCTGCCCCAGTTTCCCTATGTCTCCCTATCCCTATCTCATCTCTCCAGAGATAGGGGTGCAGAGTCACTGCAGGTAGATTCCCAGTCTCCCCCTTCCGAGTGATACTTCGTTTCTTTCCCCTGGAATGAATTTCGAGACTAAACGTGGGCACCTGTGGGGGAGGAGAGCCCTTGCCTAAGCAGGGGGAGACCTTGCTCTCCCCTTCCCCATGCACCCTTGACCAGTGGCTGGAGTAGAGCAACACCTAGTGGACAAATTACGAATAACACCCAGCCAATCACCGCCAACAGCTTCTGTGCAGGTGGGAGCAGCTGGGAGGAGGGAGAGGCAGGTGGGTATGGACGCGCCCATGACAGCAGGTGTGCACACCCCACCTCCACCCTGCTAGGAACCAGCTAGCTCGAGTCCACTTTACAGAAGAGGAAAAACAACCCCGGGTCCTTTGGGGCAGTGGAGAGGGCACTGGGCCTGGCGTCAGGAAGCCTCATCTCCCTGAGTTCAAATCCGGCCTCAGACTCTTAGTGACCCTGGGCAAGTCAGTTCACCCCACCTGCCTCAGTTTCCTTTCCTGTAAAATGAACAGGAACCATTTCTGTCTCTTTGCCAAGAAAACCCCAAATTGTACATGACTGAAAGCAGCCCCCTTTGGCTCAGATCCTGCTCTCTGAATACCAACATCTCAAGCTCCTGAGAGAACATCTCTGCCTGGTGGGGGGTCCCTCTCACCCCAGGGCTGGAGGAGGACCAGGGCACCAGTGGGGAAAGATCTCAGAACTGCAGTAAGTCACAGTGGCCTGCCTGGAGGGGGTGGCATGTGAGTGGAGCTTTACTGGGTGAGAGATATTTCAGATGCCAGACAAGCCCACAGGCTCAGCCAATCAAGCAGATGTTTATTTAGAGCCAGGCAATGACTTTAGAGCTGGAAGGGACCTGAGAGCTAATCTGGTACAATTCCTTTATTTTACAGATGTGGAAACTAAGGCCTCCTGGGCAGATTAATAACACAAGGAGATGGGGCAACTAGGTGGCGAAGTGAACAGAGCACCGGAGCTGGAGTCAGGAGGACCTGAGTTCAAATGCAGCCCCAGATGCACTTACTAGTCGTGTGACCTTGGGCAAGTCATTTAACCCCAAATGCCCTCCAAAAAAAAAAACAAACAAAACACACACACACACACACACACACACACACACACACACACACACAAGGAGATGAGAAGGCTAGTGGGTGTCTGAGGTAGGATTTAAATCTTGGTTTCCTGAGCCTGAATCCATATCCCTTGTAATAGGATTTCCAGGCACCTTATGAAGGGCTAGACTGGCATGGGCAGAGAATGGTGGCAGGAAGGTGCCTTGTTTCTTGACACACCCAAGGCTCTGAGCTTGGCAGAACAGGTATATGGTGATGCTGGGAACAGTCTGTAAAATGGAGGTGCCCTACCTGCTGGGAGATTTCAAGGGCTACAGCAAGGTATCTGTGCCCTCCCCATCTTTAGAATGGAGGGCAAGCAGATTTCCTGATCTCCTAGGGTGGCAGTGTGACCTGGGGAAGGTTCCCTCGATGACGTGAATATGATGGCGCCCTTGAAGACTCAATGGAGAGGAGACTGGGCTTCAGAAGATCTGGTCTCAAGGACCCCGGCTCTCCCCTTGGTTTTCTGAGTAACTCTGGTCCAGCGTCTTTCTTTCCTATTGAGTTTCCTCCTCTACACTTAGTAGAGACTGGAGCCAATGGTCTCCAGAGTCCTCTCTAGCTGAGGCAGCCAAGTCCAAGATCTGTACTGTTCCTAAGGCTGGAAGGATACCAGAGAGGGGAGGGTTATGAGAGCTGCTAGGGCTGATGCTGGGGGGCAGGGAGTCTGGGGGTGAGCCACTCAGGGGAGAAGGATGGTTCGGGGCTTTGGGCTCTGATACCCTCCCCGAAACCTTCCACTAGACTCTGCCAGCCCTCCTGGAAAAATGGTGACTATGTGGTGCCAGCCCCATCCCTCCACCCTGGGGGTCTGCACCTGCCACCTAGAAAGGGAGAGGAGTGCAGAAGTGCCCCAAGCTCACAGCAACAGGTGAGGATGGTCCCCCTGCCCCAGATCCAGCCTCCCAGGTTTGGCCTGGCTTCCAGCCTTGGCCCTTCTCCATCCCTCCTAGAGAGGGTCCCTTTGGGCAGGCTCACAAACCATAGGCCTCCCTCCAAGGAAGGTCTTCACCAAAGCCCTGCCTCCTCCACACTGCAGAGCCCCTGCCTCTCATCATGCTTAACTCAAAGAGGGATTGGATTTAGCCTGGTGGAAAGTGAGCCATGCTGAGTGAGGACAGCACAGACAGGCTGGGCAGTCTTGCGAGGTGTGTCCTTCCTCAGCCTTGGCAGCCCTCACTGGGCACCTTCAGGCTGAGAGGTCCCTGTCAGGCCCTGCAGAAGGGATTTCTGTCTGGGGATGGTCAGATTAGATGGTCCTTGAGCCCCCCTTCCTGCTGTGGGAGTCTGGGTCTCTCTGATTCGGGACAACAAGCATTTTACCTACAGGTAGTTACTCAGACTCAAGGCAAAGGACTGGTCCAACGTCATAGACATCCAAGGGCTGGAGTCCAGCTAGGTGACCGGCTATCACGATTACAGAATTCTGTTCTGGGGAGCTTGCCATCCCCCCTTCAGCCCCAGGCTCTTCCGTACTGTGCCCAAACCACCAGGGCACCTACTTTCACCAGCCATGACACCCTGTGCTCCCCATCTGACTTCCATGTAACCCAGCATGAGAGGGCTCCCTGCAGACACGAGCCTGCTCTCTCTCCCTTCTCCAATACTGTTTCCCCATCTGTTGCTAAGCCTACCCCTATTTCCAAGGGGCCTGGATTAGACCTCTGAAGTTCCTAACGGTGCCAGTCCTCTGGGCCTCTGACTCTGTGGGTCAGACTCAGGCCCAGGCCTGCAGCTTACTCAGTTCACTAGGCTTCCCCCTTCTGGGCCTCATTCTCCTTAAATTACCAGAGATGGGCCTTCCCATTCTTGGCTCTATGGTCCTATAATGCCATCCCAACCATCCTCAGACAATGCTCAGGGAACTGAGCGAGGAAAGCCCAGAGACCAGGAGAGTCTTTGGGTGGAAGAGGCCCCAGGCTTCATGGGGTCTGTGCAGGGGTCTCCTCTGGCTGGGTGATACAAGGAGTTAGGAAGACGTGAGTTCCAATATGGTCTCAGATGCCGGGCAGATCACCCCCTTCTGTCTGCCTCAGTTTCCTCCCCTGTCTAAGTGGTGATAATAACAGCATCTTCCACTCGGGGTTATGATGAGGATTAAATTCGATATTCGTAAGTGTTTAACATGATGTCTGACACATAGTAGGCATTTCATAAATATTTGTTCTCTCCCCTCTTACTCTAAAATCCCAAGAGCCTATGCTTGATAACAAAATCATAAGCATTCCTCTGGGCAGGAATCACAGGGGAAAGGCGAAAAGCAAATCTGACTGGTAGGAAGGAACCAAGGGACACCAGGGTGGGTGGAAGGTATAGATGATGCCCTACCTACATGAGTCGCCCAGTTTGCATTGTGGTGTCAGGATTCAGGTCATCGGGCCTCTGAAGGGACAAAAGCTCTCCATTGCTGGGGCTAGGGACCCTGCAGGACTCCAGGAGGCAGGGGTCCTCTTTGAGGAGTCCCTCCATTCAACTTTGACGGTGTCCAGGGTGGCCTTCCCCTCATAGGCCAGGCCAGCAGCCCAGGGAAGGGCTTCTGGTCACACTTGATGGAAGCCCCAGGGACCAGGGAGCCAGCCCCTGCCCCTTCCTGGGCCTGACACCTTGGACAACCATTCAGCCTTGGAACCTGGGTCCGCATCTCTATGGAACAGTGGCGGTTATTAACCATGGCTGCTGGCATGTATGTAACACTCTGAGGTCACAGGCACTCTACAGATATTCTCTGTGATCCCCACAATAGCCCCAGAGGCAGGGGCTATTATCATCCCTATCTTCCAAAGGAGGAAACTGAGGCAGTCAGCATGCAGCAAGGAAGGGGCCGGCAAGGCAACCTTAGAACTCAGGTCTTTCCCACTCTGCCGCCAGGCTGCCTGTAAAAGAGAGGACTCTGGCCAGTCCCTGGGCTCCTTCCCCACTCCCAAGGCTACGGTTCTATGACTTGCATTTGTGGCCAGGCTGCGGGGCCTCACTGGTCCATGTGAACAGGCCAGCTCACAGTCAGGTGCCTCCCATCCACAGCCCAGAGTCCAAGCGTCCAAGGCACTGGCCCAAGACAATCACAGGACTGAAGATGTAGAGATTTACAGATGGGAAAACTGAGGCCCTGGGAGGTTGGTGATGGCCTGGCCAGTGAGCCCAAGATGGGATTTAAGCCCAGGTCTTTTCAACTTGCCGTCTGGCAGTCTGTCTCCAGGCCGAGAGGACATGGTGCTCGTGAGGAGCTCTGTTGGCCCCAAGCTCCAGAGAAGCATCCTCCACTTTTTGGCTTTTCTAGTTGAAGGCTGCAGGTCCCAGGTGGATGGGGAACTTCCTCGCTCTGCCTGGACCGAGGGGCTCAGACCCAAGCTCTTGGCTCTCCCCCACCAGAGAACCAGTGCTCCTCCAGTTGGCCCCTCTGAGCTCAGCCTGTGGGCTTCAGGCCCTGCCCCCAGACAGCCCCAAGGCCAGGAGGGAGATGGAGGGGACCCAAGGGAGCCAAGCCAGATCTAGGCACCCTTCCCAATCTGGAGCTCTTTGAATCATGAGACTTCAGAGAGAAGAGGACTGGGGAGAGAAGCATGGCCTGAGGCCCCAACAAGGCAGAAACAGGAATGAGTCCCAGGTGGGAGGAATCCTTAAGTTGCCAACATCAGGTGAAGAAAATTGTTGGTCAAGATCTGCTTCACAACCACAGGCAGGAGGGGAAGGCAGACACCCCTCAGACTGCCGCAGGGAGAGCCTTTGGCTTCCCCGCATGGGGTGAGGGCTGCTGCCATGCAGCCAGGCAAGGGGAGGTGGGTAAGGGGCTAGAGGGCCCAACCCCTCTTCCCCAATCAGTTGATCACCACCCTTGGGGAAACCCCTCTTCCAATGGGCATATAACCTGTGAGCCCCTTCCATGATTGTGTTTGGTCTGAGAGATGGCCAAATGACCATCCATTTATTAAAATGGATAAAATGATTAAATTAGCCAGAAGTTATGTCTCTGGAGCCTTTTTAAAATCACCATAGCATGAAGGAGTTGGTGGGGCCAGCCCTAGGCCCTTATCTTCCTCCTCTCCCCATCACTAGGAAGCCTCAGAAGCCAGTATTACCTCTTGGCACAGAAGCTGAGGTCCCTGGCCAGTGGATAGTAGGAGCCTGCAAGTTCAAAGGGTGTAGGAAGCTGGTGTTTCTAAGCCTTCTGTCTCCCCCATGCATCCCACCAGGATGTCACCTTGGTCCACCTGTCTACCTGGCCTTGGCCTGCCTAGTCTGCATTATCCTGGGGATCCTGCTGGCAGATGTCTGGAACAGATAGAGGGAGCCAAGGAAAAACCTGCCTGGACATTTGGACCAGACCGACAGAGCCTCACATCCATCACCACCCGCACACCCAGAGTGGTGATGTGATGCCCGTCACTGAGGGAACTTGGTCTCTGTGGCAGAGGACAGTGGGAAGAGTAAGGGGAGGGGCCACCTGGCACTGGGGGAGGGGCCATAGACTACGTCCACTCAGCCAGCATCTGCTATGCACCAGAACCAGGGCCAAGGACACAAAGACAAGACAGTCCCTTTCCTCAAGGAGACTCCATTCTACTGGAATGTCGGCTTTAGCATTGTGAGGGGGCATAACTGGGCAGTGGCCAGAGCGCAGGAGATGACAGGCCCTCAGCATTCTGCCCTGGTCACAGCCCATCCAGAACAGACAAGCACGTGTCTTAGGAAGGACCTGGCGGCTGGAGGACTGGAAGGGGCAAAGCATGTGTGTAACACCCGCTGTGTGCCAAGCGCGGTGCCAAGTGCTGATGGAACTCGGGGCCTGCAGTCAGGAGGCCCTGAGCCCTCGAAGCTGTGCACCCCTTGGGGCTCTGCCCTGGACCTTCTCTTCTCCCTCTGTCCTGCTTCAGTCGGGATCTCTGGGGCTTTATAGATTTCATTTTTATCTCTATGCAGATAATTCTCAAATCTACCTCTCCTGCACCAATATCTCTGTGGACCTTCAACCTCCAATAGCCTATTGGACGTCTGGAATTGAATATCCAGTGAACGTCTTAAACTTCGTGTGTCCAAATAGGACTCATTATCTTTCCCTGCCCCTCTTCCTGAAGGCTGGGGAGGGCACCACCACCTTCCCCATCCCTCAGGCTCCCACCCCCAGCTGTCTTGGATCTCTCTCTCTCTCTCTCTCTCTCTCTCTCTCTCTCTCTCTCTCTCTCTCTCTCTCTCTCTCTCTCCCTCTCCTCCTCTCTCTCCTCTCTCTCTCTCTCTCTCTCTCTCTCTCTCTCTCTCTCTCTCTCTCTCTCTCTCCCCCTCTCCCCTCTCCCTCTCCCTCCCTCTCTCTCTCTCTGTCTCTATCTCTGTCTCTGTCTCTGTCTTTGTCTCTGTGTGTGTGTGTGTGTCTATCTCTGTCTCTCTCTGTCTCTGTCTTTGTCTCTCTCTGTCTGTCTGTCTCTCATCTCTGCCAATTTTACCTCTGCAGTGTCTCCCCAATACGTTGTCTCCTCTGACACGGCCCCCACCCTCTTGCGGGGCCTTATCCCCTCACACCTGGCTTCCTGTAATAGCTGCTGGGGGGAGGGGATGTCTGCCTGGCTTCAGACTCTCCCCACTCTGGTCCGTGCATTCAGTGGCCAAAGTGATTTCCCTAAAACACAGATCCGACCACATCACCCCCCAATCGATCAACTCCAGGATCAAGAACAAAATCCTTTGTTTGGCATTCAAAGCCCTTCCTAACCTAGCCCCCTTCTACCTTCCCAGGATTCTCATAGCCTACATCCCTCCCCACCTGCCTGCAGTACTGACCACCCCAGGCATTCTCCCTGGCTGTCCCTCGTGGCTTCCTCTGCTCTGACTGCTGCCCTCCCCAGCTTCCTTTAAGTCCCAGCTAAAATCCCACCTTCTACAGGAAGCCTTCCCCCTGTTCATTAGTGCCTATTTGCCCCTGATATGCCTCTGTCTGCATATGTTTGCATGTGATCTCCCCCGTAGACGGAAGTTCCTTGAGGGCAGGGACTGTCTTTTGCCTCTTTTTGTATCCCAAATCCTTATCACAGTGCCTGGCACATAGTAGGCTCTTAATAAATGTTTGTTGATTGATTGACCTTGGTCAAGTCACTTCCCTCTGTTTGACTCAGTTTCCTCATCTGTAAAATGGGGTAACAATATCACCTACACCCCCCCCCAGGTGGTCGTGAGGACCAAACGGCATGTTAACTGTAAAGTTCTTAGCACAGTGCTGGGCACCTAGAGGGTGTCAAATAAATGTGAACTATTGTTATTTCATTTGATCCCCACAGTAACCCTGGGAGGTAGAGACTGTCATTATCCCCACTTTACAGTTGATGGACTTCAGGGGAAGAGACTTGCCCAAGGTCACACAGCTAGTAAGTGACTGAGGCTGGATTTGAACTCCAGTTTTGCTGACTCCAAATGCCTGTCAGAGAAGACAGAGGGAGATACTAACCCTCAGCCTCACCCCCAGGACTTGGCTAGCAGTGGAACCCTGGACAAGTTGGTTGGACTCACTGAATCGCAGAAACTTGGAGGTAAAGGCACTTAGTTCAGACCATACATGTACAAGAATCCCCTTTATCATATGGCCAACGGGTGGGCATAAAGCCCATGCACACCCCACTTGACATTGGGTCTGCGGGAGAGTGCAAGCCCTGTAATGATACAAGTCACATCCAGGCTGGGTCTGAGCCAGCCACTAGATGGCTCTCCCAGCCCTCGCTGAAGGGCTGCCTTGAGCTGCCCTCCACACATGTGGACAGAACCCGTTGGGTGACTGCCTCCGCCCAGCTTACCCCCTTTCAGGACAACCCCCAGGGTCTTATCTAGTATTCCCAGCAATGATTCAGAACCTATCAAACGACGGTGATCTCTATGCCCAGAGCCTCCTAATCTCTTCCCCAATTTCATGCATGGGACCTCGAAAAGATCATTCACTTACCAGCAGATCACAATACCTTTGCTATGGCAGAATCAATGAATCAAATGCTGCTCATTAAAGAGGTTCAGAGTAGCAGCCTCACTGACCACCCCACTTACCTCTTCTACACAGGAAAGGGAAACATCATGTGGGGATGTGTTCCCCACCAATGCCCTTCTTACCCTTAGCCAGGGAAAGTGCTTCCTCTCCCCTCCTGGAGGACTCTGCAATTGAAAACCTCAGCCAGCTTCTCTTTCCTCGAGACATCACCCCCACCCCAGGCTCCCAAACACCCCGCAGGGGAGTTGTTCAACTTGATGCCATCATGGCTGAGTAGCTTCCTCTTTCCAGAAGTTTGTCAGATTGTAAGAGTGCCCACCTACCAAGTGCCCACTTCCAGCTCAAGCCTCTAGAAGAGTGCAAGACAGACTCTCCCACCCCTAAGACAGGGTGGGGGGGAGGTGGGAGAAAGGAAGGGAAGGAGGGAGGAGGGAAGGGAGGAAGGAAGGAAGGAAGGAAGGAAGGAAGGAAGGAAGGAAGGAAGGAAGGAAGGAAGGGAGGGAGGGAGGGAGGGAGGAAAGAAGGAAGGGAGGAAAAGAGAGAAGAGGGAGAATGGAGTGACAAGTGCAGAGTGAGATACTTAGAGTCCTGTTTCTGCCTTTTTTTTTTAAGTCTCTCCCTCAAACAGCACCTTGTGTAGCCTCTCTCATTCCCTTTGGACTACTCCACCAAGGCTGTGCAGCTCATACATCCATTTCTTTCTCCCCTGAAGAAGCAGGCAGATCAGGGAAAACCTGTCCCAGCAGCTAAGCCTGTTAAAATAAGTGTTGTCCATGACTAATGTGAAAATATGTTTAATAGGAATGCATATGTAGAGCCTATACCAGATTGCACACCATCTTGGGAAGGGGGGAGAATCTAAAACTCAAAATCTTATGGAAGTGAATGCTAAAAACTAAAAATTAATTAATTAACTAAATTTTTAAAAAGAGATGCGTTGTATCACCCCTCCCCCCCCAGGACCTCCAAGAAGGGTATGCCCAGCCCCCTCCAGATCCATTCTACCTTGGGGGAGCTCAGATTGCTAGGAAGTGGATGCTGCCTTCCAGACTGAATTGGTCTGTTTTCAACTCCTACCCTTTGCTCCTGCTTCTGACCTCTGCCAAGCCAGACAAATCCACTATCTCCCCCATGACAGCTCTCATGCTCACTCTGAGTCTTTTCTCCAGACTAAACAAACCCAGGTACTTCCACTAATCCTCATGTGACATAGAGGTCCTGCCACTATCCAGGTTGCTCTCCTGCAGATGTGCCTGAATTCATCTTTCTCACCTTGTAGGTTAGGAAATGGAGGCTTTCCCAGACTAAAATGCACCAAAGCCCTGAGGCTGACACTTACTGACAGAGAAATACATAATAAAAACAGGACTATGGGCTAGGTGGGTGGAGAGCACTGACCTAAGTCACAGAGGATTGTGGGGCTATGGTGGATTTTCTGTACCCTAAGGGAGATAGTTGGGTGAGTGTGGGGTGGAGAGGGCAGCTAGGTGGCACAGTGCCCAGAGCACTGGTCCTGGAGTCAGAACAACTCATCTTCCTGAGTTCAAATCTGATCTCAGACACTTACTAGCTGTGTGACCCTGGGCAAGTCTCTTAACCCTGTTGGCTTCAGTTCCTCATTTGTAAAATGAGGTGGAGGAGGAAATGGCAAACCATCTTTGCCAAGAAAACCCCAAATAGGGACATAAAGAGTCAGACACAGCTCAATAACAACTACAAAACACACACACACACACACACACACACACACACACACACACACACACACACACATACACCAAGGGAGGTAATTATCCAGAACAGAAGACTTCGATTCTCCTCCCAGGCATAAGGATCTAAAAGGAAATATATACTAGGGAGGAGGGGTCAGTGATAGAGGAGTCAATAATTAGTCTTGGGACACACTGCCTAGCTTTTGTTAGCTGGGTGACTCTTGCTGAAAAACCACCAGTATACCCTTGTCAGGGACAAGGTTTGGCCACTCTACCCTAGCAGAGTGAAGGTAAGATGGACATCGCAGTGGAGCCTGACAAGGCTCCATAGAGCAATAAAACCACCAAAACCAGGTCTATTTAGCCCAACATAACAGGGTACCCAAGAGAAGCAGCAACAGTGCCATCAGGACTACTGAGGGTCCTGCAGAGTTGGAGATGCTATTTGCCCCTCGTGCATGATCCTTATGTCCTAGTTCTCTCAACTGATGACACATATTATTTGTGGGAGAGTGTGCCCTGGGTTTAGGAGAGGAAGGTTCTAGTGAAAGTCATCTTACTGGGCTATTTCATCAAAATGCCTTCACCTAGAATAATGATGATGATGATGATATTTACATAGCACTTTCTATGTGCTAAGCACATTACACTTATTGTCTCATCGGATCCCCACAACAACCTTGAAAGGCAGGTTACCCCCATTTTACAGACAAGGAAGCTGAGGCAAGTGGAGGTTAAAAAACATGCCTAAGATCACAACCTAGTAAATGTCTGAGGCTGTATTTGAACTCAAGTCTTTCTGACTCCAGGCTTGGCCTTCTATTCAGTCCACCACCTAGTTGTCCAAAGTATGTCTTCTGGATGACTAGGAAAAAAGTAAGAATGCCAGTGGGGGCTCGTGAGCTATCATGCTGAATAGCTGCAGATCCACAGAGTACCTAAACCTGGGGCTAGGTATTCAGAGGATCCCATCTGTGTATGGAGAGAGGGAAGGGGGGAGGAGGAGGGAGAGGGAGGGGGGAAAGGGGAGAAAATGGAGGGGACAGGGACACAGGAACCATATCCAAAATAATAATACAGTACTTCACTCTAAAAAATTTTTTTGAGGCAAATGCTTTGACAAATTGAATATGTCTAGGAGTGTGTCACTATTATCATCAGCTGTCTCCAAGTATTAGAAGGGCTGTCATATGGAGGAAGGATTGGGCTTGTTCTGTTTGGCTCTAGAGGGCAGAGCCCATACCACCGGGGGTGGGGGGGGGGGACGACTATAAAAAGGTCAGTTCTGATCCGATGTCAAACGGCACTTCCTGAGCATATGAGCAGTCTCTGCTTGTAGTGAGTTGGCAGGCCAAGGATTGAGGAAGGGCTCCCCTTCACTGGAGATGTTCATGCAGAATCTGGATGACCATTTGTCCAATATGAGGTAGAGGGATTATCTGAGGTAATCTCTCGATTACCAGCTTTTGTGGTCCCTTCCAACACTGAGATTCTTTGCTCTTCTGGGGCCCAGACACAGGACCTGTTAGCCACAGAGCTGGTAACAGAGCTACTCTGGCCCAGACCCCACTTTTCAAATTCCAGCTGTGATACTTACCTATGTGACTGTGCAATTCAACTCAATTAAGCATCTCCCACATAGTAGGCTGGGTGCAGGGGATAAAGACACAACACATCAAAAAGGCCATGACTTCAGGAAGCTTACATTCCACTGGGGAATGCCATAGGTGTATACATCTCAAGTTCTCCTTAGCCCTCTCTCTGGAGGAGTGGTTCCAGTCTTCTCTTCCTTGCTCACACCCCTCCTCCCCTCTTTGCTGAGGACTTTACATCACACTTTACTGACAAAAAAATAAGGCTCTTGGTGGGGCTTCCTTCTCCCCCCATCCCTCTAACACTGATGGCCTTCCACTGTCTGCACCTTCACCCCTGTGTCATACAATGAGGCAGCCCTTCTTGCCAAGGCCCCCACATGCACAAGGGACCCTGTGCCACCCTGTCTCCTCCAGCAAATCTGCCCTCACCTTCATCCTGACTCTGTCTCTAATCTTCAGTCTCTCCCTGGCTACTGGCTCCTTCCCTGATGCCTACAAACACACCCAAGTCTCCCATCCTAAAAAAGGACCCTCACCAGCTCTTACCATGTTCTCCAGCCATTGCTAGATCTCCCTTGCAGTCCTTGAGAAAGACGTCCATGTTCACTTCCTTGCCTTGCATTCTCAACCCCTTACAATCTGGCTCAGACCTCATCATTGCCCCCAGAGTTACCAGTGGCCTCTTAGTTGGCCAATCCAGTGACCTGTTCTCCATCCTCATTCCCCTCAACCCCCCTGAAGCCTTGACCACCGTTGGCCACCTTTCCCTCCTGGATACTCTCTTCTCTGTTTCCATGATTCACTCTCTCCTCCTTCTCCTCCTCCACATCTGACAGCTCTTTCTCAGCCTCTTTGGCTGGATCTTCATCCAGGTCATGCTCACCAGCTCCAAGTATCCCCAAGGCTCTGTGCTGGACCTTCCTTACGCTTGGTACCCTCCACCACCTGGTGATCTCATCAGCTCCCATGTATTCAATTATGAACTCTTATGCAACTGATTCTCAGCTCTATTGATCCAGTCCTCCCCGGTCTCTCTCCTGAGCTGAAGTCCCCCGTTATCACCAATTGGGTGCCCTGTAGGGAGAGGAGAGAGAGACAGAGTGACAGAGAGAGACAGAGACAGAGAGAGACAGAGAGGGAGAGAGACAAGAGACAGAGAGAGAGAGAAGGAGGAGGAGGAGGAGGAGGAGGAGGAGGAAGGAGAGAAGAAGAAGAAGAAGAAGAAGAAGAAGAAGAAGAAGAAGAAGAAGAAGAGAAGGAGGAGGAGGAGGAGGAGGAGGAGGAGGAGGAGGAGGAGGAGGAGGAGGAGGAGAAGGAAGAGGAGGATGAGGAGGATGAGGAGGACAAGGAGGAGGAGAAAGAGGGAGGAAGAGGATTCAAGAATGGTCCCAAGGTGCCAGCCTGGGCAAGTGGAAAGATGGTGATACTCTGAACAAAAGGAGGGACATCTGTGGGAGAGCTGACTTGGGAAGAAAGATAACAGTTTGTTTTGGACATGATGAATTGGAGATTTTGAGGCTTCTCAGATGAAAATGTTAAGCAGGCAGCCAATGATACAGGACTGGAGCTCAGGGGAGAGATTATTGCTGGATATACAGATCTCGGAATCATTTGTATTTAGGTATCAAATGATAATTGAACCCACAACATTAACAAGAGAAAGATGATTGAGATGGGAGAGAAGAGTTTGCAGAAATGTCCACACTTAGTAAATGGGAGAAGGGTGACATTCCAGCTGAGGACACCAAAGGAGTGGTCAGACAGGTAAGAGAAGGATCAAGAGAGAGCTTTGTCATGGACATGAAGGAAAGAAGCAAAGTTCAGTAGGAAGGAATGATTAGGTCATTGAATGTAGCAGTTAAGAGATAGTCTCATAACTTCCCTAGGCTTCAGTTTCCCTATCTGTAACATGAGGTAAATGGACTTTATGATGTTGACGAACCCTACCTGATCTAAATTCAGTGACCCTGGATTCCTCTGGAAGTCCCTGAACAACTTAAAAAGTGATCTGTCTCTCACCAAGACATGTAACTCAAAATAGTCCTACATCTCCAGTAAGGTAAGGTTAACAAACAAAACACTTTCCTGAAAACAACTCCATGCAGAAGGGAATGAAATAATTATTTTTCACATTTTGCATTCTGTGTTCTGACACTCCGGTCTCCTTAGCTCCCTTCCTCTGACCCACAGGGCCTCCATGATACCAGGCAGGTCCCTTACCCTCTCAAGGCTCTTCCCTGGGCCTTGTCCTCTTCTCCTTCTACACAGCTTCATTTAGTGACCTCATAAGCTCCCATGGACAGAACTACCATCTCCCTACTGGCAATTCTTCAATCTGTTTGTCTTGCCCCAACCTCTCTGCTGACTCCTAATCTCGAATCTCCAACTACCTTTAGGACTTCTCAGACTGGATGTCCAGATGACATCTTAAATTCAACATGTCCAAAACTGAACTTAATATCTTCTCCCCCAAATCTTCCCTTCTTCCTAACATGCCTATTATTGTTAACATTATGACCACTACCCCCCACTCATGCAGGCTCCCAACCTAGGTGTCAGCCTTGCCTTCTTACTCTCTCACACACACCCTATACCCAATCTGTCACCAAATCTTGGTATTTCTACCTTCCCAACATCTCTTGTATATGCTCAGGTCTCTTCTCAGGCACTACCACCACCCTGACACAAGCTCTTGAATTTCTAGGTGACTCCAAGAGCCAGCTGGCTGGTCTCCCCACCTTATGTCTCTCTCCACTCCAGTCCAGCTGATCTTCCGAAAGTGTAGGGCTGATCATGTCCCCCCCCCCCATTCAATCAACTCCAATGACTCCCTCTTGCCGCCTCTGCCTTGAAAGTTCTCCATAACCTAACTCATTTCTACTTTTCCAATCTTCTTACTCCTTATGCCTCCTCATCCAGTGACCCTGACCTCCTTGCTGTTCATCACACTAGACACTCCATCCCCTAACTCTGGACGTTTTCACACACTGTCCCCCAAACTCAGAACTCTGTCTCTCCTCATCTCAGCCTCCTAACTTCCCTGGTTTCCTTCAAGTCTCTGCTGAAACTCCACCTTCTACAGGAAGCCTTTCTCAATCCTTCTTAATTCTTATGCCTTCCTTCTAGCAATTATTTCCTATTTATTCTGTTGAAGTATGGGGTGTTCAGGGAGGACTAGCACCTCTGGTGGGAGGGCTGCCTTTGGTGTCCACCTTCACCCAACTCTCATCTGTGGCATCAAGAAGTCATAGCATGCACAGCGGCCACATCCCAGTAAGCCACCTTGGCGAATGGGCTAATCCTTGCTGGGGAAACCCTTAAATCCCTCGATGAGTTAGAGGGTGTCTGCTCTGAGCCTGTACAGACTTCCCCCACAGAATGGGAAGGTAAGAACAATTTCTTCCAACAGCCATGAAGGCATCTAAAACAGGCACTTTGGGGCACTTAGAGTTTGGTCAGACATTGAAGAGGCCAAGGTCATCCACTGCATCCTGAGCCATCGCCCACCGTCTTTACTTTTGTCCTGCCATTGGACTTCAGTGGCTCTGAAAGAGAGAGTGAGGCTACAGATTTGTGTGACTCCACCTCACTGAAATCCAATTCATGCACAAGTCAAGACATCACCCTATCATGTCCTTGGTCCTCTTGGAGAACGGACCACAATTTATCCTGTCTGTAGCTTATTTGTACAGAGTTATTAGCATGCTGTCTTCCTCGTTAGACTGTACATCACTTGAGGGCAGGGACTTCATTTCACTTTTCTTTGTATCCTCAGCACTTAACATGATGTCTGACACATAGTTGGCACTTGTTGATTGACTAATAGACTTCATTGGTTGGAGTTCCTTATACCAAGTACATTGCAATTTTACAAATGAAAAACTGAGACCCTACAAGGAAAATGGCCCAGTCCTGCAAGCACACCATTATCAAAGAGCTAGGATTTGAGCCTATCTCCTGACTTAACGTGCAGTGGGATATCCTCCATGCCAGGCTGCCTCCATGCTCCATCCTTCACCTGAGCAGAATGGAACCCATGTGGAAACCCAGAAACAGAAAGCTAGCCATACCTGAACCAAAATAGTAGAAGAAAGAGAAAGGGAAGCCGAGGAACCCTGGATGCCAAGAAGAGACATAAAGGTTTGACTTCCATGAACTCAGTTTCCCCCCTCAGTTAAATGCCATAAAGATAACCTCAGTGAGCTGTCCTTTGGGTCCTCCCAGTTCTGATCCTAGAAAATCAGATGACTGAGCTCATGAAAGAATATCCTCCATTAGCTTCTCAATTCTGCTAGGAAGTTCCCTTCTTCTGTGGAGAGGAGTGTGTGGGTTTTGTGGCAGCTACTTCCTCATCCTGTAGAGGCTCTTTCCCACTTTGGTCCAAGGTCCTGAATCATTAAGCCTTCCTCCCATCATGTGATCTGTATTAGGACAGCTAGGGTCAGCTCCTGATGCTGACACTGACTTACTGTGGCACGAAGCATATCCCCTTACTCTCTCTAGGTCTTTTCCATTAACATTGCATGTTTCATGTAGTAGTTTCATATTTATAAAATGTTTTACAAACGTGACCTCCCTTGATTCTCACAGCAACCCTGCAAAGTAGGTGCTGTTTTTATCCCCATTTCACACATGAAGAAACCGATAGAGGTTGTGACTTACCCAGGATCAGGATCCTAGAAAATTTCTGATGGGGCAGGATTTGAACTCAGATCTTCCTGACTCCATGTCCTGACTCTAACCACTATACTGGTTAGCTGCCTTTAGTTAAGTTAAATGATCACACAAAAAAAATTATAAATTTAAAACAAATTAAATGATCACAAGATCACAGAATAAAAATCCCTACCCAAAATACCCATCATGGGGTCATCCAGGCCCTGCTTAATGGCCTCCAAGGAGAGGTAACCCACTACTTCTCAAGGCTACCTCTTCTGTTTTTGGATATGGGGACTTGGGGACCCTGAATTGTTAGGGAGTTATCCTTGTCATCTCACCTAAATGGGTCTATTCTCAAGGTCAAATACAATCCAATTTCAAAAAAACTCAAGCAAAACCACTGAATGTTGAATCAAATGTCAAGGGTTCAAAAAAACAAAAGCATCTAATCCCTTGTCCATGACCCTCTAACATTAAACTCGGTCATCTTGACCTGTCTCCTCTTCTCCAGATAAAGCCTCCCCAGCACCTCCAAACAACCCTCATGCGCATTGTGCATGAGGCCCTTTGACTTCTGAACAGATGTCCTTCCTAAAATGCATAGCAGAGTGCCTGGTACATGACAAAGGCTTATTGGTTTGACTTCCTACAATGTGGCAGCCAGAAGTGCCCATGGTCCTGCAAAGGGCTCTGACCAGGGCAGGGAACTGAAGGGTTGCCCACTTAGTATGGAAACAACAAGGGCACTCCTCTCCAAGAGTCATCCTGAGGGTCAAATAGGGTATCTGTAAAGTGCTTGGCACCATGCCGGGCACATGGTGTGCCCTTAATGAATGATGGCGATGATGACGATGGCAGCAAACCTTCTTCATAAAGCCTCTTCATAAAGCGCATGACTGCCATGTCACGTTATTGGCTCATCTTGCTGTCAGAGTCCACTAAAAATTTTTCTTTAAAAAACAAAATTTTAGATGAATTACTGCATAGCCCTAATTCCTCCCTATCTCATATTTATGGCGCTGAATTCTGGAATCTGAGCAGAAGATGTTTCATCAATCTCTATTCAATTTCATCAGATTGTTTCAGTTCAATTCTTTCACCTGAGATGTGCTCAACCAGCTAGAGATTTAAAGAGCGGGCTGTCTCTACCTTCGTCTAAGTAACTGATCAAAAATGTTAATCCATGGGCAGCTAGGTGCCACAGTGAATAGAGCACTGGCCCTGGAGCCAGGAGGACCTGAGTTCAAATCTGACCTCAGACACTTAACACAAAAACTAGCCATGTCACCTTGGGCAAGTCAACCCCAATTGCCCTGCAAAAAAAAAAAAAAAAGCAAAAGAAAAATGTTAATCCACCCAGGGTTAAGTCCATAGCCCAGAGCCACTCCACAGAAGACCTCCTTCCCAGTGCACAAAAAAACTATCAGTGACTATACTCTGACTCTGTCCATTCCACCAATGCTGAATTCATTGAATCCTAGCCTTGTATAGTCCTCATCTCTCAATCTGGAATATGAAATGAAAGAGCTTATCACACACTTGGCTAAAATCTAGGTAAACTGTATAGACAGCCTTCTCCTAACCTACTAGCTTAGTAACCTGTCAAAAAAGAAAAAGAAAATGATTTCATGTGGCACAACCTGCTCTTCAGGAAACCAGGCTCACTCTTTATAATCACTCCCTCCTTTTCCTAGATGTTTGCTAACCATCTGGAGACCATCTCTGTTCTTCTTGATCTATATCTGTCCACTGGACTCAGATGGCTCCAGAGCAGAAATCGAGGCTGGTGACTTTTCACAGCCCTCCCTCACTTAAATCCAATTCACTTGCTAGTCATGGCATCACCTTCCAGTTGTCATGGTCCTCTTCAAGAACAAAAGACAGACAACAAAACAGCTACCAACCTCTTTAATGATCTGCTGGGGAATTTTCCTAGGAATCAAAGTCAAAATCACTAAACTAATAGTGTTCAGAATCTATTCTCATCTCCTTTTTAAATTTTCTTTTTTACATTGGGGACATTTGACCTTCTCTAGTCCTAAGGTTAAGGGCAGCTAGGTGGCACAGTCAAGAGGATCTGAGTTCAAAATTCAGCCTCAGATACTTATGAACTGTTGGGGCCCCGGGCAGGTCATTAACCTTGTCTGCCTCAGTTCCCTTGTCTGTATAATGAACTGGAGAAGGAAATGGCAAGCCACTGCAGTATCTCTGCCAAGAAAACCCCAGACAGGATAAGAAAGAGTCAGACATTACTGAAATGAAATACAGACAATGATGTGTGAAGCCTTGAGGATACAAAAAGAGGCATGAGATAGGCCCTGCCTTCAAGAGCTTACAATCTAATGGAGAAGACAACAAGTAAATATATACAAAACAAGCTAGGAAATGACTAACAGAGGGAAAATGCTAGAAGTAAGAGGGGTTGGGGAAGGCTTCCAGTGAAAAATGGGAATTTAGTAGTAACTTAAATCAGAAAGATTGGTAGTTAGAGCAGAAGAGGGAGAACCTTCCAGGCATGGGGACAGCTGGAGAAAATGCTGAGAATCAGGAGATAGACGGCAGAGTATTATCGGGGAGGAAGATGTAAAAGACTGAAAAGGTAGGAGGGGGCAGGTTTGAAGGTTTTTGAAGGCCAAGCAGCCTTTTGTGTTTGTTCCCAGGGGCAACAGGGAACCACTGGAGCTTACTGAGGAGGGGAGTGACTAGAAACTCTTTTATTTCTCCTGGATATTTGCTGCTCTTTTGTTCTGTCTTTTCTAAGCCAAAGATCATTCTCCTTGAGTGAGAAAACAGAGGCAAAATAAGGAAGGACCACTTCCTCTTTCTTCCCCTCATCTGAGGTCCTCATCCCAAGCATGGGAAGCGAAGGGCCTGGGCCTTCTCTGACGCTGCCCTGCCCCAACAGCTCTCCGAGTTTTTCTTCCTTTTGGCCCCTACTTCAGTGCGTCACAAATCACAAAACCCCAATCTCCTGCTGCTAATCCTGCCACACTCTTATATCCATCTTCTGTCCCTGCCAAGGCTTCCAGTATGTGTACTTTTTTTTTTTTAATTTTAAGTCTGTTCCTGAGTTTCCAGCACCTCCTCATCAGTCCCTTTGGACAGTATCATCAGAATTGTTTCTTTGTGCATTTTCAGAATTTCACTGTTGACCATCCCCTGTCCCACCTGGGCTGACTTTTGCTGTAACATTTTAAGTCGTGGGATCCTGCCTAGATTTCCTCTGGAATGAAATCCACTTTTGGAAAAAAAAATAATGAATGAATGGAAGGAAAGAAGGAAGGCAGGAAGGAAGGAAAGAAGGAAGGAAGGAAGGAAGGAAGGAAGGAAGGAAGGAAGGAAGGAAGGAAGGAAGAAGAAAAAAGAGAAAATATCGAGACCATATGTCAAACTATCCCCAGATTGCCTCTCCTTATCACAAGCTCTACACTTAGTAACAAACAGGTCCATCCAGGATTCCAGAATTTCCCCACTTCCATCCTTTACAGGATAACATGATTGCCCCTGAGGCAACTCTGTGGCTCGGTGCATCAAGTTCTGGAGCCAGAGTCAGGAAGTCTTGAATTCAAGGTCTGTCTCTGACACTCACAGGCTGCGAAACTCTGGACAAGATGCTCAGCCCATGTCTGCCTCAGTTTCCTTATCTATAAAATGAGAAAGATAATCCTAACATCTACCTCCCATGTTTGTGGTGAGATTCAAATGAAATATTTGTATGATGTTTTGTAAGTCTTAAAGAGTTCTGTGGGATATCTGCATAGTGGAAGTCCCCCATACCTCTGGGTCAGCTGCTTTGCAATCTGTGTCCTAAATCCTTTGTCTCTTTCCCCTTTTTGCCCAAGTGGTCTGTAATATATTCTGGTGACAAAAATTACTTCCATTTCTCCTTCCTTTGACTTTCACCTGAACATCTCCACCATGTTTCCCCAGTTGTTTTCTTGGATTTCCCCCATGATTCTACCTTCTTTTTGTTTTGTTTTGTTTTGTTTTTTAGAGAGGGGAAAGCAGGGCAATTGGGGCTAAGTGACTTGCCCAAGGTCACACAGCTAGTAAGTATTAAGTGTGGATTTGAACTCAGGTCCACCTGACTCCAGGGCGGTGCTCTATTCACTACTCCACTTAGCTGCCCCCAGTGATTCTATCTTCCTAATATACAATCCTACCCCTTCCCTCTTACCTATCCTGGTTCAGGTACACCCTGCCAGATCAAGAAAGTCCTCCCAGGTTTTGTCCCACCGACACTCAGTAAAGTTCATTTTGCTTCATTGTAGATTTGCTCTATAACCTTGGATGAGTTCCTGTTTCTGGTCCTCAGTTTCCCCATCTTATGGTGTCTAATACTCATTGTGTTCTTATCTGCATAAAAGCAGATAATGACCAAGCTTGTGAAAACATAATCATTGAGGAATACCCAATTTCGTGTCCAGGGGCTCTGACTTCCAGGGGAATGGAAGTGTCTGGTCCTTTCCTTCAGGGACCCTGAGCTGTCAGGGAAGCAGAACGCTTGCTGTGTGACTGTGCCATTGGGGGCAATATGAGGACTGTCCATGGGAAGTATGCCATCTCAGAGATCACCCCCGCCCATCTACTTGTGAAGAAACCGACACAAATGACATCATTTCAGTTCCCAAGCATTTAATCCTGGGCTGTCAGTGGAGGGGGAACCCAAGCATCCCCAGCCCACAACTTTGTCCATGTTCCTGGCACATTCCGTTCCCCAATAAATAAATGAGGGCAAAGGAGAGGAATCCCTTATGATCTCTCCCTGCCCATATCAGGTCCCCACCTGCCTCCTCAGGGACCCTCGTCCATAAGAACCCACCCCTATACCCCAGCTGGAGCACGGAGATATATAGCAAAACATACATAACAAAAGGAGGGAGAGGGAATGGTCCATTGGAGGGGAGCCAGTGGTCTCCACGATCAGAGAAAGGATACAGGACAGGGAGGTGAAGAGTTTTCAGGCAGACAGCGGCAAAGGGTCTACTCCCCATGGATGGGCGAGGGTAGCAAGGTATCCACCCCCCATGTCCAGGGAGAGCGGAGGAGCCATAAGGGGGAGGAGGTAGGAGAGGGAGGAGAAAGAAATCTATTTCACTGAGACATGCAGGTAGAGGAGGAGGTCTGCTCTCGGTAACCCGGCAAGTGATTGGAGGTCCAAACAGGAGGTGACTCACTGGAACTGGAAGGACCTCTTCCTGGGCGATCAACTCTGGAGCCAAGAGCGGATATGTTGTCCCTGAGACTGAGTGAAGGTCCGAGGAGGCCAGGCAGGGAGTCAGAGGCTATCTGTTGGGGACTCAAAGAAACCTGCCCGTTTCGGAAGGGAAGTGGCTCCATTAGGGGGCCCCTGAACCTCCACCGCCATGGTCACCTGGCGGCTGGCGGCCACACATGCCCCAGGTGCGGGAGGGCAGGGCCAGGAGCAGGAAGGAGACGCCCCCCAGGAGCAGCAGGGTAGCAGCCGCAAGGGCGCAGGCCACGGACCAGGAATACTCGTAACTCAGCCAAGGGGCTGGGCCCGGCCCAGTCCTGGACAGTAGCTCGTGGACCCCCCGGCGGAACAGCTCAAGACTCACCAGCAGCAAAACTCCTATGGGGAGAGAATAGGAAGAAGGGAGCCCGGCTCAGCTGCCCAGGTCCTCAGGAGCCCCAGTGCCTGCCCGCCAGCTCTGGGGACACAGCTCAGGATGCAAGAGTCCCAGGTTGCAACAGGCCACCAGGCAACAAGCGTTTATTCATTAAGCGCCTACTGTGCGCCAAGCAAGGAGCTAAGTGCTGTGCGGGCTCTCGGAACTACACCTCCCAGAGAGCAACAGCCTTGAAGGCTTCAACACCCAACTCATTATGGCCCTAGAGTCTGCTACGGGATGCGGGCTCTGGAAAGCACAACTCCCAGCATGCAACCGTGAGGAATTATGCAAATAGCCAGGTTGGGGCCCGGCTGGAGTCTCTGAGCGTAGGCAGCTACCTGAGAGGCTGAAAAAGACTGCTGCATGTGTGAGTAGGAAGTCGGCCCCTTTGCTGAGCACCATGATGACGCAGATGCAGCCGAGGACCGTGATGACCAGGGCCAGCGTGGCAGTGATGGCAGCAGCCACTCCGAGCTCTGCGAGGGGAGAGGGGGACAGGGACATCAGAGGGCTCCAGCAGAGCCTACCTGGGGAAGGCAAGCAGGGACTGCTGGGCAGCCTTGGGGAAGTCGCTCCAGCCCTATGGCATCAGTTTCCTCATCTGTGAAATGGGAGCAGAGTGGGGCCAGACAAGTGCTGAAGGCCCTTCAGGCTCCTGGAGGGTCCCAGAGTCAGAATCTTGGCAGGGAGGCATCAATTCCTAGGGCTAAGACACCCTACCTTTCTTAGTTGTCCTCTGCAGAATCCGGCTGTTCTCCCCTGAGGTGAAGAATCTGAAGTAAGAGCAGTTGGCCTCTGAGGAAAGAAGACACAGACATTTGGGGAATTGACACTGGGGGACATTTGGAGGGCTGCCATTGGGCACACTTGGGGGTGTGGACATTTGGGGATATTGGGGGGATGACATTGGGGACATTTCGGGGTTCAGACATGGGGGACACTTGGGAGTGCTGACATTGGGGGACATTGGGTACACTTAGGGGCTGACTTTGGGGGATGATATTGGGGACACTTGGGGTGCGGACATTGGGGGACACTTGGCAATGTGGATGTTGGGGGGCTGACACTGGGGACACATGGGAGTGTGGACATTGGGGGACATTAGGGATACTTGGGGTGCTGACACTGAGGAATCAGAATGAAATCAGGGAAAGGAAGAGAGGCAGATGGAAGAACAAAGGAGGAGAGAAAGCCCCAGAAACCTGACTCTGATAGCTTGGTGGCCCTGGAATTGTCATTGTCCTTTTCACACCCACTTCCTCTTCTATGAATTGTGACTAATGAGCACCAACCTCCCTGTGCCAGTACAAAAGATAAGGAGCCGGGTGCAGATGGGGGGGGGAGGGAGGCGGGGGAGACAGACGAGAGACAGAGAGAGACAGGGATGAGAAAAATCAAAGGGAGAAGATAAGGAAAGGGAAGCAGAGGGAATAGAGAAACAGACTGAGCAGAGATAAAAAGATGGTGTGAGTGTGGAAGAGGAAGAGAGAGAAGGAGAAAGGGAGATGGAGACAGAAGGGAGAGTTTACTCGAGGGATTCAGAGAGAGAGATAGAAAGGGAGAAAGAAAGAGGCAGAACGAGGGTGACAGCAGGACTCAGAGACACAGTATTGGGGACGCTAAGAAAGGGAGAAGTAGGAAAGGGCGCAGACACGAAGAGACCAGTAATATTCACAGGAGGGAGAAAGGGATCTCTAGGGAGCAAGAGACAGAGATAAGGCAGAGAGAGGGAGAGAGAGGTAGGGGACAGGGCAAGGTCCAGGGAAGGAAGTCAGCTGGCAAGAGGGTGGTCCTTGCAGCACAGGCGTGCCCCCACCAGGGCCTAGTCTCCCCTCTTTAGGTTAAAGTTCTGGCTGGGGACCACCACCTGGGCCTATGTCTCCCAGAGGTGGAGCAATCCCTTGGGCAGCCTCTATAATGCTCCAGAGCAGGTTTGGCCCTCACCTCCTCCTCCTACCTCCCAGAGTCCATTCTCAGGTTTACAGAGACAGGCTGAAGTCCAGACTGCCTCGATGCCTCTCTGAGTCACAAGTGAGGGCCCTCAGAGGCACCCAGTCTAGTCCTCCCTGTGCAGTAGCATCTGCAGGTCCAGCCCTCCGCCCTGGTCACACTGTCCAGACAAGCAGCCTGCTACTCCCACCTCTACCCAAGAGCCCTCCACTCCCACCCCAGGAGTCCGGGCTTCTTCAGGCTCCACATCCCCGGCCCTTTGCCGTCCCAGCCACCCTTTTCTAGACATTCTCCATCTACCAATAGGGTGGTTCCCAGATCTGAACACCAGAGATCTCATGAAGCCCAGGATATGAGCCTCTCGCCTGCCTGCTCCTGGAAGCTGGGCTTCTGTTAATGAAGCCCAACATCCCATCAGCTTTCGGGGCTGCCTTACCTCACTGCTGCTGCTCTGCTTTGAGCTTGTGATCCACTGAGATCCCACAGGTCTTTCCCCCCGCCCCTTCCTCAGGTGAACTGCTGTCTAGCCTAGGCACACTACCCTTCTCCAGTGCCTTCAACATTGATTATTTTAAACTCTAATTTAAAATTATAAAATTATCCCTATTAAAATTAATCCTTAGATTCAGCCCAACCTCCTAGTTTGAGAAGTTTTGGGCCTTCTCTGGCTTTTGATCAGATGTCAACCCTGACTCCTCTTATGGCCACCAGATGGGTCAGAAGGCTGAGATGTTGGCACCTGCCCTGGCTGAGCAGCAGTCCGGGTCAGCCCTCCCTTCCCAGTGGTCAGAATCCCAGGCTGTGCCCACGTCCATCCAGGCAAGTGAATTAATTATGTCTGTTCTTGTTGTCCAGGGGCTGTATGGGGTCAGGACCTGTCTGCCCTCCAAAAAAGCTCCTCCACATCACCCCATGACATCTCTGACATCTCTCTCTCTCTCTCTCTCTCTCTCTCTCTCTCTCTCTCTCTCTCTCTCTCTGTCTCTCTCTGCCTTTGTCTCTCTTTCTCTCTCATTTCTCTCTATGTGTCTCTGTCTGTCTTTCTCTTGTCTCTGTCTCTCTTTCATCTCTGTTGCTGTCTTTCTCATGTGTCTCTCTTATCTTTGTCTCTCTCTTCTCTGTCTCTGTCTCTCTCTAATCTTTCTCTCTCTCCCTCTCCTTCTCTGTCTCTCTCTCTTTCTCTCCCTCTCCCTCCCTTTCTCTCCCTCTCCTTCTCTCTCTTTCTCCTTTCTCTCTCTTTCTCTTTCCCCCACCTCTTTCTCTCTCCTCCCCCCCTCCCATCTCTCCCTCCCTCACTCTGTCTCTTTATGTCTCATCTCTATTTCTTGTTCCCCAGAGATCCTTTCTCTCTGCTGCTGTCTCCTGACCCTGCTGTTTCTCTCTTCCTGACTTTTCCCTTCTCCTTTCCTCTGCCTTTGTGTCTATGATCCAAGTCTGGACCACTTCTCTGTCAATCACATCTATGTCTAGAACTCTGAGGCCTAGAGGGCAAAGGGTCAGTCCTATGTTGGAGGGTGGTCTCTCCATCTCCCTGGGGCTGTCTGAGGTCAAGGCTGGCTCTACAGTCCCCTCCATCACCCTAAGGCTCAGAGCCTGAGTTGTCAGCATTCCTACCTGGGTTAGGCAGAGCCTAGGCCTAGACAACCAGGGGGCGGGTCATCTCCTGGCCTGGTCTGCAGCATCCTGGGGGCAGTCAAAGGTTTGGGCTGTCTCCCTGTATCTCTGGGGACAATCATGGTCCAGGACTCTATCTCTCACAGAAACCAAGAGGTCCCAGGTAGGCCAGAAATGCTCAAGGAAGTCAGAGGTCTGCCTAGCTCTACTTTTCCAGGAGCTGCTCTGAGGTGGGGGTATCTCACCATCTTCTCAGTCCCAGGGCTGTCCCAGGTGTGGGCCATCTGTCTGTCTCCCCAGGCCAGTTATTCCAGGTGGCCTCCCAGCCTCCCAGAAACAGTTGGAGATCAGGACTGCATCTGCACCTCCCAGTACGAGTGAAAGGTCTGGCCTCATCTATAGCTGCCCAGGTCAATCCAAGGTATAGATTGCCGGCTCCTCTCCCAGGAGCAGCAAACAATCTCAGCTCTCTTTCAGAGCAATCAGATCCATCCAGATGATGCCTTGGGCAGTTGGAGGTTTGGGTCACCTGTTTCTCAGGTCTCTGGCCTTCTCCCTGTTATCAGTTAGAGGTCTGGACCATCTGTGCATCTCCCCAGGATGATCCCTTGGCTCAGACTGGCCAGGGGCCTTAGAGGCGCCCTTCTCTCCATCTCAGTGGGGTGGTCAGGCACTGTCTTTGAAGGGTAATCTCATCAGGGCCACCTCTGCAGCTTCTTGGGCCAGTCAGAGGGTTGGCCCTCTTTGTACCTCTTCTGCTTGGGCAGAGTTCTGGGCCACCTTTCTCAGTCTGTCATCTTTGGCATAGTCCCTGGCACAGTTCCCAGGGAGGCAGAGGGGTGGGCCATCTCTGTGGACCCCTGAGAAGTCAAAAGTCTTGACTGTCTCTGCATAAACTGAGCAGTCAAAGGCCTGGGCTCTCTCAGCCCTGTCCACCTCTGGCTACTACCCAAGGCAATCTAGGGTGGAGGGCATCTCTAGCTATCTCAGAGGCAGTCTGAGGCCTGGACCATCCCCTGAAGTCTGTCCTGGGGTCCAGTCTGTCTTCCTGGGGCAGTCAGAGGCCTGTGCCATTCCCTGAAGTGTATCCTGGAGTCCAGTCTATCTTCCTGGGGCAGTCACAGGCCAGGGCCATCCCCTAGAGGTCTGCCCTGGGGTCCAGTCTGTCTTCCTGAGACAGTCACAGGCCAGTGCCATCCCCTGAAGTGTGTCCTGGGGTCCAGTCTATCTTCCTGGAGCAGTCAGAGGCCTGGGCCATCCCTGAAGTCTGTCCTGGGGTCCAGTCTGTCTTGCTGGGGCAGTCAGAGGCCTGGGTCAATCTCCATGCCTCCCTAGAGAGCTCAGTTATCTAGGCTTTATCTGCCTCTCTCTAAGGCAATCCAAAGTCTGGGCCGCTGTCTCCCCCTTTCCAAGAGATCCAGAGTATTCAGCATCTCTCCATGTCCCTGGGCCAATGAGAAGTCTAGTCCTCTTCTGTCTCTCTGGGGTAGCTGGGAGTCTGGGCTGTCTCTGATCCAGCCAGAGGTCTGGGCTCTGATCCATGCCTCCCTGTGGACTTTAGAGGTGTAGACTCTCTTTATCATCTCCAGAGGAACTCAGAGGCCTGGATCATGCCTGTCTCTCCCCAAGGCAAGCCAAGGTCTGGGCTGCATGCCTGTTTCCCCAGGAGGTCAGAGGTATTAGCTGTCTCTACAGGCTCCCTGTGGGGCCAAAGGTCTGGGCTCACCATGTCTCTGGAGAGCTCAGAGGTCTGAGCCATCCCTGCCTCTCCCCTAGGGTAGTCAGAGGTCTGGCCTGCATAATCCCGTCCCCAGGCGGTCAGAGGTTTGGGCAGTCCCTACATTCTTCCTCTGCCATCAGGCGTGTAGGCCACCATCCTAATCTCAGAGCTCTGGATTGTGCCTACAAAGTCGGCTACCCCGCCTTCCTAGAGAGATCAGACATCTGGACCATTTGGATTTGTCCCGGGGAATGGGGGTGTGCAGAAGCCAGAGGGCCAGGCTGTCTTCCCAGGCCACTTCAGGCTGTTTCTCCTGAGTAGGCAGCGGAGTGGGCAGCCTTTGGGTCTCCACAGGAAGCTGGAGATTTGGGCTCTCTCTGCAGCTCCCTAAGGCTCTCTGGGACCTGGCTTGTGTCTAAGTCTCCCACAGCTCAGCCTGTCCACATTGCCCCATGGTGTATCCCTAGGAGGTCAGGGGTTGAAGGCATCTCTCCAGCCTTTCTCAGCAGTCCTTTGCCTTGAGCTTCTAAGTCAGAAAGCTGGTTTGCCTCTACATCTCCCAGGAGTGGTCAGACATCTCCCCAGAGCAGTTGGAAAGTCTAGGCTGTACTAACCTAGGCCCAGGCAAGTTTGTCTAGCCAGTCTGAAGTTCTGGCCACCTCTCTGTTTCCTAGAGCTCTCCACTTTTCTGTCTCTGACTTTCTCATGCTTGTGAGCCACTGACCTTGTCACTTGGTTTTTCTGAGCCTCAATTTCCCTCTCTGTAAAAGGAGGGGACTGGCCTAGCAGCCTGCCCTGAGCCCGAAGTCCCTTCCCCTGTGTCTACCTCCCATCTCCCTAGGCCGGTGGGAGCACCCTGGTGGTCCTCACCTCCAGGTAACTCAGCAGGGCCGCAGGTCTCCCTGTTGGGGGGCAGGTCCTCCAGCCAGAGCTTCTTGGCACACACTCGCCACAGCCCCAGGTGGGCAGCTTCACACACCCCGCTCGTGCCATTGCCCCGTTTGGTGCCCAGCTCTACCCAGAACTCAGTGCCCACAGCCAGTACCGCCAGGGCTGTGCCCATGCCGGCCAGCAGTAGGGCCAGCTTAATCGGGCCACGACGCTCACGGGCCAGGCCAGTCCTCTGGGCTCTCCTCCGTGCTGTGTCAGCCCGGCGTCTCTCCTCCTCCTGGATGAAAAAGTTAGACCACATCATGGTGGCTGGGGGAGAAGGGGCCCGGCCCCACTGGGCTCCCCCAGGCCCCAGGTGGCCAGCTGGACCTCCAGGCTCAGGCTCAAGCTTAGCCCCTGGCCCCCAGCCCCACTCCTTTCCTTAGCTGGCCAGGGTCTCCAGCACCACTGCACCCAGAACCCTCTGCTCTGGCTGTGGCCTCCCCCCTGACCCACACAGATAGGCAGGCAACCCTCCCCCTGACCAAGGCCTCTGGGGCTATTTTGGGCCCCACCATGTAAGTAACACCCGCACCTGTTGTGGGTATTTTAAGGGAACAAGTGGAGGGAGGGAGGCTGGGGGTGGGAGGAGCTGGAGCCTGGATGCCTGGGTACTTGAGAGGGCAGGGACTGGGGGGAAGGGGATGCCTGGGTCCTTCCAAGGTAGGGAGAGATGTTATCTGGGCTTCCCCCAGGGTGGGGGGGTGGTATTGAAATGACAGCTCACACCATTTTCTTCATCAATTTTATTAGACAGGACACCCTTACCGGATGGTCCACGCAGCCCCAGCCCCAAGCCTGCAACCCCAGTTGGGAACTAGGACCAGGCATCAGTAGGACAAGGAGCCAGAACTAGGGCTGTCAGGAAGGCAGGGATTGAGGCAGATTTGGGATCCTGTCTCCCAGTGACAACAGCTGAGCAGATAAGACTTGGCCTGTTCTGGCCCTGCCCCCTCTGGCCTTGGCTCCTCCATTCCCTGCAGCATCTCTTGTATCCATCAATCCTTCTCTGTCTCCATACATGTCTCTCCCTCCCAACTTCTGTATTTGTTTCTCTCCTCCTTCTCCTTCTGCATTCCCTTATCTCTGGCTCACTGTCTCTGTCTCTGTGGCTTTGTCTGTGTCTTCACATCTCTTCCCATTTCCATGTGTCTCTGTATCTGATGACATATATGTATGTATATGAAGGACACAGAGTTGCACAAGTGCGTCTGTCTCTGGCTTCCTTCTGTCCCTGTCTCTACACTCTTTGGGGTTTCATTATTTTTGTTCCCTCGACCCTTCCCATCTCTTGCCAGGTGTTCTGTGGGCCCTCATCCCTGTCTCTCATCTGTCAACACCAATGGATAAACACTTATTAAGCCCCTCCTTCTCAGGCACAGAGCTAAGCAGTGGGGCTTCCACACACTGGGTTTCTTTTCCTTCTCTGTCTCAACATCTCTTGACCTCTGTCTCTATGACAGAGAGACCTACATGGCATTATGGGTACATATGGGTACATGTAAATGTCTGGTCAGTCTCTGTCTGCAGACTCCCCCTCTTTGTGCCTCTGTTTCCCCATAGCTCTCTTTCTCTCAGGCTCTCTCTGGCAGGGCTTGTTATCTGTGTTACTATCTCTCACTATCTATCTAGGTCTCTGCCAATCCTCAATCATACTGTCTTTCTCTGCCTCCCTCTGGCCTTCTCTTTCTGTTTGTCAGGGGTCGCCTGTGGTCCCTGGGCTGGGCCAGGTAAGACCCCCTCCCGTCCCCAACCCCCCCCATGCAAACAGCAAAAAAAAAAAAAAATACAGATTTGAAAACTGCAAAAACCACTACAGCCCCCCTCCCACGGCCCACCCATTCCCTGCCCTCCCCTGTCCCCCCAACGTCCCCAGTTTGGATCCCATTGTGTCCCTGCCGCGGTGGGTTGGGGGGTGGGCCGGGATCCCAGCCTCCCACGTCCAGGCTGGGCCAAGGAGCAGAAGGGGGCAAGCCTCGGCCGCCGGCCCCCTTCTCGGTGCCCTCTTTGCTCCTTCGATCGCTCGCCCGCCAGCGGGCCCCCACCCCCCTCCCACCACCCCAGCCGGCCCAACCCCTACACCGGCGTGGTTTTCCTGTTTAGGGTGTTGGTGTTGGACGCCCCGCTGGCTGCCGCCTCTTTGCTCAGGGTCCCGGCGGCCCCGGGGGTGGAGCCCGGCCCGGTCACCGTCACCGTCACCCCGCTGGCTTCCTTGGGGAAGGCGTTATGCAGCGTCAGGAAGCCCGAGCCGGAGCGCTCCCGCTCAGCCGTCCCATAAGGACCCCCCACGCCGCCCCCGCCCCCGCCGCTGCCGCCGCCGCCGCCGCCTCCGGGCGGCCCCCCGAGCCCGGCGCCCACGCTGCCTTTGGACGGGTCACGGCTCAGCGTGTACATAGAGATGTCCGTGGAGGGGAAGCCCTGCGGCGACGTGTCCCGGGAGGGCGAGGGCTCGCTCGAGCGGGAGCTGGAGCGCGAGCGGCGGCGGTAGCGGAAGCGGTAGCTGGGCAGCCGGAGGATGGCCGACGGGGGCCCCCCGCCGCCGCCCCCGCCGCCGCCGCCGCTCCCGGCCCGGCCGCCGGGCTTGAGGAGGTCCGCCCGGGACTGGCAGTGCGCCTCGCGGTTCCTCTCGATGTAAATGTTGACGGCGAGCACGCCGATCATCTCGGCCAGGATGAACGAGAGCCCCCCGAAGTAGAAGGACCAGCCGTACGAGTAGTGGCTCTTCTTCTCGTCGTCGCGTTTGGGGCCCGGCTCGCCCGCGTTGGCCGAGATGTACACTATCACGCCGATGATGTTGCTGAGGCCTGCCGGGCCGCCGCGGACGGACGGACAGAGAGACAAACGATACGAGGGGTGGGGCGGGGCACAAAGGTCAGCCCGAGCCAGCCCGGACGCTGGCCGCTGCTGGCCAGGTGCCCAGCTTGCCCTGCACCCAGGCTCCGCCCCCTCGGCCAAGCCCCGCCTCCCTGCTGCCTATCCCCGCCCACCCGTCTAAGCGTCCTCTTTTTGTAAGCCCTGCCCCTCTTCGTTCTGCCTTCTATAGGCCCCACCCCTTGCCTCTAAGCCTCTCCCCTTGCCTCTAAACCTGTCGCGTTGTCTAGTCTAAGCCCCGCCTCCTCGTCTAAGCTCCGCCCTTTCATTTTTCCAAACCTCCTCAGCTCTTCTAAGCCCCGCCTCCCTCCTTCCCCTTGAGTCTAGCTCCTCCTCTTTTTCTAAGACCCTCCCCTTTCTCAGGTTCTCTCTCCCCCAGTCAAGCCCCGCCCCTTTCTTCCAAGCCCTCCCCTTCTCCTAAGCCCTTCCTCTTCGCTCCTCTCCTTTTCCCTAATTCTTGCCCATCAGTTCTCCGTCCCTCTTTTCTTTCACGCTAAATCCCTGCCTCTCTCCCAGTCACTAACCTATTCTTTCCTAAACTCCTCCCTTCTTGTCTATGGCTCTCCTCCTCCTCTTTTAAACACACCCTTCTCCAGGACCCTTCTCTTCCTTCTGAGCTCCTCTTCTCTCTGAGGTCCTAATTCTGCCCTTGACCTAGATATGACCTTGAATGAGGACCTGCCCTCTCTAGACTTCAAATATCCTCCCTCTGTGAAATGAGGTTGGGGCACCGGTATGTCTCCCTCCCCTCTCCTGCCTTCTAGGTTCCTTCCCTCTTTCCCCTTCTTTCATCCCTCACCAGCGGCTACAAACAGGATGCCAGCCCCCAGGATGATGTTCCTTTTGGACTTGTAGACTCGAGAGGCAGCCACACACACGCCCCCCAGCAACAGAAGGATCGCGCTGAGAATGGGGAAGATGCTGGATGCTCGGACCACACCTGGCAGAGGACCAGGGCGAGATCACACTCAGCCCTTCCCTCCCCGCTCCCCTTCTCCACACTTTCCTACTCCCAAGGCCAGGGACCAGCTTCTTAAATTTGTGATCAGCTCTGTGTAAGAACAAACCAATCAGAGCTTTGTGCCTCCTGGGGGGGAGTCCTCTCCATCCAAACAAGAGGGGCCAATCCCAGTTCGTGATTCCAAGGCCGGCTGATCAGAACACCCAGATTCTGCCTGAACTCCATTCCAATGGGAAAGTCTTCCAAGCCAATCAAAAGCCAAGGGATCGCAGCCAATGGGCTCCAAAGATGAGCATTTGGGCTCCACCCTCTGGGGTGGGGAGGCAAGTCCCACCCCAAATTCCCAGCCCTCACTTACGGAGTAGGTACTCTGCACTGTCATGGTCATAATCTGTGTCTTCTGGGAAGTGATTAATCTTCACACAGACACCCCGCTTCAACCCTGAGGAGGGGAAGATGGAGATTAGTGGTGGGGAGCCCCACATCTGACTGGATCCCCACTGGTTCCTCTTCCCTCTCCTTCACTTTGGTGGAGGAGTCAGTACTGGCTTCTTGCAAAGGGCAGCCCACGGACCGACCTCCTCCCCAGGACTGGTAGGAGGCTAAAGTCCCAGAGACAGAGGGAGGAGGAATGTGGAAGTGTGCATGAGTGAGAGGGGAGAGAGTTACCCTGGGGCAGTCCAAATATTAGCCTCATAGAATGCCGAAATTGGAAGGCACCAGAGAGATCATTGCCCCCCCCCCCCCACTCCCATTTCACAGAGCGGAATTCTAAGGTTGAAGAGAAGGCAAAGGATTTGCCCAAGGCCACCCACTCTTCTTCCTTCACTAAATCTGAGGCTCCCAGTATGTGCTCTCCAGAGACCTGGGGCACTAAACTCCCAGGGTCTTTCTCTCTTGAAAAGGGAATGGGGATAGCCCTAGATTGGGGGTTGGGAGCCCACCACCCTGTAAGTCCCTTTCCCTCCCTTGGCCTCCATTTTCAGCCCTGTAAAGTGACAGTGGGGGGTGAGGAAAGCAGAGAGGAGTTCAGGCCCAGAGTTTGACAATAACTACAATATGCAGGGAGGATGGATGTAAAGGGGCAACGAGGCAGAAGGAAGAAGGAGAGAAAAGATCAAGACAAGAGCCAGAGCCAGAGGAAGAGACAAAAGAAGAGAGAGAGAAAGGGAGGGAGAGAGACAGAAACAGAGAGAGCAAGGGAGGGAGAGAGACAGAGACAGAGAGAGCAAGGGAAGGAGAGAGACAGGGAGAGAGAGCAAGGGAGGGAGAGAGACAGAGACAGAGAGAGCAAGGGAAGGAGAGAGACAGAGAGACAGATGGAGAGACAGAGAGAGAGCAAAGAAGGGAGAGAGAGATAAAGAGACAGAGAGAGCAAGGGAGGGGGAGAGACAGATGGAGCGACAGAGAGAGAGCAAGATGGTGGGGGAGGAGACAGAGAAAGAAGGGAACGAGCCCTGGAACTAAGAGCAAGGGATGGCTTTAGAGCCCAGCAAGCAGAGCCTTCCCACTTCACAGACGGGGCAGCTGAAGCCCAGAAAGGAAAGGGGAGAGCGAATCCTTGTGCGGGATGGTGAGCTCCTTGAGAGCTGTGTCCTCGCCACCACAGCCCCCTACCCCCATGCTTAGCACCCTTCCTGGCACATAATAGGCATTTAAATGCTCGATCCTCAGAGACTCCTGAGATTCTGCGATTTGGAATGGAAGCCAGCCTCCTCTCCATTTTCACGGGTATGGGATCTTGGGCCAAGCAGAGCAGAGGAGAGGAGTAGGAAAGAGGACAGGAGCAGTCACCCAATCAAAATGCGCCACTCACTCTGCTGAGTGCTGGGAGCATAAAGTGGCAGGGGGGAGTCCCTGTTCTCAAAGAGCTCAGGGTTTGAGCTGAAGAGGATAAACACAATTGTTGAAACCAACCCATCTCCCCTATTTTAAGGAGGAAGAAATGGGACAAGAAAGAGGGGGAACCACACAACGTGCTCAATAACCAGAATGAATCTTGGGTCAAACCCTAAACTCTTATTTTACAGATGCAGAAACTGAGGCAGGAAAGGAGGGAAGAAGAAGTGCCAGGCTTAGTGGACAGAATACCAGACCTGGAGTTGGGAAAATCCGAGTTCAAATCCAGCGTCGGACACTTCTTTTTTTTTTTTTTTTGAGGGGGAAGACAAGGTAATTGGGGTTAAGTGACTTGCCCAAGGTCACACAGCTAGTTGTGTCAAATGGAGGACAAATTTGAACTCAGGTTCTCCTGACTTCAGGGCCAAGCTCTATTCACCTAGCTGCCCCCTCAGACACTTCTCAGGTGTGACTCTGAGCGAGTCACCTTTCCTCTGTCTGCCTCAGTTTCCTCAACTGTAAGATGAGGATAATAGTACCTCCCTGGAGGGGCTGCTGGGAGGATCAAATGAGATGATAATTGTAAACCCCTTAGTGCCTGGTGCTATATAGATGTTTATTCTCTCCCTGCCCTAGGCAACAAACAGCACCATAAAATTCCAGAAGTTCTGAGCCAGCACAGAAGGCTCAGAGATCACTGAGGCAGAGCCAACACTCCTCCCACTCCAGAAGGGCAGAAATGAAGGCCTGCGGAGGCCCGAGGAGGAAAGGGGCCGGCTAGAGTCCTCCAACCAAAAGATCGAACTGATCTAACACGCTCGCCTTTTGCTGAGGGAGAAGCTGAGGCCCCAGGGAGGAGCCTTAGAGCCTCCCACGGCAGCAGGACGGTGGCCAGGGGAGAGCCGGCGGACCGCGTGGTACCTTCGAGGCAGCAGATCCTCCAGAGGCCCGAGTGGGTCAGCCCCCCGGGGTCTCTCTTCTCCGCCACCCCGCCAGGCCCTCGAGCTGGAGGGTCCTCGGAGGCAGAGGCGGTCAGGTTGGTGGTGTTGCAGATGAAGGCCCTGGTATAGAGCCAGTAATCGGTGCTGATGGCTATCGTCATGAGGCCGAAGGCGGCAAAGGCACCAACCGTGGTCAGCAACACCTGAACGCCCTTCTCACACCACAGGCCCCGAGCCTCTGTCCAGCGTTTCAGGGACTCCAGTCTGAAGGCTGGCAGCCGGGGGGCCGCCGGCCACCACCGGGGCAGCGGGGGAGGGGCCGTGCCTGCGGCGGGGGGCGGGCAGGCTCAGGCAAGACGGAACCCCGGGGGGGCTGGGGCCAAGCAGCAAGAAGGCAGCGGGAGCAGTTGAGCACGGGGGTCAGCGGGCTGCCATGGTCAGTGGCTACAGAAACAGACAGGAGGACAGGGATTAGAGCCCCCTCCCTACTTTCCCCAATCCTTTCTCGGAAGCCAGGAGTCCTCTCCACCGGGAGCTTCTTCTGCACTGGGTTCAGGGCCCAGTCCCGGTAATCTGGATCCCAACAAGCTTTCCAGGCTGGTGACCCAGTATTTATTCTCTATCATGAACTCCATGCTCCAGCCAAATCCAACTATTAGATATTCTCCATAGAGGACATCCCATCTCCCACCTCCATGCCTGTGCACAGGCCATCCACCATATCTGCCACCTAGCCTCCTTCAAACTCCTCCTCCTTCCAGCCCTTTCCTGAATCCCCAAGTTGTGCATTTATTTTGTACATACCATGCCCTACATATATGAAAACGATGGCTCCCCCACCCCTAGAATGCCAGCCCCTTGAGAGAAGAGCTGTTTCACTTTTGCATTCATGTCCCCAGCTCCTTGTGTGATGCCTAGCCAACAGGAAGCACTTAATAAATGCATGTTGGTCAAATGGTACCTTGTAACCCACACAGACACCACATGCTTCCTTGACCTTTTGGTCCCATGTCAACATCCCCCAGTTTCATAGAATTTTAAGATTTAGAGCTAGAAAGGGATCTTTGAAATCTTCGTGTGCAGACCCCCATTTCACAGATGTGGAAACTGAGGTCCAGAAAGGAAAAAAGGACTTAAATTCTTTTCTTTCATTCTGGCTATCCCTAAAGTCTTTAGTTCTAAGCCCAGGGGGAAAACAAAGAAGACTAAGGATTGGGGGGTGAGGGAGGCAGAAACTGAGTCCCCCAAGGATTCCTTCCCTGAATACATCCTAGGATAATTAATAACAAGAGCTAGCCATTATAGAGCTCTCCAAAGTTTGAAAAGCACTCTAAATAGATTATCTCATTTAAGCCTCACAACCATCCCTCTGAGGAAGATGTTATTATTGCAGATGAGGAAACTGAGGTTAAAAGTGGTTAAGTGACTAGACCAAAGTCTAAAGCAGAATTTGAACTCAGGTCCTTGACTTTACATTCAACATTCAGTTGCTACTGTCCCCCTGATTCACCCATGTGACCCCATCTTTTGTTACATCCTCTGTCCAGAATCCTTGGAGTAAGGAAGATCTGGGCTCAGAAACTGCCTCAGACACTAGTTTCATGACCCTGGGCAAATGATGTCACTTTCCCAACCCTTAGTCTCCTCATCTGTCAAATGAGGGGTTCGAACTAGGAGGTGGACTCTCAGGTCTTTTCTGGATCTAAACCTGCAATTCTGTGACTTAGACTACCTCCCCTAATTTAAAATTATTATAGAGACTGTCTTGGCCACTTAACAGAGATGTAAACTGAGGCTTAGAAAATATGAGGGACTCAGACTTCTCCCTCAGACATTCCCAGTCTTCTCATCTCAGAGCTTGGGAAAAATAGGAGGAAAAAAACCCCGTCAGACATTAGAAATGGACTAGGACCCCCTGCCCAAAGCACTTCTTCTCAAGCCCTTTGGGCTCTTAACATCCATGGACACCTTCTGTTACATTTCCTTCTTCAGTGGCAACCCCTGCCCTATCTTGACCTTGAATGCCGAGATTCCTGAATGTTGACCCCACCCCCACCTCCAATCTCACAGAATCCTAAATTTTCAAGCCAAAAGAGACCTTGGACATCAAAGTCTAACCACTTCATTTCACTGGGGAAGAAAATTAGTACATACAAAGGGCTCAGATTCCCCCCTCTCCTCCCTACCACCTGAGTTCCCAATCCTCCCAGTTCAGTGCCCTGGGGAACAAGGATTAGAAAGAAGAGATCCCCTTAAAATGTCTCCCAGGCCCCCCCAAAGCCTTTGTCATTAGCCATGCCCCTCCTGGCTTATCCTCTGGTCCCCATCTCAAGTAACTCTTGGTTCACAGTACTTTTTGCCCCACTCCTGACCCGGTACCCCATTACCTCTATCTACTCGACCCAAAATTTCTCATCCTAAACCTAATTCCCTCTAATCTCTCCATGCTCCACAGAGACTTAGACTAGGGATCTCAGGGAGACAACAAGGTAGGGACCCCATGATGAAGGAATTCCTTCCGCCCCTTCCTAGAGTCCTTTCTTGATGACCACTGATCCTTTTGGCTTATTTTCTTGCTTCCACCTACTCCTTTTTTCCCCACTGCTCAAAGCACCCCCTGACCTTATCCCCCTCCACCCCCTTAGCCTGACTTCCAACACTCCCCTCCAATGTAGATCCTAGATTCACAGCTCAGTAAAAAATGAAGGAACCTCAAAAAATTATTGGTCCAGACTTATTTTACAGGGGAGGAAACTGAGGCACAGGGAAGGAAAAAGAGAAATTCCTTTCTACCACTCTCTCTCCCTTGGCACTCGAAACCCCCACAGCTCAGAGCTCAGACAGACAGGGAGGACAAGGGGGTTTAGAAACAGAGGCAGAACCCTCACCCCCAAAGAACTCCCTCCTTGGACCCCCCAGCTTCTACTCAGCTGATATTGTCACTCCATTCCCACCTTCTGTTAACTCTTCCCCTCCCCCCCAGTACCCCCAGTCTCAGACTCCTCCCCCCTCCCCCAGATCTCTCTCAGAACATAGAATGCCTGGGTTCTCGGGCACAGTAACCTTGGCTGCTGCCTCAGTTTCTCCCCCATTCCTCCTATTAGCTAAAGGGGGGCCGGATGTAGGGGAGGTGGTCGCCATGGCAACGGGGCCTTTAAGAGGCCTCCTCTCCTCCCCCATCCTCTTTCCTCCCACACACCAGTCCCTCCGATCTGCCTCCAGGCAGACCCTGGGGTGCCCCCCCCACACACACTCTTTGTAGTCCGGGTTTGCCAGAAGGGGGGCCCCCCCAGACCCTATCCCCTGCCCCCCTTCCATCCACCGGGCCTGAGCCGGGAGGAAGTGTCTTTGAGTGGCTATGGGGCCCTGTCCCCCCAGCCCCTCCCTCCTGGACAATAACCCCCTCCTCACCTGGAACTCCTTGTAGTCAGGCCTCCGCTGAGACTGGCAGACGTGTACAGGGAAGAAGCCCCTTACCCCAGTTGTCCAGAGGACCCAGGTGTCCAGGGAGCTGAGTCGCAGAGTTGGGGGCTGACAACCCAGCTATCTGGGGGCTGAGTAGCTGGGATGGGGAGTCTGAGAGCAGGGTGTTGGAGGACCCAGTTGTCTGAGAAGCTGAGCTTCTGGGATGGAGAATGGAGAGGCAGGTGGGGAGGGGACCCAGGTGTCTGGAATTGGGGGCTGGGAGAGCCAGTTGTCCAAGGGGCTGAGCCTCGGGTGTTGAGGGTCAGTGAACCAAGTGGTCAGGATAACCAGGTGTCTGAGGGTTGGGGGTTCAGAAAAGTAGAGGACTAGGAAATGCAGGAGTCTGGAGAGCTGAGCCTCCGGAATGGGGGAAGGGGGAACCAGGGAACCCCGGCCGCTAGGCTTAAGTGCCGGAGGAAGGGGGAGCTGGGCAGCTTGGGGACCTAGGTGCCTGGGATTGGGAGCTGGTGAAGAGGGTACCCCAGGGACCAAGGCTTCTGGGATTAGGGGCCAGGGGATGAGGGGGGCCTGGCTGATCCGGCCCGAGAAACCGGGGGAGGAGAGAATTCTGTTCTGCTGCCACTGGGTGATGGGAAGAGCTGGAGAAGGGGAGGGAGGGAGGGAAGGAGGGAGGGAGCAAAGGAGGGAGGGGGAGGGAGGCAGGGATGGGGGAGGGGGAGGATTTGGGTATGGGGGAAGGGGGTAAGGTCTGGCTCCAGGGAAGGCAAAGGCACCGAGGGAAGATCAGAGAGAGGGGGAGCCTGACAGTGACAAGAAGGGAGGGAGACCAGAGTTAGGGAGAGGAGGGTGAGCGGAATGAATGAAACAGAGAGGTGAAGAGATGGAAGAGATGAAGAGAGTCAGGGAGAAATAGAAAACAAGAGAAATGGAGAGAGAGGGGAGAGAGAGAGGAGAGAGAGAGAGAGAGAGAGAGAGAGAGAGAGAGAGAGAAGATGAAAGAGAAAGAGGCAGTGGAGAGGTAGGAGAGAGAAATGAAGAGATGTGGAGTGACAGAGATAGGAAGGTAGCAGGCAGATGGGGAGAGATTGAGGAAGGGAGAAATGAGGAGACAGGAAGCGAGAGACATGAGAGACAGGGAGAGGGAGGGGGAGAGACTGACAGGAAGGGGGCTGCAGCTGCAGCTGCCTAAAGCAGGTGGGGGGCTGCTTCCTGGGGCTCCCCATGGAGAAGTGGCCAAGATCACTAGAAGGGGGAGAAGGGGGCACAAGCCCCCATCCCCCATCTCCATCTTCCCTTGTAGCAGCATCCCTCCCTCCCTCCACCTCCTCCTGTCCCCATGGCAACGGGATTCAGGCCTCAACCGGAAGCAGAGTGGGGGCCCTTTAAAAGGAGGACCCCCCCCCCTTACGTCTCCTTCTACCCTCCCCCAGTCTCAACTCCAAACCCTCTCCTCATCCTCTTGAAATCCAGGAGTAGAGAAGGGATTGGGGGTATCCTTCCCCAGCTGCAGCAGGACCCCCAGCCTCAGAGCAGGAAAGAGGGAAGCAGAGGGGTGGGGTGGAGGAAGGGAGGTGTGCCGCTCTTAAAGTGACCAGGCTTAGCTTAATTTGCTGTTGGGGTCCTGTACTTCATAAGAAACCAGGCCTCACTGGAGAGCCCTGTGGCCAGCAGGGTTAGAATTTCAAGTGCCCAGATAAGGAAAGCTCTGGGACCTCCCTCTGGCCCTTCAGGCTCCAAAACCATGCTGCCAACCCCTGCTGCTCTCACAGAGGGAAGGTTTATTAGGAATTAGGTAGAGCGATGGGGCTTCCAAAGCATCCCAGTCACAGTATGAGGGAACTGGGAGAGAAAGTTAGTGGTCACTCAGTCTAGCCCTCTCCTCCAAAGGTAGAAACTCAGACAAAGGGGCTTAAGGGGTGAGACCATCACAGAGCACCAGAGCAAGACAAGGGGATCATCAGATTTAAAGAAGGACCTGGGAAATTATGAAGTCCAAACCTTTCCTTAATCAGATGGGGGAACCAAGGCCCAGTCAATCAATAAACATTTATTTGTTGTTGTTCAGTATATCCAACTCTGTGTGACCATGGACTTTGTCCATGGGGTTTTCTTGAAAAAGATACTGAAGTGCTTTGCTATTTCCTTCTCCATTGTATCCCCATGTTATAGATGAGGAACTGGAGCAAATGGGTGAAATGACTTGCCTAGGGGCACACAGCTAGTAAAGTATCTGAGGCTGGATTTGAATTCGGGTCTTCCTGACTCCAGGTCCAGTGCTCTAGCCACTGAACTACCTAACTGCCCTAGACATTTATTAAATTACTCATGTGGGGATATAAAAAGACAGCCCCTGCCTTCATGGAGCTCACGAAGCAGAAGGGCAAACCTTCACATAAGAAGCATCCAATCACAGAGTGGCAGTTCAAGCAGAGTTAGGCCAGCCAGTGCCATCCTCTTATTTTACAGATGTTAAAACTGCCCCTGGCACAAAGACAGTGAGGGCCAAGGCTGAGATTCAAAAGCAGGGCACTGAACACAAGGATCTCAAGGTCAACAGGTAGAGAAGCCAGACCCAAGCGTTCTGCTTGTTGGGAACAGCCTTGGAGATGGGAATGGACTTGTTCAATATCAGTCACCAAATCAAAGGCAGAACCTGGAGATCCCCAATTCACAGCTGATCCCATTCAGCCAGAGCACTTTAAGTGTCAGCCCAATCCCTTCAATTTACAGAGGTAGAAACTGAGGTCTGGAGAGGAGAGTCAGCATCACTTTTAACCCTGCCCCCTTCCCAGACCCAGAGACCCAGATTCCACCCCACCCCAAGGCCTGCCCTAATCCTCAATGTAGACATCCAGTGTTTGAAATAGAGTTTATTGAAGTTTCTGTTGGTATTTACATATGATACATAGTAAGTAACAGAACCACCCTCCCACCCTATTCCCTGGCCCACCTGGGCCCCCTCCCCCCAAGCCTCATTAAAAACCCGCTGCATAATGACGGGTTAACTGATGCCCTGCCCCTGCTTTCCCTCCCTCCCTCCCAAAAGATGCAGACTAAAAGCCCTGGCCCCCAACCACTGGGGGACTGTCTGGTTCATTGTACATTATTTTGCCTCCTCTGGGCCCCCCCCCCCGCCCAAGCTGTCCCCCAGATAGCAGACCCTTTAAGAGGGGCTGAAGTCTGGAGTTTTGCAGGGGGCAGAGATGGAGATGCAGAGAAGGCAGAGGTGGAAGACTCCGAGATTTGGGGGGCCATTAGGCCCCGCTACTGCCCCTGCCTTAGGGGAGAGGAGGGAAGAGGGTGGGGACCCAGTCATCAGGGTCAGCCCGTCAGCCTCCTCTCCCCGTACTGGGGGGCCTCTGGTGTGGAAGAGAAAGAAGGGGAAGAAAAAGAAAGACAGAAACAAAAAGATTCTGAGGAACATAAGGAAGAGACAGACCTGGAGGGGGGAAGATGGGAAGGAAAATAGGGAGCTAGGAGGAGTAGGAGGAGATGGCCCAGGGGCAAGGGGAAGGAGAAGGCTAGCATCAAGGTTAGCACCCTGGCCCCTCCCAACTCCTGACTGTGGCTACTCACAGTAGGCAGATGAGGGAAAGGGACATGGGCTAAGAGACGCCTGTAGCTGGATGGACCCTGGGAGAAATGAGAGTTAGTGGGGTGGAGAGAGAAAGGACCCATAGGCTTGGATTTAGCTGGCAGTCTTCTTCCATGAGGAGCTGCCTGGCATTAAAGATACCTAAGAAACAAAGGAGGAGCCAGAGGAGAAACAAAGGAGAGGGACTTGAGATGAGGAGGTCATTAAGGAAAGGAAAAGACCCAAAGGATAAAGGGAACAGGAGAAGTGCAAGGAACTGGCAAGAAGGAAAAAGACTGAAGAGAAAGGGCCATAAGGGAGGAGCCTCAGGAAACTTGAAAAGAGGGGGTGAGGCCCGAGGGGACCCGAGAGTGGCCTCTGAGGAGCAGGTGCTCGGGTGGGATGGGGGCTGGGCACCGGAGGGCCGGGGTCCGAGGAGCAGGTGCTGGGGTGGGGGTTGGGGAGGAGGGGCTGGGGTCCGAGAAGCGGGTGCTGGGGTGGGGGCTGGGGGGAAGGGGCCGGGATCCGAGGAGCAGGTGCTGGGGTGGGGTGGGGGCTGGGCAGGGGAGGGCCGGGGTCCGAGGAGCAGGTGCTGGGGTGGGGGTGGTGGGGGGAGGGGCCGGGGTCCGAGGAGCGGGTGCTGGGGTGGGGGCTGGACAGGGGCGGCGCAGCCCCTCAGCAAGGCGAGGTGGAGATGTGCATGTGGTCCGGGTACTTGATGGCAGGCGGGTAGTTCTGTGTCATCTGGATGGAGACGTCGCTGGAGATGTCCGAGGGGCTGCGGCCTCGGCGCCAGGCCTCGGGCTGAAGGAACTGGCCCGAGTAGTCGGAACAGTCGCTGAGCCTGGGCCGGTAGAAGGCCGGGTGCGGCCGGTACATCTCTTCCTCCGCATAGCGTTTGGTGAACAGATAGACGGACATCACGCCAGCCCCCTGTGGGGACCTGTGATCAGGGACTGTGGCAGCCCCACCCCCTTAGAGATCCAGGGGTTCCTGTCACAGCCTATTTTCCCCCCTTCCCAGCTCTAGCCCCGTCATCTCGTGGACCCAGGGGTTCCTGTCACAGGTCATTCCCTCTCCCCAGCTCTAGTCCCGCCCCCTCGGGGACCCAGGAGTCTCCTCCCACAGCCCATTTTCCCTCCTTCCCAGCTCTAGCCCCATCATCTTGGGGACCCAGGAGTTCCTGCCACAGTCCATCCCCCCCCTCCAGCTCTAGCCCCGTCATCTTGGGGACCCAGGGGGTTCCCTCACACAGTCCATTTCCCCCCTCCCCAGCTCTAGCCCCGCCCCCTCGGGAACCCAGGAGGCCTCTCCAGGCCCTCCCTCTGCCTCTGGAGCTTAGGGCCTCAGATGCGCTTGTAGGGGGAGTGGGGAGAAGTGCTTCTAGTCCGTCAGGAATCAAAGCTTCCAGCCCCATCCCACCTCTTTGAGCAGGAAGGAGGAGGCTGCAAAGGCAAACGACCAGCCATAGCGATAGTGAAAGTACTGCTCGGAGCCACTGGGACGATTCATCACCTCATCGTTAATGCTGGAGATATAGAGAACTAGACCCACAACGAGAGAGAGGCCTGCACAGGAGGGAGACAGCCAGGAGGGGAGCTGGTCAGGTGGCTTGGAGTGGTTCTAGCAGTGGCCCAGCTCCCACCAACCAGGACCAGGGGTGACTCCAGGAAGGCATCCCTGATTATCCGCCCCCCCCCCCTCCACACACACACATCTTCAGGGACATAGGCAGGTACTACTGGTTGATGGGCTTTGGGAAGAGCATCCCTAAAGAGGTTCTTGGCATCAATGAGGGACAATGGGTGCCTTGGCAAATAGCTAGCCCCCTTATTTCACCATTTCCTGGCAGTGGGGCTCCTTTCATCCTCCTGTTTCCCCAATCATATTCAGACCTCTCCCTTGGTATAGGGTTCAAGTCTTCCCTTTTCCCATCTACCCCTATTCCAACCCTCCAGCACTAGGTCAGGAAGGTGGTAGGGGAGCTCAGTAGAGATTCATCAAATGATAGATTGGCATTTTAGAGATTCCCTGGCCCAGCGGTTCCTTAACCTTTTGTGTGTGGGCCATAGAACCTTTTGGCAGTCTGACAAGTCCACAGACCATTTCTCAGAATCATGTTCTTAAATAATTCAAGGAAATGCTAAATTTTAGTTAGAGATTTAGGAAAAATAAAAATGTCTTTTTTCCCATCCAGGTTCATGTATTCCCTGAAATCTATCCATGGAACCTAGGTTAAGAAACCTTGCTCTTGTTTGATGCCTTTCCTTGATATGAATCCCAGGAAGAAAAATGACTTCTCCTAGGTCACACAGGAAGCTTAAGATCACAGAAATCAAGGGCAGAAAAAGGGGGAATGCAGAAGAGCCTTCCTCTGTTCCATTTTCCTCATCTAGGCCTCTCCCTCCTCCCCAACTTTACAGAGAGGGATACTGAAGCCGAGAGATGTTGTATGAATGGCTCCAGGACCTACAGCCAACGAGATGGCGACCGCTGATCCTAATCTACATTTTCCAGAGGGGGAAGCAGGGGTTCTTGACAAAGCCAGTCAGGGGTCCTGCTCAGGGGCCCGAGCTTTGAGGTTGCCTTCTCTCTGAGTCCTAACAATGGAGTAACTATAGCAGCTGTCGAGTGGGTCCTAGAGGGGACCCAAAGAGAGCATGCCCTAGGGCGGAGGTGGGTATGGAACGGGCACCGGGCACTCACCTGAGAGAATGAAAAAGATGCCAGAAACGAAAGCTAGGATGGTCCTCTGAGGGCGGATGTGGCCAATGTTGCTGATGACGAAGGCCGTGAAGACCAGGAAAAGGCTCACCATGGGGAAGGGGGTAGCGGTACGGACAGTCTCTAGGGGAACAGTGGGGGGGAAGGGCGGGGTGAGCCGTCCATCCTGGAAGCCAAAGCTCCGCCCCTCGGCCCACACGCCCCGCCCCCGCCCCTACATAGAGGCCCCCTCCCTCACTCAGGATGTTCTCGGTGTTCTCGGTCACCAGGTTAATCTCGGGCTCAAGGAAATATTCCGAGGCCACACAGCGACCCTTCTCCCGGCCTGCGAGGAAAGAGCGATTCGTCAGCCAATCATTCGGCGAATTTGACAGGCGCCTACTCTGAGCTAGGGGCTGCCGTACGAAGATGAACAGAGTAGGAGCTGCTTCGAGGAAGGGATACCCGGGTCCTGGTGGGGTTGGGGGCACCTGGGGGCACCAAAGAGGCCTAGGCCCCCGAGGGAGTGGTAGATGGAGGAGGGAGCACCATGGTGAGGGTCAGGGGGAGGGGAGGGGACATCAAGATCCCTGTGGGAAATGGGGGCTGGAGAAGGAGGATGCCTAGGTTCTAGGGGTGAAGGGAAAGTCCCTTAAAGGTCTGGGGCTAAGGGACGAGTCGTCAGGGCGTCTGGTGGAGAGGTGAAGGGTCTCCAGGGTCCCTGAGGGTCTGGGACCGGGGGAAGGGTCTACTCAGGTTCCTGAGGGGGAAGGGCTGGGACTGAGAGCAGCCCCCCCCCCTCCCCGCACACACCTGGATCCCTGAGGGGTAGGACGCTGGGATCTCCAAGGGGGAGGGCCCGGAGCTGGGGGAGGGCCGCCGGGGTCCCTGAGGGGGAGGTCGGGATCTGGGGAGGGCCGCCAGGGTCCCGCTACCTGCGAAGAAGCAGACCCTCCAGAGGCCGGCGTGCAGCGCCATCTTGACCTCGGTGCTCTGGTTCTGGGGTAACACCGTGCCCTCCTCCATGTAGAGCCAGTAGTCGGTGCTGACCGCGATGCCAACCAGAAGGAGGCCGCAGGCGCCGAACACGCTGCTCAGCAAGGTCAGCGCGCGGCTGCTGCACGAGCTCATGGCGGCGGCGGCCGCGGGCGGGAGGCGCGCGGGGCCTGCGGAGAGAAAGGCGGCCGGGCGGACGGAGAGGCGGGAGCTCGGGGACGCGGGAATGGAGGGAGAGCCAGCCCGGGCAGGCGGCCTGGCCTCCCGCTTTCTCTCAGACCCAGGAGGCCCTCCTTGCCTTCCTGGGCAGCCGCCACCAGCCCCCAACCCGTATCGCATCCTAGTTCCCCAGCAATGGGCTCCAAGCTTCCTCTCCCGAGAACTGGAGATCGCTCGCTATCTCCCAGACTCGGACTCAGACGTCCCTTTTCCCTCTGGGACGAAAGCATCCCAGCTCCTATACCTTTACCCGGTCCTGATCCCCTGCTAATGGGACCCAGGTATCCGCCCCCAACGCCCCCCGCCCCCACTCCAAGCTTTTTCTTTGAGGCCCTCGAGATCCTGGATTGCCTCGTGCCTCCTGGACACAGTCTTCCCTGCTCAGCCCTCCATCCCCATCCCCTCTGGGATCCAGGCATTCCAGCACCCCAACCCCTTACTCATTCCAGGTCTCCTGACTAATGGACCTAGGCATCCATCCCTCAACGAGCTCCTTCCTGTCCGAGACTCGGTATATCTGGGCTATAGCCTGGGCTCAGGGGTCCTCATCTGCTTCTGCAGCCCAGCTGACCGTCCCTCTCCCTCCCCCATCTAAGTGCTCCGAACCCAAGAGTTCTGCTCCCTCCGCCTGGCCCTCTGTGACACCTCCCCAGAACCGAGGCGTTCCAGGATCCTGCTTCCCACCTGGGACCCAGGCTTCCCCTCTCCATCCGTCAGCTGGGCTCCCCTGGAGGACTCAAACATCCCAGTCTCCCAGCCCTGTTAGGAACCCCTGGCCTGGCCGGTCTCACCTCGCTCAACGCTGGGCGGACGCTCGGGGCTCCGGGCTCCGCAGCCGCATGTCCGGCCCCGCGGCCTCCCCGGACCGGCCCCGCCGCTCCCGGCTCCCGGCGTCCCGGCCCCCGCCCCCCGGGGCTTCTTCTTCCTCCTTGGCCTCCGCTCTGGCTCCGGCTCCGGCTCCGGCTTGCTCTCGGGCCCCGGGCCCAGCCTCCTCCGTCCCTCCCCCCTTCACTCACTCCTCGGCGGACGGAGACGGGAGCAGAGAGCCCAGGCCTTTCATTGGCTGCCGAGGAGGAGGGGAGGGAAGCAGGGAGGATGCAGAGGATGGGGATGGAGAGAGACTGAGACACTGACACAGAGACAGACAGGGATGGGGACAAAGAGACCTAGCCAGAGAGCCGGGAAGAAGGACGTGGAGAGAGACGAGATTCAAAGTGGGACAGAGACCCGCAAGCGATGGAGGAAGACGATGAGGTTTGCTGCTGGACCATCAGAAGGCGAGAGGAGGCAGTCGGCGAGAAACAGTGGGGACAGAGGAAGCGACACCCAGAGCCAGGGTGAGAGAGGGGGGCACAGGTCAGAGTCCGAGAAACCGAGAGACGAGAGACGAGAAGATGGAGATGAAGAGACAGAGACAGAGACAGAGACAGAGACACTCACAGGAGAGATGTATAGGGAAAGAGAGGAAAGCAGAGTCAGAAAGGCGAAGCGAGACCGGACAGAGCATCGACTAAGGAGGAGGAATCGACCACAGGCCAGGCCTGCAGGGGCCGAGTCGGGGGGCGCTGGGTGGACAGAGCCGAGGCCGGGCCGGGTCCTGCAGCCTTCACGGAGCCCGAGTGAGCCCCCCCACCCCCCCTCCCGCCCCAGCGTGATGTCAGCGGGCCGTCGTGCGCTCCCCCCCACCTTTCTCTCTTAAAGGCGCAGGGTCCGAAGCTGCTCTCACTTGCCCTGGGAAGGGGGATTCCAGAATGACCCCTGAGAGACCCAGGGATTCCGCCTCTAGTCCCACTCCTTCAGTGACCTAGGATCCTCCCTCAGCCCCGAGGCAATCAGACATTCCCTCATCCACCCCCCCCCTCCCCCGTCAATGACCCAGAAGCCCTATTCCCTCAGGGACGGCGGCCTTTTTCTCAGTGCTAGCATTTTGAGAACCCAGGAGATCCCTTCCCTACTCCCACTTCCTCAGTCTAGGATCCCGCCCCCCTTGGGGACCCAGACCCAATCACATCCCCTCAAACACCCAGGCGTCCTCTCCCCTCTGCCCATCCTCCTTGGAGAAGACAGGCTACATCCTTTGTAGCCCACCCCCAGAAGGATTCAGTTGATTCAACCTCTGCCCCTTCGGAGAACCGAGAGCCCCCTCCCCCTACCGGGCCCTAACAGGGACCCAGTGTCTGGACTGAGCTGAATGGGACTTGGGAGATTCAGACCGAGTTCTGCTACTGCTACCCCGCCCCCGCCCCAACCCCATGACTACGTTTCCCAGCAGCCCCCTGTAGGTAAGCCCCCCCCAACAACACCACAGCCAAGGGCTAGTAGGGGACAGGAATAGGGGAGCTGGCCGCAGTTGCTGATGGGAAATAGAGGCTGGGTGTGAAGGGGAAGTTGGGGGGGGGGGGACGAGAGCAGTGGTAACTATTCCCAAAGTGGCCCTCAGAGCTTCCCTCTATCTCTCACTTACCCTGAGCCTGAATCTTTGATTCTCTCTCACCATCTCCGACTCTCTCTGTCATTGTCTCTGTTTCTCCCGATGTTGGTGCTTTCTCACTGTCTCACTGTGCTGGCCCCAGCATGTCTCTGTCTCTCATCATCCTAGCCTCACCATCTCTAATCTTGTCTCTGTTCTTGTCTCAGCCTCTTCCCTTCCACCTCTGCCTTACGGCTTATTCCTCCTTCCCTCTTCCCTCTCTCTCTCCCTCCCCCCCTTTCCCTCCCTTCCTCTTCTCCTTCACCCTCCCCCTCTCCCTCTTTTCTCTCTCTCCCTCCCTCTTCTCTCTCCCACCTCCCCCTCTCTTCTCTCTTTCTCCCTCCCCCCTCTTCCCCCTTCCTAGAACTATTTTTGGTCTACTATTTAGAGGGTAGACTTACAGTCAGGATACCTTCCTTTCCAATACAGTCAGTCAACAAACGTTTAAACATATTAAATGCCTACTATGTGCACTGTGCTGAGTGTTGGGAATGCAAAGAAAGGCAAAACAATCCCTGCTCTCAGGGAGCTTACAATCTAATAGGAGAAATAACTAGGTACAAACAAGTTATCTAAAGGATAGGAACCCACTCCCCACAGTTGCCAGTGATTCCCTTTATAAAGGGAATAAAAATCACGCCTGCTTAGTGAACTCCAGGGTCTGCCCATTGCTTCTAAGGACCAAGCTACCATTCCAGCTCCCCCCTTTCAAGAAAAAATGCCTTAGTTTTATTTCATATATGCTTATGTATATTGACTTCTTCCATAATAATCACAGCACCTGCCATTTCTGTAGCATTTAAAGTAACTTACACATATTATCTCATGTGGTCCTCACACTCCTCCTGGGAAGCAGATACTATTATTATCTCTATTTGGCAGATAACAAAGATGAGTCTAAGAGTTTCAGTGACTAGTGCAAGGACACTCATCCAGTAAGTGTCTGAGAAGAGAATTTGAACTCAGATCTTTTGGACTCCAACACTTGGGCCTCCTTGAGGATAGCTGCCTCTGGATAAAATGTTAAATCCTTGAGGGCAGATAATGTTTAGTTTTTCTCTTTGTATCTGAAGCACCTAGATCAGTGCTTAGCATTTCAGAGATGTTTAATAAATGCTTGTTGATTGGCTGACCAATGTGAGCCCGATCTCCCTTTGGACTGGAATCTAGTCTGTGGTACCTACTTACTTTCCAGGGTTCTCCTGAGGCCCCAAGAGCTGCATTTCAATTACAAGAACCACTCAATGTCTTTCTGATCCATTCTTCTCACTGTTCCCGTCTTTCCTTTTTGCTGTGCTTCTTTTCCTCAAACAGCCTCTTCTCTCCATCCCTCCATAACCCAGGACCCAAGCAAACACAAGCTTAGCCAGCATCAAAACCCCAACTTTATTTCCCAGCCCTGAGGGATGGAGGTGGGGACAGATAAAGGGAGCCTGACTGAAGGAGGCCACAGGGGCCCCAAGAGGTGAATCCAGGGCTCCATGAAGCTGAGAATTGAATCACACGCGGCAGCAGGAAGGGAGTTTGGTGGTGACTGGGGGTGATGGAGGAGAGGTTCTAGAATACTGGCTGGTGGAGAACACCAGAGTGGGGCAGGGAAGATTGGACAGATCTGGGTGCTGGGCCCCAGCTGGGGGCCATCTCCACCTAGGTCCCAGGGTGTGGGGGCACAGCCTCCCACAGGACCTGGAATTGAAGGTAGGCTCTAGGCTCAGGGCAAGGGATCTAAGAGGGCGGGGGAGGTCAGGTGTTGCTAGAATAAGGGTGGGGACCTAGAACATTGGTGGGGAACTAGAATTAGGAAGGTTAGGATGAGGGGAATTAGAATAAGGACAGGGTATGCAGGATGCCAGTCCCAAGTGGGGAAAGGGAGGGAGAGAACAAAAAGATCTGAGAACTCCCCCCAGCCCCACCCATCCAAGGAACGGGGAAAGCAGCAGAGGGGCCTGGGTCCAGCACAGGGTGTTCACAGGACAGGCACAGGGCTGACACTAGCCCCAGGACTTGGGAGCTCTCGGGCATCAGGATGCACAAAGTCAGGGTTGACATAGGTGAAGCCTTGGAAATCAGCCTGGTCAATGCTGGCCAGGACTAGGCGGTCAGGGGGGGTCAGCGCTGGGGCTGCACGAGTGAAGAATTTGTCGAAATTTTCACCACTGCGGCCACACTGGGAGAGGAATAGGGTTGGAAGTTATTGGGGGGCCCTTCTCTTCTCCTCCAAGGTCTTCACCTGGTCCTTGAGACCACACATGCTCCAGCTCATGCATGCACACACACACACACACACACACACACACACACACACACACACACACAGGGATGGGACTGGGTAAGAACCCAGAAGATACTGACTGGTCGTGGCCTGAAGGGAGGAGCGATCTCCAGCCTCTCCAAGCGCTCCCAGTCAATCCATCGGAAAAAGCCGTGGGCTCGAATGGCCACCTCTCCATCAGGCCCAGAGCCCAGACGCTTCACTGGGTGTTTAGTGAGGAACTAGGGAGGAAGAGGCAGAAACAAGGGAAATCGAGGCAAAAGAAACTAAGAGAGACACAAAGCCAGAGGGGAGAGGGGAGAGAAAGAAGGGAGGGAGGGAGGGAGGGAGGAAGAGAAAAGCTTGACCAGAAGAAAGAAGCTGGACCGGGACAACTAGGGAAACGGAAGGAAATAAGAGACGCGGAAAGACAAGGAAGGGAGACAAAATCTCTGAGAACCAGGAACAATTAAACTTCATTCAATCCAGTCCACGAAGGGCCTACTGCTGTATGTCCCAGGAGCTCTGCCAGGGAAAGCCCTCAAGGAGTTTCCATTCTACCGTAGCCACACAGAAGCAAAACCAGAGAGACACACAGAGACAGAGAGATACAGAGACAGAGGGAGAGGGAACGGTGACGGCACAACAAAGGGACGAAGACGGAGGCACAGAGACGCTGAGATAGAGACAAACCAGGGGAAGCACTGGGACACAGTCTGGAAGCCTGAAAAGCCGACGGGTCATTTTGTAGGACTCTCCCGTGACCCCATTTGGGGTTTTCTTGGCAAAGTTATGGGACTGGTTTGCCATTTCCTTCTCCATCTCATTTGACAGATGAGGAAACTGAGACAAACAGTTAAGTGACTTGCCCAGGGTCACACAGCTATGTGTGTGAGGTCGTATTTGAACTCAGAAAGTAGTTTTCCTGACTCCAGGCCCGGCGCTCTGTGCACTATGGCGCCACCTAGCGGCCCAGGGACCCGCAGAGGTGAGCCCAAGCAGAGAAAGGCCAACTAGGAGAGAAGAGGCGAGGGAGCACAGCTCAGAGACAGGAGAGGGGAGGGGGGAGTTTCCCAGCAGCCTGCAGGCTTACCCCTTTGCACACTGCTACCGCCTCCCGGGACAGCGCCTTCGGGTAGGTGACCGTCTGCTCCATGATGGCCTGAAACAGCTCTTCTTCGTCCTCCCCATCAAACGGAGGCTGGGGACCGAGGGCAGAAGTCAGCGCTCTGCGGGCCGGCCCCAGGCCCGGGACAGATCTCTCTCCAGCCCCGCCTTCTCACCTGTCCCGCCAGCATCTCATAGAGCAGCACTCCAAAGGACCACCAGTCCACTGACTTCCCATAGGGCTGGTAGGCGATAATCTGCTCGGGGGACACAGGGCCAGGAGGGGCCTTTAGGAGACCAGTCCAGACCCCGGTCTGAGCCCCCGGACACGCCCCCATTACATTCCGCCCCCTCCGAGCCCAGGAGGCCCAGGCTCCTCCCCAAAGGGGGCAAGATGCACCTCCGGTGCGATGTAGTCTGGGGTTCCGCAGAAGGTCCGGGTCGTGGTTCCTGGGAAGATGTTCTCCTTGCACATACCGAAGTCCGTGATCTTGATGTGTCCGTCCGCGTCCAGCATCACGTTGTCCAGCTTCAGGTCCCTGCAGGAGAGAGACCCGAGAAAGGCATAGTGGGGAGTCAGAGAAGCCTGGGCCAGAATGGGACGGGATCTGGGAAAGGGGAAAAGGTGATGCTAGGCTATGGGCGCGAGGTGGGGGCGGTGGGCCCGTGGGGAATGTGGCTCTAAAAGGGGCGGGGCCTGGAGCATCTGGGCGAGGGATCCCATGGGTGGGAAGGTGGGTGGGGTCCCCTCACCGGTAGATGATGCCCTGGTTGTGGAGAAAGAAAAGGCCGATTGCAATTTCGGCCGCGTAGAACCTGCGTGGGCAAAGAACACCAGACTGGGGTCAGTACCTAGGTCTCTCTCCCTTCCTCCCCCCACCCCCCTTCCCCGGCTTCCCCTGGGCACTCACGCGGCGTGCGGTTCCTTGAATTTTCCCAGCTGCTGAATGTGGTACATGAGGTCCCCGCCCGTCACGTACTCCATCACAAAGTACAGTCGGTCCTGGCAAAAGGTTAAGACGAGGCGCTTGGAGGGCGGCCCCCTTCTCTGCCCTCGGGCCCAGCCCAAAGCGCTCCGCGGCCCCTCCCCCGCAGCCTGGGGCCCCGACTCGGTCTGGGCGCGCTCACGGTGGTCTGAAAAGTGGAATGGAGCTGCGTGAGGAAGTGCGGCCGTCCGCCCAGCCCGCGACCCCCCAAGGCCAGCACGCGCTTCTCCACCAGCGTGCAGTCCACGTCGTCGTCCTGCACGATCACGTCCTTCTTCAAGATCTTAATTGCAAACAGCTCATCGGAGCCCCGACGCTCAGCCAGCATCACCTGGGAGCCAGAGGGACCCAGGTGTCCAGCCCAGTTCCGGCCATAGGCGTCCTGGCCTCTCTGACCCTTCCTCATCCCATTCCCTGGGGACCAAGTAGTTCCAGCCTTCCGATCCTCTCCGGGATCCAGGCAGCCCCTCTCCCACCTGCCCGGAAGCCTTGCCAAGCTTCCTATGGCCTCCAGCTCTTTTCCTTCACTTTACTCCTACCCCAGGCCCCCGGGAGCCCAAGGTCCCTCCGTCCCTTACCTTGCCAAAACTGCCCTTTCCAAGCACCATGAGGAAGGTGAAATCGGAGATGTGCAGGCGGCCCGAGCCCGAGCCGGAGCCCGAGCCGAAGAAACACCGTTTGGAATCTGTGGGGCTGGGGGAGGGAGAGGGGGAGGGAGAAGGGCCCAGGCGCACCCGCTGCCCAAGAGGGAAGGAGGGAGAGAGGGAAAGAGGGATATGGAGGAGAAATGAGAGTCAGGTGTTGGCAGGAGGTTCCCCCACACCCATCCAACCCACGTTCCCTACAGCTGAGAGCCAGTCACCTAAACAGGAACAGAGGCTTCCACAGTCAGGCACAGCCTATGGATGTCTAAGAGACCTCCCCAGGTGGGACCTCCCCACTACCTGATAAATCCTTGACCCTTCTGGCTTTTTTTAATACGTGAAAGGAAAGAAAGGTTCTGAAACCCACAGTATACAATAATATCCTTATCAGCTGTGAGCCAGAGAGAAATAGAAAAAGGAAGGGGAGGGAAAGGGATGGGAGGAGAGGGGAAGGGAGGGGAGGGGGAGGGAGGAAGGAAGGAAGGAAAGGAGGGAGGCCACATAAAGACAGGGAAGGCTCCAGAAACAATAGAGTCATAAGGCAGACCTGTGGAAGAGAGAACCAAACAGCAGAGGAGAGGACAGAGACTCAGAGGGGGCAATGAAGGAAGGCCTGGGGAAAGGGAAGGAGCTCCCAGGTTCTTGGGGTCACATCCAGCCCCCCAGCCAGGCCAGGTCAGGCTCCCTCCTTACCTCATACAGCTCCAGGGGATAGTTACAGGCCTGTAGGGGAAAGAAAGAAAAAGGTGCAAGCTTAAACTCAAGCTGAGCTCAGGGGTCTGGTCCCTGTAGGGTAAGGTTTGGGGACCAAAGGAGGGAAAACTAGAGGGAGCCATGGGGTGGTGTAAGGGCTGTGGAGGAAGAAGGGTACCTCGAACTTGTGCAGAAGCCCGCAGTTGTCAGCGTCGGCCACTGGGACATTGTAATATTCACCCTCCTCTTGGTTCAGTAACTTGTACCTGGCACACACAGCACCCAGGGAGGGGACCAAGACATGGGGGCAAGGGGAGACAGAGACCCCAGAGACAACAAGGGACAGAGACCCAAGGGGTACAGGAAGAGACACCCCACCACACACAGGGAGATCCCAAGAGAAGAAGGGGACACAGATCAGCATGAACCCAACACTGTGGTGAAACAGTCCAGGCAAGGAGGTGAGAACCCACAGAGAGAGGAAAAGAGTGAGTCCAAAGATAGCAGTGCCACCTGGAACCCAGAGTCAAAGAGGGGCAAAGAGAGCTCAGAGAGGGGAGTCAAGGACACACCCCCCCCATACACATACATAGAGAAACCCCAGGGACAATGAGAGAGATGCAAATAACCAGGGAAAGAGACAGGAGAGAGAGAGAGAGACACTCTCACCCCCCACGTGGTAAGAGACAAGTGAGGACAGCCATCCAGAAAGGAAAGAGGAGGAGAAACAGTGTACGTGGAGATCCCCAAAATGTGGGGAGGAAGCCCTAGACACTCGGGGACTGAGGAACAGGACATATGGGGAGACCGAGGCTCCAGAGACAGAGGAAGACAGCAAGAGACCAGAGGGGGGAAAAGGATCAGAGATAGCCAAGTGCCAGGAGAGTGAGGGAGAGATCCCATATCCCAGCCCAGAGAGACAAGAAGACCAACAAAGACCAGAGAAATTGAAGATGTTCCAACCCCAGAGATGCAGAAACAGAAAAAGAGAGAGAGGAAGTCAGTGGGCTGGGCTGGCTGACTGGGCTGGCCCAGGGCTGGGAGCACTGCAGGAGTGCTGAGAACAGAGAAGAAGCCTGTGCTGGACCTAGCACACGCTTCCAAGTAGCGCCCCTTCCCCAAGGAGAGAGAGCAGTCTCACCAGCCGTCCACTGAGGCCTTGAGCAGCTCTGAGACACCAAAGGACATGGCTCCCATGAAGTCATTTCGGGATGTCCGATCCCAGTCCCAGACCTCAATACTCAGGCGTCTCTCCACATCCCCGGGCTTCAGGGAGCTGCAGGAAGGACCAGGACCATCTCAGGTCCCAAGCACCCTCACCTCCAACGCCTGTGATCACACCTCAGCCCCTTACACCCCTCATCCTCTCTCTTCCCAATCATTCTTCAGGCACTCGCTGTCTGTCCCTCCCCTACCATCTTTGTGTCTGTCAGAATTGTCTGCTAAGCTGGTTTTTTCTCCTATTGATTCCTCTCTCCATCCCTACCCAGGTCTTTCTTTCCTTCTCTCTCTCTACCTCTATGTGTCGGTCTTACTCTAGGGGTCTCTCTCCTCTTCCCGCTCTCCTCCCTCCCCCTTCTCTCTTTTTGTCTCCCCCCCTCCTTACCCTTCTCTCTTTTTGTCTCCCCCCTTATCCTTCTCTCTTTTTGTCTCCCCCCCTTACCCTTTTCTTTTTTTGTCTCTCCCCCTTCTCACTCCATCTTTGTTTCTTGCCCCTTCCCTTCCCTCCTGACTTCTGTACTTGACTCTCCCACCATCAGTCTTTTCTGAGTTTCTTATCTAGATCATCCCATGAAACTATCTAAAATTTTTTGTTGTTGTTTAGTTGTGTCCCACTCTTCATGACCCCTTTTGGGGTTTTCTTGGAGAAGATACTAGAGTGGTTTGCCATTTCCTTCTCCAGCCCATTTTACAGATGAGGAAACTGAGGCAAACAGGGTCTTGTCCAGGATCTGAAGTTAATTTGAACTCAGGTCTTCCTGACTCCAGATTCGGAGCTCTAACCACTGCACTCACCACCTAGCAGCCATATCTAAAATTTTGGTGTGTTTTCTCTGTTCAAGCTTATTGTAGATCACTCTAGGAACATCTGTTCTGACCTTGGCATGACAGAAGTTAAGCAGTCCCTCCCCTCAAGGAGCTTACACTCTTGACAGGAGACAACAAATACATATAAAAGTTGATGGAGGAGGAACACTAGCAACCAGAGGGATGATGAAATGCCTAGTGGGAGAAGGTGACTCTCGAGGCTTCCAACCTTGGAAGAAGCATAGGGATTCTAAAATCTGGAGGTGAGGAGAGAGTATTCCAGGCACGGGAGACAGGCAATACAAAGGCATGGAAGAGGGAGATGAAGTGTGTGTGAGGGGTGGGGGGGATCACTGTTGTCCAGAAGCCCATAATTATATGCCTACATGTCTCCCCCTATAGAATCTAAGTTTCCTGAGATTAGGATCTGTCCCCCTTTTTTTTGTCTTTGAATCCCCATATCCCAGAAGGTTGTCTAGAACACCACAGGGGCTTAATAGATGTTAGTTGCTTGATCCGAACATCAGCACTGGAAAAGCCCTTACTGAAGGCAACTATATAGATGGGGAAACTGAGGCCAAGAGAGGGGAGAATCTCATGGGAGGTCACACAGCCTAGGCCCCAGGTTGAACAGAAGCTCAGTTTAGGGATCTCGCTCTGGTGTCCCTCTGACCATTGCTGGGCTCTCCCCACTACCCTGTGCCTCCTAACAAGGTCCAGTTTGGAGGACTCTGTGTTCTCCCAGGGGTGGCAGACTCACAACACGAAGGTCTCGTCCCACACCGGGTTTAGCGTGGCCTTCACAGTCCGCGTCTTCTGCTTGCTCACATTCTTTGGGTCCGGAATCAACTTTAGTTTCACATAGGGATCAGACAGGCCGTTGGGGTCCATGGGGATAAGGTTACGAGCCTCGCCCACTAAGGATGGAAGGGAACAGCTCAGGGGGTCCAATCATGCGCCCAGCCGGAGACCCAGAAGGTCCCCCCCCCCCATTATCAACGGAGAGCTTGTTGATTAAGTGCTCAGCACTATACCAGGTACACAATAGGTGCTCAATAAATACCGGTTCCTTCCTTCCCTCCCACTGTCCTGCTCCGAGGGAACCCAAGCTGTACACTGCCACCAGGTGGCAACCGAGACCATGGGTTGGGGACCCTCACCTGTGACGTGGATCTCATCCCCAGCTGGGGCCCGAATGCGCAACTGCAGGCGTCCTCGTCGCTCTGTGTGGTCCACACCGCATAGAGAGGGCACACTTCGCACACAGCGCCGGTGCACGTTCATCTCGCAGCCTGCAGGGGGCGCCCGAGGCTCAGCAAGAACTACGACTCCCAGCATCCCTCATAGAGGGCTGGTAGAGGCCGCAGGGCATCCTGGGACATGTAGTCTCCGTGGGGATTCACAAGACCACCGCCACTCCCCTCCCTCCCACTTAGGTCTCCTTGGTCTGTCAGTCCGCTCTCCCTGAGTCGGCTGAGCAGAGGCGCCATCCTTCTAGCAGCCCCTCAATGGTGTGGGATGGCATCCCTCTCCTCCCTTCCACTTCCCTGTATCTCCCCCCTGCCCCGGGTATCTAGGAGTGGTGGTCCCTGGGGGTCTGCATGCTCCTGGACAGTGCCCAGTCAAGAGAGGACTCTATCTCCCAGCATGCCAGCCTCCACCCCACAGCCCCACCGAGCCGCTGGCTGCCTGGTCTCCTGCACTCACAAGCGCACTTCATGCCCTGATGTACCAGCCCATACAGCAGGGAACCACAGTGATCGCAGAAAGTCGGGCTGCTGTAGCTGTGCAAACGGAACTTGTGCTTGTTGCGGGGGTCCTAGAGGGCAGGGAGAGGGTCACCGGGGCCTATTCAGTCCTTGCATTCCTCACCTTTCTGCTGTGCCGCTGTCTCCCCATCTCTTGTCTTAAGATGGCCATCTCCCCATCTCTCTCCTCTTCTGTCTCTGTGCCTTGGTCCCTGTCTGTGTGACTCATCTCGCCATCGATCTTTCTCCTCTGTCTCTGTGCCCTGATCACTGTCTGTGACTCATCTCGCCATCGATCTCTCTCCTCTGTCTCTGTGCCTTGATCACTGTCTCTGTGATTCGTCTCCCCATCTCTCTGCCCCTCCTCTCCCTCAGGTTTTCTATGTTTCTGACTAGAGGGGCTAGTTTTGTAAGGGGAGGAAGTGAATTCACAGATCTGGAGCCAGAAGGAAGCTTCTTAGAGACCACTGGGCAGCTAGGTGATGGATGCAGTACATAAATTGCTGGGCTTGGATTAAGGAAGCTCTGAGTTCAAATCTCACCTCAAGCACCTATTGTGTGGTGGCCCTAGGCAAGTCACTCAACCTCTCTGTCTCAGTTACCTCGCCTGCAAAATGGGGATAATAATAGCACCCACATCCCACAGTGGTGAAGATCAAACAGAATAACATGTAAAGTGCTCTAGAAATGCTAGCTGTTATTTTTGTCATATTATAAGGGTGATACTGAGCACTGGAAACTTGCCCAAAGCCACAGCTGCCTTTAAATGGGGGGCTTCCCACATTATTCTGCTGCCTCCCTTGTCTCTCGGTGTGTTTCCCTCTCCCCATCTTTCCATCTCTGCCTTCACTGCCATCTGCCTGGCTGTTGTGTCTCTCATTCTAAAAATAACAACCACTCTCATTAAAGGTTTACAAAGCTTCCTCACAGAAGCTTCATGAAAGAGATAGCCCCAGGGTTTACAGATAGGGAAACTGAGGCTCAGAGGAGCTGACTGACATGGTCCCACATCCAAGAAGGGGCAGAGTCAAGCATCTATGTCCTGACTATGGCTACACCAACCAACCACTCTTTCCATCCCATGGCTTTATCTTCATGTCGATTAGAGCCAAGATCTGAGATCCCAGATGTAAGACCACAGCTGTATCAGCAGGTTAGGAGTCAGGTGACCTGAGCTGGAATCTTATCTCTGTTCCTCACTTTGAGTCACCTTGGGCAAGCCCCTTCCCTTCTCACTTTCCCAAATATAAAAGGAGGAAGTCGGGCTCCATGATCTCCAAGGACCTCTCCAGTTAGTTCCTCCATTTTGTGATCAGTGCCTTCCTACCTTGATGTCTCTCCTAATCTCTCTCTGTCTTGTGGATTCACTCACTCTCACCCTGTCTCGTGATGGCTTCCACAAGGAGGTAGAACAGAAGGAAGAGACGGCCCATTGGGTGGGTACTCAGGTAACTTTGGGCTCTAGTCTCAATCTATCCCTGACTCAAGGTGTAATCCTGGATGGTCTCATAGTCTCTGTGTCTGTCTGTTTCTGGGGTCCTAGAGGGCAGTGTGAGAGTCCCTGAGGGCAGATATCTGAAAGATCAGCCTCAATGTCTCAACAAAGACTATCACCCTTGAACTCTGCTTCACAGGGGTGATTCTGCCTTTTGGAAATTGTCAAGGCTAGAGATATGGTCTCCTCTGTGTTTCTTGGGTCTCTCACAGATCTCTTTTCTCATATGTCCCCAGTAGAGCTCACAGTGTCTCCACCTCTGCCTTTCCACCCATCTCTTTGACTCTTTGTGGTGCCTCTTAGGATCTCTCTGGGCCTTTTCTCCACCACTGCTCTGTCTCTCATGGTCCTCTGTCTCACAGATCTGTCTCCCTCACTAACTCTACTGCTAGTGTCAGTCTCACTGTCTCTCTGACACAGTGTCCTTATCTTCTTTTCTCTTCCTCTCCTGTCCTCCTAGATTCTGGAACTCCCATGGTCCCACCTCTGCCTCCATCTCCCCTCCTCCCATTCCCCCTGCTCCTCCTCCAGTCCCATGTATCACCACCCCCTCCCTAGATTTCCAGGCCAAGGGCAGAGAATGTGGGGCAGGAGCCACTGCTTCCAGCCTCCCCCTTCCTCCCCCCTCCCATAAAAATAGCTGGAGAAACTGGGCCAAGCACCCAGGGGGAGCTGGGGAAGGGGGGAGCAAGCCATGCCTCTGCAGAGACCCAGGCATAGGGGGCACTCACGTCTGTCTGGGGCCCCTTCCCTGCTCCCGGACACTCGAAGGTCACGAATTCGTGGCATCGTCGGTGAACCACAAAGCTGCAGACTGGTAGATAGAATGATGGATGGACAGAAACCAGAGAGACAGAATGAAGAAGACAGAGACACAGAGAAGGGTAGAGTCCGAGAAAGACAGAAAAAGAGGACAAAGAGAGAGACAGAAAGATGGAGACAGGAGCAGACAGAAGAGGATGGAGACAGGCTCAGAGAAGCAAACAGACACAGAAAAATCAAGAATAGTCAGGATATGGAAGGAGACAGAAATGGGTAATGAGGGATAGAGAAAGACTCAGAAAATGAGAGATACAGAGATGCAGAACAAGGCAAAAAGGAACACAAAGAAAGAGACAGAAGGACAAAGAGACAGTCAGAGATTGCAAAGGGATAGAGACACCCAGAGAAGGGGGGAAGGAGGACCAAAGCCAAGATAGAAAGAGCCATAGATCCCCAAGAGGAGTGGATAGAGAAAGGGGTGCAGAAAGCAGATAAAAACACAGAACTTGAATGGGGGGATCCTAGTGCCAACTCCCACCCCATCTCTGACTCACTGTGTTCCCAGAAACAGCTGTGGTCCACTTAGGCAACCGCCCCTTTCCCTTTCCAAGCCCCGCCCTGAGGAAACTCTAATGAAGAGATGGGGTTGCCATGGAAACAGCAGAAGGACCAGGGGGAGTCTGCCTGACCCTCTCTCCTGTTCTGGCTCTCCCAACCTCAGCCCCTTTCTATCTTTCTGTCCGTCTCTCTCTCTCTCTCTCTCTCTCTCTCTCTCTCTCTCTCTCTCTCTCTCTCTCTCTCTCTCTCTCTCTCTCTCTCTCTGTCTCTGTGTCTCTGTCTCTCCCCACCGCCTGTCTCTGCAGGCCTTCCTGTTTGTATGTCTGCCTGTGTGTCTCAGTGTCAATCTCTTTGTGTCTCTCTGGGTGTCTCTGTGTCTCTGACTTCCCCCCTCTCCCCCACTGGCTGTTCCCATGGTAACAGATTCCCCAAAGATCCTTCCCCACCTGGAGCTGCGGGGGCCCCCACACGCCTTCTTCCTCCTCCCAGGCCTGGCCCCATCCTAGTCCTCAGAAGCTCAGGCTTCTGCTCCACACGAACACGTGGGCCCCACCCCCGAAGCACGCGAAGCCCTCTGCTCTCTGGAGACCCCGGCCTCCGCATCCCCAGCTCTTACCTTGACACTGAAGGCCCTGTTTGCCGATTCCCCTGAAATGAGCCAGACCTTCAGGTCAGTGGGCTATAGGGGAGGGTAGCAGAAGGGAGGGAAGGGACTAATCTCTCCCAGCCCTTGCCCCTAGGAAAGCACTGTAGTTCCCAACTCCTTCCTCTCGGAGACCCAGATATGCTCTTTCTCAGCCCTTGCCCCTCGGGAGGCATAGAACCCTCCTCCTCCAGCTCTCCCCCTCGGGACCCCAAGGATTCTTTGCCCGGAGCCCCTTCCCCTCGCGCCGCATAGCTTCCTCCCCCCAGCTGCCGCCCCTAGCACCCCCAGCACCCTCTCTCCCAACCTCCTCGCCCTCGGGTCCCGGAGACCCCTCCCCCAGCCACGCCCCCTAGGACCCCCGGCACCTTCTCTCCCAGCCCCCCCAGCCCCGCCCCCTAGGGCCTTAGCGCCCTGCCTCGCTCACCAAATGAAGTCGGTGCAGTGGCTGCAAAAGGTGGGCTGCTTGAAAAATCGGGCGGTGAATTTGTGGCTCTTCACCTCGTGCACGACCTTCTGGCGCAGAGCTCCTTTCCTGCAAAACAGGGGCCGGGGGCCGCCCTCCGCCTCCCCACCTCCGGGGCCCAGCCCAGCCATGGTTCCACGCCTTCCCTCCCAGGGAAACTGGGGAGAGACTCCGAGCTAGAGACCTCCGGCCTGGGAGAGATGGGGAGGGTGGGGAAGGCAGGGGGAGGGATCGGTGAGGGGAAAGAGAAGAAATGTAGGAGAGATTGGAAGAAATGAAAGATAAAGATCCCAAGGGAGAGGCCAAGGAGCCAGGGGAGGGGCGGGGATGGCAATCGAGGGAGAAGGAAACGAACCAAAAGGAAAAGAGGGACAGATGGAGGAGAAAGAGGGGGGAAATGAGAAATGAGAAGAGAAGAGATGTGGGAGAGAGAGAGAGGGAAGGAAGGGGGAGAGAGAGACAGAGAGAGGAAGAGAAAAGAGGAGACAGAAGTGAGATGGAAAAGGGGGAAAGGAGAGAGAAAGTGATGGGAATAGGAACAGTAGCGAAGGAGAAGAAAACGAGGGAAAGATAGGATAGAGAGAAGAGACTGAGACGAGAGAGACGAGAGAAAGAGGGGAAAGAGCTATGAGGGAAAGCTGGAGATGGCCAGGGACCTGGGGAGAAGTGAAGGGACAGCAACCGAGATAGGGAGGGGCAGAGGCAGAAATGGACAGAGGCAGAGCTGGGGAGAGAGAAGTGGGCAAAAGCAGAGAGAAGAGGGGGAGGAGGAAGAGGAGGAGGAGACAAGAGGGGAGGGGAGGGAGTCCGCAGTCCTGGAGGCCGGGGAGGGGGTGGGATGAGGGGGGCAGAAGGGCCCGGCGAGCCGGGACCCCGTTGCTTTGGCTGAGCTGCGCTGTCAGGAGGCTCTGGGCACCTCCTGAAAAGTGGGGGCCCTGGGAAGGGGTGTTACCGTGACGACCAAGAGGGCGGGACTTCCTCTTAAAGGTGCCCCCCAACCCCCCCAGGCAATCTGTGCATCTATCAGTCTGTCCCTCTCACACCCCCACAGGCCAACCCTAGCTCCCTTCCCCCCAGTTCCCGAAAAATCCATGTCTGACTCAGTCTCTCTCCATCCCACCTGGACCCTCTCCATCTCCATCATCTTCCTCCTCGTCTTCCAGTCTCTACTACCTCCCTGCTTCTCTGTCTCTGTCTCTCTGTCTCTGTCTCCCTATCTCTCTGTCTCCTACTCGTTCTTCTGGATCTGTGTCTCAGAGTTTTTGTCTCTATCTCTATCTCTGTCTGTCTCTGTCTCTACTCTACAGGCCCCGCCCCCGTTGCCCTGGGCAGCATTCACCGCTCCTCACAGCCCGAAGCCTAAGCAACGCGATGCATTGTGGAAAACGTAGTCCAGTTCCAGCCTCGGCGGGCGCCTGGGGTGGAGTTGGGAACTACAGCCCCCAGCATGCCTCGCGGCAGTTTCTCCTCCCCTCCCCCCCGCACCTCCCCTCCTTCCCACAGCCTCTATTTCATTACCAGGATAGTGAGCCGGGGGCCAGAGCCCATTCTCACCCCTCCCCATCCAGTCCCTGCCAGGGTCTCGAGAGCAGGCTCCCCGACCCCGACCCACCGGGGGCTCTCTGGCTCCAGGCTTGCCCTTTCTTGGGCGATCAGCTCCAGCATCTCTCCCGGGATCACAAAGTGTCAGAGCTGGGACCTTGAAAACCACTCCCTCCCTAACTTGACAGAAAAGGAAACCGAGGCTTAGAGGAGTCCAGGACTTGCTCAGAGCTGCCCAGGAAGCACGAGGGTAGAGCCTGGGCACCGTGCAAGCCCGCTGTCTGCGCCAGCAGGTTCGGTCTCTCCACTCCCCAGTCTGTGTCCAGTCTCTGTCTCCTCTCCCGGAGGTCCCCACCTGGCCCTAGCAGCCCCTTAGAGGCTCTCTCTGGGCCTTCCCAGGCTTCTTACACTTTCCACCTTACCCCCTGCCCGCACCCCATTCTCTTCCATTCAGTGACACCAGCCCTCCGGGCATTCTCCGGCCGCCTCTCCCCCCGTGCCTGGACGGTTCTCCCTCCTCATCTCCATATTCTGGCTTCTTTCTGATCCCAGCTAAATCCCATCTTCTCCAAGGAGCCTTTCCCAGTCCCTCTTCATTCTGGTGCCTTCCCCCTACTGGGAAGAGAAATCTGCCGTTTCCCTTTCTAGATCTTGTCTGCACCTAGGTGTTTGCCCCTGCCGCCCCCCCAAACACACGCGCGCGCACACACGTGCATGCACAGATATGCGCGCGCATGCACGCGCACGCACACACTCAGGCACACGTGCGCACTCATGCACGTGCACACACAGACTAGATTGGGAGCTCCTTGACGGCCGGGACTGTCTTTTGCCTTTCTTTGTGTCCCCATGGCTTAGTACAGCGCCTAGCATGTAGTAAGCGCTTGACAGACTCCAGGGCTGTCTCCCGGGAGTCTCCTGGGTCTTTGCCCCATAGGTCTCTCTCGGTCTCTGACTCTGTCCCTGGTGTCTTTAGTCTTCTCTGTCTGTTGCTTCTCTGCTTCCCTGGCGCGCGGCCCTGGACCGAGGTCCGCAGGGACGGAGGAGCCGGGGAATCCGACGCGGCCTCTGAAGCCAGGGCCAGTCAGCTCCGGCTTCTCCCCCTGCCCCGCCCTTTGGCTCCTCCCGATGGCCCGGACGCTGTTGAACTGCTAACTTCCCCCTCGCCGCCTCTCTTTTCCTCCCGTCCCTCTCCCCCCCCCCCTCGGCCGGACCTGGGGAGTGGTCACCACTGGGTCCCCGTGCAGGCATCTGGGAGTTTGAGCCCCTCCTGTTACCTCCCATTCTTGGGGAGAGCTTGCTAACGGGAAAGGGTACTGACCGCGGAGTCCTGGGATACCCTGAACTAAGAGACAGACCGTAGTTAGGGTCTTCAGGCTCTAGGACACTTGTTTCCTCAGCTGTCAAATGGAGCAGCAACAGCTTGTACCTGCCTCACAGGTTATCCCAAATGAGAGCCTTCTCTGAAGGCTTTGAGGCAGGTCAGCTTGGTCAGTCCCCCGGCCGGCTCCCCAAAGCCTGGGAGGCAGACCTAGACCGCCCTCAGTCATCCACATCTGAAGCTTTGCACCCCATGATTGTTCTGAGTCTGTGGTTATGACCTGCCTCTAGGGTTCACGGGAAAAGTGCTTTCTCCAGAAGAACCACCCAGTAAGGGACAGGGTGCAAATGAAGATCACCCCATTTTACAGATAAGGAGACTGAGTCTCAGAGAGGTCACAACTATTGTCAGAGGCAGGATCCAGACTCCGGGCTCCAGGGCTCTCAGATTGTGAACCTTCTCCAAGGAAGAGTCAGGGCCTCCTGCATGGGGGTGAGGAAAGGAGCCCAGGGCTGGGCTTGATCCACAGTCAGGGCTGAACTCCCTCTGTGACAATGGGTAAATCCCTCCAGCTCTATGGGACTGTTTGCCCACCTTTAAAACAGGCTGGAGACCCCAGTGCAGATCCCAGCTCTCTTACTAGCTCAACCAATTTGGCTAAGTTCCTTAGCTTCTCTGGCACTTCCGTTTCCTCATTTGTGAAATAAGGAAGTAGGGCTAGGTGACCTCTGGAGAGCTTAGAGGAGTTGGCCCTTCCCAGCCCCATTTCAGGTTTGCAGAGCACTTTATACATAAACTAGCTCATCCCATCCTCACAAGCATCCTGGGAGATAACTGCTGTTATCTCCATTCTGCAAATGAGAAAACTGAGACTGAAAAAGGTTAACTAACCTGCCCTGGGTTATACAGCTAGTGTCTGAAACAGGATTGGAATTCACTTTATGCCCTGTGACACCTGCCTAGGTCTAATCATAGGAGTTAGAGCTGGAAGACTCTTCATTTCAGTCCCATTAGTGCACCCCACCCTACCCCACCCCAATCCCATTTTGAAGATGAGAAAACTAAGGAGGCCCAGACTTGCAAGAATTCAGGGTGCTTTCAAAGATTCCAGGATAGTGATAGGAATGGCTGGCCCACCCAGTTCCATATCTATCACATTCCTCTCCACCCACCCCCAGCCTCCTCTCTGCTCAACAAACAAGAAATGCTGGTGGTCTCCTTCTCTCACCCCCAATGCTTACAAGACTTAGGACTTGGGGTACTTGCCCCCCACCAAAAAAAAAATCCACCACAACAAGCACTTCGTATGTGGTCTTTATATTGAGGTAAAAAAAATCGCCAACACTATTGCAGATGTGTAGAGAGGGGAAGGGGCCAGTATACACCATCACATCCTACACAGACCATCATCTCCCCAGAGAAAGCAATGTGGGGTGCTTAGAAGCCGCAGCAAGAATCAACACACACACACACACACACACACACACACACACACACACACACACACACAAGCCAGTGGGGCACCAGAGAAGAGAAGATTGAGAGGAAAACATTTGCTCCCTTCTCTCTGGTCCTCCAAATCCCTTGCACTTGCCTCTTAGTCTTAAGGAAAGCCATCCCTCCAGGCATTTCTGGGTCAGGAGTCCTTTGCTTTGAGTCTCAGTATTGATTGACATTCCCTGGACCAGAAAGGTCCAAGGCAGATGGGGAGGAGTGGAGTTCCCCCTCCTGAATTCCCTTTCCCCGAGTAGCCAGGAGAAGCTGTCAACAAAGTTGTGATCGTGGAGACCAAGGTGGAGGAGGGTTTGAGGACTTTGCCCTCCAACTGAGAATCCTAGATACCTCTCGGGATACATTTTTCACTTGCAGGAAGAGGTGCATTTGGCACAGAGAGGCTGCCCCCACCACCTCCAGTCAGGCAGGAAGAGGATGGAGGAGGAAGCCACCACCTTCTCCAGCTATCCCAACATTCACACAGACTAAGGCACACAGGACTGGGTGGGAAGGGGAGCAGGCAGACCAACATGCTTTGGCAGTGGGAACCCGTGGCCAAGTAACCCTAGAATAGCTACTGGGAATTGGTCCAGGGGTAGGAAGCTCAGCACCTTAGAGGAGAGTAGGGACAAGCAGAAGGGCAGGAGAAAAGAGGAGAGAGAGAAGGAGGAGGCCAAGAGCTAGTGGGACTGAAGGAAACAGAGTGAGAAAAGCAGGCAAAGGGACAGAAGAAAGGAGAAAGGAGGAGGCTGGGAATGGAGAGGCTGGGAGGCTGGTGCCCACTTCACACCCTAATGAAGACCAGCCGTGCTGAGTGCACCAGGTCAGCAACATAGGCCAGGAAGTTGACTGCCGTGAGGATGGCCACTGTCAGCCGTCGATCCCAATCACACACAGCAGAGGCATGGCGACTGGGGCAGCCAGAATCATCTCTCCTCCTGGGCCGGCCACCCCTCCGGTCATCAAACTGATAGAGGGGCCACAGCACCAGGGCTGAGGCATAGAGAGCCACCGCCAGCATGGCCAGGCCTGTGAGGAAACTAGGGAAGGAGATGGGCAATTGGCCCGTGCAGTCACCCAGGCTCAGGAGGATGGCCACAGCAGACAGGATGAAGCAGATACAGTAGACAGCCAGACACCATTCCAGGGCTGGGTGACGTCGATAGATGGGTGGGTCACTGGCAAAGGCAAAGATGATGCAGGCTACAAAAGTCTCAAAGACCTTGAGGAGGCCAGGGACAGTGGCCATGTAGCCTGTGACCTCTCCAGGCCGCGCTCGGGTCCAGGCCACCTCAGTGGCATAGGCGAGGCAGGCCACACAGGAGAAGAAGGTGGCTGCGATGGCGTGGTCTCGTCTTTGGCCCTGGCCCATGAACTGGACATAGGTGGTAGGGTAGATGATGGAGGCCGAGAGGCAGAGCAGGGTGGCATAGCAGGCATAGGCGATGGGGAAATTGCGCCAGGAGAGTGGGAATCGGGGTTGGAAGCCCCCCACCTCCACCACCAGAATCACCAATGTCATGGCAAAACAGAAGCACCAAGCAAACATGGCCCAGTGGCCCATAACCCCATCCCAGGCACCCACATGGGCCACTAAGGAGAAGGCCACGCAGGTAGACACCAGTTGCAGCAGGCGCAGGAGGCCCAGTCTGGACGTTAGTGCCCGAGGAGAGCCCACTATGGTGGGTGAGCCCAGGCCAGTGGACGTGGTTGTAGTGGTCACAGTCGTTCGTGTGATGGTCACTGGCATGGCTGAGGGGAGAGGGGGTGATAATTACAGATGGGCCTGGCCAGTCTAGGCTCCAGTCTCAGGCTGCCTTAGAGACTGGTGAAGCCAAGCTCCTCCCCCCAGCACTAGACACCCAAAGCACCATAGGGGGTCCCACCCTCCAGGGAGACCCACCCTGCCTCCAGGACCTAGAGTCTATTTCTGCAGCTACCCTTAGGCCTGGAAAGTCCTTAAGTTAATCTCCTGACTTCCCCTCTGGAAGAGAGAGAGAGAGAGTGGGGGGGGGGGGGCAGGGGATGGGACACAAGGGTGTGCCAGCCCTGGGAGGCATGCATTTTTCCAGAGTTCCACCCTAATCCACCCCAAAAGGTGCCTGGGTCACCCCTATACCTGAAACCTCTTGTCACACTCCTTCCTGGGAAGGGGGATCAGACAGATCTTGGTCCTGCTACACTGAGAAGCTGGGGGGGGGGGGGCGGAGGGGGGGAGAGAGAGAGAGAGAGAGAGAGATCACCTGGATATGGCTACTTCCTTAAGACCACCGCCCCAAACGTGCCCACCAAGCCAGGGATCCAGGGCAGCATCGATTTAAATCCGGCCTCCACCTTACCAAAAAGAGTGGAACATGCCAACCCCGTGTGTAGAGGCTGCTTAGCAGGGAAAGGAAAAAGGCGTGGCACCTCTAGGGGCGTAGGCCTGTTTAGCCAGGCTAGAGCTAGGGGGAGGTCATATCCCAAAAGGGAGCATCAGAGGCAGGCAGAGGGCTAAGGGGGGCCTCAGGAGAGGCCTGACAGCCAGCTGCAGGAGCTTGCCTTATAAGGTACTTGGCCTGTCTGGAATGTGTCTGGGATCTAGGGGCGCCGCCCCTGTCGCCCTTCCCCCTCCTCAGGGCTGGGGACGAGATCCCCCGCTTCAAGGATCAGAGCCCAGGATAGCGGGGTCTCAAGATGGATTGGGGCGGGGCCGGACGCCTGAGGTTCTTCTATCGGGGTCAGATTACTCTCAGAGGCTTACCACCACGCCTGCCGGAAACCCACATTGGCACTCAGGTTAGAGACTCCCAGAAGCGTAAGCGTCCATTCCCTCCAGCAGGCTGAGGCATCCCCTTCCCCTCCCACGTTCCCCTCAGGGATTCGTGCCTTGGTCAACAAGCCCTGGGCTCTGGGGTCCGCCTCACCCCCATTGGTTTTTGGGAAGGGCGAGTTGGACGTGAGCTAGGAGTCCTAGACATCGGGGGAGGGAGGGGGCAGCACTGCCACCGCCTGAGTTCATGACTCTGGAATGCACAGCTGGAGGGAGAGGAGACCCAGGGGGGGGGGCGGGGGAACGCCCCTTAACCCCTTCATGCCCAGGGCTTCCCCAGCCACGCCTGGGACTCTGAAGTCTGTTACTTCAGCATCTTTTCGATTCCAACCCCAGCTTCCACACCCTTTTACTTACCCAGGCTTCTCAGACCCCACTCATCACCTTAAGGACCCACTGGCCATCTCTCCCAGCTTGCATCTTAGCCCTCAACCCAGTAAAAGACACATCATCCCTTCAGGGTTCCATTCTCCCTGCCCATCAGGGATCCAGGCATTCAGCCTCCTAGGTGGTCCCAGACCTGTCTGAAACAGTTATTCTCCCCCATCTGCCACAGAGTCCCAAGCGCCTCTAAAGAACCCAATTCTCCAAAGCTTGGACCCTTAAACCTGGGCCCGGACCCTGCTTTCTGAAAGGCTTACCTCTCGGTCTGCAGGCTCCTTCCTGGGTGGTTGTGGTGAGTGCTGGTGAACCTGGGTCTGGGGCTGTGGTGGGGAGGAAGGGAGGGAGGGAGGGAGAGAGAGAGACTTCTTGGGGCGGGCCCAAAGCGGAGGCGGGGCTGGACCCCGGAGCCCAGCCCTGGAACTTAATGAGAGAGTACCCACCCGGGCTTTCCCAGACTCTCCCCACGGGCGGGGCCAGGTCAGAGAGGCTCTCCTATGGGGATACTGAGGCAAAGTATCACCCCTCAGGGACCCTCCCACATCCTTCTCGCAGTAACCGCCCACCCCACCCCCATCAGGCGTCTCCCCCAGGCCTGGGAGGGAAGAGGGAGGCTGAAGTCACTATTTCCATGGTGACGCCAAACAGGAAGCGACAACAGAAGGGGAAGATGGGGAGGGGGGTCCTCCGGTCCGGAACGTTGGGGTTGGGGGCGGGAAAAGGCCGTTGCTATGGCAACGGGCGTATTTGTTCCTTATTTGGGGATGATAACCCCCGCCCCACCAGTCCTTTACTACACATCCGGTCCCATCCTCCGAGAGCATAAGGGCTAAAGGCCCAGAGATCCTGGAGACACCTGGATCCCAGAGAAAAGGAAACCAAGATTGGGGGGGGGGGGTGTCAGTCCAGAGGCCCAAGCCTCAGAATGTCTACGTTCTGCCAAAAGGGATGTAGGGACCCCGGACCTTGGGGGGAAGGCCTTAGGGCCTGGGTCCCCGAGGGGCTGCCCCAGCTGGTCGAACCAAGCGAGTCCCGGGAAAGGGAAAATGGGAAGAGCTCGTCTGGGTCCTGAGAAGGGTGAAGCTTGTGGAGTCGGACACCGGGGTCCCGGAGAAGAGGGGGATGGGAGAGCGCACCTGGGTCCTGAGAGGACGGGGCTTGTAGAGCCGGGCAGCTGGGTCTAGGAGAAGGGTGGAGCTTAGAGGGCTGGACTCCCTGATCCTACCCAGCCAGGAGGAGGGGGTGGCCTGCCTGGGCTGCCGGACTTCCGCCTGAATCTTCCCCTTCCTTTCCCAATCCCAGTCACTCACAGCGGAGCCGGGTCCCTCGTCTGGGCCTCACTTAGGGCCTGCTGAAGGGTGGGACCTGGGAGGGGGGCTGCGGTTGGAGCGCTAGTGCTGAGACCAGTGTAGCCAACCACGAGACGCAACCCAGACCGACTCCGCCTCTCTCTGCTTCCCTCCCCTCCACTCACCTCGCTAAGGATGCAAAGGTCCGGTCCGTGTCTCTCGGTTCCTGACCTGGCAGCACAGGGTCTTAAGCAGATGCCTAGAGTCTGGGGCCCAGGGCGAGGCTTGAGGGGCTGCCGGGAAGCAAAATACTGATGGATGATGCAGGAGGGGAGGGAGGAAAGGGTGGGGGGGGAGAGGAGGAGACAGTATCTGAGGAAGCAGGGGCTGGCATTTCCTGTGGCCTCAACAACTCCTAGTCGGGGCTCCTGCACCCCCAAAACACAGATGCCCAGTAGGCTCAGGCAGGCACCCAGAGAGATTCTACAAGGAACCACATCAGGAGAACCCCAGGATCCAGAGCCCACACTGCCAAAGTGTTCTTTTAAGCCCTTGGGGAGACCCTGGAAGTTCCTTTGGTCCCTTCAAACACCTCAATAAAAGCCACACATTGAGGACTTGAGTTCAAATAGGACCTCAGATGCTTACTAGCTGTGTGACCCTGGGCAAGTCACTTAACCCAATTGCCTTGCAAAAACAAAAGTCCCACATTTCCCCCAGAACTGAGGCTTCAGGGTTCCTACTTTCTCTTTCTATTGACAGGGCCACTGACACAACTCTGGTCCTCAATGCTTATCTCCCACACGCCTGGGCTGTTGGGTTAGAGAGGTTGCCCCCTGCTACAGAGCCTATCCTCTGCTAGTCCATGTTTAACGATGGCTGCCAAAGTGACCAAAGTCCTCAGGCACTGGTTTGACCTCAACCCTCCCCTGTTTAAGGAGCTCCATAGCTCCCTATTGCCCTGGGATCAAATACTAGCTCCCAGGTTTGAAGTTTAGAGCCTTTCACAACTTGACTGGAAGTAAGGATTTATGTATGTATGTATGTATGTATGTATGTGCTTTTTGGAGGGGGAAGGTAGGGCAATTGGGGTTAAGTGACTTGCCCAAGGTCACACGGTTAGTTTTTGTGTTGTCCTGACTCCAGGGCCAGTGCTCTATTCACTGTACCACCTAGCCGCCCCAAGGAAGGAAGGATTTATTAAACACTGTGCTGAATGTGCATTGATACAAATTGAAAAGTAAACCTGCCCATCAAGGAGTTCACATTCTAAGGGGAGAGACAGCTCTCATGGAAGGTTTCTGCTCCAAGCCAGATGGAGAGGCCCCATGGTCCAGAGTGTGCAGATGCAGAGTCACCAGGAATCCTGGGGGTTTCATTTATTTTTTGTTACACTTTTGAGTTTTGAGTTGTTTCCCTCCAGCCCCACATCAGAGAAGCCCCGTACAAATGTGTGGGGAACTATACAATACATGCTTCCATCTATTCCTCCTCCTTTGGGTGTGGATGCCGTCCTCCTAAGTCCTTCATTGTTGATCTGAACGTTTTTGAGAGCAGCTTCATCACTCACAGTTACTCTTTGGACAATATTGCTGTTACTGTGTACAACTGTCTCTTGGTTCTGTTCATTTCACTTTTTATCATGTCTTTTTTTCTAAAAAAATTTTTTTAGTAATGTTTTTCTAAAAAATTGGCTCATCATTTTTTACAGCACAATAGTATTTTCATCATGATCATATGCCACAACTTAGCCATTTTCCAAGTGATGGACACCCCCTCCATTTCCAGTTCTTTGCCACTACAGAGGTGTGTGTGTGTGTGTGTGTGTGTGTGTGTGTGTGTGTGTGTGTGTGTGTGTAACATATAGGTTCTTTCATTTTTTTTCCCCTAATCAGTTTGGGAAACAGACCTCCTGGTGATATTGCTGGGTCAAAGGGTATACACAGCTTTAGAACTTTTTAGGCATAATTTCAGATTGCTTTCCAAAACAGTAGGGTCATTTCTTCATAATAATGCTATTTTAAAAAAGGAATTTCCACTGATAAAATCATGTGATTTTGAATGGTCTGACAGTGCCAAGGACTTTGGGGACAGCGACTTTGTTTTCTGGGTCTTCAGTAGATGTGGCTTCAGCACCTGAAGGAGCAGGGACCAGGCTGATCCCTGGGTAGTTACCAAGCAAACCTCCCTGCCACAGGCTGCTTCCCAAGATGACTGAGGGCAGTGGGCTGAAGCATCACTATTTCAAGGCTCTTGGGCTCAGGGGCCCTGCTCAGGCAGTCCCCAGCAGGGATGAAGGGGAATTGGTGTTCAGTGGCTGGTGGCCTGCCTGCTCAGTGGGCAGCTGGTATTGTCTGTAACTACAGAATCTGAGTGTTGGAAGGCGTCTCAGTGTCCGATTTGTATGGCCCATCCATCCCAAGGGTTCCCACTATTAAGACCCAACAAGGGATCTCTCTGTGAAGGCTTCAGAGGAGGAGTCCCCACCTTCCCAGGCAGTCCACTCCAGGAGGATGGGGATAGGGCAGCTCTCATTGTAAAGACATCAAGCTTTAGTCCCTTAGTAACTTCCCCTCATTGTCCCTTCCCACTTTCCCACAACAATCCATGAAAATGCTTCCAGTTCTCCCACCTGCTCTCCCTTCCCACCCTCAGGCCAAACATGCCCAGTTCCTTCCACCAATAGAAGCCCTCTACCAATTCTGTGGTCCAACCACTGGCCTCTCCTGCTTGACATGGTGACTGAGATCAAGGCCTTTGGACCAGCTGAGGGTGGTCTCACACATAGAGAATGCAAGTGTCTTCATTCCTTTCTCTTTCGAATTTTTAGATCCTTCAAGGTAAATTTCAAAGCAGCACCCCCCGCCCCCCCATTAATGTTTCTCCTCATCTGCTTCGGAGACATGCCCTGTTATTTGTGTGCTCCTTCAGCCAGCTTTCTAGGAGCAGGGACTCATTAAAACCCCTCTGCTATTCTCCAGCCTTGCCCGGCCTGGCACTTGTAGGTACTTAATGGTAATTGGATTGAAAGTGATTTGAAATATACAGAGGAAGTAGCCTTTGGGCCCAGATGGGGCAAGTACCTTTTATTCCCTGAGGTCACAGCATCACTGGACCCACCCCACCCCCATCTCCACCCAGGCCTTGACTACACTCTGAACTTGGGAAGGGATGAAAGGAAGCAAAGACTCAGGAAAGGGAGAGGCACAAGCACCAGGAGACTGTGATGCCCCCAGATATGGGCAGCCAGGGACTCCCAGGGCTGAAGAGAGACAGACAGAAAGCTGGGAGTCCTGGACGGGGTGCGGAGAGCTGAGCAACACAGCGTGAAGCCAAATGCTTGGAGGTGACGCCCTGGCCTATGGGGAGGATTTTTCTGATGCCTTCTTGCTCAATGTGATGGGCGGGAGCATCTGCTCTTTGCCCTGTTCCCGTTCCTTCATCTGTATTTCATTGGGAGAGGAGTAAGAAGGGAAGAGACAGTCACAGGAGGGTGAGGGCATTCAGAGGGGATGGGGGTTGGGGAAGGGAATAAAGGGGGCCAAGAGAACCCTGGAGAGTTGGGAGGTGGCAGGGGGAGAGATAAGGGGGAGACAAGATGGAGGGGTGGCCAGGGTGAAGAGGGAAGGAGGAGGATAGGAGACAGAGGATGGGGGGGGGGGATGGAAAGGGACAGTGGGGATGCAGAGGAGCACAAGAAAGAGGGATGGAGGGTAATAGGCTTTGGGCAGGGAAGGGACCTCCCACAGGCTCCCCCAAAGCCCCCACTTCTCACCGCCTTGAGGACCTGAGCTAAAATCTCCTCCCGAGTCAGGGGCCGTTCATCTGTCTGCTCCAGCCCCACAGGATCATCCCTTGGATGGAAGGCTCTGCCTCAGACAGAATTCGTCCCTCCCCCAATGGCCCTGCATTTCTCCTTTCCCAGCTTGTCCCTCAGAGAACCTTTGTTCCTACATCCCCAAGCTCTCTGTCCCTCTCATCCTGCCCCTCATTCTCTCTATCCTCCTCCTGTGACTCCACTCTGATCTCCAAAATGGTCCCCTGAGACTGAATCCTTTCTCCATTCCTCCATTCCAGAACTCTGTCCTAGGGTTCTGATCCTGTCCCCTTTCCCCCCTGGGCCCCCCCCCCCATTTCTGTAAGCATCTCACATATTGCTGGGGGCTGGCAGTAGAACAAGTTTCTTGGGGATGGCATCCTCACTCTGGCCCAGGAGCCTGAGGGCAGTGGATTGGGGGTTATAGGTGCTGGATTCCTGAGGGAGGGCAAGGGTGGGGGTCATCTGGGGTGCTCAGACTTGGTTCCCCAGCCCAGCATGCCCCAGGGGTGGGGCTCTCTGCCCACCGAGAAGTCAGTGAAGGCCTGAGCAGCCAGTAGGTCAATCACTCGCTGCTCGATGAGGCTGAGAAGCAGCTCCACAATCTTGGTCCCCATATGGCTGCCTCCCAGGAGCTCTTTGAGCCTGGTATCATCACACTTGGCCTTGTAGAATAAAGACTGGATGGCTGCAGGGTGGGCCAGGGGCCAGGGTGAGCAAGGGCCTGGGCAGCCCCTGCTCCCAGGTGGGCCCACCCATGGACCCTTTCCTCCCTTCCTTCTGTCCAGGCCATCAACCCCTCCTTAGACCTTCAGTTTCTCATCTCTCAGCTCCTGACTCCCCCTCTTCCCCTCCTCAATCCCTTTTCCCCTTTCCTGCCAAGTCCTTGTGCCCTCCAGTGGAGAAGGGCTTGGGGACTTGCTCCGAGGTCACCTAGGTCCTGGGGAGCTGAGTGGGATCTTGGGATCCCAGCTTGAACCCTTCCCTCTGCCTCTGATGGCCCCAGGTCCCTCACCAGCCTTCAGCTGGTCTAGGATCTTGGTCATATTGTCATGCTTGGCCTCCACAACCTCGACCTCCTTAGCCAAGTCCACCTTCTGCTGCTCCAGGGCATCAAGCTCCTGACGTTTAGCCCCCTTGTCAGCCTCTTCTTGGGCCAAGGTCAACTGAACCAGGGCATCCTGGATCTAGAGACAAGGGCAAGGGTTCGAGGAAGCCCCAAAGTCTGCAGGGCCTCAACACAGAACCAGGCAGTAGGGGCATCACTTTCTGACCTTACAGAAAAGGGGCCTGGGGCTCCCTCAGCATCCACCCCCAGAAGGCTGGGCCACTCCGAATCCCAGGTGAGGCCTTACCTCCTGGATCTCCTCCTTAAGCTTCTCCATCTCGGAGTTCTGTTCATTGATAAAGGTGAACTCAGCAAAGTTTCTTTCCTCATCTGAGAATGGAAGAGAGAAACAGGAAGACTGGAGAGGGCCAGAGAGAGAAGGGGACGAAGGGAGGGAGTGGGGAGAAGAGTGGCAAATGGAAGGAGAGAAGGAGGAGAGAGTGGGGAGGAGGAGAAAGAGGGAAGGAGGGAGAGATGGGGAGTCAGAAAAGAAGAGCAGAGGTTAAAGAGGAAGCCAAGGGGGAGAGAGCAACTGAGGCAGAGAGCGAGAGGAGGAGGGAGGGAGGAGGACAGAAACAAAGGGAGGCCAGGCCGAAGCCTGGCTCTGAAGGGAAGAGGGGGAGAGGGGGCCCGATCTCTGGCTGATGCTGGCTGGGTGGGGGAGGCAGGCCAGGGAGTAGCCACTGTGGGCTGAGGCTGCCCCCTGCCTCCCTGCCCTCCTTCCCTTACTTTCCAAGTACGTCTTTAAAATGTCCTCAGCGTTGTTCTGGCCAGTGATCTCGCCCAGCATCACCAGCACCTCCTCGTACTGCAAAACGGCCTTCTCATAGGAGGTCTTGCGGAGGCCCTCGGCCACCTCGCGCTCTGCCGGGAGCCCCAAGGGTCAGCGGACCCCTGTCCACCCGCCTGGCCTCCCTTCCCTCCCACTTGGCTCTCTTCCCCATCAGTTTCCTCATAGGGAGACCCAGCTCCTCCGCAGGTAGCCCTTCTCCCAGTTCCTCCTCTGGCCACTGGAGGCTCCTTCTTCGAAGGATTCAGAGAAAGAAAGACACCTGGCCCTTTGGGTCTTCAGTTTCCCCTGATGTCACAGGGGGAGGATCGTGGAAGTGCGCCCTGGGCCCAGCCCTGCCTCTGCTGGGCCTCGTTCTCTCTGCCAAGCTGAAGGGATTCTGGGCCTGGCCTCACCCCGTTTGCGCCGGGCCTCCATAACCTCAGCATCCACAAGCCTCTCCTGGTTCTTGGTGATCAGGAAGTTGTGCAGCTGCTCCAGGTGGCAGATCTGCCTCTGGACCACCTGCAGCTCTGAGTTGTACTGACTTATGTCCTTGTCCAGCTTCTCCTGCAGCTGACTCAGCTTCAGCCTGGCTTCCTCCCTGCCCAAGGGGGAACAGAGGCTTGTGGGGGCCACAGAGGTATGTGGGGGGACACACAGAGGAGGGGGATCACAGGGGTGGGGGCACAGAGGAGGGGGAGCAGAGGGGCAGGGGGGCATAGAGGCAGGGGGCACAGAGGTACGTGGGGGTGCACAGAGGCAGGGAACACACAGGGGCAGGGGGGCACAGAGGCAGGGGCACAGGGGCATGTGGGGGCACACAAAGGCACATGGGAGGAGGGTCACAAAGTCATAGGATGAGGAACAGAGGCACATGGGGGGCTGTAGGAGCAAATGGGAGTGCAGAGGCAGGTATGGGGGTGCAGAGGCACATGGGGGCACAGAGGCACATAGGAGAGCACACAAAGACACACAAAAACCACTAGGTGGGGGGACAGAGGCACATGGGGGTGACCTGCAGAGTATTGATGGGGCTGGCATTCTTGGAAGCCTGGCTCCCTCAAGTCTTGGATTGGGCCCCAGGGAAGCAGCCTGAAAACATGAGGGGGGCTGTACCCTCAGTCCTGACCCCACGGAGAAGCTGGGTGAGCCTATAGTGAGTTGGAGCTGGCTTCCTCAGTCCCAGACAGGAACTATACCAGAAACACATCGAGGGGCCAGGCTGGCTCCCTCGACCTGGAGAGAACAGGGAACATTCCAGACAAACAGATTTGAGGGACAGTTGATTCCACACCACACAGGGTCGAAGAGATGCCTAGTAGAGGGAGCCATCGAGAGAGGAGGAGCCTGGTGCTGCCCGGGGTTGCAGAAGCCAGTCCCAATCACACTGAGAAGAGGGGATCGGCCCCCTCAGCCCAATAGAGCCACCCCCAGCCTGTCACAAGCCCCAGCACCCACACTCACCCTGTGCAGAGAGGGGACACCCTGGCATGCCAGAGAAGAGCCAAAGGTTACCTGGCATCAAAGGCTGAGTTGGAATCTTCTATGTGGGATCGAATGTTGGAGCGGATGTCCTGCAGCTCCTGCTTAGCGTGGGCATGGACAGCAGGTTGGTGAGGGAGAGATGCCGAGCCCAGCTCCCTCTTCCCTCTGCCCAGGGCCCCTGGACCCCAACCTTCTTCATTTGGTGGCTGATATGCAGAAAACGATTCCTTTGAATATGCAGCAAACCCAGCTCTTCCCGAAGGACCCTGTTCCTCACCAGCTGGGTGTCAAAGCGTGTGTTGGCCTGCAGGGTATCAGGATGGCAGGGTCACTGGCTTGTTCTCTGGACTCTCCCAATCAGGGCCCAGGGGCACTCACCCGGTCAAGTTGGTCCTCCAAGATCTTCACTTTTCGGAAGTCTCGGGCCTTCTTCTGCAGGACTAAGCCTGGGCCCCTGAGCTCCTTCAGCTGCTGCAACACTTGACTCTCCCACTTGGCAATCTGGGGCCCCAGCGGGGAAATGGAGAAGGGACTCGGTCCGGCCTCGCTCTGCCAGCTCCCCCTTGGCCCGGGATGCCCCGCCCCTGCACTGCCCCCGCCCAGATCTCACCTGTTGGTCTAGCTTCTTCAGGCGCTCCTGCTCCTGGACCACCTCCTTGTACAGCTGCTGTCTCCGCTCCAGGAGGCTCCGAAGGTCCTTCTCCCGCGCCTGGTCCAGGAGCCTCCGGGCTTGGTTCTGCGAGACCTTCATCTTCACTTGGAGCTCGGTCTGCTCCAGCTGCAGCCGGCTGATTTCCACCCTACCAGGTCAGAGCCCAAGAGAACAGGAGCTGGCTGGCCGGTCGGCCGCCCTAAGCAAGGCCCCTATGCGTCAGATGAAGCCCTGCGCTGGCCGGCCTCGAGGGCTCCAGCATCCTTTTCCAGCCTCCCCAGCCAGCCTCCACCCCCACCCCAACCCCCGGGCCCCAGGCTCACATCTGCTTGTGAATCAGTTGTTGGGTCTCTCGGCTGTAAGCCTGGCGCTCCCCCTCCATCACACGGCATTGTCTCTGCAGGCGGCTCAGCTCCCCCTCTACAGGGCAGGGGGCAGGTGCGGGGCCGGCTCAGCCGGGCTGGGGGGACTGGACCAGCCTCCCAGCTCCAACCCCCCAGGCCGGGAGCACTTACCTGAACCATCCAAGTAGGCTTCGCTGTCCTCTGAGCGCACGCTGCCGGCCAGCGGCATGGTGGCTGGGGGGAGAAGTCTACTTGGGGGGCTCTTGGGGGGCAGTGGAGGATCCAGGTTGGGAAGTTGGGGGGCTCGGGAGGCCCTACAGGTCTAGACACGGACCTCCCCGGGATGCTACTCCCTCTGTTGTGGTCCTGGTTGCTGGGGCGACAGGGTCAGCGGTGTGGACTGGGAAAGCTGGCCTGGGCGGGGCGGGGGGCTGGGGCCCCTCCCTCACGCTCCTCTCTCCTGTTTCCCCTTTCCTTTCTCCCCGCTCCTTCCCTCTCCCTCCCTTCGGCCCTCCCGGACTCTTCCAGGGGGAGGCTGGCTCAGAGCATGTCTCGCAGGCACCTCCTCTGGACTCGGGCTGGCAGAGGAGAGGCATGCTAGCCAAGGAGGAGGACGGGCTTGAGAAGGAGGGGCTGGGAGCAGAACCTGGGCCGCTTTGGGGCGGGGCTGGGGGAGGAGTCAGGCGGGAGATTTAAGATTTAAGAGAAAGTTCTGGGAGAGCGTGGCTGGGGATGCTGGGGGCGGGACAAGGGGGAAGGTGTGGTAGAAACTGGGGTGGGGGCCGAGGGGCGGGGCTCAGGATTATTTGAGGGGAGGGGCTTGGGGAGGAATTAAGGTGGGGATTTAGGTGAGGGAACTGAAGAGGAGTCTCTGGGGGACAAGCTGGGGGTTAAGGGGGAGGGACAAGGGGGATGTGGGGGATGTAGGAGCGGCTACCAAGCGGCTGAGGGGGAGGGGCCGTAGGAAGGAGAGGGAGGAGCTGCTGAGGGGCGGGGCTCTCAGGGGAGGGGCACGGTTTAAGAGTTGAGTAGGTGGAGCTAAGGGGAGAAGGGCTTTTAATCTGCGGGTGGCAAAGGGGTCGTAAGTAGGTGGAGGGAGAGCTGCTCACCGCCACCTCCTCCCTCCCTCCCTCGCGCCCCCGCCTAACGCGCCTGCGCACCAACAGTCTTCGAATGGGGCGGGGCCTCCCCTCTAGACTCCTCCCCCGTTCCATCCGTAGAAGAGGTCACCGCCCTGGCTCCGCCCCGGCCCGAGCCACCCTCCACGTGCTGCCAGTCTGCAGCTCCCCGGGGCAGGGCCTCGAAGGCAGGCGGGCTGCTGGCCAGCTGCGGAGCCCGTGGGACAGGGCGTGCCCCAAAGCGGCCTGTGGTTTCCTGTGGGAGGAAGCTGCAAGTCACCAGCTCTCCTCCCAGAATTCAGCATCAGTCTGGGGTTGACTAGCCTCAGACCATCCTAGCCTGGGCTGGTGCGCCCACTCCCACATGCCCACTCGAGGCACCCCGTGGCCACAAGTGTTTTCTGCAGTCATTGACTCTTGAGCGCCCGCGGCTCCTGGTTTGGCCAAGCACTGCTTGCTAGCCAGGAAAGAGCCACGGGTTTGGAGTCAGAGGCCTTGGGCTCAGATCCTGCCCGGGCTTATGAGCAAAGCCCTTTCTGGATCCGAGCAGAGCTTTGCCCAGGGGCAAATTCGAACCGAGTGCCCGACGCCCATCGAGCCTGGGGCTCTTCCTGGACATCAAGCAATGCTGGGGACACCTGGAGCAGTGGGTGCAAAGGGAATCAAAGGGCCTATGAAATGAAGGGCCTTCTGAAAGCTCCCTCCTCCAGCAGGAGGATGGTACAAACAACATCGAGGTTCCCCTTCCACTCCCCCAAGCCACCCATGTATTTTATAGCTAATTATCTGTGTATTTGTTGTTCTCCCCACTCCCACTGAAATAAAAGCCACAGGACTAGTTCTTCGTTTGTTTTTGTAGCCTAGTATTTGGCACACATTAGGAGCTTAATAAGAGCTTGCTAAGTGGAATTGAATTCAACTGAATTTAGTCCTCCAGCTGGGGTCTGCCCAGGGCAGTCTGAGCACTTCCCTGGACGTGGACACCAGGGTTCTTTCTCCATGCAGCTCAAGATCCCCGTTGGGTAGGCTCCCTTGGGGATATGGGGTGGGGGGAGGCTGGCTTCTTAGGCCACATACCCAAGTACCTGACCACCCAGTCAACCAATCACCCAAGTACTGGCACAAGAGCTGCCCACCTTTGTCCTTCTAACACAGGCATCTTGAAGATTACTGTCCCCACTTTACAGGGACTAGCACTGAGGCCCAGAGTGAAATTAGAGGCTCTCCAGGCCTCTTTCTGGGAAGCCAGGCAGCTGCCATCTCCAAAGGGATCCAGACATCTTTGTTGACCCCTCTGCAGCTGCTGACTCTGCTGAACATTCTCTCCCCCTTGATCTTTTCTCTCTGGGTTGTTGGGACACCCTTTCTCCTGGTTCTCCTCCCATCTCCTTCCTTAGCTAGCTCCCTCTCCAGATCAGGCCCTCTCACCATAGGGGTCCCTCAGGGCTCTGTCCTGGGCCCTCTTCTCTTCCCCCTCCATACAACTTCACTTGGGGATCTCCTGAGCTCCTGTGGATGTAATCACTGTCTCTATGCTAATGACTCTCGAATCTACCCATTTTACCTTATTTAATTTTATCCCTCTGCTGACCTCCAATTCTGCACCTCCCACTGCCTGTCAGACATTTCAAACTTCACGTTCAGCTCAACAGGTCCAAAACAGAGCTCATTATCTTTCCCTCTAAGGACCCAAACCCTCCCCTTCTCCTATTACATAGTGGGCAGCACCACCATCCCAGGACCTCAGACTCCCAACCCAGGAGTCACCTTGGCCCCCTCACTATCTCTCAACTCCCCCTGTCCAAGCCATTGTCAAGCCTGTCTATCTCAGCTCTGCACTGCCTCCAATGCACCCCCTTCTCTCCTCTGCCCCTGTGCCCACCCTGGTGCAGGCCTCATCTCCTCAAACCTGAACTATAGCAATAACTAGGGTGGGGTGGGGTGGAGAACATAGTGTGCCTGCCACAAATGTCTCCCTATTCCTGTCCACTCTCCACTCAACTGTTAGTGATTTTCCTAAAACACAGACTTGACCAAGTCACTTCCCCATTTAATAAACTCTAGTAGTCCCCTATCACCCACCTGCAGGGTCAAATACAGAGCCCTCTGGCCATCAAAACCCTTCACAACCTGGCCCCCTCCTTTCTTCCACCTCATTCCTCAATACATACTCTTCAATCCAGTGACACTGGTCACCTGGATGTTCCCCAAACAAGACGTTTCATCTCTGGGCTCTGGACATTCTCCCTGACTGTTCCACATGCCAGGAGCACTCTCCACCCTCCACTCTGACTTCTGACTACTGACTACCCCCAAAGCCTCTCCAACCCCTCTTACTCCCAGTTCCTTCCCCCTGTTAATTATTTATAGCTTGATTTGTATATACTGTTTATATGTGTGCTGTCTACCCCATTAGATCATAAGCTCCTGGAGGGCAGGGACTATCTTTTAACTTTTTTTGTAACCTCAGCCCTTAATACAGTGCTTGGCACACAGTAGGCTCTTAAATATTTATTGACTGGTTGACTTCCCAAGTCATGGTCCTGCCTTCCAGCTACCTTCCCCAGCCCTCAGTCTCCGCCAACCCTGGGGCCAGGAGCAAAAGGGAAACTGGAAGACACGAGGTTGGAGTAGACAAATGAAAAAGATGACAGATAGACAGCAAGACACATAGAGATACAAACAGAGACAAAGAGACAGAGAAACAGGAGGGGGTGTGTGATGTTGCATGATTCAGTGGAAGCTTGGGCCCCTCCCAGTCTTCTTCTGCTTGTGAATAAAAAGGAAGTGAGAGGATATATCCCAAAGGCAGAGAAGAGAGGCAGACACCTAGGCAGGGAGAAGAGCAGGAGCGGCTTGGACCAGACTGAGTAGGGAGTGGGTCTTCAGAGGAAGGAAGAAGGGAGGGAGAGAGGGAGGAAGGCGGGGGCCGAGCAGGGGGTGGAGGGAAGGAGGGAGAGAGCAGGGCGGGGCAGGGAGGCCAGGAAAGGGGACCGAGCATTAGCTCTGACTTCCTCTGGCTCTGCTGGCTAAGTGCTTCTCCGTTATTTGAGAGAGAAGGGAGCCTTTGGGACCGCAAAGAACCCATCTGCAGTCAGGTACCTTCTATCCCGCCCAGGAGAGGGTAAGAACCCTAAAACGCTTAGTAGGGATGGGAAGTAGAGAGGAAGGCGGGGGGGGGGGGGTAGAGGCAACATTCCTTGGGATCTACAGATGGGTAGAGGGTGTTCTGCCAAAGCCCCCAGCTGTCTCTTGCTGCCTCATCCTCCATCCTCTGGGGTTCCAGGTCTTTGGGCTAACAGCCCTTATCCCCAGCTCAGTCCTACAAAGACCCAAGGATTCCCTGCCTTCTTCCACTCCCAACTTTCAGACCCCAATTCTTCCTCGTGGCCAGTTCTCTCAAGGGACCCGGGGTCTCTCTCCCAACTAATTCCCTTAACTGCTTTGCACCAAACCAGGCATCCCAAATGCCTGCGCCCCAGTTTTGCTCTCCTAGTGATCCACACACTCAGGCCCAGGTTTCCCGTCTCACCCTGGCTAGCACCCAGACCTCTGCCCCCAAAAGCCCCAGGTATCTGGCTGCCCTGCCCTTGCTGGAGCAAGGCCCTGGGGCTGGGGTTTCTCTGGTGGGAGAGAAGGGCGTGAGTCACAGTGACTCACTCTGACCCCCCACCTAGGAGGGGGAAGAGGGGAGGAGAGCTTAGTGGATGTCTGGGCCCCTGGTGCTGTGCCCCACCCGAGCTCGGAGACTGGGGAATTGGGGGAGGAACTAGGTGGGGGAGGTTTCAATCCTCATATCAGGGTTCTGGTTCTTAGAGGGCCCAGTGGGTGCCAGCGCATTGAGTGTGGGAGGCTCCACCCCACACACGTTCTGTCAGGAGCCCAAAACCCTGATCCTTTGGGGATGCAGGCACTTCCTCCAGCTGCACAGGGGAATACCCAGGCTGAAGTCCCAGGCCAGTTCCCTGGAGCCCTAAGCTTCCCCCTCCACCGCTTCTGCCAGCCCAGAATCTGGGTGCCAGCCTGGCTCTCCCCCTCCCCCAGAATCTGTGGGCACCATGTCCCTGCTCCTGGTGGCTGTCTCTGCCTTGCACATCCTCATTCTCATTCTACTGTTCGTGGCTACCCTGGACAAGGTGAGGCTGAGGGACTTGGGAGGGGGTGTTCTGCCTCAGGCCTCCAGCTCCCACCCCATTCTCTGACCCTACCTCTCTCCCCTCTGCTCACAACCCTGTCCTTTGAATCACTCCGAAAGCAGCGGGCAATGCAATGCAAATCAATCCAGGCAGGTGGCTAAGCGCCTTTGGGACATGGAGGCAAAACAGAAGCTTCCTTGCCCTCCAAGGATTTGCAACATAAGGGAGAAAAAGCGCGCGCGCGCGCACACACACACACACACACACACACACACACACACACACACACGCACACACACACGCACACAAGCGCACACACATGCACACAGACACGCCTGTACACACCTACACACAACACTCGCATGCACAGCCACAGGAGGGAGCGCACTGGCCATGGGCGCAGGGGGGACCTGGAAGGGCAGTACCCCAGAAAGGGGCAGGGAGTGCAAAGATGACAGAGCCCTGCCTGGAAGGGGGCGACCACCCCTGGGGCCGCAATGAAAGAAGCATTTTAATGCTCAAACAGAGGGCTGGGTATTTTTAGCTGAGAGCCAACGGGGGAGTTCACTGGGGGAAGAGGTTGGAGTTTAAGGAAAACCCCTCAGACCCCACCCGCCAATCCCACGCCTTCAGCGAAGGCTCTGCCCCTCGCGCCCCGCCCCCCATCCCTAATTCTTGTTCTCTACCTTTTTTTGGACCCCGTTGGTCTCAGTCATGGTGGATCCTCCCTGGGAATGACTCACTGAACCTCTGGAAGGAATGCTTGGCACACTTGAACCAATCTTCCCAGGAGGTCTGGGAATGCAAAAATGTCAGCGAAAGTGGTGAGCACCCCCTGGCCCCCACAGCCCCCCCACACACAACTGCCCCTAGGCCCTGAGTGGGGCCGGGGGAGGCCGGGAGTCCCAGGGCTGGGATCCCAGCTTCTGAGGAGGGTGGGGCCAGTGCAAAGGAATGAATGGGAAAGCATTGATTAAATACCCCTCTAAGGACAGCCCGATGCTAGGCCCCAGAAATACAAACAGAAAAGGGACAGCAGCCCTGCCCTCAAGGAGCTTTCAGTCCCACAGCCCCCAGGAACGAGTGGGAGGTAGGGAAGGGAAGTGGGCCTTTGAGAGTCTCCTGCTCCCCAGGCTGGCTGAAGGCGGTGCAGGCCCTCATGGTCATGTCCCTGGTGTTCTGCTGCCTCTCCTTCATCCTCTTCATGTTCCAGCTGTACAACATGAAGCGAGGGGGTCTCTTCTATGCCACCGGCCTCTGTCAGCTCTGCACCAGTGAGTGGGCTGGGGCGGGAGGGAGGCCAGGCGGGAGGAGGCAGGTGTGGAGGGGGCGGACATGGAGGGGGACAGGCCAGACACCCCCTGTCCTCCCCCCTCAGGTGTGTCGGTGTTCACTGGGGCCCTTATCTACGCCATACACGCCAGCGACTTCCATCAAACTGCCGGCTCCTTTGGCTACTGCTTCGCCCTAGCCTGGGTGGCATTTCCCTTGGCGCTGGCCAGTGGCATCATTTATATCCACCTGAGGAAACGAGAGTGACCTCCCCCTCCCCACCTGGCCCTGGTTCACAGCCCCTGACCCAACCCTCCCCGGGCTACCTTGCCCTGGGGTAGGGCCTGACCCTGGAATCTGTTTCCTCCTCTGTGGAATGGGGGGAGAAGGAAGATGCTTTCTCGGCCCTCTTCCTCCTTCCTTCGGCCCAGCCCCTCTGACATGTACTTCCTGCCCCTGCCCCTTGGTGCTCTGGGGACCTTTCCAGCTCTGACTCAGGAACTGGTGACCCAATGCCCAGATCGCTGGGCCAGGCACGTAAGAGCTGTGGGACCCTAGGCAAGTCATTTAACCTGCTTGCCTCAGTTTCCTCAACTGTAAAATGAGGGTAATAATTCCTCCCAGAGTCCTTGCAAGGATCAAATGAAATACTATTAGTCAAGTCCTTAGCAGGGTGCCTGCACACATTAGGTCCCTCCCTGCTCTCCCAGCTCGGACAGCCTCTAAGGTCCCTTCCTGCTGTTCTGACAAAGTCCCTTCAGCTCTTCTTCAGGCTGGCAGGGCCCCTCCAGGGAGGCCGCTGCCTTCAGTCCCAGCATCTCTCTGAGCTCTGGCCCTCCAGCATCCTGTTGGACTGGGAGGAGGTGGGAGCCCTGGGCTTAGGGAAGTCACTGACCCTCCCTAGGCCTCAGTTTCCCCATCTATAACCAAGCGGCAATGACTTAGAGAAAAGCCTCCAGCGTGGAGCCCGGAGACTTGGCCTTGGGACCTGGCTCAAGCACCTTCTGGCCCCCTTCTTCCTCTTCCCTGGGAGAGACCCAGCCTAGCTCCAAATCTTAAGATCCATGAGACAGAATGTCACAAGATGCTAACAAGGAGTAAAGCGCTTTGTAACCTCCAAGTATGAGCTGATTATTTCCTCGCCATCCCTGGTGGCTCTGCCCACTCCATCTCTCTTTGCCCCCGCCCACCAAGAGGCACAAGGCCTGCCCCGGCCCCATCCTCCCAGGCAGAGGAGAAGGCCAGCTGGGGAGAGAAGAAGCCACCCCCAGCCAAGTCCATTCCAACCTAAGAACATGGCAGATGCCTTTCTTTCACGGCTCCCCGGGCATCCTGGCTCCCCACCACCAGCCTGCTCTGGACTCAGGTGGCCCAGCCCCCCACAGGGGTCCCTGCATAGCCAGCCTTGCCCCCTCAGGGCCCCCTACAGTGGCAGCCCTTCCCCCAACACAGAGACTAGTGTAAACAGGGTTTATTTCTTTGGGAACTAGACGATAGATGGGAACAGGGGTCAGTATTGCACATGGTGGGACGTGGGGTAGGGTGAGGTCAGAGGTAGTACTGGCAGATGTTGGTATTAAAAATATCAGGGTCTGGGGAAGGCACTGGCTTTGGGAAGGGTAGACCCTGCTCCCTTCCCAAGGGGCCAATGGCAGCAGGTAGCAGCAGGGAAAACTGGGTCCCCAGGGTTATGTGCCCCTCCATCCCTGGGGAAAAGGGCGGCCCTTGGGGGTGAGTCTCAGCCTTCTGGAAGCCAGTGGGGCCAGTGCACTGACTTGTGGGTCTCTGGTGGGCCAGGAGATGACAGGAAGCTCATTCCCTGCTCAGCTGGACTCCAGGAGGCTTCAGGGGTCTCTGAAGCTGGGCAGCCCAGGAGGGGCTAGGGCTTTTATAGAGATTGGGTGGCAGGCCAGGGGGCATGTTTTGGGAGAGGGCTTCCAGGTGGCTAAGGGCCCGGGCCCCGTTGAAGGTCACTTCGCAGCCTGTCCGGGCCAGGAGCCAGGCCTCTACAGAGTCCTGCAGCCACTTGGCCCTCTCTAGGGGAAGGGAAGAAGCAGATGAGTTGGGGAGCTGTGGGCCTTGGGCAGCAGGGGCTGGGCTCTCTGGGGGCTGCTCACCCTCAGGGGGGCCCAGAGCCCTGCGTCCCATGAAGCTGTAGGCCAGCAGGACTTCCTTGGCATGCTCCTCCTGCGCCCGGTGCACCAGGGCTGTGATCAGCTCCGAGTTGTTGGATGTGCTCCGGAAATAGAGCATATGAGCCAGCTCCAGGGCCTGCAGGTTCCGATGCTGGCTGAACATCTGCGGCAGGACGTGCAAAGGAAAGGGGGTGGTGGAGGGGCGGGGGCACAAGCAAGGAGCCTCCAGAATTCCACCCCACCCGGCTCCCCAGCTGGCTGCAGCCCAGATGGCTCCATACCCCCCATACACACACTCAATGCAAAGACTGCCCCAGGAGAGGGACTGCCCCAGGAGAGGGACTGCCAGGGAAGGCCACTTTCTCAGATGGGAAACTGAGGCCGGAGAAGGCCTCACCTTGGAGGCGCGGCGCGCCATGAACACAGCAAAGAAGAGCAGCAGCAGGGAGGTGGCCACCTTGAGGTCAGACAGGACCACCATGCCCACGTTGACAAAGAACACCAGGCCCGAGACCAGGAGCATGGTATTGAACAGGGCCCGCTGCAGGGGGGGTGTCCGCACCTTCAGCTCGGGGAGGAGCTGCTCCAGCCCCTCCAGGGGGGTGTCCTTGAAGCTCTTCAGCACCAGGTGACCCCGCTTGGTGCGGGCCGCCACCACCACCCGCTTAAAGTAACGCCTGAGCCCCAAGGGCCCGGTCAGGAACTCCCTATGACCCCCACCTGCCCTCCACAGCAAGACTCGGGTGGACTGGACTGGGGGGAAGGGAGAGGGTCTAGTCCCTGCCCTAGCAGGGGCTCTAGGGCCTCCCTGGGCCTCAACTTTCTCATCTGTAAAACAAAGGTGCCTTCTAGCTGTGAGAGTCCAGAATCATCCCCGCTCACAGCCTGGGTGACCCCGGACAAGTGACTTCTCTGGGCCCCAGGAAAATGGGGAATGGGATGCTGTGACTCTAGGCTGGCCATGACCTCAGTCCCTGCTCCTTTCTGGGCCTCTCAGTTTGCTCTTCCATAAAACGAGGGAATTGGACTAGAGGGGCTTCAATTCTGCCCTCCCCTCCTAGACAAGGGTCCGGAGGGATTCCCCCCAGCAGCTCCCCACTCACCGCTCAGCAGGAGGAGACTTGGTGAAGAAGCCCCGCTCTGAGCCCACAATAGACTTGCGTGGGAGCCGCCCCACACGCTGGCCCAGGGCCCAGAACTGCATGTAAGCATAGTGGTCCAGGTTGATGGTCACCTGTGGGCACAAGGGGCAGGCACTGGGTGTGGCATGGGTAGAGCGGGCCAGGCTCAGCCTCTCTGGCCCTTTGGTTCCCTCCTCTCTCCATCAGTCGCTAAGGGGAGGATAGATGCCTGGTCTTTCACCCTCTTTCACCTGTCCTCCTCGGGGATCCGGCTGCCCTGGGCCTCCCCTCTCCCAGCCTCTTCCTAGACATGTCTCAGTCCTCTCTCTGGGCAGGCAGCTGACACTGTGCTTCTCTCCTCCCCTCACCTGGCTGTGCTTCTCCCTTGCTCCAGACCACACCCCCAGCCCATCTGGGCTGCCCATCCAGAAAAGCAGCATGGCAGATGCCACCCAGGAGCCCTGGCTCACACAGCTGTAATGTCCAAGGCTGGATCTGAATTCAGCACTGGGCACTGTGGTGCCACCACCCTAACAGGCCTCTGTCCTGGGCTCTCGTCTCTCTAGCCTCGAGGGTATCTTGGAGGTTCCCCTGCAGACCCAGCCCCTGGCTCCCACTGTGGCCCCCATGAAATCTAAGTCCCCCCTTCCTACTGTCCCTGTCTCTTCCCCTCCTCCTCCATTGTCCTAGGCCTCTTCCATCCCCAGCCCTGACCTCTACCCCCAGGCCAGCACTCAGGCACCTTAGCTGGATGGCTGCCCTCCCTGAAACGGTGGCTGACTACCCTTTCCACAAGCCTCCAGGGCAAGGCCTTTGGGGTTTGGCCCCACCCCACTCCATGCTTCACTCTGCCTGGCAGCACACAATGTCCATGTGCCCCTTCCCCACCTCTGCCCTCTTGGCCCCCAAAGGGCAGCTCAGGCACCGCCGCCTACAGGATGACTCTGGACCTGCCAGGCACTGGTGCCCGCTGAGGTGGCACCTACTTGGGGGGGGATTTCAAATTTCCCTTTCCAAGTAGATACTGTGGCCCCAAGTGGGGTGTGAGCCCCTTGAGAGCCACTTCCTGCTTAGAGACTTTGCATTAATAATTGTGTGTGGCCTGACTTCCTGGAAGGCATCTAGGGCCCAGGCTTCTACCTGAACCTCGTCTTGCGGGTGGTGGACCACCAGCGCATAGGCCAGAGCATCCTCAGACAGCGGGGAGAAGTTGGCTTGATCCAGCAGAGGCGCCAGGGCCATGAGGACCTCCTGCTCATTGGCCAGGCGCTGAGGGTCAGTGAGGGATGGCTGCTCCAGAGTCTCTCGGTCTGGGTTGATGGGGTCGTACAGGGCCTGGAGGGGAAGGGCAGAGACTGGGGTCAGGGTCCAGGAGCAGGTGGTACCCAAAGAGCTGCAGCACTGACAGCTCAGCGTACGCTGGCCAAGCCCATAGAACGGTGCCTCCCGGCCCTCTCCAGCCCCGCCCGAGCTGCACCAGCCCCCTGGCCCTCTCCAGCCCCCCTGGCCCGCTCCAGCCTCCCTGCCCCCCACTGCTCCAGTCCCCTGGGCCACTTCAGCCCCTCCTGACCGCTTCAGGCCTCCGGACCGCTCCAGCCCCACCTGACCACTCCAGCCCCCGCTGACCGCTCCAGCCCCACCTGACCGCTCCAGCGCTCTGGGCAGGGGAGCTCTGGCTGGCCAACATCAGGGCCCTGACCTCACTGACCCGGCCAGGAGAACAGAGGGAGAGCTCCTGGCCAGGGGCGCAGAGGCCCTGGATCCTCACCTGTAGCTGGGTCAGGTTGTGGTTATACTGACAGAGAATGCAGAGGTCAGCGTGGGACGCGAAGTCCCTGAGCGCAGCCTTGGCTGAAGAGCCCGAGTGAAACTCCTGGGAAGGGAGGACTGGACATTGCTGTGGCAGCCGGGAGACCCTCCCCACCAGCTGGGGGATAGGAGGGGGAGGGAGGCCGTGCTGTCCCAGGGGCGTCCTCCCCAGCTGGAGGGTGAGGGTGTATGTGACGGGGGAAAGCCGTGCCACCCCAGGGGGTACTGGGAGTTGTGGTTCTAGGGATTTCCCCAGTGTAGGCAGGAAACTACAAGTCCCAGCATGCCCCGGGGCAGGCATTGTGCCCAGGACTGAGGGAAGCGAGGCATCCAGGGGCTGTTGGAGCCTGTCGTTCCCCAGGTGACCTGCAGGAGGAGCTGCAGCAGCTGGTCTTTGGAGAAGGGGATGAAGCGCTCCTGATACTGCTGGGCCCAATTCCGGGGCTCCGTGGGGTTCCACATCTTCCGATACTCCCCCATCTTGGTGGTCAGGGAGGAGTGGGGCCGGGAGGCGGCCTCGGGGGCCCAGGGCCTCAGCGAGGTCCAGGGGCAGCCCCACCACCCGGCCCCACAGGCTGCTCGGGCCACCCGGAGCATGCTGAGTCCCAGCACTCCGAAGGTGGGGGGGATGAGGTCCGAGGCGGGCACTACATGGCAAAAGCGTTGGAGAGTCTCAGGTCACAGGTGCCTTCCCCAAAGGCTCGCCCACCTCCCTGTCTGCTCCGGAAGAAGGGACAGCCCAAGTCCTGGCCGACGGCGAGGTTCCCAGACCCAGCGCCCACCCCACCCTGGGGCCCTTCTCTCCCGCACCCCAGGTGGCATGAGGTCAGGGGTCAGGAGTCAAAGGTCACAAGGTAGACCACACGTTTCCTTCCACGGCACACCCTCTGAACAGGGCGGAGCCGGGAAAACTGTTTAGCAATTAGGTTTGAATGCATCACAGGAAACCCCTGGGTCACCCCAAAGCCTTGCATTAAGAATTGCACCCCTGCCCCAGAAAGCCTTGCCCTCCCCCTCACCTTAGAAAGCTTTGGTTGTCATTGAGCCTGGCGCACATGCGCAGGACCAGCGGCATGGGCCTTCAGGTGCCACTTTATTCGAGGGACAACGCATGCGTGGGGATGAGGGCGCAGTTTCGCCTCCTTAGGTAGCTTTCTGGGTCACGCATGCGCCTACATGTAGGACTGTGGGGGCGGGGTTTGATGAGTGAGTGCATTCTGGTGAGTGAGCTCAGACCATTCCCTCCAGGGACTTCCCTGGGGAGGGAGAGGGGAAGAGTAGCTAAGGTTCGGTTGCTGAACGCATGCGCGCACAGCCGAGGCAGATTCAAGGCGCGCGCCTGGGCTCGTGCACGCCTCAGGTCAACGGCTTCCGAAGCCCCGCCTCCATCCCTCAATGAGGGGGTGTGTGCCGGGGGGGCGGGACCTGCTGTCCGCCAATAGGCTTTCGACGCGCGGAGAGGAAAAGGCGGGAAAAAGGCGGGTCTGGGGAAAAATCTGCTGGGGCGGGGAGGTCGGGTGGGAGGGCGAGAGGGAAGCTGAAGGGAAGGACCTCCCCATTTTCTGAGATTTCCCCCCCACTTCTGAGGGGGAGCCCCCAGTTCTTGAGGAAACATCCCCCGTTTCTGGGACGATCCCCCCCGGTTTTCAAAGGAGATCCCCCACATCTGAGGGGGAGACCCCGCCTTTCCTAAGGAGAGTTGCTCCCCTGATTCTGAGTGATCCCTCCAGTTCTGAGAGAGGGCTACAGTTCTCAGAAGAGACACCCCCAGTTCTGAGGGGAGACCCACAGTTTCGGAGGAAATTCCACCTTGCCATGGCAGGGAAGCCTCCCATTTCCTAGTGAAAGTGCCCCAGATTCTGAGGAGGTATCCCACGGTTCGGAAAGGGAAGCCTCCCCCGGGCGATCCCCACCCTTTCCTGCTGGGCGCAGAGCCGCTGGCATGCAAGGGAGCCCCCTTTCCTGAGCAGCCCCCCAGTCTGCAGCCAGGGACCCCCCCTCCAGGGCGGATGCCTCACATCTGAGGGGGAGACTCTGGTCTGAGCAGGCTGAGGACAGAGCCCTGAGATCTAAGGGTGCTGCCCCCCCAGTGAGGTATCACCCTGCCCTGCTGGGCAGCCCCCCAGTCCTGAAGCAAAGATCCCCTTCTGAGCTAAGCCCCACTTTGGAAGGGTAGACCTCTGTTCTGAAGGGAAAAGCTGTCTGCCACTTTGGGGAGACTCCTTAAGAAGAAGTATCCCTCATTTCTGTGGGGGAAGACCCCATTCTGAGGAGATCCCTCAGTTCTGGGTGGGTACCCCCATCCTAAGGAACCCCTGCCAATTCTGGGGCCTGGCCCCTATGTTGAGCTGGGGCCATGCTCCAGTGGGCCATGCCTGTCCTCCTGCCCCCCAAAGCCCCTTCCTCCTGCCCCCCCAAATCCCTTCCTTCTGTCCCCCCAAGCCCCTTCCTCCTGAACCCCTAAAGCCCCTTTCTCCTGTCCCCCAAAGCCCCTTCCTCCTATACCCTCGAATCCCCTTCCTCCTCCCCCCTGAAGCCCCTTCCTCCTGTACCCCTGAAGCCGTATCCTCCTGCCCCCAGAAGTCCCTTTGTCCTGCCCCCCCAAGCCCCTTCCTCCTGCCCCCAAAGCCCCTTCCTCCTGCACCCTCAGAGACCCCTCTGGCCTGCCCTGTGACAGCTCCTCTTCTCTCTCTGCCCTGTGCCCAGGTGGGGTCATCTGAGTCTGAGTGAAGAAGAGAAGAACCGTGCCTCCTGCCCCACTGGAGAAGGATAGCCATGTACGTCCCCAAGGGCCTGCATGACCTGGCCGATAGTGAGCTGGTCCAGTTCGTGAAGAAGCCAAAGACCATCTCCCGGATCTTTGCTGGGGTGAGGCACCGCCCCACCCCTGGCCCTCGGGACCTCGGCCTGCAGAGATGGCAGCTTCACAGCAAAGGGTGGAAGGTGGCACAGCTCCTCCCCAGACTGGGTGCCCCTCACTGTGGCCAAGGCACCTGCTTTGGGCCTTATTGGTCACCTCTCCCCAGCTCTCGGCTCAGAGACTGGCCGGAGCAAGTGCCACGTACTGGTTGTACCGCATGCCCTACCAGGCTTTGTCAGCCCTAATGTGCTATATAAATGTGCCCTTTTATTCCCGTGTAGAAAAGGAAGGAGTCCCAAGAGCCTGTGTGTCTCCATCAAGAGCAGCTAATGCCAGGCTCACTCTATCTCCTTGTCTGCTGGGGTTACTAACCTGGTGGGCAGATCTGAAGTTGGTAAATGTCGTTTGCCCAGATCTGAGCCCGGCATTTGTCAAAGCCTCACATGCTCTATTGCGGATAAGATGGAGAGATGTGGACTCAATGATAATGCATTTGGATGGCTAAACTCAAAGTCTGGACATTCCAAGGAGGGGCCCAAATAGCAGTCAGTAAAGTTTAAAGACAGCTTGAAAAGAGGTCTTTGCTTGAGTGGCACAGAGATCTGTGCTTGACTCTGGGGCATTTTACATGTCTACTAAATGACTGGTAATGCCATAGAGAGTTCACTTACCAAATTTGTAGGGGACAGAAAGAAGGAAGGGACAGCTAACATGTCGGATGACACTCAGAATCCCCAAAGATCTATTTACAGGCTCCAACACAAAGCCAAACGCAATAACATGAAATCGAATAGGGATAATTAATCAACCTATCAATAAGCATTTATGTGTTGGACACTGCTAAGCATTGAGAATGCAAAGAAAAAGAAAAACCAATAATATTCTGTGCCCTAAAGAAAGTTACATTGTAATGCCAGACAAGATGGCATGTAAATCAGAGTAGAGAGAAGGAACGGTCCCCTCAGAGGGGCAGTCCTAGTAGCTGAGGAAACCAGGAAAGGCCTCCCAGAGAAGGTAGCTCTTGAGTCTTAAAAGAAGCCCCAAATTCTAAGATTGGGAAGGAGAGCCGTCTAGGCAGGGGGACAGGAGATAGGGTGTTGCATAGAAAGAAGAAGAAGGGAGCCAGCATGGGCTGGATTGGAAAGAAGACAGGAATGATGGGTAGGGGCCAGATGGTAAAGAAATTTAGATGCCGAAGGGCTTTCTATTTGTTCCGGAACTAGTGGAGTTTATTAAGGGGAAAATTGGGAGGTGGGGCAGGTGTGCCTTCTCATAACCACACTTTTGTAAATAATCTTGCAACCAAGGATCTAAATGGAAAAGGCCAACAAGAAAGCTATTGCAGTAATTAGGGTGAGACATGATCAGGACCTGAATTAGGGTATCTTGCATACACCTTAAATTGAGAGAAATGATGCAGTCTGGCTAAGGATTAGATGCATAGGGGGAATCAGGAAAGAAGAGCACTACAATGATCTTTTGAACCTGGATGACCAAAAGGATAGTGCTTCCACTCCATAGTAATGGGGAATTTTGGAATAGGGGAAGGTTTAAGGGAAAAGACAGAAGTTCTGTTTTGGACATGTTGAGTTTCAGATGCCTACAGAATATCCAGTTTGGAATCTCTAACAAGCAGTTGGTGATGGGGGCCTGGAGCTCTGGAGAGAGACTAGCACCAGATAAATAGAAGTGGCAATCATCTGCATAGAGGTGATAATAATTGAATGCATGGGACTTAATGAGATCACCAAGTGAGAAAATATAGAGAGAAAAGTAGGAAAGGCCAGGGGCAGGGCCTTGGGAGATGCCTGAAGTTAATAGGTATGAGTTGGAGGAAGAGTGGGCCAAGGGGACTGAGAAGGAACAGTCAGGGAGAAGGAGAACAAAGAGTCATGAAAACCCCAAAGGGTCAGAAGGGGGCCAGAAGGCCAAGGGTCTAGAAGAAGCCATTTGCTTTAGCATTTGAGAAGTCATTGCCAACTTTGGAGGTCAGAAACCAGACTACAGAAGGGTTAGAAGCTAGGAAAGGAAAGGAAGCTTTTTGTGGGAGTTTAGCTAATACAGAGAAAGGAGATATAGGACAATAGCTGGCAGGCATGGTAGGATCGAGTGAGGTATTTAAGGCCAGGCGAGACTTGGGCACCTTTGTAGACAGCAGGGAAGGAACCAGTAGACAGAGAGAGATGGAAGATAATTGAAAGAGTGGGGATGATGAAGGGGGCAAAGAAGGTGGGAGGGGAAGAAACCAGGAGTAAGTCTATTGGAGATGGCCCTGGCAAAGAGAAGGGGTCGAGGAGGAGATAAGGGAGGGTGACGTCAGAGGAATGTGTGATGAGGAGGGGGGAGGACAGGCAGCTCTGGGAATGGCCTCAGTTCAGTAAGATATGAGGAGAGAAGAGGCTGGAACAGCTGCTGTGCTGGGCTGGCTGGTGAGTTGGTCAGGAAAGGCCCGGGGAGATGAGCTTGCGGGAATTTATAGTGGGCCCGATCAGCACAGGTTGATGATATCCTCCAGCTCTATTTAGCAGCTCATGAGTAGGGGAAAGGAGGCAGATGGCTGGGATGAGGCAGGCTGGGAGTTGGCAAGATGGGATGCCCAATAAAACAACTGGTCAGACAGGGTATAGAATCAGCATGGTTCACCCAGGGATCAAGGCTGGGAAGAGATCTTAGAAGAATGATTGGGGAAAGTGTATAGGCCCAGCAAGGACAATGGCCTGGGAGAGCACTGAGGGACAGAATGAGGACAAAGGCTTTTTAGGAGGAGGAAAGCCCAAAGACAGATGGCAATTCCAAGTTCTCCAACACAGAAGTAGAAAGCTTGGGGTGGGGGGAGCAAGAACAATCATAACTAGTGTACAGTCATAACAAGAACATGAGCACCCCTTGGTATAGAAAAGAGGAAAGCTGAGAAGCAGGTCATAGTTACTGAGAAGACTGAAGAAGTGGGAAAAGTACGAAAGTGGAAGTCTCCTAGGATGAAGGAACTCCATGACAAAGGAGGGAGAGAGTCCCAGGCTCAGGAGGTAATTGCTTACAGAATCTGACCTGGGTGACCAGTGTGGACTAAATGAACCTCAGAGAGGGTGAGGTGCTTGAGTGATGGTGGCAAAGGCATCCAGATAATAGGAATGTAAGTATAGCCAGTCCTGGGGAGGGTGGCCTGGGCCATCAGGAGGGAGCCAGGAGTCAGAGAGAGAGACAGATGGAAGGATCAGAAAGGAGGAGGCTTAAGATGCAAGCTTGTTTGAGCATAGAGCTGGTAATACAGAAGGATCCTGCCCAGTGAGACCTGGGGTGGGGGAAGTGATGAAAATAGAGGAGACAGCCAGGAGCAGAGGAGAGGTTCAGCGTCAGGGGTGGGGGGAGAGAGAGAGAGAGAGAGAGAGAGAGAGAGAGAGAGAGAGAGAGAGAGAGAGAGAGAGAGAGAGCTTAGAAAGGGGGGGAAGATGAGCCTATCTAACCACTGGAAATCAGTCCAGACACAGAGGTCCACTGATAAAGGCAGGTTCAAAGTCCTTGGATTGTGTGGGCACAGCCCTCAGCTTCCTGACACACCCTCTTGCTGTTGGAGCACACTGGGTATGTGATCACCTGGCCTTGTTCTCAGATTGAGAAGCCCAGTTAAGAGAGGAGTCAGGAAGGGCTTTTGCCAGTGGCAAGTCACCTCCTCACGTCTCTCCCAGGAGGGCCTGCCTGTTTGGGTCCTCAGCAAGGGCACAGGGAAACCTAGGAAGGAGCCAGGCCCAGTGCTTCAGCCCAGTCTGGAAGTCCCACCAAAGTAGGTTTTGGCCTCCCTGTGCCCTTAGGGCAGTTCAAAATGGAAATATAAATGGCTCAAGAAATCTGCCTCCCAAATCTCTAATCAATAGTGATTTAGAGCATTTTTTCATCTGACTATACATAGTTTTAATTTCTTCACCTGAAAACTGCCTGTTCGTATTCTTTGGCCATTTATCAATTGGGGAATGACTTGTATTTTTTTAAAGTTGACTCAGTTTTTTATATATTTTAGAAATTTGGCCTTTATAAAAAATACTAGCGGTAAAAATTGTTCCCCAATTTTCTGCTTGCCTTTTAATCTTGGTTGCATTGGCTTTGTCTGTGCAAAACCTTTTTAATTTAGTGTAATCAAAACCATCCATTTTGCATTTCCTTGTGTTCTCTATCTCCTGTTTGGTCATAAGTTCTTTTCTTCTCCATAGGTCTGACAGGTAAACTATTTCTTGATCTCCCTTTATGTTTAAATCATGTGCCCATTTTGACCTTATCTTGGCATAAGGTACAAGATGCTGGTCTAGGCCTAGTTTCTGCCATACTGATTTTTCAGTTTTCCCAGCAGTTTTGGTCAAATAGTGAATTCTTGTCTGAAAAGCTTGGATCTTTGGGTTGATCAAAGAGTCTTCTGATCCCCCACTGATTCTTAGTAGGTCGTTTTGATGATCACTTTCTAATATAGTTTCAGATCTGGTATTGCTAAAACACTTTCCTTTGCATTTTGTTCTCGTTGATTTCCTTGATATCCTTGACTTTTTATTCTTCCAGATGAATTGTGTTCTTATTTTTTCTAGCTCTCTAAAATCCCCAAGTCTGAGATAGGTCACATGGTTAGACTGAGAGCAGAGGTAACTGAAGCTCCCTGAGGGGAAGGCCAGTTTCATGTTTGTGTCTGCATCCTGAGGACATAGCCCAGTGCCTGGCACACAGCAGCAGCTTAATAATTGCTCATTGATTGGTTGATTGTTCCACAGCCCTAAATCTGAAAAAGACCTGGAGCTTCTAACTGGTTGCAAGCTCAGTAGGAGTAGAAATTATAAAGTGCAGCCAGAAATCCAGTGTGACCTTGTGCTGCCTTCAGAGAGGCACTGAACCCGGGAAGCAGCCTGCCTTGGCCAGACCACAAGCCATCTGGGAGTTGTGCTGTCAGGGCTGGGCACTCCAGTTTGTGAAGGGCTGAATCTAGGAAAGGAGCCCTGTCATGGCCTGGCCTCAGGGTGGCTAGGAAGGTCTGGGGGTGTCTAGCCTGGAGGGCAGAGGCCTTAGTGAGGAGAGCAAAGAAGAAATCTGGGCTTCCCTCCACATGCATAGAGGCAGGATTTAAGGGAAACTTTCAAGCAGCTCAGTTCTACAATGTTTATTGAACTTTTATTGTGTGGTAAATCTGGTGTGGGAGTCACTGGGCTATAAAGAAAAAAAAGTACAATTCTTGCCCTCAGGATATATCACAAGTCCCTAAAGGACTAAAATATGTCTTCCCCATAGTCTGGTTCTGTAGCTGGTGCAACGTCATCCTCATTTTACAGATAGGAAAACTGAGGCCCAGAGAGAAGACATGACTTGTGTAGTCTCACACAGGACTGGACCTGAGGTCTCCTCCTTCTGGGTCCAGGCCTCTTTTCACTTTTCTGTTCACTACCTTGTTCTTAGGGGACTGTCCTGGGCATCACCACTTAGTATTAGTTTGGGTGGGTGACAAGAAGGGAAATGAGAGAGCTGGGCTTTCAAGTGGAAAGCTGGAGTTGTGGGAAGGCTGAAGGGAGAATTCTGAGCAGTTTCAGGAGGACTCCCTGGAGGTACCGCCAGGGTTTGGGGTGACTGAGCCTTGGCACAGTTCAGAGCTGACCAGGCCTTCCACTAGCTCACTGTGTGACCATGGACAAATCACTTCATGCTTCTGGGTCTCAGCTTTCTCAGGTGATAATCTTCCAGGCACTTCTCACCTCCCCAATCTCTCCAGTCAGGCTCAGCCTCCCTGTGAGCCTGGAGCCACATGTCTGGCTCCCTCTTCTTCCTCCCTCTTGTCCTCCTCAAAGCTCTGGCTCAGCTGCATCTCCTTCAAGCTCCTCAGGTGCATCAAAGAAGCCTCTTTCCTAGTTCCTCCCAGGCATTAGCATTCCCCTCCACCAGTCATTGTGTATTTCTTTTGTTTGTAGCCAGGATTTTTTCCTCTATAAATCTATAGCATCCCCCTTAATAGAAGTGCAAGCCCTTTGAGGGCAGAGACTACATCTATATTTGTCTGTCTGGGCCTGCCACAGCAGGTGCTTGAAAAGCCATGCCCGCCAGGTTTCTGTGTGGCCCAGCTCAGAGAGTGATTCAATTAATTTCAACAAGCATTTATCCATCCCCTGCCAACTCTAAGGCCCTGAAAATACAAAGACAAAAATGAAAACAGTTCCTGCCCTCAGTGAGCTTGCATTCACCCAGAAGTTTCAATAGAGCAGATTTTTACTCTTACAGAGGCCCCCTTCTCTCTTGTGGCACTGCCCCCAGCCTGGGGGCATCACTAACTGACATCACCTCAGGCCTGCCTGCCCCCAGGATCTCCCCACTCCAGTCTGACCTTCACTCAACTGTCCACAGAGCCTTCCGAAACACTCCCCACCACATTCAGTCAGCTCTGAGAGCTCCCTGTCACCCCCCAGGTCACATCAAATCCTACTTGCCCAGCCTTCTGCCCAGCTCCCTTCCAAGAGACTCTGCAGCTCTTGATTCTAGGCATTTCTATGTGTGTGCCAGGCCTGCACCATTCTGCCTTCCCATCTCTGCCTCGAGACCACATGGGCTTCCTTCAGGCCTCAGGAGTGGCCTACCTTCTACCTCTTCGAGAGGCTCTGCTCCTTCCCTCTGATGTGCCCTCCCCCCCATCCTCAGTCTGCCTGGTTAGGCCAGAGCTGTTGCCCAGCACATTGAGTGCTGGTCTTTCTTTAGATTCCCAGCACGTTTGGCACAAAGGCACTTAATAAGTGCTGCTTGTCTGACTCAAATACAGACCCTGCCCAAGAAGGGGGCAAAGAATTATTTTAGAGGGGACACACTAGGCATGTGTATAGACTAGAGGAAAGACTGGGAAGGTCCCCAACAGCAGAGAGGATTTGAATTGAGTCTGGAGGAAGCCAGGAAGGGGAACAAGCATTTAAGTGCCTTCTATGTTCAGAGCACCTTACAGATATCTCACTTGATCCTTACAACAACCATAGGTGCTATTAGATCCCCATTTTACAGTTGAGGAAACTGAAGCAGATGAGGTTAAGTAGCTTGCTCAGGGTCACAGAGCTAAAAAGTATCTGAGGCCCAGCAACTTTCCCAACCAGCTGCAAGGAAAGGTGGGGCCCAGGTTAGGATCCTAGGGGTGCCTCTAGAGTCTTGCTGAAGGGGAGAAGAGGGGGGGCTCTGGGGACAGGGGGAGTGCTGCTTTGCCCAGCAGATATCTGACCTGTGGCTGTGGTGTTAGAGATGTCAGAAGGTAGTCAGCAGAGAGTTTGGGGCTTGGTTCCTAGGTCTTGAGAAATGATAGTTGTATCTGTGGAACTGATGTGATCACTGAGAGAGAGGGCCCAAGACAGAGCCTGGCAAGACTTTGTGTGGGTGCAGGGGCAGTCTGGGCTCCCCAGGAGCTTCTGCAGGCACAGCACAAGCAAAGCTGGCCAGCGAGTTTGGGGGTTCAAGAGTACATGGGAACGTGGCTGCACTGCCTGGAGTAGAGAGTGGAGTCAGGGTCCTGTGGGGATCCCAGGTGCTAGGGAGGGGCCTCTGGGGGGGGGGGGGCGCCAGGCAGGAAGACTTCTGCAGACAGCGAATCAGCAGGATTCTCCATCATATGATATGAGTGAGGCTGGTTATGGAATGTGGGAGATTGGGAGGCTGATCAGCAGGCAGCAGGAGTGAAGTCAGATAGAAAGGCTTGGATGGCCCTGGTCTTCCATGGCCCATCCCGAAGGGTCCCCAGAATTCCAGGCTCACCTTGCGGTATGCCATGTCTTTCCACCTTCTGCCTACACCCCTGGGGAGAAGGGGAGGCAGAAGTGGAGGCTGGGCACTCAAGCAGGAGGATCTGAGGGGCAGGGGAGGACCCCAGTGGGGAGGAGGGCCCCTGGGAGGGGTTGAGGAGAGGGGGAAGGCCCTTCACCCACAGCTGTTACCCTCTCCAGGTCTTCTCTCTCATTGTGTTTGCCACGCTGCTGACTGATGGCTACCAGAACCTAACCAGCTCTTCGAAGCTGCACTGCGTCCTCAATGACAACTATGTGGCCTGCAGCTTCGCAGTGGTCACTGGCCTCCTGGCTTTCCTGGGTTGCCTGCTCTTCCTCACCCTGGACAGCCTGGCGGCCCGCATCACCAGCACCCGCCTGAAGACCACAGTCTTGCTGCTGGATTTCTCGCTCTCTGGTAGGGGCTCCCTGGGCCCACCCTCAGGGCTCCTGACTCTCAGCCTGGGTTGCTTATAGATGCCCCTTAGGGTCTCTGGCCTCCTTTCAGAAATAGAGGGATTCGCCTCTGATCTGGCAGGAGGCTATGGCTCTGCCCCTTGTTCTGGGCCTGAGACCAGGCAAGTCATTCTACCCCAGTGTCAGCTTGAGGGGAATGGGCCACTATGGAAGAACACAAGAAGAAGGCTAGGGAGATGGAGAGGGCATCCTTGGAAGAGAGGGGCAGTATACCCAGTGAACAAAGCTGGACTCATGGTCTGGATGGCCTGGGTCAGTGTCCCCCCAGCCTGCCTGGGAGTGTGCCCTGGAATGAGTCACTTCAACCCACCCAGTGCCCTAGACTGCCCAGCAGCTGCTGCTGGGTGAAATCAGGTGCAATCCAAAGCACTAATCACGACTAATGGGGCTGGTCTCCACCACTCTCTCCCTTTGCTTGCTGGAGGCCTCACTGGCCCTTAGGAGGATGAACAGTCCTTTGGGAAGTCCCTGGGGCTCACTCTGCTTCCTTTGGGAAGGACCCTGACCTGGCACCTCTCTCCTCTGCTGCAGTCATCTGGGTCGGAGTCTGGTTCGTGGGCTTTTGTTTCCTGGCCAACCAGTGGCAGCGCTCGCCCCCTCACCACTACCTTCTGGGCAACAGCAGTGCCAAGGCAGCTATCGCCTTCTCCTTCTTCTCCATCCCTGTCTGGGTAAGACCAGGGTAGGGGCACAGGGAGGCAGAAAGGTCCTGAACTGCTCTTGGGAGGAGACCCTGCCTTCCTGGAGGTAACTGTCTGCTGGGGCCAGGCCTTCCACTGGATTCTAGAAAAGACCCAAAGTTTAAAAGATAGCCATCCCTATCTTCAGTTCTCTCACAGCCTGGCAGGACTCTCTTCCTATCCCCTTTCCCATAATGTAGTCGAGCCCAAAGCTCTGCCCAGGGCCTGACCTGGAAGAATTGTAGTACAGAGAGCCTGTGTTTGAATCTTGGTTCTGCCTCTCACTGGCTGTATAACCTTGAGCCAGTCCCTTCCCATCCAAGATCAGTTTCCCCATTTGTTAAGGGATTTGGACAATATGATCATGAAGAATTCTCCCAGTCCTCAATCCCACAACCTCCCCACAGATGGCCCTGGCCTACTTGGCGCTCCAGGACCTGCGAAGTGACCCACCTGTCCCCTACAAGCGCTCCCTAGATGAGGGTGGTGTGGCCCTGACAACCCTCTCTTCTGGCACCACCACCAACATGGGACCCAACAGCCTGGGCTACCCCAGCTCCATCCCACCCCCATACCCGACCACTCCCAAGATGGCTCGCCTTGCCATGATGAATGACAACTGAGGCCACTGTCCTGATCTTCCTCAGTTATTAAAGAGACTTTCTCTTCCTCCTACGGAGGTGTTTGTGAAAAGCTGAGCCTGTTGTGTGTTGTCCATCCATCCATCAGTCAATCAAAACTGTCCCTTTCTCGTTTCAGGGAAAGGGGGAGGGAGACATTGTTTGGGTTGACGGGGGGTCTCTCCTAGTCCCCCTGATTTGGTCCTGGGACAGCCTCACAAACCTCCCTAAGCACAGAGAAAAGACTTATTTCTTCTAAGGAAAAGTTAGTGAACAAGCTGTTCAGCCACAGGAAAGTTACCAAGCTCTTCTGGCAGCCTCAGTCTCCTCCTCCATAAAAGGAGAAAACCGCTGTGGCACCGCTTCACTCACAGGGTAGTCTTAAGGGCACCAAGAACATGAATGTCCACAGGAATGGGATTTCGGTGACTAAGGCCTTCAGAACCCAGACTTTGCACAGGACTTTGCAGCCACCCACCATCCCTGTGGACGTTTGGGCAAAGGACACCAGCCAGGGCTGGAAGGCCCAGCCAATTTCCTGTACACACTGGAGGGGACTTTAGGGGCCAAGCCCATCTTGTGCCCAGATGCAAAGAGGACACACATCAAGGCAGGTTGGGGGGACGGGGTGCTCTTTCCCAGGCCTCCAATGGCTTCTGCTCTGCAGAGGACAGTCATTACTAGGTTAAGTCAGGGTCCCTTACACTGGGGACCTAAGTAGAAGAAACACCAGGAGACAGACAAACACAGATGAGTAGACAGTGAGAAGTTCATTTCTGTCTTTATTTCAAGTGAACAAGGAGTTAACCATCAATTCTGTACAAAAATGGGGCATAGCCCCTTCCCTCCCTTCCCATGCCCCTGGACAAAAAAGATATAAAAGATGGAGGGGAGGAGTCATCCCACCAGCCCCTCCAATGCTCCAGAAAAAAAGCTGGAAGAGGGGTCCTGTTGGCCAGGGAAGAGGCTGTTTGGCAAAGTCTGGAAGGAGGGGGAAACAGAAAGCAGGGAAGTGGGGTTCAGCAGGGGAACTCCCCATCCACCCCCCAGACAGTTTCTAAAAACACACCTGTCCAAAGGCTGACAAGAAGGAAAAATAGGGAGTTATCTAAATCCCAACCAAATCAAAAAAGATTTCATCTTTGTTTCTCTAAAAGGCAAAACGCTAGAGAGAGCTGAGGCCCTGAGCTCTTGTTCTCCAAGGCTGGGGGCCCCATGCCCTGGGGGAGCAGAGGAGGGGAGTGGGGAGCCATTGATTCTTTTAAAAAGTGACCCCTTGGGCTGGACAGGTCCTGGGCCCCCCTGCCCCATCCCACCCATGCTGCCGGCCCAGTCTCTTCTCGCCATCATTGCTTCTGCTGCCAAGATGCCCTGGAGAGCCAGCACTATGCAGGAAGGCTCAGCTTCTTCCCCTTTAAAACTGAGGGAGGGAGAAAGAGAGGGGGTGGGGGTAGGAGTCAACAGTGGGAGGAAAGTGCAGGCTCCTCCCCATATACACAGCAGCCACCCACCCACACAGGTGCACACACACCCCCTAACCTGCGGTTGGGAAAATGGGGAAGGTCACCAGATGGAGAAGAGGCAGGAAAAGCAGGGCCAGGGAAGAGACCAGGGAAAGGGGGCCCCCTCACCCCCAAACCTGGCTACCTTTGGTGATGTAGAGGTAGAAGAAGTCACAGTAGAGCACAGTCTGCACCAGGCCGGCCACGATGGCGATGAGGTCAAAGAAGCCTTCGAACTGGTAGCGCCAGATCCAATTGAACAGGTAGAGCGTCCTGTAGACGCCCAGGGCAAACAGGTAATGGCTGGTGATGGTCTCGGCTTCTCCCGTCTTGCTCACCATGAACAGCTGTGGCAGGATGGCCACAGACTCCAGGTAAATGGAGAAGGTCCATAGGATCTGGGGGGCGGAGAGAATGGTGCGGTGGGATGAGCGAGGTCAGAAGGGAGGGTCAGGGAGGCAGGGAAAAGTAGAGCCAAGCTCTCCAGGGCGGCTGGGCCAGGGGCAGGGAAGCACGAAGGAGGAGATAGGAGAGGGGGATCAGAGGAAAAGAGCAGGAAATACGGAGATGAGGAGGGCTGAGAACAGAGCTGAGGGGTACAGGACACAAGGAAGAGGGAGGGTGAAGACGGGAAAGCTGGGCTAGAAGGGGGAAGGCCCCCAGGAGGGAGAGTGGAGGTGGGGATCCAGGCCAGGGATGGCGGGAGAGACAGAGAGAGGTAAGGCAGAGGGGAGGAAAAGAGACGGAGGGCACAATCGTTAGAGGATCGCTCTGGGGGTCCCCTTCCCCCTTCCCAGCTGCTGAGACCAGGCCAAGGACCATGGGGAGATGCATGCTGCTGGGGCTTCTCGCCTTCAGTCCCAGTGTAAAGTTACCACCCAAGCCCAGGGTGCTGCACTGTGTGACCCAACCAACCCATGATCTCCAACAATCAAAGTCCCCTCAAAAGGTGTTTCCCAGTTCTGTGGGGCGGGGGCGGGGGGGGGGGGCCTGATCTCTCACCTCCCTCAGGGCAGGCTCACCTCCAGTGGCGTGAAATCATGGTTGACTAGAAAGGCCAAGATGGCTGTGGGGACCACAAGGAACTCCACTCGGAAGGTGTCGTGGTTGCCGTCATAGGTGGCCTTAAACTTGCTATAGATCATCCAGACCGTGGTGAAGGAGCAGGCAATGTAGACCACCTGTGGGAGGTGGAGACCTTCTGGGACCAGGTCTCCACTGGGGACGCCAGCTGATGGTCCCCAGGAAGTCCGCCCCCTACCAGTGCCCCCTCCCAGATTCCCTCCCAGCCGCCCCCAGGCCTGAAGACCCCAGCCTACCGCCAGAGGCCCCCCACAGGACCCACCCCTCCCCCACAGAGCCCCTTTCAGGACTCCAACCCCCCTCCCCTCCCTACAGGGCCTCTCCCAAGCCCCCTCCCCTCCTCCACCCCTTCCCGAAGGGCCCCTCCCCTCCCTTACAGCCCCCACCCCCAGGAGCCCCCGAACCTTCATGGACGTGTTGTAGAGGGAGATGTAGTTGGTGAACAGGTCTAGGTAGCGGGCGGTGAACACCACTGCGAACAGGACCTGACTCTTCCCCGAGATTCCTGGGGAAGGACAAGGGGCTCAGCGCGGCCCTCACGGGGGGCCCAGGCCCCTTCCGGCCCGTCCCCGCCGGCCTGCCTCTCCCGGCCCGCCCTGCCCCTTTCCCAGGGCCCGCAGCCAGGAGGCGGGCCCGGCTGCGGGCGGGCCCCGAGCTACGAGAGGTCCGGGCTTGGCCGGCCTGCCTAGGCCCCGCCGGGCCCGGCCTCCAGGCGCAGGCCGCCCGCCGCCCCCCGCCCCCCCGGCCTCGGGGGGGGGGGGGGGGCCGGCCCCAGGAAGGCGGTTAGGCCCGGGCGATCCCCTCCCCCCGAGGCCCACGTCAGCGGCGGCGGCTCCGTACCCTCCCCCGCCTCCCTGGGGGCATCCCCGGGGCGCCCCCCGCCGCGGGCCGGGGTCCCGCGCCCCCGCCCTCACCGGCGCAGGAGCGGGACTTCCAGATCTTGAGCAGCAGCAGGATGATGGCCAGGAGGTGGGAGAGGTCCCCCAGGAATCGGAAGAGGTTCATGGCCGGGCCGGGGGCCGGGGCCGGGGCGGGGGGCGCACACGTCCGGGTCCGGGGGCGCCGGCGGGGGAGCGCTCGAGGCCCCGAGCTGGCGGAGGCGGCGGCGGCGGCGGCGGCAGCGGCGGCGCGGAGCGAAGGCGGGGGGCGGGGAGAAGGGAGGAGGGACGGAAACACCGCCCCCCGTGGGAGGAGCCAGCCGGACGGGGGGCGGGGGCCCGCTCTCAGCCCGAGCCCCCTCCGCGGGGGTCCCCGCTGCTGTCTGGGGGCTCCGGGGTGCCGGCTCCCCACCCGCTCGGGAGCTCCAAAAAGGGGCTCCGCCCCCAACCCCAAAGAGCCCCCCGCCCATCCATTCATTGCCCAAGAGTGGGGAGCCCGGGCCCTGGGGTCCCCGACGGGCTGGGGAGGCTCAGGGGGCTGCGGGGCTGGACGTCTCAGTCCTCCCAGAGGAGACGAGAAGCGAGGCTCCCGAGGACACCGACGTCCCCGAAGGGGGCCGGGTGGGGGGCCAGAAGGCCCGGTACCTGGGTCCCCGACGGGCTGCTGGCGCTGAGCCCCGGGAACAGCGCAACGGGCCGGGGAGAGGGGAAGGTGGAAAAGCTGGGGTCCCGCCCCTCGGCGTGCGCCCCCTCCCTTCCATTTCTGGAGCGGTGGGGAGGAGGTCCGAGAGCATTGCCCCCTCCCCAGGTCCGGGAGAGCTGAGGGTGTATTTGGGGTCTGGAAGGGGGGGGGGCAGCTCTTTCTTTAGGTCCCCTCCCCAGCAGCGTGTGGCCAGGGCCACATCTGGGGAGTCCCCTCCCTCTGCAACCCGGGGGTCCCCCCCCAGGGGCCCTGCGGGGAGGGCCGCTGCTCTCTCTTCGAGAGGGGCAGACGCGGACTGAATGTTAATCACCCCAGGAGCCTGTGTTCTAGCGAGTGTGTGTGTCCCTCTCCCCCGTCCCCCCTCCCTCCCTCCCCTTCCCTCCCCTCCCTCCCCACCCTCCCCTCCCGCTCGGGCTCAGGCTCGGGCTCCTTCTCACTGCCTCCCGCCCCCCGCCCCAGCTTAGGTGTGTGTGGCAGGCGGGCGGGCGGGGTGGGTCTGGCTGTCTGTCTGTCTGTCTGTCTGTCTGTGTCAGTCGGTCCCGTCCTTTGCTGCAGGGGTGGGTAAGGGGGGGCTACTCTGCGGTCTCAGCATCTCCTCTCTCCAGCGGCTGCCAGGTGGGTGTCTGTGGGTCCGTCTTTCCTGGGGAAGCAGCGGGTATCAGATGGGGTGCTGGTGGTCTGTGTCTGGGGTGTCTGTGTGTAATTGTATTGCGTGTGTGTGTAAGGGGGCGGGGTGGAGAGAATTCTGTCTGCCTTTACCTTGAACTGGTTGTCTGTCCTCTCCTCCCCCCCCCCCATCTGTCATCTGTCTGCACCTGAGATCTCCTGGCTTCTGTCTGGAGCCTCCCCTCCCCTCTGTCAGTCTGTCTGTCTGTCTGTGTGCCTGGGTCCAGTTGGGCTTTTGTCTCGGTGTCTGGCTGTGTGTGACCCAATGTCTGGCTTGTGTATCTCTGTGTCCCTCTGTCCGGCTGTGTATGAATGAGCTGGTATCCTCTGTGTATTCATGTCTGTCTGTCTGTGTCCCTGTGTCCAGCTGTGTGTCTGTATGGATGTGCGTTTCTGTGTGTGTGTGTGTGTGTATGTGTGTGTGTGGTGAGTGTGTCTCCCACTCCTTTCCAATGAGGGGGTGTTGTGGGGGGAATCCCTGGGAAGTGAGGCTGTGCGTGTGTCCCTGTCTGCCTGTAGGGGAGAAAGGGAGACAGGTAGCCAGGCAGGCTGTTTCTGAGGTGACCCTAGACAAACAGGCAGGAGACCCTGGAGGGAAGATAGGGGGAGGGCAGGGAACACAGAAGCAGAGACTCCATCGGGCAGCCATATAGACGGCCAAAGGAGGAGGAAGACCTCAGGCGGCTGGGGGAGGGATGGGCACCCCAGGCAGGTGAAACCGGGATCCCCATGGGGTGGAGGGCCTGCTACTTACCGCAGCACCTAAGGCAGCATCCTGGGCCCAACTTTCAATGCAACACGTGTAGCCTGCCGAGCCTGGCCCCAACCTGAAGCCCTGGGGGACCGATGGCACTGAGCCCCTCACCTGCTGTGTCCTTCTAGAGCCTGAGTCTGGGCCCCTGTCCCAGCCATCGTCACTCCCCTCCCCCACGACACAACAGGGTCATGAAAAGGTAAGGCCACAAGGAGCTGGGCTGTCAGTGGGGTGGGTCCCCCAGACCCTGGGCTGGGCAAAGGGCAGCCTCAGAGTGTCTCCTGCTCTGCTTTCTCCTCTTCCTCTCATTCTAGACACACACACACACACACACACACACACACACACACACACACACACCCTTGCCCCAACCTACTCCCCCAGGCCCTGTTCTTTCTCCTGTCCCCCTTCCTCATGGCTCCCCATCCTCTCTGCCCTCACCACTTTCTCTGCCCCTTCTGGGTTCCCTGTCCTCATTTCTCTTCCTCCCTTGGTTTTCTCTCCCTTTCATTCTCCCTCCATGTCCTTCTGTCTGTTTCTATAGGTTCTTCCCTGTACCCTCTCCTCCTCTCTCTCTCCTGACTCTCCCTGTCCCCCATCTTTCCTTTTTCCTCTCTTCCCATCCTGTCTTTCTCCCTCCTCGGCCCCGCTTCTCTTATTTCTGTTCCCCTCCTCCCTTCCCATCTCCCATCCTCTCTTCTTGTCCCTTGCTCCCCCCATTTCTCCTTTCCCTATCCCTCTCTCCCTGTCCCCATTTCCCCCTCTCTCTTCTCCCTGCATCTTTCTCCCCCGTGGGTCTCTCTCTTCTTCCCGATCCCTATTTTCTCCATCCCCCTCCCTCTGTCCCTCTTTCCCTCCCTATCCCACCTCCTCCCTCCCTCTTCTTCCAGTATCCATCCCCTCTCCTCAGTCCCTGTCCCTGTTCCCAAGGGCTGTGACTGTGCTATTAATACTGCTTACAAGGCCCTGAAGGTCGTCCAGGCCCCTGGCCCCATGCCCTGGACACCCCCTCCCCACACAAGCTTCTTGTTGTGGAGGGCATCCAAACGCCCTTTCCCCTTCCTCACTCTCCTCATTCCTGGGGTCTGGGGGATGGAAAGGAGGAAAATATGTGTTTTGATGGGGGGGGGGGAGAACAGGAGGACAGGACTCTGTCTGCGGCACCAGGCACCACCACTAACTGCGGTGAACGGCCCCCGGGGGGAGGATCAAAGTGTTGGAGGGGAGAAGGCAGGCATGAATGAGTGGCTGCCCCGTCCACCAGCAGCTCCCCCCTCCCCGTTCCCCTCCTTCCTCTGCAGAGCTTGCCCGGGGAAATGGGCCGGTGTAGATGGGACGGCCCAGGAGGGGAATGCAGGCGATCACCTCCCAGAGTGAAGGAGGCCAGGGAGGGGAGCCTGTCCCAGAGGATTGGGCTCCAAGGTCCCTGAGAACCCCTGTTTGTGGAACTGGATGGAGGCTAGGAGCTGGGTCAGAAGCTTGGGTCTCCACAGGGGTTGGGGTGGGCACAAGTTGGATCCTTGAGGTGTCAAAGGCTGGGTCTTAGAGGCCACAGGGTCCCTGCTTTCATCTCTTAAATTAAAATGAGATGAGGGTGGGGTAGGGCTTTAAAACGACCAGGGTAGGTGCCTGGTTCCTGAGGGGCACCTTATTCCTTCCTGTTTGTTGCACGGAATTGAACTAAAGCCAGATTTGTGGGTTCCTGAGTTGGTGAGGACAGGGGGATACCTGCTCCATGGGGAACAGCACCCCACCTTCTGCTATGTGGCTAGAGCCAGCTGGGGAGGGAATGGCAGGAAGAGAAACCGAGGGAAGGGGGGTGATGTTAACCCCACGGGGGCCAGGCCACAGCTGTGGGTTATTTTGGGGTGGAGGCTGGGGGGTGCTATTCTGGGCGCTAATCAAGCCGCCAGCTAATGAGTGACAGAGAAGGGGAGGAGCTCCCTCGAGCCCCTGGCCCCAGCACCCTGGGCAGAGGCAGGGCCTCCCCTCTCTCAATCCCTCCCCCAGCTGTCAAGTCCGCTGCCATGGCAACCCATGGGGATACTGACAGCCAGCTTGGACTGACAGCCTTCCCTGGTTCAGGGTTGCCCTCAGAGAAGCAGGTGTCCATGCCCCAGCCTTCCCCCCCCCAGGGCTCCAGGCGTCTGGTACCCCAACCCCTGCCCTTTTGGGGACCCAGGTATGTGAGCCCCAGTCCCCACTTCCTTAGGGACCCAGGTATCCAGATCCAGCTTATGCCATTCTCGGACCTAGGCACCTGGTTCCCCAGGCCTCCTAAGGACCCTGAGTCCAGCCATCAGGGACAGGAAGAGGACTCAGTGTTCCCTCCAATTTGTTAAATTGCTCTGGGATAGCAGCCAGCATCCCCCCACTCCTCAACTCCCAATTACCACAGCTGAACCCCACCCCAGGCCCTCCTCTCCACCCTCAGCCCTGGGGCAGCTGGGAACACTGTGGGGTGGAGCCTGGGGCATGGAGGAGGATGGGGGGGGCATAAATGGATAAGAGACAGCTGGGAGGGGGTCCTGTGGGGGGAGATAGAGGCATCAGTGGGGAGCAAGGTTAGGGAAGAGGATGGAGATGGGAGGGGGCTGGGAGAGAGGGTATGGATGGGAGGGGGCTGGGTGGGGCAAGGTGGCTGGGAAGGAGCTGGAGAAAGTGGGATGGGGAGAGAAGAGCCAGGAATGGGGCTAGTGGAGGGTAGGAGGCAGAGACAAGGGAGTAGGGGTCAGTCCCACTGACCCTCTTTTCCTTTTTGTCTGCCCTTCCTCCTCTTTTCTTCCCTCCTCTCTCAAATTTTTCATTCTCTCATTTGCCCTTCATCCCTGCCTCCCTGGGGGATGGGGGTGGGGGGATGTCTCTCTGTGTTTCCATGTCTCTGTCTCTGTGTGTCTCGCTTTTGATGTTCCCCCTCCCTCTTGTCCCTCTTGTTTCTTCTCTCTCCCTCCCTCCCCCCCTCTCTGTCTCTCTCTCCCTCCTTCTTTGTCTCTCTTCCTCCCTCTCTCCCCTCTCCCTCCCTCTCTCCCCCCTCTATCTCTCTGTCTCTCTCTCCCTCCTTCTTTGTCTCTCTTCCTCCCTCTCTCCTCTCTCTCTCTCTCTCTCTCTCTCTCTCTCTCTCTCTCTCTGTCTCTCTCTCTGTCTCTTTGTCTCTCTCTTTCTCTCTCTCTCTTTCTCTGTCTCTGTCTCTCTCTGTGTCAATCTGTCCTGGCTCTCTCTCCCTACCTTTTACCCTGTGTGCCTCTAATCTGTCCCTGTCCCTCTGTCCCTGCCCACCCTGGTGCCCTGTCCTCTGGCCCTACCCTGTCCTTGGGTCTCTTTCTCTGTCCCTTTGTCCTTCTGCCCTGCCCTTGTATCCCCAACCTGCCCCTGGGCTCCTCTCCCTTTCTCTGTCCCCATCCTTCTCTGCCTTCATTTCTCTCCCCCTCTGCCTTCCTTCTTTTCACCCCTGGGTCTCTGCCTCCCTATCTCTGTCCATGGGCCTTGCACTCTGACCACTCTTTCCCTGTTCTTGTCTGCTTCTCTGATGTTCTGCTCTGTGCCTGCGACTATCTCTGTTCCTGCTCTCTCCTCTCTCTCCCTCCACCCATCCTGCTTTCCCAACCCCGCTTTGCTTCTGTCTCTGTCTCTGTCTCTGTCTCTGCCTCTGTTTCTGTCTCTGCCTCTGCCTCTGTCTGTTTCTCTGTTTCTGTCTCTGTCTGCCTCTGTCTCTGCCTCTGTCTCTGTCTCTGCCTCTGTCTCTGCCTCTGCCTCTGTTTCTCTGTCTCTGTCTCTGTCTCTGCCTCTGTCTCTGCCTCTGCCTCTGTTTCTCTGTCTCTGCCTCTGTTTCTCTGTTTCTGCCTCTGTCTCTGTCTCTGCCTCTGTCTCTGTTTCTCTGTCTCTGCCTCTGCCTCTGCCTCTGCCTCTGCCTCTGCCTCTGTTTCTCTGTTTCTGCCTCTGTCTCTGTCTCTGTCTCTGTCTCTGTTTCTCTGTCTCTGTCTCTGTCTCTGCCTCTGTCTCTCTGTCTTGGGGCCAGTAGAGGCTGCCCGGCAGGGCCCCCAGGAAATGCGTGGCCCCCTCGGCCCCCACGGCCCTCCAGGCCCAGCTAACATGCTCTTGCTGCTGGCTCTGGCTTGTGCTAGCCCCTTCCCTGAGGTGGCTCCCCCGCTGGGCAGCGGCAGCATTGGGGAGCCGGGCACCGGGCGGCCCCTCAATGTGGCGCTGGTGTTCTCGGGGCCGGCCTACGCCGGAGAGGCAGCCCGCCTGGGCCCCGCTGTGGCTGCCGCGGTCCGCAGTCCAGGCCTGGAGGTGCGCCCTGTGGCCTTGGTCCTCAATGGCACTGACCCACGCAGCCTCATGCTTCAGCTGTGTGACCTGCTCTCCGGACTCCGCGTCCACGGCGTCGTCTTTGAGGATGATTCCCGTGCACCGGCCGTGGCCCCCATCCTGGACTTCCTTTCTGCTCAGACTGCCCTGCCAATTGTGGCTGTTCATGGTGGTGCGGCTCTTGTCCTCACGCCCAAGGTGACTGGCCAGCTTAGGCAAAGGGGCAGTAAGCAAGACCCAGAATGCTCTCTGGGCCTGGGCTGTAGCATTAGGGGGAGACCCCTGCTGAATGCCCAGTGTGACCAGACCCTGGGGGCCTGAAACCTATCTCTATGAAGGGCTATCCTTGCCCACCAGAGTCCTGATGCCAGTAGCAGGGTATCCCCTTGGCCCCATCCCCTCATACTAGGGTTGGCCTTTGCAAGGTCCTTATGGAAATGTACTCAAATAGGAAAGTCGGGAAGGGCGGGGAGTCTTGTGGGTTAGGGTTGAGAAATCTGTGTGGAGCGTGTCTAGGGATAAGAGGCCCAAGTAGGGGAGCTGGAGAACAAAATGGGGGGCCACCTATGATGGGATGAGGGTAGGATCTTCCAGAAGTCCTGAGAGAGAATGGGGGGGGTGGCGGTTACAGCCTGCAGGGGCCAGCTGTGATGCCCTCCCCCACCTCCATGACCTTCTAGATGGTACTGTTGTGCCCAGTGACATAGTTTTAGTGGCTCCCCTCCCCCGAGAGCTGCTGGCCTTCTGGCCCAGTTGAAGGCACTGTGTGCTTCCCCTCACTCCCAGGGGGCTGGGATCTGTAGCTGGGGCCAGTGCTGCCTCCTGGCCTGCTGGAACCTGGAACCTGCTCTCCTGACGTGCTGGCCCGTTAGCGGCTATGTAGTCTCTGGCCTAGGGCATGTCGGGCATCATGTTTGGAGCCCCAGAGGAGACTTGCCCACCCTAGGCCTGTGTTTTCTCATCTGTGAATGAGAGAGAGAGGATCTCCCGGGGCCCACGAGATGTGGATTCTAGACTTTCCTCATGAGCTTCTGCCCCTTTCCTGTCCCCTCCATGCTTCCATTTCTGTCATGCGGTGGTTCATGCTCTGCTCCCATGTTCCTTTCCCCTGTGGTCCCCAGGAGAAGGGCTCTACCTTCCTCCAGCTGGGCTCCTCCACAGAGCAGCAGCTGCAGGTGATCTTTGAGGTGCTGGAGGAGTACGACTGGACATCCTTCGTGGCAGTGACCACGGCAGCCCCCGGCCACCGGGCCTTCCTGGCTTACATTGAGGCACTGACTGATGGGAGCCTGGTGGGCTGGGAGCACCGGGGGGCCCTGACCCTGGACCCCGGGGCTGGCGAGGAGGTTCTCGGTGCCCGCCTGCGCAGCCTCAGTGCCCAGATACGCCTGCTTTTCTGCGCCCGCGAGGAGGCTGAGCCCCTGTTTCGGGCGGCAGCTGCAGCTGGCCTGACAGGCCCTGGCTATGTGTGGTTCATGGTGGGCCCCCAGCTGGCAGGGGGTGGTGGAGGGGGCGGGCCTGGGGAGCCACCTCTCCTGCCAGGGGGTGCCCCGCTACCTGCAGGGCTCTTTGCGGTCCGGTCAGCTGGCTGGCGAGACGACCTTGCCAAGAGAGTGGCAGCAGGTGTGGCAGTCGTAGCCCGGGGAGCCCAGGCCCTGCTTCGTGACTATGGGTTCCTGCCTGAGCTGGGTCAGGATTGTAGAGCTCAAAACCGTAGCCAGCGGGGAGAGAGTCTGCACCGGTAAGGACCCTGGGTGGGGACCAGGAGACTGAGCACTGGGATCAGAAGCCACTGGCCAGCAGGGTCTGGGTTTAGGGGTGTGGCCACTGGGGAGTAGGATCCAAGCACTGGGGTGGCCAGATTGAGAGATAGGAACTGAGCTAGCGAGTGAAGCAGGACAGTCCCAGTTGTCAAGGAGCTCACGCTCTGAGCAGGGAAGACAAGATGCGAAGTCGAGGGGCAGAGGGCAAGGCCCAAGTTCTCTGGTCAGCAGGTCAGGTGGCCATCCATGCCCTGTGGGCTGGCAGGCATGGGAGCCAGGTGGTCCCTCTCGCAGTAGGGCTTGTGGTTAGTGAAACCCATCCCCTCCCAGAAGTGTTCCCAAGGACCCGGGGTTCTGCACTGAAGCTGTGCTTCCTCTGACCATGCCAGGTACTTCATGAACATCACCTGGGACAACCGGGACTATTCCTTCAACGAAGAGGGCTTCCTGGTGAATCCTTCCCTTGTGGTCATCTCTCTCACTAAGGATCGAACCTGGGAGGTGGTGAGTGCGAGGCCCAGAAGCCAGGGTCTCTGAGGGGCAGGGCCCACCCAGGAAGCCAGACCCAAATTCTTCTCATTCTTGACCCAGGTGGGAACCTGGGAGCAGCAGTCTCTCCGGCTTAAGTACCCGCTGTGGTCTCGATATGGCCGTTTCCTGCAGCCTGTGGACGACACCCAGCACCTCATGGTGGCGACCCTGGAAGAGCGCCCCTTTGTCATTGTGGAGCCGGCCGACCCCCTCAGCGGCACCTGTATCCGGGACTCCGTGCCCTGCCGTAGCCAGCTCAACCTCACACACAGGTGGGACACTTGCCCCCCGATGACCCTGAGCCTCTGCCCTGCTGGACCCTAGCCTTCAGGTCCAGCCTCATCCAATCACTGTAGCTCAGGGGGCAATGGTGGTTGCAGAGGCAGAGACAGTCTCAGGATTCACTAAGATCCTCCAAATCAAACCTACTCATTCTTTGGGCCACAAGGATGTGGCTACAGGTGGGCCACAGGGAAGACAGAGAAAAATCTGTCGGCAAACATGGCTCAGGGATGGGGAGAGATCGATACATGTACAGGAGAACACAGTGTGGGGGATGCCGAGATAGAAAAACTGCCGTAGGATGGGGGAGCAGGACAGGCCGTCCCTTGCACAGAACTCTTCAGGATGCAAGGACACTGTGACCAGCCTGTCTTCAGCCTGGGTGACCCCCCCACGGGAAGGCCTCCTGGAAGGTTGGCCCCCAAGCAAGGGAAAGAAGGTACAGAATGCCCACCAGGACTGGGGAGCCCACCTATGTTGAGAAGTGAAGGAAAGGCCGGGGAGGGGCTGGGAGGCAGGCGGGGGTTGCGGTCCATCACTCTGGATTGGAGGGTCCACAGAGGGCAGTGTTAGAAGAGGTAAGGTTGTAGAAGGCCTTGAATGCCAGGACAAGAATCTCAAAGGTAGGGAGAACTTGAGACCTGAAGCTGATAGATCCGGGTTCCAATTCTGCTTTGGACCCTAGCTAGATCGGTGATGATGGGCAAATCACTCAAACTCCAAGAATCTCCATTTCCTTCTTAAAAACAGGGATGAGAGATAATAAAAATGGCTCCTGCCCCAGGTCTGTTGTGAGAGAAAGCCCCTGGCAGACCTCACAGCAGCAGAGGAAGGGGGGGCGGTTGTAATGACTGGGTCCATGGGACGAGCTCTTGGGCACAGGCATGCCAGGCCTGGAGTTGGGCTGCAGAGAGGAGCCTCAGGGAGTGTGCTCTGGAGGTAGTGGAGGGGGTCCAAAGGATGCCAAGTGGAAGCAGCTGCCATAGTAGTGTGGGTAAGAAGGGGGTGAGTGGAGACAAGGTGGGGAGCGAGCGGTGGAATCCAGCTCCCAGGACTGAGTGGAAGGGCCATGGGCGGGCTGTCCTCAGGATCTGGGAGGATGCACATGGAAGGGGGTATGCTATGAGGTCAGCTTGATAGGGTGATGGGACTTCTAATTGCACAGGTGTGACCTGGCATTCAGGAGAGAGGTTGGAGCCTGATATTGGGTAAAGACAGTCATTGAACTTGTGGCAGCAGCGACCATCACCCACAGAGAATATTGAAAGGGAGAAGTGGTTGTTAATAGTGGTAATAATAAGACAGTAATGATAAGCATCCCCTCACGTTTCCTCTGATGCCTGATAATAGCTTGGAGATGATGCTGGTTCCCAGAGGTCATGCCCAAGAAGCCCAGGCTCAGGTACCTTCTTCAAGGCTGTAGAATACAGTTCCAGAAACAGGTGGTAGCTGCTTGCCAAGGTCCTGCCTAGTATCCAGAGGCTCATCACTGATAATAAGCGCTTGACCAAAGCATGACACAAAGCCAGATTCCAACTGGTGCCCAGTCCTGTGTGGTGCAGAGGGCACCAGGAACCCCAGTTTTGAGATGATCTGGAAACCCTGCCCTTGCAACACAGCCTGTTGGCACTGTCATGGGGAGCTCCCTGTCCAGTGACCCATGTCCAGAACATGTATCTTTTCAATTCAGGCATCCTTAGTATCAATGAAGCAAAGCCAAGAGGCCAAAGGAAAGCACAGCCCATGGGAGGAAACCTCACTGCTTCCCCTGGAGAGGCAGAAGCCTGAATTGGCAGAGTTGGGTTGGTCTTTACATCAGAAGTCAGAGATTTCATTGAGAGATAATGGATCATCTCTTATTTAAAGTGCCTCAATAAATATTTGCAAAAAAAAGCCCTAAACATAGACGTGATGGTGGCCTGAGTGCCAGTGGCAGTCGCAGAGCTAGAGGAATTCTGCGAAGAGCTCAGTAAGATGCTCCAAATGAAAGCAACATGTTCTTTGAGATTCAGTGACCGGGACAGAAAGGCAGGAAGATGGTGGACAGTCTGTAGGCCAGGAAGGAGAGAGGCACCAGATTTGGTGGTATGACAGGATCAAGTCCTTTCTTTGAGAAATGCCCTGTGAGGTACTGGTTGTGGCAGGCATGAAGTAAATTCACCACAAAGGTGACTGGTTCAGTCTTAGCAGGTAAGGGACGACAGTGCCAGTCAGTAGCAAGCATTCATTAGTGCCAAGGGCTCAGCCATAAGTTGGCATCACTAATGTGAAAGTGAAGCCGTTCCTGGGTCCCCTTCTGCAAGCCTACAGTTTTTGCAGATAAGTAAACGCACTATATGTGCAGAATAAATGGAAGTAATACAGGTGAACACTTACATCTGGAGGCCTGAGAAAGGAGGCCTGCTGGAGAACAGCCTGGAGAGGAGCCAAAGGAAGAATAGAGGGAGGCCTGGGAACTGGACGGAAGAATGGAGGTCGACAAGGATCACAATGATCCCATAAAAACCCAAGGTGAATCAATTCCCTGGAGCCCAAAGGGCCTACAAGCCCTGCCCCAGGGAGGAGAGAGCAAGGCCAGCACCAGCCCTAGTTTGGAAGAGAAATGTCTCACCAGAGAAGATGGCCACGCTCTCTGAAAGGGAGGCTGCTCCCCACGTGGTGCCGTGCCCCACAGGCTCACGGGTCTCTCTCCCTCCCTCAATTGCCTTTGCTTCAAGCCCCAACCAGTCAGGGGTCCATGCACCAGTGACCAGCCCCTTGCCAGGCATCTGGTTTTACCAAGATTTTGGTTACTTCAGAGCCCTCTCAGAAGCAAATATACAAACATTTCCTTCCCAACACCTGTGGTGGTATGGAACATATGATCCCCTACTTACAGGAGCGCAGTGTCTGGGGGTGGATAAGCTCAAGACTACTCAGTTCCCCCATGGCATCAGTGCCCCCACATGCCCATCCAAAGGGAACAATGCTCCTGGCTGGGTGCTGGGCTTGTTGTGATGTGTGAAACCACTTACCATCCTAATCCCCGTCCCTGACTCCCTCCTGGAGAAGGAGACTCCTCACTCCCCACGACTTCGAGGCTGCTCAGGAATTCTGGAACCCCACAAAGTGGTGGAGAATTCACTCCTTCACCTAGCAAGACCCACTCCTCATGGTCTCAGAGGGGAGAAGGAACCTCCCAACATGGTTTTTCACAGGGTGCTTTGATTGAAGATGTTACCAAGATCCTCCAAAAGTCCTTGGATGAAGGGAAATGATGGTAGGCACAACTAAAGTCTTTTCATTGCCTCTGAAGCCAAAGAGCCCCCATTCACCATGTGGTTAGCCAACCAGCACCAGCTATAGTACATCCGTCCTCCAAGGGAGCCCTTCCCTTCTCCCAGGAGACATCTTCCATCTTCTTCACCCATAGAGATGCTGTGCCAGGTACTGCTGCTGCTGCTCCTCTTCCTCCTCTTCTTCCTCCTCCCCCTCCTCTTCCTCTTCCTCCTCCTCCAGCCAACAACTCCATCCCCACACTGTTACAGCAATATCCCTTCATCAAAGGGGAAAAAGACAGAGACATGATTTTTCTAAGCAAACAATTTTTCACCCTCATGGAGAATGGAGCCGCCCCATTTGGACCTCACTACCGCCATCACAGGTGTGCTCTTTAAGGAAGTGGACTCAGCAACAGAAGGAAAAGTGGCTGGAACGCCTTCGGCTTCGTCTGCACAGACAGACCTACAGGGCAGGGCCTGGCTGCCCACAGTGCAACTTTATGGGCCCAGAGTGTTCTGTTCTCAAGCTCTGAAAGAGCAGAAAGCCTTGGGCTTTATTACTGCCCAGGAGAATGGGAATACCCACTAACCAACATACCCACTGTCCTTGATCGCCCTGGGATTTTTATGAGAACAATCCGAGGGCATCTTTGGTGAAAGTGTGAGGAGGGAACATCCAGCTTTTACAAATGCTTTTCTACAGCAGGTTACAGATTTAAAAAAATAGAAAGAAATCATTTATTGATATTTTCAATTATCTTTGTTTCCAAATCTGTCTCTCCCCTTTGAGAAGCCTAAAGGGGAGAGATCAGGGCAGTCTCTGATTGACTCAAGGAGCTTTTTTAACAGCCCAATAGGAGGGTAAAGGGTGGCTGCTTAAAGCATCTGATTGGATGATAAGATCATTGGATGCAGATACTTAATTGACTGACTGAGGATCAGCCTTGCCCTTGCAGACTTTGCCAAAGCAAGCCAATGCCCCTCTAAGATGGAAGGTTTTGGAGAGGTTGCCACTAAAGTCTCAAGAACTCTTGGAGAAGATGACAAATGGGGAGGGGATTTCTCTCCCTTGGCCCCACCAGCTATGGCACTTTGCAGCAGAAGCATGTGGCTTTGCACACAGCCTGATGGGGGGATTTGATGACATTGCTTCTTAAACCCTAGGCTTCTGAAGATCAATCAATCCATCAATAAACATTAAGGGCCTACCCTGTGCCAGGCACAGGGGATACAAAGAGAGGCAAAAGGCAGACCCTGCCCTCAAGGAGCTTACAATCTAATGGGGGAGACAACTTGCCAACAGACACACACAAACCTATTCCCTAGACAGCATGATCCCAGAATCTAGCCTTCTAGCAGAGAAGGGAGATTCCTGGGGTAGCACCAGCTCTGAGAGTTGCCTTGTGGTTAACTACAAGTTCAAGAAATACAGTTTGAGAGTTTCAGGCTCTGGATCTTGTACGTAGAGATTTCCTGATGCTTCCTGCTCCACAGAGAGGGAAGGAGACAGTGCCCCACAGCATCCTTCCTGGAATGCAAATCCACCAAAGATTCTATCTGAGCAAGAAGCTGGAGACAAAGGGGACGACAGACAAGCAGTGTCCAGCAGTGAACACTGGAGCAGTGTCTGGTGGAGACTAATGAGGGGATGTTAGCGGCCCTGCCATCCCACAGCCCTAAGGCATCCATCTGAGGCGTGAGTTGCCCCCTCCTTACACACATGCTCCCTGACCACATGTACATTATGTGTGTGTGCCTCTTGTGACCTCTATGTGCGTCCAGTTCCCCTACTAATGCCAGGAGAGAGTGCCCCTAGGTTTATGGGGGAGAGGTTTTATTGCTTCTTTTCTCATTATGTAATTTCAGTAATTCCCTTAGTTTGGGGTTCATTGTATGCTCAGGCTGTCTGTTGAAGGCAAACACATTGGTGAGAGCTTAGGAGCTGTAGTTTTAAAAGTGTAGACCAACTTCTTCAAAACTGGGATAGCCATTCCTCCAGAAGTCCCAACCTGTGAATTCAAGTTGGGGGCTCTTTCTCAGGGTACTACACTTGTGTAACTTTATCCGGAGTCTCTTATCTTGGATGCCCTTGTATTTTAGGGATCCATGGGGGAAATAGTGCTTCAGTAGTGACATCTGTTGTATTGCTGTGTCTACCACAATTATGGGAGGTGACCTGAGTCGACTGTATGTAGCATACTGAGAATACTGGTGCCCGACAATGCTCCAAGGGTCACACGAGGGTCCCTTTATCAAAGAAGTTAATGATTTCAAAGAGAAACAAGCTGACAGCATGCTAGGGAGGATTTCTGTGGTAGTTTTACTCTTGTGACATAGCCCTGGATGGCTTCTGCATGATCCTTAAGGACCTTAGTAAGTCCAGAAGATAAAGTTTGCCCAATGGTAAATCTATGCCACATGCATAATGCCTTTTTGGTAGCCCCCATCTTTGGGGTTTTCCAAGCTTCTGTGACTCGGTTTTAAGTGAGCTGGCTTGTACTAGGGTGGACCGAGTTCTGATCTCGATTTGGAATGCCCTGAGGCTTTGCAGGGACCCATTGGAGGCATACATGGGCTGTGGTTGTGTAGACGCCCCAGTTTGGTTTCTTATCTGAATGTGGGGGGGCGGCGTCCAAGTTGATTCTAGCTCACCAATCACATGTGCTTTGGAAGCTCATTTAGCACCAGACGCTCTGAGAAGGGAAGGCCATTTTCTGTCCTTTTGGTTTGATTTTGCTGTCGTCGCTTTTTTCTTCCCCTTTCTCATCGCCGTTGAGTTGAAAAGGGCCTCTGTAAGTACCGAAATAGTTGGTAAATGAGGATTTTGTTAGAGCTTATTTGTTGGAATGGCATAATTGTGTATTTGAAAGTAAACACAATCTTCAGGCCCACTACCTCTGGTAGGTCTGGACCCTCCCAAGATCCTTGATCACTGGATTGTCCTGGATGGTCCCACGTGGGCCCCAGCTGCTGTGTTCCACAGCTTGGGAACAGAAGCAACAATTGAGCTGTGGCGAGGGCACAACAGACCTCTCTGAGCCATTCAGGGAGTTTTCCTAACCCATCTTAGTAACAGAATGTGAGCTGCCTGACTGCATTATCACATGTTGACCAGTTAGATGAAGGTGACCCATTGGCTGATGGAGGATGAGCCACGCCCCCGGCGCCATTCAGAGAGCCAGCTGGTCCCACTCTGAGACGGTCAGCTCAGTTCTCTAATGACTCACAGTTCAGGCTTTCCTTTGGGCCTCTTGGGGGAGGGGGGAAGGGGGGGTAGAGGAATAGATGTTTCTTCCTCCTCCTCTCTCCCTCCTCCTCCTTGCTACCTCCCCCCACCCCCACCCCCCACCTTGAACATTGGCAATGGGGTCCTGGAACAGAAACATGTGACTATGGGACACATGAGGAGGAAATTCAAGGTGATCATTTCTTGGAACACAACCTTGTAAGAGAGAAGAGCGTTTCTCAATTCCCTTGGCAGCACCATCACAGATTCTAGGCTTCTAGCCGTGACCAGAGATTTTTGGAGTACTCACCCGCTTGGAGAGCTGTCTCATGACTAACTCTTCAGGTCCAGAATTACAGGTCCTGGACGTTCTAGATTCTAAAGCCAAGAGAATGACAATTTCCTGTTGCTTCCTCCTTCCTGGAAAAGGAAAAGGGTGATTCATCTGGTCCCTACAGAGCATCCTAGCTGAAGCATACCACCCCCAAAGAATCTGGCTTAGCAGAAAGCTGGAGCAGTGAAGACGCCAGCCAAGCAGTGTCCAGCAGGGACTGCTGGGCCAGTGTCTGATGGAGACTGCAGCCCACCCCTCCTCATACACATTTCCTATCTGGGTTCCTGCCTCTCTGCTTGGGACCTTTATGGGGAACCAGCCTCTGCATTGACGCTGTTTAAATTTGTGGGAGTGTGCCCCAAGCTTATAGGGGTGACTGTTTTCTTTCCACGCCAATGTGGTAACTGCCTTTGCTTTAAGCTAATTGTGTTCCCAGGCTGATCATTAAAATCAAACACATTGGTGGGGACTTATACATGGTAGTTTTTGGAATGCCTCGAACCTGAAATAGCTGCCCCTGCCAGGGACCAGACTTCCAATTGTGAGTGGAGGGAGAAGGGGTCCTCAGAGCACTACACTTGAAATGGATGTTTTTAAAAGACCAAGGAGAAGGCAGTTCAGAAAACCTAAGCGGTGTAGACAAAACCCAAACAAACAAATCCATGTTTGTTGTTTGTTGACCATTTCAAAAAACTATTTAATTCAGTAAGGCAGAATATGGCCTGCCTTCAAAGCACCTCTCAAACAAAGTGACTGCCCATGCCTATGTCAAAATCATGCAAGACTCCTGGAAAGAAATCTTTCTCTGCTGATCCTCTGGCTAGCAATATCAAGCAAGGAATCAAAATGTTCACCAAATGCATCTACCACTGGAATGAAGGAATCCAAAGGGAAAAACCATTCCCTATAGATGGTGAGGTCTGTCAGAGACTAATCTGCCAGTGTCATTGTGTGGATTGCATCCAGTCCCAGAACAGAGCCTTCTAAGTAAGATCCAGAGTCAACAGAGTTCACACAAAGAAATTAACTATTCACATAGGAAGAACTAAGTGGATGAAGAAAACCTGTTGCCCATAAATACTGGATTATACAGTTTGATGGATGGCTCATAGAGTGGGGTCCATCCATGACAATACCCTTAAAGATAAAAGTGGACTATCCTAGCAGTTGGACCCAGAACAGAATGGGAAAAAGGCAGGCTGGATGGTCTTGAGGAAATTGTTCCTTTTTGGTTACTGATACCAAGCTTGTTCCTGAAACAAAGGCCCATCCCTTTAAAACTTTTGGTCTTCTTCTGGTGGGGATTCCTAGAACAAGTCCTAGAACACTGAGGCTTTTGAAAAATTAGAAGCTAAGGATCATGAAAGGGCAGTCAAGAGATGCATGAAGGGCATTAGCAGGCTGGGACACATCATGATCATTAAGATTATGCTGTAGATGCCATGTGAAGCGTGCAATTGGAGAAATTTGTGACCAGAAAAAAAGATGGGCAAGATTAAGGGTTAGGATAGGGACAGACCACTTCGTATCCATTCAATGTCAAGAAAGTGACAAAAGAGGGGGGCCCCAGAGCCCCATGTGAGCCTCCCATGGCCGATGTGTAGGAGGGCATCGAGGACAGTCACCCTGAGGGACAAGTTGGAGTGCGTGCTGACCTGCATTTTGGAGGAAGGGCCCATTTTGATGAGATAAGATTCCCTGGACCATTTTTGCTGCCATACTTACCTTGTCTGTTTCTCATGGCTATCCTGGGAGCTAGGTACCACAGGCATTATCATCCCTTAAAGGTCAGATGACTCGCTGCTGGTTCCCTAGCTTGTAGTGTGGATAGCAGGCTTCTGGTATCTCTCTCCCCATTCGCCCAGGCAGGTGGGAGAGAGAGATGAAGCTACTGGGGGGTACATAAGGAGGGGGCAGAAACATAGGAAGAGGTGCACGGCAGTGCCTCTGGTACCACAAAAGGAGAGAAGAGTCTGGAGAGCAGCAGCTTGGGGACACCCTAGCCGAAGGTCAGGAGCCAGGAAAAGGCAGGCTGGTGCCACCACTTATTTCCTGAGGAATTTCCCTGGATCCTCCCCCACCTTTTACTGCAAAGCATTGCTGTCAGGGAGGGGATCAGCTTATTCCAATTGCTCACGAGTCAAGGGTGGCCGAAGGCAAGCCTCAGTCTGGGGTGGTGGGCAGAGGGCTATTGGGGTGGGTGGTAGAGCTCTGCTGAGTGCCCAAGGGATTCATCACTGCTGCCATGATCCTCCTCCCCTGGTCCATAATGGAAGGAACAGTCTATCTGTCTCACTGGGCCCCAGGAAGCCAGAACTAGAAGCTAACAATTCTCCCTGTTCAGAGGGAAGCAGGCTGCCTTCTGCCACCGAGTGGGCCCTGTGTAGGGAGGACTCCAGGGCCACAGTGGATGCTTCTGAGTGCATACTTGGATGATGTTTCTGGTCTTTCCCTTATGAGAGGGGGAGGAGGTTGAAGTCAGTCGGGAGCAGCTCTTGGGAGTCCTGCACTCCACCCCCCGGGAGCTCAGGTCCCTAAGGAGAGCACCCACAAATAGATGGAGAGCCCAAGGAGGGCAGGGAAGGTTGAGGCCCCAGTCCCATGTCTGTTCTTCTCTCCCCAGCCCCCCGCCAGATGCCCCCCGGCCAGAGAAGCGTTGCTGCAAAGGGTTCTGCATCGACATCCTCAAGCGCCTGGCCCAGACAATCGGCTTCAGCTATGACCTCTACCTCGTCACCAACGGCAAACACGGGAAGAAAATCGATGGCGTCTGGAACGGCATGATTGGGGAGGTGGGCCTGGCCTGTAGGGGATAGAGCAGACGGGGGCGGGGGGAGGAGGGGGGAGGGCCAGGGGCCTACCTCGCCCAGCCCCACCCCTCCCGTTGAGCCCATTTCACTGTCCTCCCATCCAACTGGTTTCCCTTCATTTCTCCCCTTGACTCTTTTCTGTCCCTTTCCTTCTCTACTCTCCCTGTTCATTCTCCCCTTTCTTCCTTCTCTTTCTCCTTCTGCCTCCTCTGTTCCCCCTTTCTCTTTGGTCTCTCTTTTGGCTGGCTCCTGGGCCAAGGTTTTCTACCAGCGGGCAGACATGGCCATTGGCTCTCTCACCATCAATGAGGAGAGATCAGAAATCGTAGACTTCTCCGTACCCTTCGTGGAGACGGGCATCAGTGTCATGGTGGCCAGAAGCAATGGCACAGTGTCACCTTCTGCCTTCTTGGGTGAGCCCAGAGACCTGTCCCCAAGGAGCTATCACTTAGAAGGAGGGCAGGGAGATTCCAGGAGGGTGTGTGATGGAGGGCCACTAGAAGGGGCTGGAGATCTTGTCCCACCCTGTTTGGGGCACTGAGAGGGGCAGGGCAGAGGAGATCCAGACTCTGCCCTCAAGGCCATCCCAGACCCCACAATGGCTTCTTCTTAAGATAATCTGAGTCCAGAGACAGTGGTGGCCTCTGGCAGGCATGATGCCCATTCTGTGTGCTCAGGGGGGAGCTGCTGAGCCAGGGGAAGCTTGTGAACAGGGGATCCATGATCAGAGCTGGGCGGGAGGCCAGTGATGGCTGCACAGGAAGAGGTTGGGGTTGGGTGCCCCCCACTGAGTGAAAAGGGGCCCAAGGCAGCAGCAGAAGCAGCAGGCCTTGGGGGAGAGGGGAGAGTGAGAGAGGGTCTAAAGGCTACCTGTTGGGGAACCTTGGTAGATACTGGGGCTACAGAAGCCAAAAGGACAGAGGGAGGAGGCACAGGTAGGTCTTTGCCAGGCTGCCGGCAGACAGGGATGCTGGGTAGAGATATGGGGATCAAGGAACATGGAGCCCAGAAGCAGAGAGAGACAATGAGAAGGAGACATTCTCCTGACCCAAGGATCTGTCGACCACTGGGAGTCAGCTTAGGCTGTGGAGGCTGGACATCACACAGGAAGATGGAGGGCTGTGGTTGTGAATGAGATGAAGGCAGAGAGATAGCCTGAGGTCTGGGCCACCCTGTAGGTCTGGAGCTGGAGGAGCCGAGAGTATGGCCTTCCTCAAGGCCAGGGACCCAGGGGCCAGCTGTCCAGCAGGGCCCAGGCATCTCCTGAGCAGTTTCTCAGCAGACCAGAGGATGTATGCTCTGTGTGTGTGTGCACGCTCGCACATATGGGTATGTGCGCGTATAGGGGTGTGTGCACTCTCTCAGGACTGAGGCCTGGGCTGCGTCCTGAGGTTGGGGCCCAGGGGCCCAGTGGGGAGTGGGTGCCCTGACGCCTGCCTCCCTTTATACCAACCCCCAGAGCCCTACAGTCCAGCCGTCTGGGTCATGATGTTCGTCATGTGTCTGACCGTGGTGGCTGTCACCGTCTTCATCTTCGAGTACCTCAGTCCTGTGGGCTACAACCGCAGCCTGGCCACGGGCAAGCGTGAGTGCCCCTCCCAGGCCGCTCTGTCCCCAGCCCCCGGCCCCCAGCCCTGGGCCCCGGGTCCCCAGCCCCCAGTCCCCGGCCCCTATGCAGCCCTGATCGGCCCCCAACTGCCGTGTCCCCCACCCTCTCAGGCCCCGGCGGCTCCACCTTCACCATCGGCAAGTCTATCTGGCTGCTATGGGCCTTGGTCTTCAACAACTCCGTGCCTGTGGAGAATCCCCGCGGGACCACCAGCAAGATCATGGTCCTGGTCTGGGCCTTCTTCGCCGTCATCTTCCTGGCCAGCTACACGGCCAACCTGGCAGCCTTCATGATCCAGGAGGAGTACGTGGACACGGTGTCCGGGCTCAGTGACCGCAAGGTGAGCAGGGCAGTGCATGAATGGAGGAGGCGCTGATCCAGCTGAAGGCCGGGTCAGCTGCTGGGCCGGGCCGGGTAGGGGCTGTGCAGGCAGGGCAGGGCGGGTCCCCAGGGCTTACTGAGGGGCCAGTGTGGATTCTGGAGGGCCACGGGAGTCCACAAGGGTGAGTAAAGGGGCTATGGGGATCAGGACGAGGTCAGTGACAATTCGGGGTCAGACGAGTGGGGCCCCGGGCCTTAGCCATCAGCTTCCTGCCCAGTTAGCGGGTGCCCTGATGGCTGCCGGCAGGGAGCAGGTGGCGGCGGCGTGGGCAGGGGCTCAGGCTCTCCCGGGCAGTGAGGGAGCCGCCTCCAGGTCCCAGGGCTGACCCGTCCTCCCTGGCCCGGCCTGGCCCCCCAGGAAGCTGGACGCCTTCATCTATGACGCTGCGGTTCTCAACTACATGGCCCGTAAGGACGAGGGCTGCAAACTGGTGACCATCGGCTCGGGCAAGGTCTTTGCCACCACGGGCTATGGCATTGCCCTGCAGAAGGGCTCCCGCTGGAAGCGGCCCATCGACTTGGCCCTGCTGCAGTTCTTGGGGGACGGTAGGCACGGCCTGGGGGAGGAAGGGAAGAGTGGGGGGTCTTAGAGGGGCAAGGGCTGAGGGAGGGGGCGTGGCTGGGTAGGGCTTAAGCCCAGGACCCCTGCAGATGAGATCGAGATGCTGGAGCGCCTGTGGCTGTCCGGGATCTGCCACAATGACAAGATCGAGGTCATGAGCAGCAAGCTGGACATCGACAACATGGCCGGCGTCTTCTACATGCTGCTTGTGGCCATGGGCCTCTCCCTACTGGTCTTTGCTTGGGAGCACCTGGTCTACTGGAGACTGAGACACTGCCTGGGCCCCACCCACCACCTGGACTTCCTACTGGCCTTCTCCAGGGTGAGCTTGGGGCCGGGATCCCGATGGGCGGTTCCTGGGGGAACAGGGGAGGGGATGGGCCTTGGCCGCCCATCCCGGCCTAACTGGGGCATCGGCTCCTCTCTTCCCTCCAGGGCATGTACAGCTGTTGTAGCGCAGACGCTGCCCCCCCAGCAGCCAAGCCCCTGCCCCCTCAGCCCCTGCCCTTGCCCAGCCCAGCATACCCAGCTCCCCGTCCAGCCCTGGCGCCCACAGCCACCGGCCCCTTCCTGCCCCGGGAGCGGGCGGTGGTGGACCGTTGGCGTCGGCCCAAGCCATCCACGGGGCCTGGGGCCGGGCCTGTCCCAGTCCCGGTCACCCCCGAGGCCTCAGGCCCCCCTCGAGCTCCCCTCCCAGGAGCCATGGCCGACAGCTTCCACCGCTACTACGGGCCCATTGAGCCACAGGGTCTGGGGGAGCCCCGGGCGTCTCGCCCAACCCGGCCCATGTCACCACCTCCTCCACCCCAGAAGCCCCCTCCTTCCTACTTTGCCATTGTGAGAGAGAAGGAGGCTTCGGGCCCCAGCGAACCAGCCCCTGCCCCTTATGCTGGATACCCCTCCCCACCTGCCCCACCTGCTGCCCCACTCTGTCACCTGGCTTACGAGGATGAGAGCCCCCCGGCCCCGACACGCTGGCCCCGCTCAGACCCCGAGAGCCAGCCCCTGCTTCGCGGGGCTGGTGGGGGGGGTAGCTCTGCAGCTCCTCCTCCACCACCTTGCCGAGCACCGCCCCCACCCTGTCCCTACCTGGACCTCGAATTGTCCGATTCCGATGATTCGGAGAGCTTGGGGGCCGGCTCAGGGGCTGGCCTAGAGCCTTGGTGGGTCCCCGACTTCTACCCATATGCCGACCGCCTGGGTCGTTACTGGTCTGTTGACAAGCTGGGGGGCTGGCGGGCAGGCAGCTGGGACTACCTGCCCCCTCGCCCTGGCCCAGCAGCCTGGCATTGCCGCCACTGTGCCAGCCTGGAGCTGCTACCCCCCCCACGCCACCTCAGCTGCTCCCACGATGGTCTGGATGGCGGCTGGTGGGCCCCACCCCACCCCCCTCCCCCTCCATGGGCTGCTGGGCCCCACCGACGACGCACCCGCTGCCGCTGCCCCCGTGGCCACCGGGCTCCCAGCCGTCGATCTGGCCAAGCGCCCCACCGGCGGCGCCACGCAGGGGCGTGGGATCTCCCGCCACCAGCGCCCACCTCCCGTTCCCTGGAGGACCTGAGCTCTTGTCCCCGGGTGGCCCCGGTTCACAGTCGCCACTCTCGCCGTTGCCCCCACGCCACCCACTGGGGCCCTATGCCCCGGAGACACCGTGGGGGGGACCTGGGCACCCGCCGTGGCTCTGCCCACTTCTCCAGCCTCGAGTCAGAGGTATGACCAACCCTGTCCCCCTCTCCCCTGGCCCGACGAGGAGAAGTCACACCCAGGACAGACCGCCCGCGGATGGATGGAGTGCAGGGGCCGGCCGAGGACTGCAGACCAGCAGCAGGACAACGGAAAGAAGGGGTGGGCAACTCCTTCCTTTGGAACCGCGGGGCAGCCTGAATGCTGATGGGACAGAGCCAGGGGGGCTGCGATGGGGTTTTCTGAGCCCCGCGGGCTTTTTTAACCTGACAAGGGCTTTTTAATGTCATGGGAATGGGGAGGGGTCTGGCTGAGCACACGCCCCTCCCCTCTGTCCCTGCCCCATCTTGTGGGGCTCCTGCACCATCACTGTGCTGCTCCCTGTGCCCCAAACACCACCAGGGACCACACTCCCCCCAAGAGGGGGCTGTTTTTAACCTTCATCATCGGGACACAAAACTGTGAGAGCCGCTCGCTAAACTGTGACCCCCCCAACCCTGAGACTCTGACCCCAAGACTGTGACCCCTGACCCTGAGACTGTGACCCCTGACCCCAGACTGTGAGCCTGACCCCTTATCCCTAGCCTCTGAGTCCTGAGACTGTTACTCTTGAGCCCAAGATCATCCCCAACCCCAATCTCTGTCAGACATCTTGGGGTCTCCCTGAACTGAGCTCTGATCCTCCCCATTCTTTGACCCCTGATCCTACACTACTCCAGACTTCCCTTCAATGTACTCCTGGACATCCTCCCAGACCACATGTCCCTTCCTCCATTCCTAAACTGACCTCCAGTGTCCAACCTCAGAACCCCCAGGCCTGGGTCCCTGAAGCCCACCCAGTCCCACCCTGCAGCAGGGGAGGGACCTGGGGGGGTGGGGGACTCAGGTGCCCAACCCCAATGGAATAAACCAAGTTTTTATGCCTCCTCAGCCCAGAGCCCTGGACTCCTCTTGTGCACTGGGCAACAAAACCCAGAGGAAGCAGACAGATGGACAGACAGAGAAAGGAAGAGAAACAGGAGGCAGAGAATGGAGGAGAGGAAGAGAGATAAAGTGTAGAGAGAGGGAGGGAGAGGCATAGAGGAAGAGAGAGAGAGGAAGAGAAAGTGCAGAGACAAAGAGACATGCAGAGACAGAGAGAAGGAGGAAGAGAGAGACAGAGAAGAGGCAGAGAGAGGAAGAGGGGGAAGGGAAGGAAGACACACACACACGCATATACACACAACTCTGACCCAGAAACTTTGAGCCAGCAAGACTCAGGTAGAAAGGAGGGAGAGAGCCCAGAGTGGAGAGTCAGTCCCTCAGCAGCCATGGATGGCTCAGCTTCCTGGGGCTGGGCACCAGGCAAGGCTTTGAAGGAGGTTACCAGGGAGGATCCACGGTGCCTGAGCCCACAGCCCTGAGGCTTGAGCCCTTTGTACAGGAAGACAAGAAGTTCCACCATACCAATACACTGGGAAGTCCTTGGCAGTCTGGGTGAGTGGGATAAGGAAAGGCCTCCGGTGGATGGAGATGTTTGAGTGGACCTTTGAGAGGCTCCAGAAGACAGGAGATGGGAGAGGAGTGCTGCATAAGGAGCAGCCAGGGCAGTTTGGCTGGGTTATAGGGCACAAGAAAAGGCAAAGTGAAAAGCTAAGCTGGAGATGGGTGATAAAGAGCCTGGAATGCCTGGCAGAGGACTTTGGCATCCCAAAGGTCATAGGGCACCACTGAGTGGGGGGCGCAGATCACTCTGGCTTCTGAACGTCTGAGGATGGACTACAGTGGGGAGAGACCCCCCACAAGCTATTGCAATAGTGCAGGTGTGAGATGTGACCCCACCTGCCCCAGAGATACTGCAGCAGTAAAATCCGCAGGCCATGGCGCCATATTGGATGTGAGGGATGAGAGGGGGGAGTTCAGGGAGGATCATGCTGCCCTCTACAGTAACAGGGAACATCAGAAGGGGAGATTTGGTAGTGGGGAAGGGGAGATAAGCCGTTCTGCTCTAGTCTCGCTCAGTTTGAGACGTCTGAAAGGCATGAGGGGATGTGAGGTTGGAGATCAGCACAGCTACTGGGGCAGGTGAGACTGCTGTGAGAAACCTCAGCATAGAGCTGCTCATTAAATCCATGGGAGCCCCCACTGCAGCCTGGACCAGCTCTGGCCACCCAGGTGCGTATCTGGCCACTGGATCCAGATGGCTCCGTAGGAGAAGCACAGACCTGCCTCACTCAGACCCAATTCACTGGCGTGCCACGAATCGCCTCCCTGATGTCCTGGAGAATGAAGGACAAACAACAACAAATTCATGGGAGCGGAGGAGATCCCCAAGTGAGGCAGGACGGCGGGAGAAGAGCAGAGAGCCCCGGACAGAGTCCTGAAGGCCACCTTTGGTGAGAGGGTGTGTCTGGAGGAGGCTCTAGCAAAGGAGGCAGAGGAGGAGTGGTCATCCAGGGAGGAGGAGAACCAGGTGTCCTGAAAACTCAGAAAGAAGAGGAGGCGAGGGAGGCTGGGGGGGGAGAGGAGAGGTGCGTCTGGGGAAGAGGGGCGTCTGGGGGGAGAGGGCATGGGGAGAGGGGCATCGGGGGAAGGGAGGCGTCCAGGGGGAGAGAGGCGTCCCGGGGGTTGATAAGGAGGCATGGGGGAAGGCGGCGTCGGGAAAGAGAGGGGTGTCCAGAGAGGGAAGGAGGCATGGGGGAGGGCGGCATGGGGGGGAGGGAGACGTCCAGGGGGAGGGGGACGTCCCAGGGGGGAAGGAGGCATAGGGGAGGGGGGCAGGGCGAGGGCGTCCAGGAGGGAAAGGAGACATGGGGGCGTGCGAGGGGGCGGCTGGGGAAGAGGGGCATGGGGGGGCGTTCAAGGGGAAGGAGGCACGGGGTGAAGGGGGTGTCGGGAGGAACGTCCCAGGAGGAGGAGAGAGGGGAAGGCCCCCGGATTTGGCTACTACCAGATCAGGGGTCACTTTGGAAAGGGCGGTTTGGGTGGCATGATGAGGTCAAAGGTCAGATTGTAAGGGGATAAGGAGGGAGTGAGAGGAAAAAACGGAGGCGTTAGGGGGATCCCAAATCCAAATAAAGAAGAAAGCCGGGAGACATGCGCAAGCCCCACCCTCCCAGAGGAAGCCCTCAGGCTTTCACCACCTACTCGAGGGGGCGGGGCCATCCCCTTCTCAGAACTACGACTCCCGGCATGCTGCGCGCGGCCCAACTGATGCCCGGAAGGGCCGTCGCCATGGTAACGGGAGGAGGGGGCGGAGCCTGGCCGCTACCGCGCAGACTCCAAGATGGCGGCGCGCAAGGCTTCGGGTCGCACGTGTAGAGCCAAGGCCAAGACCCCGAGCAGCCCGCCGCGCGTCTACCTCCCGGGCCGGGGCCCGCCGCTACAAGAGGACGAGGAGCTGGTGCGGGACCAGGAGGCCTACGTGCTGTACCACCGCGCGCAGACTGGTGCGGGAAGGGACCGGGCCGGGGGTGGGGGGCGAGAGGGGGCGGGCCTCGGGGAGTGCCCGGAGCCTGGTGCGGGGATGGACCCTAGTAAGGTAGGAGAGGGTCTGGGACGGAGAGGGGCCTGGCGGTGGATGTGGTGGGGGAGAGAAGGGGAGCAGGGCTGGGGATGGGGGGAGGGGGAGAAATAACTGGAGAGGGGCTGGGGGGACTACTCTCTCCCCCCCCTCCTTTCCGGCAGGCTCACCATGCCTCAGCTTCGACATTGTACGAGACCAGCTGGGGGACTCCCGCAGCGACTTCCCCCTGTGCCTATACCTGTGCGCAGGGACCCAGGCCCCTAGTGCCCAGAGCAACAGGTTTGTTGGGAGCCCCTGGGAGGTGCTGAGGTTGATGGCGCTGGGGGAGGGTCTAGGAACCTCTCCCCAACCCTGAATACTGTCTTCTTCCTCCAGGCTGATGGTGATGCGCATGCATAACCTCCACGGAACCCAGAAGAGTGAGAACTCTGAGGACAGTGACAGTGAGAGTGAAAGTGAGGAGGAAGACGAAGAGGAAGAGAAGAAACCCCAGCTGGAGCTGGCCATGGTCCCCCACTATGGAGCCATCAACCGGGTCCGGGTAACTGACCTGCTCTGGGAAATGAGCTTCCTGGAATTCTCCCCGCGGCCCAGGGAGCTTTGTTGGGGAGCCTGGTTCTCCCAGCTCCCCGGACCCCCTAATCTTTTTCTTTCCCTTCCCTTCCCCCTCCCCCTCAGGTTGCATGGCTCGGGGAGACCCCTGTGGCAGGGGTGTGGTCTGAGAAAGGCCAGGTGGAGGTGTTTTCCCTTCGTAGGCCCCTGGAGGCAGTGGATGACCCTCAGGTCCTGGCTGCATTCTTGAGGGATGAGCAGGCCCAGACCCGGCCCCTGTTTGCCTTTGCTGGCCACATGGCTGAGGGCTTTGCCCTGGACTGGTCCCCCCGGGTGCCTGGTGAGGCCCTGAGCAGGAAGGAGGGTTTGGCTTGGCTTGGAGAGAGGTGTGAACAATTCAAGGGGGAGGGAGGGTGAGACTACCAAGAAGAGTTGTTGTTTTTTTTTTCAAGCAGGGGGTGATATATTATGGGTTTGTCTGGAACACAGGTCGCCTTCTGACTGGTGACTGTCAAAAAAACATTCATCTCTGGACACCTACCAATGGGGGCTCCTGGCATGTGGATCAGCGGCCATTTGCTGCTCATTCACGCTCTGTGGAGGACCTGCAGTGGTCGCCGACTGAGGACACGGTGAGGTTGACAGGCAGGGCTCTCTGAAATGCAAGGGACTGGGAGGCTGGCCATAGGTAGCCTTTTGGGGGAGGGGGGGAGGGAACAAGCATTTATCATGTACCTACTGTATACCAGGAACTCTGTGCCAGTGCTGTACAAATTGTATATCTGATCCTCACAGCACTGGAGGCAGATGGTATAATGATGCCCATTTTACAGTTGAGGAAACTGAGGTGGGCAGAGGTGAATTGACTTGCCCAGGGCTCCACAGACTCCAGGCTTAGGCTCTTGGGGTGGATACCTGCACCCAGGAAAGTCTCCCTGCTGCTCTCAGGTGTTTGCATCATGCTCGGCTGACGCCTCCATCCGAATATGGGACATCCGGGCAACGCCAAGTCGGGCCTGCATGCTCACAGCCCCCTCTGCCCATGATGCCGATGTCAATGTCATCAGCTGGAGCCGCCGAGAGACGTCCTTCCTGCTCAGCGGCGGTGATGATGGCGCTCTCAAAGTCTGGGATCTCAGGCAGTTCACGGTGAGCCCCAACCCTGGGCCCAGCCTGGAGCAGCAAGTGGATGGCTGGGGCCGCCCCTGGAGGGGCCGTCCCTGGAGAGACCACCTGGGGGGGGGGGTGGGATGTGTGTACCATGTTACCCTACCATAAGCAGATTTCTTGGTGCTGGGACCATTTCAGTTTGTGACCTTGGATAAGTCACTGGTGCTGCTCAGTTTCCTTGGCTGTAAAGATGTGGGAAGGTGGATGTAGTGGTCCATTTGTAGACCCACAGCCCCCAGCAGCCTTCAGGTTCTTGACTGGCTCCTCGGACCAGGACTTGGGAATTGCTGGGAGTTGCTATTGTCTCTTTCTCTCCATAGCTGGGGGGTTCAAGGATCAGATTCAGGTTTCTCATTTTATGGATGGGGCAGCCTTAGCACAGAGAGGAAGGAGTTTTTGATACCTCGCATCTTGGAGTGCTCTCAGAGATCTTCCAGTCCAGTCCCTTCTTTGTACAAAGTGGTAAACTGAGGCAGGGGGTATGCCAGCCTAGACCATGTGTGGTTCATGGCACCTCTTATCCTGTAGAGTGGCTCCCCAGTGGCCACATTCAAGCAGCATGTGGCCCCTGTGACCTCTGTGGAGTGGCACCCCCAGGATGGCGGCGTATTTGCAGCAGCAGGGGCAGATGACCAGCTGACCCAGTGGGATCTGGCAGTGGAGCGGGACACGGAGATGGGTGGCCCAGAAGAGGGGGATCCCCTGGTGGCCGAGCTCCCCCAGCAGCTGCTCTTTGTGCACCAAGGAGAGACAGACATCAAAGAACTGCACTGGCACCCCCAGTGCCCAGGCGTCCTCATCAGCACAGCTCTGTCTGGCTTCACGGTCTTCCGCACCATCAGTGTCTGAGTGGCGCCCCCCGGGGAGGCGCCCCTGAAGGGAGCCTGGCTCTACCCTGCTTGGCCTGCAGAGCAGCCTGTGCTGTTCCCTCACAGCATTTGCTTCAGCCTCTTTCCCTGGGGGAAGGGGTCGACTTGGTTGGATACATTTGTCTTCAGAGATGAGAGGTGCCTGGGCCTGGTCTCCCCACACAGCTGCTTTCAGGAATGAACTGGCTTCCCCCAGCTCCAGGGCATTTAGATTTGAGGGGAGGGAGGGCAGGAGGGCAGGGCTCCCTGGAGATGGGCATGTATGTGATCAATAAAAGAAGAGAGAATGACAGCTTGTCTGAGGTGATTCTGGCCAGCCCAGGGGGCCTCTTCCTGTCTCAGCCTCCCCCTCCAGCTCTGTTGCAGGTGTTCACTTTTCCTCCTCTCCTTTGTTCCCCATTTCTTTCCCGACCCCCTCTTTCATCCCTGTTTCTGGCCCACAGTTCTTTCCATCTCTCTCCTTCCCTCCCCCATTTCTTGCTCTCCCTCCCTCCCTCTCCCTCTCTCATTGCTGCCTTTCTCTTCCTCCCTCTCTCTATTCTTGTTTCCAAGTCTCTCTTTGCTGACTCTAATCCATCGGGATGTCCATCATCTCTCCTTCATCATGGTCTCCCTTACCCCCATCTCATTGACCCCATCTTTTTCTTGCCTCCTTGGTCTCATTTCTATCCCTTCCAACTTTCTCAGGAGACTGGGCTGAGGGCCAGCTTGGTACTCCCCTCCCCCTGGCCTGGCTCCCCCTCTGCGGTTCCCTGAGCTGGCCCCGCCTTCTCCCCCCCCCCATCCTCCTAAGGCTGCTCTGATCCCTGCCTGAGAACCACATAGGGCTGGTGCCTGTACACTCCCCCCTCCTGCCCCCTCCCTGACACACAGACGTTCTCCCTCAAGGGAGCTGGGCCCTTGACACGGGACACAGAGGAGATCCTGCTGAGCGGGATGGGGGCCGCTGGCCCCAGCAGGTAAGGGGGACTCGAATCACTGGGGAGGCAGGAAGGAGGCTCTTGAACCCCACAGCCCAGCGGTTAGTCTGCCCTGGGCTCTGCCCGTCTTCTCCCTTTCTGCCCACCTGTTCGCCTCTACCCAGCCCCTTATATACACTGTCTTCTCTTGCTAGGGAGACGATCTATTCTTACAGCTCAGTGGGCAGCCACTCTGTGGCTCCCGGTGTGGCTGTTTGTCCCAAGCCTGTTCTTGTCTCTGCTCCATTCGCTGCCTCAAGCTGTAGGAGCCCATCTTTGACCATCTCCCTGTTGGCACTGGCCCTCCTGTTGGCACTGGCCCTCCTGTTGCCTCTGCATCTCTCCTGCTGTCTCTGGGCCCCTGGCTGACTCTGAGTCTATCACTATAAGAGCCAGTCTGGCCATATTTTCCTGCCATTTGTTGGCCCCCTTGCTGTCTCTGATCATTTCTTCCTGTCATATCTGGACTCCTGGTCTCTGCATCTCTCCCTGTCATCTCTGGGCCCCTTGCTGTCTGTCTTTCTTCACATCTCTGTCTCTGAGAAGCAGTCTGACCATCTCTATCTGCCATCTCTGGGCTCCTTCCTGCCTCTGACCATCTCTCCCTGCCGTCTCTGGGCCCCTGGCTGTCTCTCTTCACATATCTGTCTCTGAGAAACAGTCTCTGACCATTTCTGCCTTGCCATAGGGGGGAGGGCCGGGGCGGGCAGGGCTACCTGTCCCCAGATTAGACATTGACTTTGACATGAAATTGTCATCCCCTAAGCCGAGACTCGGCTGAATATGGAAACATAAGCTGCTCCTGCTGTGTGGGGGGGGGGGGGGGAGGGAGGGGGGGAAGGAGGGGGCGAGGGAGCTGCCCTGGCCTGGCACCACGTGGGAGCCTGGCCTGGGCCCCCAGCCCTCCGTGTCCAGGGCCAGCCTGTGAGAGCCCACGGGGTCATGGGGGTGGGGGACCGTGCTCTTCATCCCCCTCCTTCGCCCACAGGTGCCCTACCACCTGCTAGCCCCCATGGGGGTGTCCCGCGTCCTGCGGCGCCTGAGCGGCGTCCCCTCCTCGGCAGAGGAGGACCAGGGTGAGGGAGGCGGCTTGGCTGCCTGTCGCAATGGGCGATCCCCGGGGGGCGCAGAAGCCGTCCTTGGCCCCCGGCGCCGGGGCCGCTTCGTCAAGAAGGACGGCCACTGCAATGTGCGCTTCGTCCACCTGGGGGAGCACGGGGCGCGCTACCTCAGCGACCTGTTCACCACCTGCGTGGACGTGCGCTGGCGCTGGATGTGTCTCTTCTTCTCCTGTTCCTTCGTGGCCTCCTGGCTCCTCTTCGGCCTGGCCTTCTGGCTTATCGCCTCCCTGCATGGGGACCTAGCGGCGCCGCCACCTCCTGCGCCCTGCTTCTCCCAGGTGGGCAGCTTCCTGGCTGCCTTCCTCTTCGCGCTGGAGACGCAGACGTCCATCGGCTACGGGGTGCGCAGCGTGACGGAGGAGTGCCCGGCCGCAGTGGTGGCCGTGGTCCTGCAGTGCATAGCGGGCTGCGTGCTGGACGCCTTTGTGGTGGGGGCCATCATGGCCAAGATCGCCAAGCCCAAGAAGCGCAACGAAACGCTGGTGTTCAGCGAGAACGCCGTGGTGGCGCTCCGCGACCACCGCCTCTGCCTCATGTGGCGCGTGGGCAACCTGCGCCGAAGCCACCTGGTAGAGGCCCACGTGCGAGCCCAGCTGCTGCAGGTGAGTCCTCCGCAGGGCGCAGGAGCGATGGCGGCCCCTCGCACCGCCTTTCCGCGACCTTGGAGCGTGCCCAGCAGCCCTTGGGTTTGGGGCTGGAGACCCAGCAGCCTCTGGGGCAAGGAGGACATGCCCCCCTCCCCCCCAGTCTGTGGACAGCAGCCTCCAGCACTCATGGGGAGCGGGAGCTCCCTGGAGAAGCCATGGCCCCCACCCAGTCTGGAGGAGAGAAGGGAAGTGTTTCTCTTCCTTGGTTTGGTTGGAACTCTGGCTTCCAGAGGCTCAGTAAAGGCCAGCTGGGTGGAGAGTGACCCTCACAGAGCCCTGGGTGGTGGGGTATTGTTCTTGGAGAATCCCATCCTGTAGATGGGCTCCGGGGGGGGATGTGGACTGGCTCAGGGTCAGTTCTGACCTCAACTCCCTGGCCTTATCTTGGAAAGGCCACAGGTTGCTGCAGCCACCCTGGGGTCAGTGGTTCAACACTGGCCAAAAGGAATTGTGGGAGGGGGAAAGAGACCTGGTTTGGGGTCTGAGGAAGGAGACCTGCCCATACACCTATCTGGGTCTCAGTCCGACTTGTGAGAATCATTTCTGTCTTTCTCCATCTCTGTGTGTCCCGGCCTAGTTGGCATCTTTGCACCCTGGCCTCCTGGCCTAGCTGGTGTCTTTGCTGTGGTCCATGGTGTAGGCTGCTTCCCCATTTCTGCCCCTTTGTTTTGGGTCTGCTGTGATCCGTTGGTCTCTCTTTCCATCCTCACATCACCTTTCCTTCACTGTATCTTCATCCTCTGCCCTCACTGCCCTTTGTCTCTGACTGCCCTTTGCTTCTCCCAGCCTCGAGTTACCCCAGAAGGCGAATACATTCCCCTGGATCACCAGGATGTGGATGTGGGGTTTGACGGGGGTACAGACCGCATCTTCCTGGTGTCGCCCATCACCATCGTCCATGAGATTGATGCTTCCAGCCCCCTGTATGAGATGGGCCGGGCCGAGCTGGCCAGGGCAGACTTTGAGCTGGTGGTCATCCTGGAGGGTATGGTGGAGGCCACGGCCATGACAACCCAATGCCGTTCCTCCTATCTGCCTGGGGAGCTTCTGTGGGGCCACCGCTTTGAGCCTGTGCTTTTCCAGAGAGGGGCCCACTATGAGGTAGACTATCGTCACTTCCACCGAACCTATGAGGTGCCGGGGACCCCTATCTGTAGTGCTCGGGAGCTGGATGAGCGACGAGCCCTGGGGGACAGTGACAGCCCTGGACCCAAGGGGGGCCTGCCCGGTGCCCTGGCTGCCTTCTGCTATGAAAATGAGGTGGCTCTTAGCTGCTGCCAGGAGGAGGACGAGGTGGAGGAGGAGAGGGGTGAAGCCCAGGCAGAGACCTGCTCCAGGGCCCCCACCCCACCCCCGCCCCCTTCCCCTGAACTGGCCCCACCCCCTTGAAGGAAAAGGCAGGACTGGGGGCCTACAATTCCCAGTATCAGTGGCTCATCATGTCACATCCCTCCCCAGGGGGTGTGAGAGTTGTAGTCCTAGGTGGGTGAGGGGCTGGAGTCTAGGCCCAGGGACTCCCCTACAGGCTGAGAGCCCCTTCTCTGGGGCATAGGCTAGGATGGAAGGGGAGGCAGCGCATGCTTCCTGAACCCTGGACCTTAGGAATGGGGCAGGTGGCTTTGTAGAAGAGTTGAATGGTAACCCCTTCCCAACAAGGGAGAATGAGGGCCCCCTCCCTTCACCCCCTCACTCTTTTTTCCTCCCAAACCCTTTCCTCCTGGGCTCAGTCCTGCTTGGAGTCCAAGGGGCAGGGGGTGGCCAGGGTTGTTCTAGGTGCCCCCACCCTCAAGACGAGGATGGGACCCAGGAAGCCCATTGGTTCAGGCCCAGTTTGAGGAGGAGACAAGCCATGGCAGGCCCTGGATCCCTGAGGCCAGGAGGAGCCTGGCCTGGCTTCCAGGCTGAGCAGGGAGCATCCTGGACACTGTGCCCCGCCAAAGTCGCCAATGTCTTTCTCCAGAATGCTGTGCACATTAGCTATCTACATATATTTTTATATATATACATATATATATACACACACATATTTGTATATATACATATATATGTATATATGTGTGTATATATATATATATATATACACACACACACACACATATATACATACATATATATATTCTCCCTAACTTTTCCTGATTTTGCTGCAGAAGGGATGGGAAAGACTGGCCTTGGCCCTCGGGGGAGGTCACTCTGGACAGGCAGGGGAAGTGAGTTTTGGAGCCAGAGACTTCAGGCTGGAATCCTGGCTTGGCTCCCTGTAGCCTGTGTGACGTGGGCCAGCCCCTTCCCCTCTGTTTTGTTAAACAGAGGGGGTTGGAATGTATTTCCCTTCAGCTTTGCCAGCTGGGGAGCCTATGACCTCTGTGCCCTGGGAGGTGGCATCGGTCACTGGGCTCACTGGGGACATTACTGGAAGGCCCTAGAACAAAGCAGGTGGTGTTCCTGTTAGGACCTGGCATGGCCTCTGGACACTGGGAAGGCTGCAGCATGAGTCACCCCAGACCTAGCTGCGGCAAAGGGCCCAGGTCCTGCGCTGGGCCGCCCTGCCTTGCCCCTGCCTAGGCTCTGGGGCGAGTGAGAAGGACACTGAAGGACCCTGGGGTCCTTTCCACCATTGCCTGGGGGTGGAGGGAACCACTTGCCCTTGCCCCCAGAATAAAGAGTTGTGAAGCCATCTCTATGTGTGTGTGCCTGGGTGGGAGGGGCAAGGGGTGGCTGTTGTCCCATAGTCCTGGCCCTTGGCCCAGCGCCTCATTTCCATGAGTGTGCTCAGGGAGAGGTGCCAGCCTGCAGTGGGGGCTCGAGCCAGGGGAGAGGGAGGAAGCCACCCAGGATCCCAGCTGGGCCTCCAGCCCCACAGGTCAGGCTCTTTCCTCCCATCTTGCCCCTCAGGCTGCCTCCCTGTACCTTCGCCCATGCTCCACCTATGGCCCAGTGTCCCTCCCCAGGGCCCCAGCTCTGCCATATACCACATACTCCAGATACCATGGCTCTTTTTGCCCAAAGAACCCAATCTTCCTTCCTCCATCCTCCAGAGGCCCCATCCCCCTCTCTCCAGCCTCCTAAAGTCTCTTTCATCCCTTTGAAGCCCTGTCCTCCCCCTTCACCCCACCCCATTGGCTGTGGCCTTTATCCATCAGTAACCCTGATAAGGACCGGATGGAATTAATTAGCCAGGCAGCAGCAGGATTGTAGGGGGAGGGAAGGTGAGACCTGGGGCCTTAAGACTGGGAGGTGGGGGTGCTGAGGATGCCCATGTGGGATCAGGAGGTGGCCTTGGGGGAAAGGGCATAGATGAACTAGGACCCCATCTTGGGGACCAGGATGGCTATAGAAGCTTCAGACTTCCTGAAGGTCAGAACAGGGACAGAGAAGGGATTAAGAGGCAGGAACTTTTTCCATGGCTAATCTCGGGGAAGCTGGTCACCTGGGGGTGAGGAGGGGAGCCACAGCAGGGTCAATGTCTCCTTTTTTTCCTCCCATTTCCTCACAGAGAAAAGAGCCCTAACTTTGCACTCAAAGGACCTGAGTCACACACCTCCAGGCCTCAGTTTCCTCATCTGTAAAACAAGGGGACTGGATTAAAGGTCAAAGGTCCCCTCCATGTGGGTGGGGTGAGAAGAGGAGGGAAGAACAAGGGCAGAGTTAGAACTGCAAGGGGTCGGAGGTCATCTGAGCCAAGTCCCTCATTTCAGAGATGGGGAAACAGACCCAAAAGTGATTTGCTCAAGGTTCCCCAGGCAGGAAGTGGCAAGTTGGAAGTTCAATTCATGCTAGGAATGATCTGGGGAAGCTGGGGGGAAAGGACCAGAGACAGACAGGAGGCAGGTGACAAAGGAGGGTGAGAGGGAGGTGAAGGGACAGGGACTCCTGCAGAGGGAGGAGCAGTCTGGAGATGGGGAGGAGGGGGAGGAGTCTGGATGAAGAGGGAGGAGTGAAGGGGAGAAGGGGGAGAAGTCAAAGGAGAAGGGGAGGGGGAGGAGAGGGGAAGGAGACTGGCTAGAGAGGGAGGGGTCAAGGGAGAAGGGGAGGAACCAGAGTGAGGATGGGAGTCTGAGAAGAGTCTGGGCAGAGGAGAGGAGCCTGAAAGGAGCGGAACTGAGGAAATAGAGAAGTTAGAGGGAAAGGGGAGGAGCCAGAGGGGAGGAGGAGGAGCCAAAGGAGAGGGCAGGAGTCTGAGAAGGGGAGAAGTCCCTGGGAAAAGGGAAAAAGGGTTTGGTCAGAAGGGTTCTAAAGGTTCCCTTAGAAACACCGCCGTCCTCCACAGCCTTCAGCTGTTGCTAAGCAACGGAACTTTTTTTTTTCTTTCTGGGCCTGAGCTCTGTTGCCACCCCTTAGCAACGGGCCTACCCCCTAGCAACGCTCTGGCTTGGAGAGAGGCTACGTCCACTCCGGTTTGTCTCCCCGCCTTCTCACGCAGGCGCAGACACCCTTGCCCATCTCTAGCCAAAGCCTTCCCTTGTCTTCTCCCTGTCACTTTTTCGGGGGCTGATACTCCCAGTTCTACGGGCACCGCCCTCCTGAGCGAGGACCCAACTTTCATTGGGTCCAGCGTGGAGGGCGGGGCCCTGAGCCCTTTCCACCGAATTCCATTGGCTCGCTCGGCCACCCTCCCCTTGCCTACCAAGGCAACGCGGCCGCCTTACGCCCCGCCTCCGCCCAGCTTCATTGGCCCAGGCAACCCGCCCCTCGACGCCCATTGGGCCTACGGAAGCCTCGCTCAGATTCCCATTGGCCGCGGGGCGGCCCCACTAGAGAGCGGAGGCGGTGGCGGCGGCGGCCCCGGGAGCGGCCGAAGGGGCTGAGCGTAGCCCCGAGAACCAGCGGAGAGCAGGCGGCCCGAGCTACGTTACGGGCCCGCGCCGGGCTGCCCTGGACACCATGGAGGACGGAGTCTATGGTGAGGCGAGCGCAGAGCGAGCTCCCGGGGGCTGGGGAGCTGGGAGGGGACGGGACGTTCCATTCCATTGTTCTGGACGATACCATTTCCGGCCGGCGCAGGGGGGCGTGGTCGAAACCATTCCCTGGGCGAGTCCATTTCCTGCCTGTGGGATGTACTATCCCAGGCGCACATGGGGGGGGGCCTCCTTTGGATCGGGAGAGACCATTTTTCTTGGAAGGGGGAATCATCCCGGAGAAGAATGAATGCGAGGGCAGAGTTTGGGGTGGCAGTTGAGGGGGAAGGGTTCATGCCCTCTCTGCTCCTACCCGGTTCCCAAACTTAGTTTTAGTGTTATCTGCACCCCCTGCCTCAGTTTCCCCGTCAGACCTTTGCATACCTCTCCCCAGACCTTAGGCCCTTAGGCGTCTAGGAGCCCAGCACTCGCGCACGCACATGCACGCACACGCGTGCTCTTGTCACACGCGTGTGGTCACACACATGCACACGGAGCAGCGTGCACGCGCATGCGCCCCGCCCCCACAGCCAGCCCTCACCCCACTGTGCCCCCCAGTCCCCCCAGACCTGACCCCCGAGGAGCGCCTGGAGCTGGAGAGCATCCGGCGGCGCAAGCAGGAGCTGCTGGTGGAGATCCAGCGCCTCCGTGATGAGCTCAGCGAGGCCATGAGCGAGGTCGAGGGGCTGGAAGCCAACGAGGGCAGGTGGGCAGCAGCGCCCCGCCTGGCCGGACCTCCCTTTGCCTCCTGGGACTTAGCTTCCTGCAGGCATGGAGGCAGAGCCTGGTTAAACTGCTCTGTGCCACCCTGCAGTGGCAGAGAAGATCATGGCAGGGCTCTGGGACCCAGCCGGGAGCCCCAAGACCCCATCCAGGAGCCCCCAGAGCCCCAGGACCCCAGCTGGGAGCCCCTGGACCCAATCAGGGGCCCCAAAACCCTAACCAGGACCCCAGGGATCCTAGCCCTGGGACCTTAGCTGGGAGCCCTGGGACCCTAACTAAGAGTCCCCAGAGCCCCGGGACCCCAGCTGGGAGCCCCTAGAGTCCTGGTACCCCGGCAGAGAGCCCCAGGACCCAAGCCCTAGAACCTCAGCCGGAAGCCCTGGGACCTAGTCAGGAGCCCCAAGACCCTAACCAGGACCCCATCTGGGAGCCCCGAGACCCTAGCCCTAGAAGGAACCCCCAGGACCCTAGCCGTAGAACCTCAGCCGGAAGCCCTGGGACCCAGTCAGGCGCCCCAAGACCCTAACCAGGACCCTAGCTGGGAGCCCAAAGACCCTAGCCCTAGAAGGAATCCCTAAGACCCTAGCCCTGGGACCTCAACTGGGAGCCCTGAGACCCCAGCCCCAACCAGGAGCCCCACGTGGGTCCATGGGAGACACTCTCACACTCATAGCTCCCTTCCCACCTTTGTAGTAAGACCCTGCAGAGGAACCGCAAGATGGCCATGGGGAGGAAGAAGTTCAACATGGACCCCAAGAAGGTGCCGGGGTGGGGGCTGGTCTCTGTTGGGGGTGGGGAGGCCATGGGACCCCACCTCATTTCCCCCCTTCCTGCTCCCTCTGCAGGGAATCCAGTTCCTGGTGGAAAACGAGCTGCTCCAGAGCACACCCGAGGAGATTTCCCGCTTCCTGTACAAGGGCGAAGGCCTCAACAAGACGGCCATTGGCGACTACCTGGGGGAACGGTGAGGGTGATGGGCACAGTGGGCATAGGGTGGGCATGGTGGGCATGAATGGGGTGGGCACAGGGTAGGCGCTGGGCACACACGAAGGGCACAGGGTGGGCATAAGCCTCCCCTCATGGTGCCCTCTGCTCCCCCAGGGAGGAGCTGAACCTGGCCGTCCTCCATGCCTTCGTGGACCTGCACGAGTTCACGGACCTCAACTTGGTGCAGGCGCTGAGGTGACGCCACTGTTGCCGGGCCCTGTGCCCGCGCTGCCCCTGGCTGGGCTCCCGGGTGAGGTGGGGGGGCCTCTGCCCCGCCCCTCCCCCTCACTGCTCTGCTCCACCTCAGACAGTTCCTGTGGAGCTTCCGCCTTCCCGGGGAGGCCCAGAAGATTGACCGCATGATGGAGGCATTTGCCCAGCGCTACTGCCTGTGCAACCCAGGGGTCTTCCAGTCCACAGGTGGGCCTGGCCTGAGCAGTAGGGGCGCCGGGCACTCTGGGGATGCAAAGAAAGACGGGCGGATGGACGGAGCCCAGGGCAGGAGTGGTGTGGGGGCTTCCTGGCCATCTCTGAATTCCCAGGGAGGAGGGTGGTGAGCTCCTTGTCCTTCTGCCTTTCCCCCGAGTGCAGACACCTGCTACGTCCTCTCTTTCGCCGTGATCATGCTAAACACGAGCCTGCACAACCCCAACGTGCGTGACAAGCCGGGCGTGGAGAGGTTCATCACCATGAACCGGGGCATCAATGACGGCGGGGACCTTCCCGAGGAGCTGCTCAGGGTGAGATTGTCAGCCTAGGCCCTGGCCATCGCAGGGGGCTGGCTGGTGTCCCTGCAGCCTCGGTCCTCCTCCCTCCTGTGGGCTCCCCCCAACTTTCCCTGGGGTGTCTCTCAGCTGGGGGCCTCCACGTACCCTTCCTCTTCCTTTCCTCTCAGAATTTGTACGACAGCATCCGCAACGAGCCTTTTAAGATCCCTGAGGACGACGGCAATGACCTCACCCACACCTTCTTCAACCCTGACCGAGAGGGCTGGCTCCTCAAGCTGGGTACGCCAGCGCCGTGGCCCTGGGGTGGGGGCCGGCCCAGGGGTGGGGCAGAAGGGAGAGGTAGCCAGGGCCGGGGGGGGCCCAGGCGGGGGAGGGGGCCTGGGCTCTGGGGCAGCCCCCTCCTCGTCTGGATGTAACTAGTTTTCTCCATCTCTCTCCCCCTCCTCCCCCTGCTGTGCCGCTCCCTCATGGGCCCGGTCCTTCTGCGCTCTCCCACCCCCATCCGTTTCGTCGTGTGTCGATGGCTGTCTGTCTCTTGGTCTTTGCTTCTCTCTGTGTCTCTCGGGGGGCGTACCCCCACCCTTGGCCTCCTTCTCCTTGCTGCCTGGTCCTGCCTGTTCTCCTGCCCTCTCCCCCAGGAGGTAGGTACTTGTCTGCTCCTTGGCCCCTGGGTGAGATGGGCTAGGCAGGAAACAGTGTCAGAGAGGGGGGCAGCTTGGGCCCTGCTTTGGAGGGGGGTGGAGGCTGCCCTTGGGGTCCAGAGAGCAGGCGGAGCTGGGAGGCCTCCCTGTTGTCTCCTCGCTCTCCCTGCTTCCTCTTCAGGGCTTTGCTCTTCTGCCCTTTGCCTGTCCCTGCTCCTGTCCAGACCCCTCCAGCCCCTGTCCTTGGGCCTGGCCTGGCCCCCCCTGCTGAGCCCGCCCCCGCCCCCTCCTTCCCTTACAGGGGGCCGGGTAAAGACCTGGAAGCGGCGCTGGTTCATTCTCACTGACAACTGTCTCTACTACTTTGAGTACACGACGGTGAGGGGGCCACGGGAGAGGGATGCCGGGGTCCCTGCAGTGGGGGCCAGAGGGCGGAAGGGGACATTTGAGGCCAGGGCAGCTGAGGGCGCTGGCTGCCTGTGGCCTCATGGCTAAGATTCCTCTGGGCCGGCAGGACAAAGAGCCCCGGGGGATCATCCCCTTGGAGAATCTGAGCATCCGGGAAGTAGAGGATCCTCGGAAGCCAGTGAGCACCCATCAGCCCCTCTGCTTTCTGTTTCTGGGCCCGTTCCTCTGGGTCACTCTGGCTCCCCCCCCATCCCCTGCCACCTCTGTCCCTTCTCCCTGGTTCCCTGCCCCCTACCCTCCTGGGTCCTTCCCCACTGCTCCCCTGGATCCCTCTCTCCTGTACCCCTGGGTCCCTTCCCCCGTCCCTCTGGCTTTCCCACCCCCACCCCCCTGGGTCCCTCTCTCCTGCTCTCCTGAATCCCTCTCCCCTGCCCCCCTGGGTCCCTCCCCCCTGTCCCCCTGGGTCCCTCCCCCCTGGGCTCCTCCCCTCCCCACTGCCCCCCCCCATCCCTCTCCCCTGTCCCCCCTCCCAGTCCCTCTCCCCTGTCCCTCTGGGTCCCTGCCCCCTGTCCCTCTGGGTTTCCCACCCCCACCCCCCTGGGTCCCTCTCCCCTGCCCCCCTGGGTCCCTCCCCTCTCCCCCCCCCCCAGTTCCCTCCCCACTGCCCCTCTGGGTTTTCCCCTCCTCAGCCTCTCTGGTCCTGGGTCTCATCTGAGCCCTGTCTCTCCCTCAGAACTGCTTCGAGCTCTACATCCCCAACAACAAGGGGCAGCTCATTAAGGCCTGTAAGACAGAAGCTGATGGGCGTGTTGTGGAGGGCAACCACATGGTCTACCGCATCTCAGCCCCCACACAGGAGGAGAAAGACGAGTGGATTAAATCCATCAAGTGAGGGTCCCTGGTGGGAGGGCCTGGGGGGATGGGGTGGGCCCCCCTGGTCTCTGCTGACCTCTGCCTGCCCTCCCCAGGGCTGCTGTCAGTGTGGACCCCTTCTATGAGATGCTGGCGGCCCGGAAGAAGAGGATCTCGATCAAGAAAAAACAGGAGCAGGCTTGACGTGGGCAGGGCCTGGCCCGCTCCCCTGCCCGTCCCCATGCTGACCCCTGGTCTTCCCCATAGGCAATAACCCCACTGCCCCCAGCCCGGCCCCTGGCCCTGCCTTCCACTTATTTATTGGGGGCTGAGGGGCCGGACCCCTGGGTGCCCCAACGCCCTCTCTTGGGGCAAAGGAGAATTTTCTACTCATGGTTTCTCTTCATTTATTTCTAATTAATTCATTATTATTATTAATATGACGATGTTTATTATTGTTATTGTCTAAGCTGGAACCCAGCCTGGGACAGTGTGATGGAGAGGGGGCAGGAGCTGGCTATAGGACAGCCAAGCTTTATGACCCAGCAGGTGGGTGGGAGCAGACCCAGAACCAACTGCAAACTGTGGCCCCCCCTAACCTCCTAGCACTGCAGCAGTGCTGGGCCCACCTGAACATGTGGCCAGTATCTGCAGCCCAGGAGAACTCTGGGGATTGGCACTCTCTCCTGCCCTGCTCCAGATCTGGGCCATGGAGGGCAGGAGACAATCCTGCCCTACTCTGCCTTGTGGAGCCACGGCCCAAGGGCTATGCCCCCTCCCTGGGTTATAACACCCTTCTCTGAGGAGGAAGAGAAGGCAGCTCCCTGGTATGTGTTGGGTGACTTCACAGGTCAGCTGGGGGTCCACAGTGCTGCCCCATGTGCCTGCTTGGGCCCCCTCCCATGACTTCCACTCACACAGGCAGCACCCTGGCCGCCTCTGAGTGGAGGTAGCCTGGGTGCCCAGAGGTATAGCCCCACACCTAACCCAGGCCCTTATCAATATACAGACAAGGGCATGGAGACACTCCCCTACCCAGTAAGGGAGGAAGGATTCCCAGAAGCTGGGGGGAAGGGTGTCTCAGCAGCTCCTCCTACAGCAAAGGAAGCGACCCCATGGACCAGGGAGCTCACTGGGAAGGGCTTTGGCAAAGTGGGAGACAAAGCAGCAGCTCTTGGAGCCAAGTCCCATTTCATCAGAGACCATGGAGACTCAAGTACACACGTGCACACATGCCCGCACCCACACAGACTGTATGCAGGGCCCTCAGGCCCAGGGACACCCAAGGCAATCGGAGACTTGAGTGTAACTTAGACCAGGGAGAAGGGAGAAGGGAGAGGGCAGCTGCTTCCTGGAAAAGGCTCACATCTCGGTGGATTTAGAGGGCAGAGACTGCTTGGTTCTTGTTTTTGTAGCCCCAAGGCTGGAACCTTGAGCATTAGGCACTTGGGTAGTAAATGCGGTACCTAGTAGGTCTTTAAAAATGCTAGCTGAGTTAAAGAGAAAAATGGGGAGAGAGAAGAAGGGGGAGGAGAGATCAGGCCACAGACAGCAGCCATGAGTGAATGGAGAGAGGAGAGTTGTGAGCCCCCGACAGGCAAGACCCTCCCCACCCCCCCAATTGTCCCACATCAGCTGCCCACACACACAAGCTCAGCCTGATCTCCAAAAAGTTGTCTGTCTTTTTAAATAACATGAAAACGGACATCTCTGGCCTTGGGCCGGGGGAGGGGGGAAGAATGGGGCAAGAAGGGAGCAGGGGCCTAGGCCCCTCCATGCCCCGAGGGGAGGTAGGGCTGGGTAGTCGGTCCCCCAAGTCCTGAGGTGCCCCATTGGGTCAGTCTGTGACCCCTGGGATGGAGCTGGGGCCAGGCCCAGGCCCAGATGCAGGTAAGTCCCGAGGGCTGGGGGGTAGGGCTGGGTATCCTCTCACTCAGCTCCAGGGGGCTGAGGCACACTGGGTGGGGGTACAAGTTCTGGAGGGCTGGGGGGGAGTGGGCCCTGGCCTCCCGACTGGCATCCAGGTGATGTGGGCTGGAGCCCAGCCTCAGGAGCCTCTCCCAACTCAGTGACTCTGTCTCCATCTCCTCTTGCCCCCTCTTCAGGGGGGCCTGGTGGGTGGGGGCCCAGGAGGTGAGGGCCTCGGGGCATCAGTTCTCCACGGGGCCTGAAAAGAAAAGGAATAAAGGATGACTGGGAGGAGAGAACTGGGTCAGGCACTCAGAGGACAGCCGGCATTCTGGCCTGGACGGCTTCAAAGACTTGGAGTCTGACAGGCGGGTGGTGCTGGGTCCAGAGGGCCCCAGATTCAGCAATGAGCCCCATGCTCATTTTGGCTGCCCCGTGGCTCCAGATAACCTCCCCGCTCAAGGCCTCCACCCCTACCTGCCTATAGACATCCCAGCCCAGGGAGTCCAGGACCCTAAACCTAACCCTGCCATGGGGAGCCTCCAGCCCCCTTGGAGCTGCCTCCGTTCTGAGCTGTCCTGTTGTTTGTGAAGGCTTACCGGAGTTTCTACTCTCTGGGCCTCGGTTTCCCCATCTGAATCTGTAAGGTCCTCTCCCATTGTGATGTTCTGAGACTCCAATGTGTCACCTTTGGCTCTCCTCACCCTTTCACCCGCAGCCAAGCAGCTGAGGTGCCCTGGTTCCCCTCCACTTCCTCTCCCATCCCACCTCCCCTGGACGGCCCTGTCTCCACACTCTTCTCTGTCCCATCCTTCCCCACTTCGCCCCCAGCCCCAGAAATCCTCTGCCCAAACACATTCTACAGGCTCAAACCCAGGTTCCTGACACGGTGCTCACGGCCCTCTGCCCGCCACGGGCATGGGCAGATCCTGCTCCCATGCTGCCCTTCTGGCCAACCCAATCTCCTTAGAGCGAGTCTACACAGAAAGTACCTGCGGGGCAGACGGCGTCGGGGGGCCTGGCTGGCGGCCCTGGGGTCTCCAGTGCAGGTGAGACGGAGAAGCGGGAGAAGCAGAGTGGGGGGCCTGGTGGGGGGAGCAGGGGGAAATCCTCCCCCCACTCGAAACTGCCTCCTAAATTTTGGAGAAGGGAATCTAGTCTCAAATTCTCAGGCCCGGCCCCCCCTCCCCCCGTGGCTGTTTCCCCCTCCTCTGCCCCACCCCAAGTTCTCTTCTCCCCCTCACCGAAGCCGCTGTCGGGGAACCCATCTCCAGGGCTGGGGGGATGGGGAGGTGTCGGCGGGGCTGGGGGTGTCGAAGGGTCCGGGTCCCCCTCGGGGGGAGCCTGGACGCTCAGCTCGTTGGTCGGGGTCTCCTGGAGGAGCGTGGGGGCACGGGTCAGCAAAGATCGCAGCCCAGAAGGGTCACCCCGCCCCCCGCTCACGTCCGCCGACTTGCCAGCCAAGGCCATCACCCATCGGGTCTTAGCTTCAGGGGGGAAGGGTCTTAGGGGCCACCTTCACCATACAGACGAGGCCACTGAGGCAGAGCTTAAGCCACTAGCCCAGGATAGCAGCGCTAAGTATGGGTACTGGCTTTGAAGCCCGGTCCGCACCCGCAAGCCCCTCCCCGACCCAGCGACTCCTCCCCCTCGGGGCGCACCTGGTCGAAGAGGTAGACGGTCACGTCCCCATGAAAGGAGACCATCTTGCGCTTCCGGTCCAGCTCCAAGCTCTCCTCGGCCTCGTCGGCCCCTCGGGGCGATTTGAGGAGCCCCCGCAGCGGACGGCTCCGGTCCCCGTCGGCACTGCTCACCACGATGGGCACTGGGGCTGCCCGGCCCCTCCCAGGGCCCCGGGCCGCCGCCTCCTCGCCCTCCCCCACGGCCGCCCCGTCGTCCTCCTCCTCCTCCTCGTCCTCCCCGTCCTCCACCAGCCCCAAGGCCCCCTGGCCGCCGGACTCCGCGCCAGGGACCCCGGCGTCCCCAGCCTCCCAGGGGGGCCGTCGAGGGCCCGGCCCCGGGAACGGGGTAAGAGAAAGTGGAGGCAAGGCCAGCGACAGGCGAGACAGCTTGGCTGGAGGGGCCAGAGAGAGGGAGACACCCAGTTAGACAGAGCCGCCCCTCTGAGCCCTGGTGGGCTTTTGCGACTCTCAGAGACAAGCGCGACGATCCCCTCATTTGACAGAGGAAACTGAGGCCCGAGCTTTCTCTCCACTTCCCCAACTAGATTTCACCCCTTCCTCACACGATTCTCCTCTGGTTCCGAGCTGCAAAGACCTGGGGACCAGTCAGGCCATCTCTCGGGCCAAAGCTCCCTTGCACCCCACAAGCAGCTCACCCCACTTTGGGGCGGACAGCTCTCCTGGCTAAGCTGGTCCTACAGAGCTCCTGGAGCTAGCCAGGGTAGCGTGGTTCACACCCACCATGGCGTTTGGCTGGAGCCCTTGGACTATAGAACATGCTTTACTATGCAATTCCAGCCCTTAGCACAATGTCCAGTACAAAGTAGGCGCTTAAGAAATGCTTGCTGGGGCGGCTAGGTAGCACAGTGAATAGAGCACTGGCCCTGGAGTCAGGACCTGAGTTCAAATCTGGCCTCAGACACTTAACACTTACTAGCTGTGTGACCTTGGGCAAATCACTTAATCCCAATTGCCCTGCCTTCCCCCCTCCAGAAAGAAAAAAAAATGCTTGCTGACCCATTTGTAGATTGACAGTGGATCCTCTTACCAAGCCTGAGAGGCAGGAAGGAGCTTTTTATCCCCTCCACTTTACAGATAAGGAAACTGAGACTTCCCCAGGCACTTAGTAAACTAAGCAGAATTCAAATCTTGATCTTCCTGCCTCCTGGCCCAGCACTCCCATTCACTCTGGGGCCCAGGAGACCAAACAGATCTCACACAGCAGCTCCTTTCACCAACCCAACAGGGCTGCTCTCATTCTCGGCACCCTCTTGTCAGTACTCTCCCGTTGGTCTGTCATTCCCAAATTGAGAGCACAAGGTAGGTTGGTCCAGTGCAGAAAACTTCCACTTAGGAAGATCTGAGTTCAAATCCAGCCTCAGATACTTCCTAGTTGTATCACCCTGGGCAAGTCACTTAACCTGTCTGCCTCAGTGTCCTTATCTGTAAAGTGGGGATAATAGTATGGACCTCCGGGGTCGTTGTAAGGATCAGATGGAGAAATCCCTGTCAGACTTGGCCCAATGCTCCTCCCAGCCCCCAAGCCTTTCCCCAGGGCTGCTCCCCTCGTTCTCCCCTGCCTGCCCCTCATCTGCCTCACTCCCCTTAACCGATGATGCTCCACCCTGGACTCTCACCATTCTTCTCTAGCCCCTATCTTAATGATGTTGTTAGCTCCTAGGGCTTCAATGAGCATCCCTGAGGGCTCCTCAGTCCATAAACCCAGCCCCACAGTACCAACTGTGAAATCTTGAAATGGACCTCCCTTCCCTAGGAGTCTCAGCCTCCCCCCAACCTGCCTTTCTCCTAATTTCCCTTATTTCTGGGGAGGGTGCTATCATCCTTCCAGATACCCAGGGTTAGCACCTCAGGCAGTGTTGCTGGGGATTCAGTATGATCTGAGTTAGAATCTCACCTCAGACATTTACTAGCTGTGTATAAGTCACTTAACTTCCGTGTGCCTTAGTTTCCTCAGCAGTAAAGTGAAGACGATGGACTTATTGGTCTCTACCATCCTAAGAGTCATTCTTGATGCCTCACTTTAACTCCCACCCTGCCCCCATCCAATTGGTTGCCAAATCTTGTCCTTTTTAACCTGTCTCACCAACCTTTCCTATGTACTGTCTTCTTCCCCCTCACAGAGCCACCACCCAGGCCCACATCTCTCAACACTTCTCCCCTAGACCACTGCTATGGCCTCCTCATTGAATAACTGGTCCTTCTTCAACGCAATCAACTCCAATAGCTGCTGACTGCCTCTAGCATCAGCTGGTCAGTCAACTACCACTTATCCATCAGTTACTATGTGCCAGATGCTATGATCAAATACTGACTCCCCAGTGTGGCACCGCCTGACCCCAGACTAGCCTTCCAGCCCCATCATATATGGCTCTCACTCACACACTCGATGGCCCAGCCAAACTGACATGATGGTAAGAACCACTCTTCACACAAGACAGTCAGCCTCCCCCACTTGCACCTCTCGCCCACAATCCACTCTTCTTCTCACCTCCAACTCTCAGAATTCCCAGAGTTTCCTCCAAATTTCAGCCCCATAACTTTGCTCCTGATGAAGCCTTTTCTTCCCCACAATTACCTTGTAATAGCTCCTGTGTATGGGTGTGTGGTATATGTGCTTATACACATGTTATGTGTACTTATAGTGGATATCTAGTTCTGTGCGTGCTATATCCATACCTACTTACATGTGTAGTATATACATTATATACATGCACATACTTATTTGTATATTATTTATATCTTCTTCATGCATATTATATCCACTTATGTGCACATAGGTATTAACATGTATATTACATACACATTCTATTTACATGTAAACATGTATCTACTTACACAGATAATGTGTATTTATATTTACTTGCATGTATATTATACACACATGCATGTATGTACTTAAATGTCTGTGTATATCTACTTACATGATTATTATGTATATCTGCTCACATATCACATTTATATTTACTTCTATATTATATACACTTACATGTAGGTCTAATTAGATACATATTATATGTAGATCTACTTATATTCTATATTAATATATGATATTATGTGCTAATATCTATTTGTATTATATTATGTGTATATCTACTTAAAAGCACATTATAGATAGATCTTCTGACATGTATATTATATACACTTACATGTAGACCTAATTAGATGTATGTTATATGTAGATCTACTTACATGATTAGATTCTATATTCTTATATATCAGCATATATTATATCACGTGTGCTGATATCTATTTACATGCACATGATATTCCTCTGTCTGCTCACATGCCTGTCACTCATACATATATCACAGCACTTATGTGCCTGTGTACTGTCTCTAGTACACATTCTTTGTATATTTGCACACGTGTTCCACACACACATGTGTACAGCATCGGTACATTATTTGCACTCAGCCCTCGGTTCACTGTGCTTAGACTCAGAAGCATGACCACACTCTCCCGTGTGTTTAGACACTCCTCCACTCAGATTTGCCATTCCTCCCTACCAGTGGAAGCCCTCTTGGGCAAGCAGGGCCTATTTCCTTTTTATCCTGATATTTCCCAGTGCATGGCACATGGAAAGTACTTAATTAAAAGCTTGTTGAATTCACTCTAGCGTTACTGACACCCACTGAGCTTGTGGTCCACTAACACCTTCATATTTTTGTCATGGGAATTGTGTCTAGCCTTGCCTTCCCCATGCTGTAAATAGGAAGTTGATTTTATCGATTTACAAAATTCCATCTTGGTGGATTTGACCTCTCGATCCAGCCTCTTCAGATGTTTCTGGACCCTCTCCCATCTGCCTCTATCAGAGCTGTTCTGGTGTTGAACCCCACTAGACTCCCTTCTTTGCCTGTGTCCAGCCAGTCCCCTACAGCCTTCTCCACAGCCATGCTTCTGCCAAAGAACCAACTGTGGGAGTTCATTCACTCCCTGGGCCTGTTTCCTGATCTGTGAAATGAGGGGGTACCCTTTGCGCCCCCAACCCCGGCTCAGAATCTCTGATCCCAGGAACCTCTTTCCTCGGCACACCGGGAGAATGGGACATGTTTGCTCTTCTCCAAAATAAGAGAGAGGGAAGAGAAGCTGAGGAGGGGAAGGCAGATTTGGCCGACCCAAGGAAAAGCAAGGGTGCATGATGGGAAGTCAGGGCATGCTTATACTGGCTGGCAAGCCTGAGCCTGAGCCTGTCCTCTCCAAAGGGGAGGGTGGCCTCCATGACCTCTCCAGTCCAGCTGAGCCCTGCCTGATGGGCTGGACAGAGGGACATTCCCCTGATAGGAGGTCTTCAAGCTAAGAGTGGAGGACCACCTGGCGAGGACAGTGGTCAGGTAAGGGGGCCCTCTGAGACCCTTTGTTTCCAGCCGGGAGACTCTGGGCGTCTTGGGCAGATGGGCCATGAGAAAACCATCCAAGAGCACACCCCTGGTCCCTGCTCACCTTTGATCTGCTCGCTGCTCCCCGGTGGTGGGCCCAAATCCAGGAAGAGCCGAGGCATCTCGGGGCCCTTCCTCCCCAGCTTGGGGGGGTCCCCGTCTCCGCCGGTTTCCACGGCGCCGTCTGCCAGGGCGCCTGGGTCCCCGGCGTCTCCCGCGGGTGCCAGTGGATCCCGGGACGGGGGAAGAGCTAGTTCCGGCCTCCGCAGCTCCAGCCTCATCTCTCCGGGGGGCACGGCTCCTCCGTCCCCGCCTCCTTCGGGGCCTGCGTCTGGGGCCTTCCCTTGGCCCTCCAGAGCTTGGAGCCCATTCTCGGGGCCCAGTCTCCCAGGCCCGAGTGGGACTCTCTTCCCGCTCCCTCGAGCCGGCCCTCCACTCCTGGGGACTGCCTCGCGGTTCCCCAGGGTCCTGGCCGGGCTTCCTGGGACTTGCTGCTCCCCATTCTCCAGAAACCTCTCCCCATTCCCTAGGGCTCTCTCCTCCTGGATCCCTGGGGTTGGCTCCCCATACTCGGGGATTTTCTTCCCATTCCCTGGGGGTCTCTGTCCCCCATTCTCCTGCACTTTCTCCCTTTTCCCTGGGGGTCTCTGTCCCCCATTCTCTGACACTTTCCCCTCGCTCCCTGGGAGTCTCTGCACCCCATTCTCCACCACTGTCTCTCTGCTTTCTGGGGGTGTCTGGCCCCCGTTCTCCAGCAGCGTCTCCCGGCTCCCTGGGGGCCTCTGCCCCCCATTCTCCAGCACTGTGTCCTCGCTCCCTGGGGGCCTCTGCCCCCCATTCTCCAGCACTGTGGCCTCGCTCCCTGGGGACCTCAGCTCCCCATTCACTGGCATTTTCTCCCTGTTCCCTGGGGCTGCCCTTCCTGCATGGCCCAGGACTTTCTCCCTGTCTCCTGGGACTGCCTGGCCTACAGTCTGGGGGCCCTGAAGGGCCCTCCCTGCCTTTGCTGGGGCTGCCCTCTCCCCCAACACGTTGCGGGTCACGTCTTCCCTCAAGGACAGCAGGAGCTGCTCTGTGCTCACCTGCACCAGGAAGCCTGGGAGAGGGCCCGGGTCGGGGGGTGGCCTGGGGGCTCCCGGGTCGGGTGGCTCGGGGGGAGCCCGGGGCCGAGGGACCCCCTCCTCCTCGGCCGCCCCCCCACCTGGGAACGCCCCCTCGGGGGAGAAGGGGGTCTCCGTCTCGTAGCCGCTGTCCCCCGGCTTGGGGCCCGGAGACGAGAGGCCGGATCCTGGGCTGCCAAGTCCCGAGGGGGCATCGGGTGATTCTGCTGGGTCTGGGAGAGCCCGAGCGGGAGGAGGGGGCAGGGTGGGAGGTGGCGGCGGCAGGGGGGGGGGGGCCGGGGGGGGCCCCCGCCCGGGGTACTGGGGCGCCGCCGCCCCCATTAGGGGGTCCAGGAACTCGGGGGGGGCCGAAGAGGGGGGGGGCAAAGGGAGGTCAGTTAGTGACCCCCGCTCAGCCCTTAGCGAGGAGTCATCCTCGGGGGGGTTGGGGCAGCCCAGAGCCGGGTGGCCCCCCCAGCCAGACACCATCTCCCCCCGCTGGAGTGGGAGGCAGGAGCAGGGCCCCTCATGGCTACAGAGCGGGCAGGGGAGAGGGCCCCGGCGGCTTCGGCGCCCCCCACTGCTGCTCCCCTCCCCCAGGGAGCTCTCTTCTCCCTCCTCTTCCTCCTCCTCCTCCCCCCAGGGGGCTGTGCCTCGCTCCCCCAGAACTTCTGCAGGGTCCCCAGCCAGGGTCTCTCCTGCTCCCCGGCCCTCGGGGTCCCAACCACTAAGCAGAAAGCTACCTGATGCCTTTGAGGGGAAGGACCGTGGAGGGGGGAAAAGCGGGGAGGCCCAGGTCTCTGCCACGAGCTGGGGGACCTCAGCTGGGGCTGGATTGGTCTGGGGGGCTGGGACACCTGGATCCAAGGGGTCCCAGTCATTGGGGAAGAGGGGCTCTGGTGGGGAGCCATGATCTTCCAAGCGGATATAGTACTCGCTGCCCACAGAGGGGCTTCGGGCACTGATGACCGGCAGGACGCTCGGCGTGGCCAGGGCCTCATAGAAAGGGTTTGAGGGGACAGCCTGGGGTGCAGGAGGGGCAGAGGCCGGCTGCCAGGGGGCTGCCCCACTGGCCCCACCACGTCCGGCCCCCCGCCTTGCTTTTTCCCACAGGCACTCCAGGTTGAGGCCACGGCTGCTCTCGGTGACAGTGAGGACATCGTCGGGGTCAGACCCCGGAAAGCCGTCGAGGAGGGGGAAGGGTGAGGAGAGGGCTGTGGGCCTTGGCGGGGCAGGAGGGGCAGGCCAGGGCCAGGGGAAGGGTGCGTCCCGGGGTGGGGGGGGCGGTGGGGGGGGCGGAGGTCTGGGGGGCCGCTCGGAGAGAAGGTAGGTCAGCTGCAGCTGCAAGTCAGAGGCTGAGGGGCGCTGGGCAGGGGGACGCCAGCAAGACTGGAGGACATCATACCTGGGAAGGAAGGAGCCGGTGGAGACCCAGGGACATGGGAGATAGAGGCAGAACCAAAGAGATGAGCAGGTCAGAGAGGGGACCCAGGGAAACCGAGGCAAAGACAGTCGGGGTCAGAGAGGAGACCCAGGGAAATTGAGGTAGAGCCAGAGGGGCTCGGGGTCAGAGAGGGGACCCAGGGAAACTGAGGCAGAGCCAGAGGAGCTCAGGGTCAGAGAGGGGACCTGGGAATCAGGAGAGAGGGAGGGCCAACAGGAGGAAGGGAGTGGATGAGAGAGCATGAGGGCACTCCCTCCCAGAGAGTGTCTGTGTATCAGACAATAAGATAAGAGAGAAAGAAGCCAGGATCTCCTAAGTCACTGGACAAAGGGGCTGGGCTGGGCTGGCCCCCATGGCCCTCAGTTTCCCCTCTGGGACAGGCAGGGCTAGGCTCTCTAGGATTTAGGGCTGGGCTCTGGGGCCTGGCCCCTATGGCCCTCAGTTTCCCCTCTGGGACAGGCAGGGCTAGGCTCTTTAGGATTGGGGGCTGGGCTCTGGGGCCCTACTCACCAGTAGTCTCCATAGGGCAGCTTCAGCCGGGGCCGAGCCAACTTGACATGCTGCTGCCGAATCACGAAAGCCAACACCTCCTCGTCCGAAAGGTGGCGATATGGCTGTGCCCCAAACTCGAACAGCTCCCACAGCGTCACCCCCAGTGACCTGGGGGGGCCGGGCTAAGGTCAGCAGGGGCCCCTCAGGGGCCCTTGGGCTCTTTCTCCCGGCCTGCCCACCAGCCCGCTCACCAGACGTTGCTCTCCTTGCTCTGGTCCACCACCATGAAGGTCCCGTGGATCTCCCCCAGAAGTTCGGGGGCAGCCCACCTCAGCGGGATCCACAGGCGTTCAGGGGTCAGGTAATAATCTTCCTGGAGGGGGAACACCAAGGCTGAGTCTCCCATTTCACAGACAGGCAGACTGAGTCCCAGAGCCCTGAAGGACCTTGCCCAAGGTCACAGTAACAGTGGCAGCATTTATTAAGCACCTACTATGTACCAAGCACTGTGCTAAGAAGCAGGATTGCCATTGGGATCCCCCCGAAAGCCTCGGGCCCCCACACACCTTGTAATTGCTGTGAGAGAGACCATAGTCCCCGATGCGCACCGTGAGGTCAGAGGTCACAAGGCAGTTCCTCAAAGCCAGGTCACTGGGAGGGGGAGGGAGAAAAAATGAGGAAGACCCTCCCCCACCCTCCCATGACCCCTCCCCCCCTCTTCTTCTGGCCACTTCCCTCCCTACCTGAGCCGGCCCCCAGCCCTCAATCCCTCCCCAGGCCCAGAGATATTCCAGGTCAACCTCCTCCTTCTACAGAGGAGGAAACTGAGGCCCCAGATGAAGGGGCCTGAGCTCACACAATTAGTTATCGAAGAGAGGGTCTGAAACTGTACCTCCATCTAGCCCTACCCCTCTTCCTCCCCTCCCTCCTCCTCTCCCCCTCCTCAGAGCTCTCCCTCCTCCTCCTCCCCCTCCTCCTCCCCCTCCCTTCTCCTCTCCCCCTCCTCAGACCCTTCCCTCCTCCTCTCCCCTCCTCAGACCCCTCCATCCTCCTCTCCCCCTCCTCAGGCCCCTCCCTCCTCCTCTCCCCCTCCTCAGACCCCTCCCTCCTCCTCTCCCTCTCTTCAGATCCCTCCCTCCTCCTCTCCCCCTCCTCAGAGCTCTCCCTCCTCCCTCTCTCTCCTCCTCTTCCCCTCCTCATAGCTCTCCCTCCTCCTCTCCCCCTCCTCAGATCTCTCCCTTCTCTCCCTCTCTCTTCCCGCTCTTCCCTTCCTCCCCGCAGTGTGCCCTGGCTCTCCCACCTCCCTCCATTCCAACTCCCCTCACCTGTTCACCTCCACTCACCTGTGCACATAGTTGTGGGCGTGCAGGTGGGCCAGCCCTCGGGTGATCTCCAAGCCCATTCTCTGCAGGGTGCGCAGGTCTCTGGGAGGTAGCTCAGGGGACAGGCCCTCTGGGGGCCTCTGAGCCCTCAGGTATCGCTTCAGATCTCCCTGGTGAAAAGGGAAAGGCGGCAGGGTCAGCCCATCTCCCTCCACCTGCCAGAGATGCCTCCACTCATTGCTGGTGTTGACACCCCGTCCCTGGACGGTGAGAGCCTCTGCCCACCTCTCTGCTGACCGTTGGGCCCCGGGTTCCCGCTCCATGCCAAGAAGGAGGCGGACCTTGGTCGCCGTCCTGAGCCCCGCCCCCCCCCAGTTTCTACAGCACAGCCTTAATGGATGCTTAAGAGGGGAACTCACCAGCTGGCAGAACTCCATAATGAGAAGGAAGGGGAGGGTCTCAGCACACAGTCCTAGGCACTGGAGGACATTGGGGTGATGCAGGCTCCTGGGGGTCAGACGGTGGGTCAGGGGCACCAAAGGCTCTCCCCCACCCTCAATGCCAGCATACAAAAGCCCTAGCCCAGTGTGGGAGGTGGGGCAGGACAGGGTACACATAAGTGCCACCCACCCCCACCCCCCATCACAGACCTCTGGGGCTCTATGTCTGAGATTTGATGAGCCTTTCTAGGATCCAGATGGTGGCTCTCATTCCTGGGCCCAGATCCGAATGCCCAGCCCCTGTCCACAGTCAGGAACCCAGCCTCCCGAGTCTCACCTCCTCTAAAGGCCAGTGGACTTCCCCCAATCCCTGCCTGCTCAGGCCCTTAGCATCCAGCCTCCTGGCCCCCCAACAGGCATGGCACCTCGGCCCAGGTTACCTGTAAGGCTGAGCCTCTGAGAGAAACTTGCGCTGCTCCAGTGGTCCAGCGCTGACCCTCAGCTCCTTCACCACTACCTGGGCTGGGCTGAAATCTGAGAAGATCTCCCCTAGAATGACCTGAGCGGGATGGAGGTGGCCATCACCCAAAGCTCCCTTTCTCCTCTCCCAGAGCCCCCTCCCCATGTCATGAAACCCTTTAATTTCATGGGCCCCATGTCTCATGCCATCCCCATGCCCGGGCACATAGTGGGCACTCAAGGTTTACTGACCCACCCAGCTTCCCACCACCCAGTCAAAGACTCACGAGCAGAGAGGCAGATGGACGAAGGGACTGATGGAGGGATGGGCACACGGACGTGTGGACAGCTGGGCGGCGAGACAAAGCAGCCGATGGAGGGATGGAGGGAGGAGCTGACGGACAGATGAGGGGATGGAGGGGTGGGATGAGTGGAAGGGAAGGGGGAGAACAGCAGAAGGAAGCTGGGCCCTAGCCTGGGAAGGTGGGGACAGAGACAGTGGGAAGGGCCCTGGGTCAGGAGGCAGGAGACAGGGTAAATTCCTTAATCTCTGGGCCTCAGATCCTCTTTTGTAAAATTAAGGGAGTGGATTAGACCGGCCTTTCCCGCTCTAAAGTCCTGTGATCCTGCTAGGTGGATAGACATTGGGAGGTGAGAGATACAGGGATCAGAAATGGGGGGGGGGGCATGGAGAGATGGGGGACAGAGTGGTGGAGGGAGGTGGAGGAGCACAGCCGGACAGAGATGGAAAGGGGTGAGAGGCAGGATGGCAAGGAGTTGGATGCTGGGCCAGAGGAGAGTGAGCAGAGGGGGCTATGAGGGACCCCCATCCCAGCCCTCACCGGCCTCACTCACTTTCCCAAACCAGCCGCTGCCAATCTCCTGCAGGTAGCTGAGGTGTTGACGGCTCAGGCCCAGAGGGGTGCCCAGGTCTAGGGGAGAGGCAGGAAGTGAGGGGTTCCAATCTCCCCCAGAACTTCCTTGCTTACCTCCCACCCTGCCCAATGGAAGAAATGTCCTGAGAAGCAAGCTGTCCTGTTCCAGGATTTTCCTGCCCCTTCACTGGCCAGCCCCAGGCCCTGCTGTCGCTCTGGCTCCCTGGCCAGCCCCAGCTTCAGCTGCTGGCTGGCCTTGGCTCTAGCCTTGGGCAGTGAGTGTCATTCTGCCGCCTTCCTTCTTGCATTACCTGACCGGGCAGGCTGGGGAGCCGGCATCGGCAGGGAGACCTCGGCCAACGGAAGGATGTAGACGTCGGGTAGTGACTGGGAGGAAGAAGTCTCCTCCGCAGGGGGTGTATACTCTCCCGAACATTCTTCTCCCTCTGGGTTCTCAAACTCCTGGGGTCCGAGGGCAGAGGGCAGAGGTGAGCCTGGGGCCCTGGGAGGGATCCCACACAGCCCACCTTGGGATACTCCCACCCCCTTCCAGGAGGAGTGACCTCGTGCCCTTCTGCAGGCTCCCAGGTCCTCAAGGAAGGGGTGGTGGAAGGGCAGGGGGCCTCTCCACCCCACCCCCCTTCACCTTGAAGCCAACATCCCCCCGCTTGCAGCAGAGACAGGTGAGGAGGAGGAAGACAAAGGCCAAGAGTCCAGAGCAGGAGATGAGGACCACAGCGTAGGGGGGAGCCAAGGGACCCTGGCCTGGGAAAATTCCGTCTGGGATGGAGGGAGGAGAGGAGGAAGGAAAAGGTCAGAAGCCAGAGCTCACTCTACTGAGGGCTGAGGGGGGAACACGCTCCTCCTTCCACTGGTACCACCCCCCTCCAGCTGTTGCCCAGGTGCAAACTACAACTCCCATGCTGCCGTGGGGCCAGTGGCCCTTCAGCAGCATAGCCAGGGGTGTTGTGGGAGCTGGGGTCTGGGGTCTCATTAGGCGGCAGGTATCAGACACAGATCCCCAGATGGATCAGTGGGCCAAAGGGTCTTCCCTGTCTCCCCCTCCCCCCAACACACCATCCCTTGCACTGAAGCTGGCATGTTCTGGGGAAGGGGGCTAGTGAGGGAGAGGAAGGGGTCAAAGCAAACCCCTTCAAACTTATGACCCTGTCCCCTTCATCTGGTGCCGCTTTCCCACCCCCACCCCCCGCTGGTGCCCATCTGGAGACTACAAGCTCCATGGTGCCATGGGGCCAGCAACTGCTCAACGGAGCCTAAGTAAGGCATCGGGCATCATGGGAATTGTAGTTTCGAACCTCCCCAGGTGACTGGGTTGGGGGCAGCACTGGGGTGGGGGGGGGCCCTCATCTTCATTCAGATTCCCCGTCCCAGGTCCCAGGGCCCCTCCTCCCTAAGACTCTAGTCTGGTGTCTATTTGTGTTGGGGAAGGGAAGAGGGGATGGATGGAGAAAGGCAAGAGGGGAGCAGGCCAGGCCCATCTCCATCAAAATGAAGACCTCTTCTCCCCAGGTCCTGGACCCTGCCTTTGAAGGCCTCTCTGTTAATGGAGCTGGGGTGGTCGCTTTCTGTGATCCCTAGATTATCTGTTAGCACCCCCAACTTGAACCCTCCCGAAGACTGGGGCCCCCACCCCACCCCCACCCCTTAGGCTCTGCCCGAACACCCCAGGCCCCTGGCTCCAAGACAAACAGGTGAGGGAGAAGGAGCTGGGGCATGAACGGCGGCAGGGAGACAAATAGATCAATGGGGAAGGGGCCAGGGGACAGCTGAGGAGACTCACCGGGGTGGGCCGGGGTGGCCAGGCAGGAAGCAGAGAGAGCCAGGAGAACGAGGGGGCTGGGGGAAGGCATCTTGTCTAAGATGGAAGGGAGGAGGAGGAGGTGGTGGCTGGGGAGGGAGGGGGGTCCCCGGAGCTCTGGGGAGGGAGGAAGGGGAGGGGGGAAGATGGGTCCCTCAGCCCCCAGCCATGGGGACTCAAGTGTCCCTGGCCTCCCCCTGGCCCAGGGGAGGGGGACAGGAGGGACCGGACTGGGGGAGGGAGGGTTCGATGTATGGGCCCAGGCTGCCACAGGCCCCCCCTCTCTGTAGGGACAGCCGGATGAGGGGGAGGGAGAGACCTACGGAGGAGAGGAGCCAGGGAGCTGGGGTGGTTGGGGTGGGGGGGAGAGAGGGTGGGATTGTGGGGGGGTGGGGGGGCAGATGGATGGGGGCCCCGCCCCCGACAGCAGCCCGGATTGGGGAAGCGGAGAGCCTGTCAGGAGAAGGGTAGGAGGCGGGAGGATGGAGGGAGGATGGAGGAGTTGTCATGGCAACCAGCTCCCGGTAGCATCAGCAACCAGGGCGGGGAGGGGACCAAGAAAGGAGGGGAAGAGAATGATAGAGAAGAGAGGGAGATGCAGATACACACACCACTCATCCACACATCCCGTGTTACACAGCAGCCATCCCAAGAATGCACGCTCAGCCAGAGGCACACCGCAGACACTCCCACCAAGCACACAGACTGAGGCCTTCAGTGCATCCTTCCATGTCACAGAGCTAGACCAGAGAGTGATACTCATTCCCAAATCACATAAGCACTCACTTCTCACAGACGTAGCCCAAACACATGCTTCAGACTCTCTCTCGCTCTCTCCCTCCCTCCCTCTCTCTCTCCATTTTCTCATTTTTCCCCTCTCTCTTTCTTCTCCTTCTCCTCTCCACTTTTCTTCTCCCTCTCCATTTTCTTCCTTCCTCTATCCTCTCTGTCTTTCTTCTCCCTCTCCTCCTCCTCCTCCTCCTCCTCCTCCTCCTCCTCCTCCTCCTCCTCCTCCTCCTCCTCCTCCTCCTCCTCCTCTTCTTCTTCTTCTTCTTCTTCCTTCTTCTTCTTCTTCTTCTTCTTCTTCTTCTTCTTCTTTCTTCTTCTTCTTCTTCTTCTTCTTCTTCTTCTTCTTCTTCTTCTTCTTCTTCTTCTTCTTCTTCTTCTTCTTCTTCTTCTCCTTCTCCTTCTTCTTCTTCTTCCCCCTCTCCTTCTCTCTGTGTCTCTCCCTCTCCCTCTCCATTTTCTTCCTCTCCCTCTCCTTTCTTTCTTCTCCTTCTCCATTTCCTTCTTTTCTCCCTCCTCTCTGTCTTCCTCTCCCCTCTTCTTCTCTCTCCTCTCTCCCCTCTTTTCTCTCTTTCTCTCTCTCTTTATTAAACACACACATCAGACACTCAGATTCCACAGACTCAGCACAAACATATTCCATATCCCCCCACATTCAGACACACATCACAGACATACATACTCATATGTCACCCACAGAGGCAGTTGTGCCCTCTAACTCAGGACTCTGTCTCCTGATCCCTCTTCTCTTCCTCTAAACTATTTCCCTTGGTGATCTCATCAACTCCCAAGGATTTAATTACTATGTCTATGCTGATGATTCTCAAATGTACCCATCCTGCCCCAGTCTCTCTCCTGGCCAACCTCCAATTTCCATCTCCAGTGGGAATCTCCAATCTCCTAACCCTAACACTTTCAGACCACTTGAACTGGGGGTCCAGTAGACCCTTAAACTCAACATGTTCAAAACACAGTTCATTCTCTTTCCCCTAAACGGTCCCCCACCTCCTACCTTCCCTATTACTGTGGAGGATTCTCACCCTCCCAGGCCCTCAGGTCCTACCTAGTCCATCTTGGACTCCTTACTGTCCCTCACCGCCAGATCCAATATGACCAGAGTCTGTCAATTTCACCTTTGTAACATCTCTTGAATATACCTTCTCTCCTCTGACACTACCTCCACCCTGGTGCAGACCCTCCTCACCTCCAGTCTCTCCCCATTCCAATCCATCCTCCATTCAGCCACTACATTGATTTTCCTCCAAGATCAAATGCAAAATGCTCAGTTTGACATTTAAAGCCCCCCATAACCTCACCCACTCCCACCTTTCCATTCGTCCTACTCCTTTCTCTCCAAAACATAATCTTGGATCCAGGGACATTGGCCTCCTGGCTATTCCTACTACTGACCTCCCTGGCATCCTTTAAGTCCCAGCTAAAATCCTGCCTTCTGCAGGTAACTTTCCCCAACCTTCTTAATTCAAGGGCCTTCCCTCTGTTCATTATTTCTTATATATCATTTATATAGCTTGCTTCATCTATATTTGTTTGCCTATTGTCTCTCCAATTAGATTGTAAGCTCCTTGAGGGGAGGACCATTTTTGTCCCTTGGTCCAACCCCTAGCACACAGTAGATGTTTAATAAATATTAATTGATTGGTATACTGTAGGTACTCAAATACAATAAACACACACTCCCCCTCAGAAATTCGAACTACTACACCTACTTAGACAGACATGCCCACACACACAGATGCCTTCCACTTTGTCCCCTGGGGAATTGCAAGGGGTGAATGAGGCATCGTGGAATCCCATCTGCTTATTTTACAGAGAGAGAAACTGAGGCCAGAGAGAGACAGGGACTTTCTTCCCTTGAGGCCAGAAAACTGCTCATTGGCAGGTTCAGCTCATGCCAACTCATGCAATGTCAGAGGCGGAAAGAACCTTAGCCACCACACCCCCTCGTTTTATGTGGGGGGAACTGAGCTTTGGAGAAGTCCCATTCCAGTTGTACACTTTAGGCACCCCCAGATATTCTGTGGTCCACTGCCTCTGACCTCTGGACTGTTCCTTGCACAAGAGTCTCCAGTTCTGGCCTCTGGGTATTTGCTCAGGTGTGCCCATGTCCAGGACTTTGCATAAAGCCTTTCCTGATCCCCCTTAATTCCGGTGCCTTCCCTCTGATTATCTGCCATCTACTCTGTCTAGATCACATTGGTTCATAGCTGTTAGACTCTCAGTTCGACTGGGAACTTTTTGAGGGCCTTTACCTAGTGCCCCTAGCACTTAGGAGGAGCTTAATGGCTTCTGGACGTGCTGAGCTGGAATCCTAGCCCTGGCCTCCCTCTGAGGACCCCAGCCCATAAGACTATCTCGTACAGGAGAAACACCACTCCATAGGATTTCACGTCCAGAGGAATCAGAGGAATGGCCCTGGAACTCACAGAATGCCCCAGGAGCTAAGGGGAGAAGTGGGAAGTTAGACAGACTTAGGCTGGATGTCAGGAAGAGTCTCCCTCTGAGAGTGGCCTTATAGTGACCTGGGAAGCTCCTGGGGAGGCCAGGACAAAGGCTGGACACGTATTGGGGCTTCTCACTTGCCACCAGTCAGAAAAGTGAGCCCTCCAGGCTGAAAGGAGGCTCCTGGGGTCTTTCAGGCCTTTTAAGCCAGCTAGCTTGGCCCCAAATTTATGCTTCTCAAGCAGAAGTCCCGGTTCCCCTTAGGAGATGCAGGAGACCCCACTAACTTTTCTTTGGAGAGCCTTTGATTTTGAGTTTTAGGCACCCAAGTCCCAGAGGAAAGGGAAAAGCTAGAAGAGGAAGGGGAAGTAGGACTGTTTGTGTAAGGAACACTAACAGAGATGCTTCCTGGGCCCTGGGGCACAGATCACATGGGGACCACTGAGCCCGGGAGGGAATGGAGGATGGGGGTCTGGGCTCTGAAAGTAATGTCCACAAAGGTGACACCTGGGAGGTGCTAAATTAAACCACCCTCAAGGATGTCCAGGGCAGGGCCAAGAGGTGGGTGGCCGAGGGGGGAGGCTGATGGAGGAGACCCATGGGGGCTGCGGAGAGGAACGCCTGAGGGGGAGGCCGAAGAGTCTGGGCGGGGTGAAGAGGCGGCTGCTTTCCCCTTGCTCTTAAGCCCTGCTAATATCGGGGTCCCTTGTCTCAAACAAATCTGATAACGGCGGAAGTTCCTGCAGTTAGGACTGGGAAGACCTTTAGGAATCCTCTGGAAACCGATGAGGCCAATGCCAAAGAGAAGGGAACTGAGGCTCAGAGATCGGCAGGGATTTCTGCTGTGTGAAGTCCGGTGTACCTAGAGCTTGATCTCCACTCCCGGTCTCCCGGCTATATTCAACAGGCCCTTCCTGCTAGCCTGGGGATGGGGGTGGGGGCACACGGTAAGCTCTTCATAAATGTTTTTTGATTAATTGATTGGATTTTCTCCTCCAAAGGGAACACAAAGCCTTCTGGCTGGATCCGCAGTCTATCATTCCAGAAGCACCGTGTGACCTTGGGAAAGTCCCTTCTCCCGGATGGGACTCAGTTTTCATATTTGAAATAAAGATCCCGGACCAAATGAGCTAAGCCACTTCCTTCCCTCTCCTGCCTCCCACCTCCCACCACCCGAATCTCCTTTGGTTGTCTCCTCCCGGCCGGGGTGGCTTTGGAAGGGAAGGACTGGAGCCGGCAAATCCTCAACCTTGCCTGGGGCTGCCTGCCTTCTGTTCGCTGCGGGAGCTGGGACCAATCAGGCCCAGCTAAGGCTCTATGACGTCACCGGTCACCAGGCAGGCTGCTGTCAATGAAGCCGAGAGCCCTCCTCCATCGGCCCCCATCCTCTCTGCCACTACACCTTCCATGCCCCGTGAGCCCTGAGAAAGGGAGAAAAAGAAGGGAGGGCTAGAGGCCCCAGAGAGATGGAGGGAGAGGCAGAAGTGGAGAGAGACCAGAGAGACTCTGAGAGGGAGGGGTGACGGAGACAAAATGCTAGGGAGAGAGAAGACTGATGGGAACTAAGAACCCAGACTGAGAGAAACCAGGACAGAGGGAGCTGGGGTGGGGGGAGAGGAGGGAGAGGGAGGAGGGAGAATGAGGGGAGAGGAGGGAGAGGGGGAGAATGGGGGAGAGGAGATGGAGGAGAGGAGAGGGAGGGGAGAATGGGGGAGAGGAGAGAGAGGGAGGGGAGAATGAGGGAGAGGAGGGAGAGGGGGAGAATGGGGGGAGAGGAGGGAGAGGGGGGAGGGAGAATGAGAGGAGAGGAGGGAGAGGGGGAGAATGGGGAAAGGAGAGGGAGGAGAGGAGGCAAGGGGGAGAATGGGGGAGAGGACAGAGGGGGGAGAATGGGGGGAGAGGAGAGGGAGGAGGAAGAAGGGAGAGGGAGAGGAGAGGCAGGGAGAATGGGGGGAGGAGGGAGAGAGGGAAGGAGAGAAGAGGGAGAAGGGAGAAAGAGAAAAAGGAGGAGGAGGAGGAGAGAGAGACAGGGAGGACATTGAGAGGGGGAGAGAGGGAGGGAGGGAGGAGGAGGAAGAGAGAGAGGCAGGAGAGACAATGAGGAAAAGATTAATGATAATTAATGATAATAGGGCCTTTATGTATAGGGCTTAAGCCTTGCAGAAGGAGGTGCTGGTATGATACCCGTTTTACAAATGAGGAAATTGAGTCAGAGTGAGAGTGAGTGAGTCAGCTGAAGCAGCATTCGATCTCAGGCCCTCTGGCCTGTCCTGCTTTCTCTCCACACTGCCTCTCATCTCTCTGCAATGTCTCAAGCCTAGGGGAAGGAGCAGGAGCCAGGCAGGGTGGAGCCCTTCCAGGTAAGGCTGCCCCTTCCTCTCCCCCCCATTCTAGATGAGGGAGGCTAACTGCCTAACATGGTCACCCAGCTAGTAAATGCCAAAGTCTGGGTGGTGCCAAGGCCCTTCTGAAGAAACAGCCCCCGAAGAAGGGAAGGTCCCCAAAAGATATTACCACAATCTGGGGTCTAATCCCAAGTAACTGAGCAAGGTGGCCCAGTGACCAACCAGCCCAGAGTCAGGAAGACCTGAGTTCAAATCCAGACTCCTACAGGTAATGGCTGTGTGACCGCTGCCTGCCTCAGTTTACCCATCTGTAAAACAGGGACAATAACAGTGTCCAGCGCTCAGGATTCTTGTGAGGGCCAGGTGAGGTGATCTTTATAGACGTGATTAGCCCATACTCAGCCCATAATGAATGCTCCTGGAGCCTGAGACCAGGAGCAGTACTGCAGGTACTCAGACCTGTGCTGGCCCTTAGGCAGTGGGTTTTTCAGCCTAGGAGACAGAGAGCCCAAGAAGCAAAAGGAGAGAGAATTAAGGTGGGGTGTGGGGAAAGCAGGACGCTCAAAGCCAGGGCCCAGGGACCACAGACCGGACAGGGGAGGGGCCCTCACCTGGAGCCACAGAGCTCCTGGGGAGCCAGCAGAGAGGCAAAGAGCCATGCCAGGATGCCTCTGGGAGCCTCAGTCTCCTCTTCTGTCCCTGCCTGGGCTAGCCATGAAAGCACTTCCCAAGCCTCACATTACTGCAGAAATAGGAATGGGGCCAGAAAGGAGTGTTGGGGGAAGGGAGTCAGCTCTAAATTCTCCCCACCCAGATGTGAAAGAAGGGGATGGAACCATGTCCACCACCATTTTGTCCTTCTTCCTTGTAGACTGCCCTTGTCCCTGGAAAAGGCCCTACCTGGGCCGTTGCCTCCTGGGGCCATGACAGAGGGCTCAGCCCACATGGGAGTGGCATTCTGGCTGGTTGGGTTGCCATGATGAGGCAGCCCTGCTCTCTGCCTCACTCTGTGACCTGGAGTTCAGGGTCTGCCCCTCTCTGGGCCTCCAGAGGGCCCCCCCCTCATAAAAGAGGAGCTTTTCAAGGACTCAGGACTTTGCTTCTGGGCTGCTATGGAAAATCAGGTGGAGGAGAGGGCTAGCCAGAAGGCAAATTGCTGGACCTGCCTCCACTCCCCAGCTGGGGATGACCTTTCCTAACTATGTGACTTTGGGCAAGCCTGGGAGCCTCGGTTTCCTCATCTGTAAAACTGGGGTGATAATAATAGCACCCATCTCCCAGGAGTGTTGTGACTCCTGGGTGAGATCACGTCTGTAGCATACTGTATGAATGGCAGCTATTATCAGATTTGGAGCTACCAGGAAGCTTCCCATCCAACCCGTTCATTTGGAGGGGCTGAGCCACTCTGACCAAGATCATCCAGGGAGCAGAGGGGAGGGCTGGGAGCCAAGCCCAAGCCCCCAAGGCCCCCAAGCAGGAAATGTCACCCAAGAAAGGAGAAGGGATGGGGAGGACTGTGGGAGAGGGGGCAGTCAGAAGAGCCCTGGGGTCTCCAGGGCCCAACTCAGGTGTGTAAAAAAGCCTGGCTGCACTATCTGGACTGAGACAGTGCATCTGTAGGCCTAGAAAGACAGAGATGAGGGAGGTCTGAGAGAGATCTGGAGAGACAGGCACAAAATATGGAGAGACTGTAGGATTTTGTAGTTGACAGAGTCTCCAGTGGCCTCATCTTACAGATGAGGAGACTAAGGCACACATGGCAAAACAACCTTACCTGCTCATGCAATTTATGGGACCCCAAGCTAGGTCTTTGGACTCCAAATGTTGAAAACTATGAGACAAGGTCACTTGACCTAGGGACCTACTCTGTGTCAGGAACGGTGTGATATAAAGACGGAAGTGAAGACTGGCACATAGTGGGTGCTTTAGTAAAACCTTCAATGAGCTTGAATGAGTGAATGGCTGGGTCATTTGGTAGACAGGTAGATCATGGGAGCTGACAGGACCTAGAGTCAAGCATGGCATCTCCCTAATGTGCAGCCTTAGAGGCACCCTAGGCCAAGTACCTCCCTTTCTAGAGGAAAAAACTAAGGACCCGGGGAGGAAGGGGCTTGCCCCCTCAGAGCCCAGATTCCTGACTCCCAGGCTGGGGATGGCTCCTGTCCAGGAGGAGGTTGAAAGATTCCAGTGACAGGAGAAGGCTGGACTGGAGGCTAGGACAAGATGGGAGGATGAGGTCTTGGAATAGTTGTGTAGGTGTGGTGACAGGGACAGGGGAAGTGACAAAGCATAAGCTTTCCTTCCCCTTGGGAACCTGTGGGCCAGCCCCTCCTTGGCACCACTCCCCACCCCACCCTAGGGAGCCCACTGTCCAGGCATCCAGCATCTGGGGTGTGGCTGGGGGCAGGCCCAGTATCGGGCCTGAGGCAGATCCTCTTGGAGGATGGAGTAATAGGGGTGGGGAGCTGGGAGCAAGGTTTCTGCAAGGGCCCACACCCCTTGATGCACTTGCCGATTAGGACTGCCTGCCGGGGTGGAGGAGGCCTACCTTGAGGCCTCCCCAACCCTGGGCAGCCATGAGCGCAGCTGGACCCCAGCCCACCTTCCCCAAACCCTGGAGATGCTGACTGCCAGCCCTGGTCCCAGCCCACCTCCTGCATCCTCAGATGGACAATTAGTAGCTTGTAAGGAGGGGGCAGAGGCCCAAGGATGTGGCTGGCCAAAGGCAAACCTGGACCTGTGACCCGATTTGAAAGTCTGAGCACTGAGTGGGGGGAAATGACTCCACACATTTGTCTCCTTGGGGATCCAAGACTGGGGGAGAGGGCACTGAGACCCAGATGCCTGGCTGCGCTCCTGGGTCTTGCACAGCCCTGTCTTGGGCTGACCCTCAGGGTTCAGAGGGACACGGGTGCACAGGGTCAGAGGGCCTGCCCCCAGCCTGTCCCTAATGCATTCTCTGTATTTCCTTAGCCTGGCTCCCCCACTCCATCCCCTCCTGGTAGCCCAGCCTTCCAGCTCCAACCCTCCCCACTGCCATTTACCTCTGGGGGTCTGACTTCTTCTGCTCTCCCCTCAGGGTGCCTCGGTTTCCCCCTCCTGCCCTCATCTGCAGGAGATTCCAGACTGGAGGAGGATGGGGGAGGGGAGCTGAAAGAAGGCTGATAGAGTCAGAGAACAGGGACACAGGCTGACTAACTGGGAGGGGGCAGGGCCCAGGCCCCAGGCCCCAGGGCAGGGAGGGGAGCGTTGGCTGCCTGGCATCCTGACATCCGGGTCCTTCCTCCATCACCCACAGTGCCCCCTTTGATTCCTCAGGATCCCAGAAGCTCCTCTCCCCAAATGCCTGCTGAGGTCTCAGGGATTCCTCCAGGACAGAAGCATTTACACAGAATATTTCACAAATATCCCGTTTGATCCTCCCAGCAATATTGGGACGTAGATCCTAATGTCATGTCCACTTGACAGATGGAGAAAGTAAGGCAAGCTCTGAGATCAGGTTTGAACTCAGGTTCAAAGTCTTCCAGGTCAGGTTAAGGTGCACCCCTCCAAAGCTGGGATGGCTCTGGAAAGGGTAGGCTAACTTGAGTAGAGTCTAGGGCAGGGAGGGGCAGGCGTCTGAGCCCTGCAGGAGAGGAGAGGGCTGGAGCTCAGAGCTCCTAAGGGGAGTGGGGGTTGGAAATCCTGTCTTTCCAAGGTAGGGAAGGCCTGGGGTCCTAGGAAGGTCAGGGGCTTGGGGGCTGGATGCCTGTGCCCATCTGATCTCTCTCCCCCCACCCCCACCTCTGCACAGCTCAGGGGTGCCCAGGGGCGGGGCATGGCGTGGGTAGCAGCCAGAGGAACCGGCTGAGCCCTACCCCGCCCAGCCTGACTTCAAGCAGTAGTGGGCAGCCAGCAGAGAGGGAGGAATCCTGCACTTGGCCCTCCTGGGGAATAGCAGACGCGCTGAGTGCCGGCCGTCCCACTGCCCTCCCTCTGCCGGCCAGCTGGGACCCCCCTCCGTCATGGAAGAAACTGTGCCGTCCCAGGTCCCTGAATTATGTGAGCTGCTCATCCAGTTGAGGTGAGATTGAGGGAGAGGAGGGAGTCTGGTCTGGGGGCCCGAGGCAAGAGGGGCCATCCAGCAGCTCAAAGCTCTTATCTTTGCTCACCTCCCCGCTCCCTTCATCCCTCTGGCTTCCCCACGACAATGCCTGCCTTTCTCAGGCCCCACTCTTCATTCTTGGCTCTGTCCCGACTTCTGCCCATCCATCTCCCTCCTCCCCAACATCTCCCCGAGCATCTTCAATTCCCTAGCACCCAGAGGGTGCATGCTTCCCAGTTATTTATTGCCGGAATTGAGTTAAATCTCAACTTTTACCAAGTCCACATCTATGGTCAAAAAGACCTTTAGGGAGAATCCAGGCTAAAACCCTCATTTCACAATGAGGAAACGTCACCCAAGAAAGTAGCTGGGCTGAGGGTGCAGGTGCTATTCCAGCACACTCTGACTTCTCTGACTCTTCTTCAGTCTCCCCATGGTCTCCGTGATCTCTCTGCGATTTCTCTTTCCTCCCTTTGACTTTTTCTTGGTCTCTGATTTCTCACCCTAGCGGCTCCCTCATCTCTGGTGTCCCCCCACCTTGTTTCTTCCTCCAAGGTGTAGGGATTGAGGGAGAGCAGGAAGGGACTTCCCAGGCCATCAGTCTCGTCCTACAGGCAACAGGAGTGAAGGAAGGTGGCACCAGGCAGTAGCTGCTGTCTGCAGAAGGATTTGAACTCGGGTCCTCCTGACTTCCAGCCATTCCTTACCACTTTGAGAACCCTTGATCACTTGTAGGGCACCGTTTCCCCTTCTCTCTCCACATCAGATTTTCTCTACTTCCCTTCTTCCTGTCCCCCCCTCCCCATGCCATCACCTGATTTCTCCCAGCCACAATCTTTCCATGATTTCGGATTCATGTCATCAGTCTTCTCTGTGAGTTTTGATTTTTCACTATGATCTTGAATCAGCTCTCCTTGACCCTTCACCATATCTGATTTCACCCTCCCATCACCTTCCAATTGTTTGTAAGCCCTGATTCCTTCTCTCGACTTTTCCCCCAGGAGCTCTTCAAGTAATGATCATTTATTAAATGCCTGCTTAGGGCTTGGGCACAGAGAATACATAGATAAACCCCATTCCGCCCTCAGAAAGCTTTCTCTCTGGAAATGCGACATCCAGAAATATAACTAGAAAGAACTGAGCCTGAATCCTGATGGAAGCAAACTAATTAATCTTTTTCTTTTCATTGTTTGGTTTTATTTCTTCTTTATCATTTTCCATCCCACCTAGTACAATATGCCTTTGTAATTGGACTAATGTCTAATATGAATGAATTTGCAGATTCTATACTGGACTGTATGCTGTAGTCGGGGGTGGGGGGAGGGAAGTAAAGGAAATTTGAAACTTAAGGAACTATGGAATTGAATCTTGTTAACTGAAACTAAACTAATAAATTAATTTAAAAAAACACACACACACAAAAAGAAAGCTTTCACTCTGGTGTAGGGGCAGGGCATCATGTTGGGAATGGATCCATTCAGAGCAGCAGCAGCAGCCCTGGGAATCGAGCCTTCACCAACCTCTTCTTCCCCAGATTTCCCCAGGAGAGTAGAGTCCTCCTCCTCCCCCAGTTCCTCCAGAACCTCTGGTTCTTTTCCTTGTCTCCTCTTTGTTCTGGTGATCCCAGCCCTTATCTCTCTGGTATCTCGGGTTCTCCCCTCCCTCCCCTTTCTCCTGAGCCAAAGGTCCTTTCTCCATTCTCCCCTAATCCTTCCTTCCATCCTCCCCAGCGCCACCCCCCTCCCTTCTCCTTGTTTTCTCAGATTCTCTTTTCTGATCTCTCAGGGGTTTCCTCTGGTGGTCTCTCCCTCTGTGATCCCTCCTCCTCCTGATCTCTCCCAGATCTCCAGAAAAATCTACCTTTGAAAGTCTCCCATTCGGTCCATGGTTCATGGTTCCACCCTCTTCATCATCGTTTCTTCACTCTGATCTCTAGCTACTGCCCTCTCCCTGTCTCTCGTTTGCTCCTTTCTGTGGTCTCCTGTTCTCACCTGTGATCTCTTCCTTTGGAACGTCTGATTCCTCCCCCACAATCTCCCTATAACTTTTTTTATTCCTCCCTTAAAGTTGTCTGTTAACTTGTGACCTCTCAGTGCTCCCCTGCCAGGCTCTCAGTCAGCCACCAAGCATTTATGAAGCACCTATTGTGTGAGAGATAAAAAAAATAAATAACAATATTTATTTAGCAGTTTATAATTATGACCCCCACTTCCATTTGAAAGCCCTTGAAAGCTTTAGGTGCTCCCCCGACCCACACTAGCTCTTCCTTCCTCCCTCCCCAAAAGCCTGCTCTGAAATGTCCCCCAAGAGATCACTCAGCCTCTTTTGGGACAAGCCCTGGATCTCAGGGTCTCCATGTGATTACTAGGAGATAATGCCCATAGAATGAGTTGGAATCTGCCTCTTCAGAGCATCACCCATCAGGGCTAACTGTGCCAACCCCTGGCTCCAAGCACAGTAATTTCAGCCCTCCTCTGAACGATATTTATTTAACATTTCATAATTATGATCTCATTTGATCCTCACAACCCTGGGAGGTAGGTACAATTCTTATGCCCATTTTACAGATGAGGAAACTGAGGAAAGCAGAGGTGAAGTGACCTACTCAGCATCACATAACTAGTAAGTGTCTAAGGTTAGATTTGAACTCAGGTCTTCCTGACTCCAGGTCAAGTGTTCCATCCATACTGCACCCCCTAGGGGTCATTGAGGCACCCTCAGATGCTTGGAGTCTCAGTGTGGTAGGAATTAGCATTGGAAGAGACAGTTGAGTCCAACCCCTTGGCTGGACAGAGGAGGCCCAGAGAGGGAAATAGTTCACCCAAGGTCACCCAGATAAGAAATGGCAGAGCCAGGATTTGACCCAGCATTCTGAGAGCTTCTGCCTTCTTAGATCACTTTCTGATGAAAACATGCCCTCATCCTCAGGCCCCTGTGGTCTGGGCTCTGGAAAGAGGGGGTTGCATCAGCTAGGCACTGACCCTGAAAGTGGGCATGGGGATGATCGAAGCATCATCAGGTCACAGTCGAAAAAGACCCAAGCATTCATCTAGTCCAATCTCCTGGCTTGCAGATCAGGAGCTGGGGCCATCTGCTTCTCTCATAGACACTGGGGATTCAATAGCAGAGCCAGACTGAAACCGGGTCTTCTCCCTCTAAATCAGTAATTGGGATCCTGCCATACTGCCTGTCAGGGTTCCTGTAACCTCTTCCCCCTGGACCTTGGCCCTCCCATGCACAGAGAGGGGCTTTCAGTCACACTGGGCCCTGGGCACAGGAATGGGAGGGGGTCCTGTAGGGCTACCCAGGAGCCCAGCTTCAGCCTACCCAAGCCAGGTCCAGAATGGAGGCAGGCATGAGGCAGAGGGAGGTAGACAGGCAGGGAGGCAGGAAGGGACTGATGGCCCCCTGCATCCCAGGCTCCTTTAATAACCCATTTTGGATCTGCTCTCAGTGAACCCGTTTTTGAAGCTATTTCTGCTTCCAGCCTCTCCTGCCTCGGAGAGGTTACTGGCGTGTGAAGTCAGACTTCAGTTTTGGCCTAAATATTCGTCTTTCGAGCATTAGGGTACTGGAGTGGGGGTGGGGTGGGTTCAGAACACTGGACCTTGGGGAACCATCTACCCCAGCCTGTCCTAATTGCTGTAGATGTCTGCGGCCAGCTTCCAGCCCTGTCATTTTGTGTGACTATGGACAAGGTCCTGGGCTTCTGCAGGCCTTGGTTTCCTTCTTTCTCAAATGAAAAAGTTGAATTCAGGTCTGGAAAAGCCCTTCATGTATTGACATTCTGGGATTATTGGCTGTCTGTGGCTCCGAACAAGACCTCTTCCCTCTCTGGGCCTCAATCTTCCATCTAAAAACATAGAGAAGATTCCCTCCAGCTTCAACAAACATTTGTTTATGTCCAAGGTCCTTCTGGCCTCTGAAATCTGGGTCTGTCATCCAAGGGGCCTCCTCTATCCCACAATCACAGAACTGGGGAGTCGGAAGGGACCTCAGCAGACCCTAGTCCAACCTGTACAACAGCAGAACACCAACAGCCTCTACAAGGTTGGGAAACCCATTCATCTTGTTCAGACATTTTTCAGTCCTGTCCAACTCTCTGTGACCCCATTTGGGGTTTCCTTGGCAAAGATACTGGGATAGTTTGCCTTTTCATTCTCCAGCTCATTTGGCAGATGGGGAAACTGAGGAAACAAGTGACTTGCCCAGGGTCACACAGCTAGTAAGTGTCTGAAGCTGGATTTGAACTGGATTTGCCTTCCTGACTCCAGGCCCAGCACCCTGTACACTCCGGTGCCCCTAGTGGTCCTTTCCGGGACAGTTCCGATTATTGGAAAATCTTTCCTGACAGCCAACCAATTTTTTTCTCTTCCCAACTCCCTCCTTTTGCTTCTGGTTCTGTCTTTTGGAACCAGGTTACTGCCTCCCCTATTCAACAGCTCTTCATAGTCAGCCCTTTCCTGCCAATCCCAGTCCAAGTTCCTTCCCCATCCCCATAAGACAAGGGCTATCCTGCTTGTTTCTGGGACTCCCCAGCTGACAAATGGCCTTCTTCAGGCACGGCACCCAGAACTAACCACGATGCTCCAAATGGGATCTGAGAAGGACAGAGTGCAATGGGGCGATCACTTCCCCATTCCTGACGGCTGTGGCCCTTTCAATGAAACCCACGGTCATGGTAGCATTTTTTGGACTGGTAGATCACGCTCCTGACTCATGTGGAGCTTGTGGTCCACTCAACACTTCTGATTTCTTTTAGAATGTTTTACTCTTGTGGAGCTGATTTATTGGCGCCCGTGAGCAAGGCCTTAAGTTTATCCCTATTCAACTTCTCTTTTTGTTGGGACTTTTTGGGGTTTTTTTAATGAACAAGAATTCATTTTCTCTCCCACCTCCCCCCACAAGATAAGATAAAACGAAAGAAAAGCAGAACCTTTGTAATAGACCATCAAGCAAAACAAAGTCACGTATTGGCCATACTGGAAATTCGAGCCTCCTCTCCATGTCATCTCTTTGAGGAGGGTGGGTAACATGCTTCCTCACTGATCATCTGGAAGACTGGTTGGTCATTACATTAATCAAAGTTTCTAAGTCTTTCTAATGTTTGTTTGTCTCTAGAGTGCTGTTGTTATTGTATAAACTGTTCTCCTTTGCATCCGTTCATACAAGTCTTCCCAGGTTTCTCTGAAATCACTCTTTCATAATTTTTTACAGTATATTATTATTCCAAAATTTATTCAACCATTCTCCACTTAGATGGGTACCCCCTTAGTTTCTAGTTCTTTACCACTGCAAAAAAGAGTTGCTATAAATATTTTTGTACTTATGCATCCTTTTCCTCTTAAAAAAATCTAATTGGGATATAGATCTATAGCAGTTGTGGTTGTGTGTGGGTTGTCCTTTATTTTCAAAGAGGACCATGACATCAGGGAGGTGATAATGTGACTTACAATCGACTTTGATTTGAGTGAGGGAGGGCTGTGCCAGGTCACCAGTAGTATAGTTGGGTCAAAAGGTACGCAAAATTTAGTGACTTAGTGGAGTATAGTTCCACATTGCTTTCCAGAATGTGCAGGCCAATTCATAGCTTTATCAATAGTGCATCAATGTGCCTGTTCCCATAGCCCTTCTAGTATATTTTTTGTCATCATTGCTAATCTGATGGGTGTGAGTTTCTCAGAGTTGCTTTGATTTGCATTTAATTTGCATCTAATTATTTGTAATTTGGAGCATTTTTTTAATATAGCTCTTGATAGTTTTGAGTTTCTTCTTTAGCAAACTACGTTTTCATATCCTTAGATCATTTCTTAATTGGGGGATGACTCTTACTCTTAAACCAGCTCCTCCATTTTTATCTTAGAAATGAGACTTTTTTTTCAGTTTAGAGAAACTAAAAAAAAAAAAAAATTTCCCCAGTTGTTTCCTTCTATTATTAAATGAATTGGTTTTATTTGTGCAAAACCTTTTGGAAGTTACATAATCAAAACTGTCTCTTTTATCTTCTGTGGTTCTCTCTATCCCTCATATGGTCACACAGTCTTCTCCTTTATGTAGATCTGAAAGATAATTTTTTTCCTTCTTCCTCTAATTTCTATATGATGTGACCTTTTATACCTACGTCATTAATCTGTTTGGAGATTGTTTTGATATCTGGTGTGAGGTGTTGATCTAATCCTAATTTCTGCCAGACTGCTCTCCAGTTTTCCCAGCAGTTTTTGTCAAACAATGAGTCTTTACCTCAACACCCGGAGTCTTTGGGTTCATCAAACATAAGGTTATTAAGGTCATTTGCTTTTATATGTTGGATACCTAATCTGTCCCACTGTCCATCTTTTTATTTTTTGACCAGTACCAAATAATTTTGATTACAGCTTTGCAGTATAGTTTGAGACCTAGGTCCCCTTCATTCCCATTTTTTTTTTCATTATTTGCCTTAAGTATCTTGAATATTTTTGCTTCTATATGGATTTTATTATATTTTCTAGTTCTGTCAAATAATCATTTGGTAGTTTGATTGGTTTAGCAATGAATAAGCATATTCATTTAGATGGTATTGTTGGGTGGCTAGGTGGAGCAATGAATAGAGCACTGGCCCTGGAGTCAGGAGGACCTGAGTTCAAATCTGACCTCAGACACTTGACACAATTACTAGCTGTGTGACTTTGGGCAAGTCACCTAACCCCAACAGCCCTCAGAAAAAAAGCAAAAGAGATGATATTGTCGTTTTTATTATATTGTCTCAGTTTATGTGAACAATGAATATATCTCCAGTTATTTAAGTTTTCCTTTATTTCCCTAAAGAGAGGTTTCTAATTGTTTTCATATCATCCTTGTATGTTTTGGTAAGTAGAAGTAAATTTTTTAAAAGAATAAATTCTGTAGTTATTTAAAATGGAATGTCTCTAATCCCTTTCTGATGGGTTCTGTTGACATTATACAGAAGTGCTGTTGATATGTGCAGATTTATTTTGTATTCTTCATTTTTGCTGGTTATTATTTCAACAAATTTTTATTTCATTCTCTAAGTAAGTCATTATATCATCTACAAAAAGTGACTAGGTTCCCCCTTGCCTGTGGTAATTCCCTCAATTTCTTTTTCTTGTCTTACTGCTATAGCTAGCATTTCTAGTACTGTATCAAATAATAGTAGTGATAATAGACATCTTTGCTTTACCCCTGATCTTGTTGGAAAGACTTCTAGTTTATCCTGGTTATATATAATGCTGGCTCAATTTTTAATAGATACTACTCACTGTATTAAGGAAAAGCCTATTTATTCTTGTGAATTTTTATGTTTTGAAAAGAAATGGGTATTAAACTTGTATTTTGTCAAAAGTTTTTTTCCCTGCATCTTTTGATATAATCATATGATTTTTGTTGTTCTTGTTTTAATACAGTCTTTTATGTTTATAGTTTTACTAAAATTGAACCAACTCTGCATTTCTGGTATAAATCTTACCTCATTATGGTGTATTATCTTTTTATATATTTTTGAAGCTTCTTTGATTTATACACACACACACACACACACATACATGTGTTTATACATGTATATATAATTTTTTGTACTAGGGCTATTGATTTATAATTTCCCTGCTTTGATTCAGTCTGGCTTACATAACAGGATTCTTATTTGCATTTTGAAAGTAATTTGGTTTTTTTTGTTCTCATTTTTGCAAATAGTTTCTATAATGTTGGAATTGATTTTTCTGTAAATATTTAATAATTCACTTGTAAATTCATTTAGTCCTGGAATTTCTTTTTGGGGGAGTTTATTGGTCAAACCCTCCCACACACAATTTGGTTATTTATATGATCTATTTTTTTGTTTTTATTGATATATAGTTGGGTCAAATAATTTCTAATATTTTCCCTTACTCTTCATATGTTGTGGAAATAAGCATTTATATAGCACCTACTATGTGTCAGGAGCTGTGCTAAGTGCTTTTTACAAATATTATTTTATTTGATACTCACAACAGTCTTGGAAGGAAGGTACTATTTATATTCTCATTTCATAGTTGAGGAAACTGAGACAAACAGACATTGTGACTTGCCCAGGGTCACACATCCATTAAGTATTTGAAGCTAGATTAGAACTCAGATCTACCTTCTGACTCCAGGACCACTGCTCTTATCGGCTATGTCACCAGCTGTCTGTGGGCAGCTATTGTTAATTCTCCATTTTTCAATTTGGTTTCCCTCCTTTTAAAAATCAAATTAGCTAATGCCTTATCTATTTTATTGATGTTTCAAAAAATTCTCTTAGTTTTATTTATTAATTCAATGGTTCTTTTGCTTTCAATTTTGTTGATTTTCAGAATTCATTTAGAATTCATCGATTTTTAGAATTTCTCTTTTATTTCTTTTTTTAATGTAATTTTTTAGTTTGTTTGTTTTCTAGGTTTTTCTTAGTTGCATGCCCAGTTCATCAATCTGATTTGTTTGTTTGTTTGTTTGTTTCCTCCATTTTGAGATAAATTTCCTTTATGGACTGCTTTGGTTCCATTCCAAAAATTTTGCTAGGTTGTCTTATTGTTGTAAATTAATTCAATTATCTCTTGTTTCTATGGTTTCTTCTTTGACCTACTGGTTCTTTAATATTAAGCTTTATTCTCTAATAAATTTCAATTCTTTCTTTCATGAATATAACTTTCATTGCTTTGTAGTTAGCAAAGGAAGTTTTTTTTATTTTTCTGTGTTTGTTTGTGATGATTTTATGCCCTGACACACAGCTAATTTTTGTAAAGATGTCATGTACAACTGATATGTATATGTATATGTATATGTATATGTATATGTATATGTATATGTATATGTATATGTATATGTATATGTATATGTATATGTATATGTATATGTATGTCTATGTCTATGTGTATGTGTATGTGTATGTGTATGTGTATGTATATGTATATGTATGTGTATGTGTATGTGCATGTGTATGTGTGTATGTATATGTATATGTATATGTATATGTATATGTATATGTATATGTATATGTATATGTATATGTATGTCTATGTCTATGTCTATGTGTATGTGTATGTGTATGTATATGTATATGTATATGTATGTGTATGTGTATGTATATGTATGTATAGGTATAGGTATAGGTATATGTATATGTATATGTATATGTATGTGTATGTGTATGTATATGTATGTACATGTATAGGTATAGGTATATATATGTATATGTATATGTATAATGTATATGTATATGTATATGTATATGTATGTGTATGTGTATGTGTATGTATATGTATTATGTGTATGTGTATGTGTATGTATATGTATATGTATGTATATGTATATGCATATGTATATGCATGTGTATGTGTATATGTATATGTATATGTATATGTATATGTATATATACTGTCTTCTATTCATGTTAAGTAATGACCAATTCATCATATCTTACTTTTTAAAATTTCCAGTCAAATCCTTAATTTCTTTCTTGTCAGCTTTTTATTAGTTTTCTCTAAGTCTGAAAGGGATACATTGAGATTCCTTACTATTATAGCTTTATTGTCTATTTCTCTCTGAAACTCATTTAACTTTTCCTCTAAGTATTGGGTGTCCCAAAAGTCTTAGTGTAGCATTCTGTTATTCAAAACTTAAAACTGTACTAAGGCTTTTGAAATACCCTGTACTCATGCTAAATAAATTTCAGGAAGAAATAGAAAATTTATAATTTATTGTGTTTAGTGTCAATTCATTGTCTTTGGTACCTTTCAGCATACTGTAGTTTTCTTGTTTACCTCTTAACTCAGTCTAATTTTGCGTTTGCTTTATCTGATATTATGATTGCTGTCCTTGCCTTTTTTTAAAAGTTAAGTTGAGGGATAATAACCCCTTATTTGAATTCCATGTGAGTTTTTATGATTTCAATGTCTGTAAAGAGTGTATTGTGAGATTCTGATTTCCAGTCCATTCTGATATCCTCTTCCATTTTATGGACGGGTTAATCCCATTCACATATAGTTATGATTTTTCCTTCCAGCCTCTTTCCATGCCTCTTCCTCTCTTTGCCTTAAATTCTCTCTTTATGAAAAAGAGGCCAGTGAGCAGTGATCAGAGCACTAGGGAACTTTGCTGAAGGTAATCTATTTCCACCTTCTTTCTCCAAACAACCAATCACAGTTCCTTGCCCTTTCTTTCTCTTCCTTTAAACCCTCTTCATGATCCACCCTTCAAGGTTGGACGTTGTTTTGTTTTTTGGCTTATGACTAATATATCTCTGAATTTACCTTTCCTTGAATCCCTCCATTTCCCTTCTCCCCTCTCCCCATTTCTCTCTGTTTCTGCATTGAACTGAATATATTTCTACACCAAATTGCATATGTTCATATATATATTCAACCCTTCTTTGACCAGTTCAAAAGAAAAAGAAATGAAGCCCATCTCCCATCCCTTTCTCCATTTTTGTATAGTCTTTTACTCATTTATCTAGATGATAGGAAATGGCAAATTTCCCTACATACACACACACACACACACACACACACACACACACACACACACATGCAGAATATTCCTTTTCCTTCCCTTTTCTTTTTTCTTTAAGAGCATTACAACATTACCAACCATTTCTTATGCCTTATGTCTACCACTATGACCCGTGGTGACATTAGGGCTGCGTGAAGGCACTTGTTTCTTCTATTCCTTTTCTGTAATAATAATGATAATAACTAGCATTCACATGGCACTTTAAGGTTTGCAGATTTTTACATTTGATCTTATTTGATCATCACAAAAACTCTGTGGAGAAGTTAATACTATATCCCCCATTTTCAGACGAGGAAACTGACACTGAGGAACATTAAATGAATGTCAAGGTTACATATAAATGCTTTATTCTTGTTGTTTAGTCCCTTCTGCTTGTTCAGGTGTATTTACTTTTTTTATATTTGGGGGAGGTGGCCTTTGTTCTAAATCTGCATTTTTGCCTTTTGGAATATTGTTTTTCTTCTCTTTTAGTCTAGACACCAGCAAATCTTGGGTGATTCTGAAGACAGCTCCACAGTACTTGACCTATTTTTTGTCTTTTCTGGATTCTCACATCATTTTTTTTCTTTGCCTTGGAAACTCTAGATTTTGGTATGACATTCTGGGTACTTTTCATTTTAGAGTTTCCTTCAGAAGGTGATCAGTGAATTCTATTTTCACTTTGCTTTTACTTTCTAATAGGTATGGGAAGTTTTCATTTATGATATCTTAAAATATGACATCTGAGCTAAGGTTCTTGGTCTTGGCTTTCATGGAGTCCGGTGACTCTTAGATTGTTTTTCTCAGTGACCTGTTTTCTAAGTCAGTTGTTTTGATAGGAAGTATCATATATTTCCTTTTCTTTCCTTGTTTTTAAGTTTTTAGGTCTTCTTCTAACATACATTCTACTTCCTCAAAGTCATGCTTTTGTGTTGGGTTTTATACCTTTTGTGTTAAATTGCTTGTTCTCCTTCCAAGACTTTACTAAATTGTTTGTTGTCCTTCCAAGACTTTCCTCTAGAGTTCTTCTTTCTTTTCATATTCTCTCCACAGGAGATCTCATTTCATTTATTTGTAATTCCTGGCTCCATAATAGCTCTAACTATGGGGGTCTTTTGTTATTATTCATTTGTTTACTCATTCTTTTAGCCTTAATTCCAGAATTGAGAGTTTGTATTAGGACTAGGCTCTGTGCTGTTATGGAAGAGATGCCTGGGCCTTGGTGGGTCCTGCTGGATATTGAGTTCTGTGTTCTTTAAGGATATAATGGGTGGCTTAGCTCCTACAAGCTTTCAGTGTACCCTAAGCTGTCTGATATAGGGTGGTTTGATCACTACCTTCCTAGACTGAATTTTGCAGGCTCCTTGACCTCAGTTTGGGTCTGGTAGAAACTTCTCAAGCTTGGCCTAGAGTTGGAGCACCAATAATCTGTTTCTGGTTGCAGATCAAGCCCTGCCAGCTAGCTAGAAGGGTCTTCAGGTGCCCAGGGACAGAACCCAAGACTTGGTCTCTGCTAGCTGCCTTGCATACTCAGCTCTAGGCCCCAAGGCTGAATATGCAAACTCCATCAGACGTCAGAGCCAAACAGTAGCAGCATGTTCTTTTCCTGGTCTTTGTTTTGTGGCTTCTTGGGCCTGGTTGTGCTCATCTGTGACCTTTTCCTCAGTTCACATTGACTCTGCGACCCAGCTTCTGGGTCAGAGGAGCCAGATACACAGCCTTAGGCCCCTTTGTGCTGGATCAGTGACTCTCATCCAGTCCCCAAGCTGATAGGAGGCTCTAGGCAAGCTGGACTCCCTTTCCATTAACCCCAGGCTTCCGGCTACATCCTTTTGCTAACCTGGGTTAGAAAAAATGACTCACTGAGGGGAGATTTTCCATCCAATCTCCTTGAATTTCCCAATCTGTGTCAGGTAATTTTCTTTAAGCTTTGTTGGAGTAGTTGCGAGAGAGAGCCAGGCTTTGCTCTTTCTTCCTTCTCTGCAGTCTTGGCTGATTTTTATTGAATTTCATCCTTTTTAATCCTGTCATCTATCCCTTCCAATTTTGTGCCATCTGCTAATGTGATGAGTTATCTGTGTCATTGCCCAAGTCATCAATAAACCTGTTAAACAGCACAGAGACAAGTACACATTCCCAGGGCACTCTTGCCATGAACCATGAACCATTAACAAGTACTCTTTTAGAGAAGAACAGGATGGAGACACTTTTTCAAAAGCTTTATTAAAATCTAGAACTGTATCCATAGCACCCTCCTCATGTACCCCGTTAGTGATCCTGTCCCAAAAGTGAAACAGGTTGGTCCAGCATAACCTGTGCTTGGTAAAGCAAGGCTGGCACTTTGGAATCATTGCTGTTTTTTCCAAAGGTCTCTTGAATGAACCTTTCTAGAATTTTGTCAGAATTGGAAGCCAAGTTCTCTGGCCTAGAGTCCTGTTCCCTTCCATCTTTGGAAACTGGGACATTTGTCCTTCTCCAATCTCACTCTTGCTCCCTTGTTTCCCTTGAGCTTCAACTGTCCCCATCAATGGTTCAGCAAATACACCCACCAGTTTTGGGGGGCTTGTGTGAATGGTGAGTGAGGGGGATATAATTCATCAAGGCTCTGACTTGAGTTTTCTCAAGGACACTTGAGGACTCTCCTGCCACCTCCTCACTTCTCTTTGGTATCACCTCCCTGTTAAGTCACTCTTCTGTTATTTCCGGTGGGAAGCTCAGTCTCCTTTGCCAGGTGGCACAGTGAATAGCGCACTGGACCTGAGTTCAAGTCCAGCCTCAGACACTTGACACACTAGTTGTGACCTTGGACAAGTCATTTAACTCCAATTTCCTTGTCTTCCCTCCTCCAAAAAAAAAGAAAAGAAAGGAGCAGTCCAACCACTGCAAGCAAAGTTCCTTCTTTGCCTACCAATGGAGCTTTTAAAAAAAAGATTTTTCAAAATTGCTCTGAGCTTCCCTCGTCACCCTCAGTATATTGTGGCTTTTGGTCCTTCAGACGCTGCTTTTATAAGACTGAGGTCTGCCACGCCTGTAGAGGCGCCTCCCTTCCATCCCTGGAATTTTTCTTTTTCAAATCCAAGTGATCAGGGAGTTCCCTGCTCCCCCAGATCCGCCTCGTCCGGGAAATGCCACTATTTTAGCTGCCTCTGTCCTGGGAGTGTTGTTCCTGAGCACGTCCTGTCCCTCCAAGCTGACTTTCTCTGTCACAGTTTAGATCATGGGGTCATACCTCTGAACCCTTGGAAATCTGCTTCCCCCAAATCCAGCGTTTGTGTGTCAGCCTATGCAGAGGCAGCTGGGCACAGTAGGGAGAGTGCCAGGCCTGGATTCAGGAAGACTGGAACCCATATCTGGCCTCAGACACTTACTAGCTCTGGGACCCTGGACAAGTCACTTAACATTGCCTGCCTCTGTTTCCCTATCTGTAAAATGGGCTTCACAACAGCACCTACCACCCCAGGGTTGTTGTGGGGATCAGATGAGATAATCATAAAGCTCTGAGACCAGCACACAGTAGGTACTTAATGAATATTTCTTTCTTTCCCTTCCCTATGCCCAGATTTCCCCTCCTCTATCACACATACACTCCTATATTACTTCCTCCCAGGGTTCCCATCCTTTCCACCCTGATAGCAAGAATCAGATCCAGAAAAGAATCCTCCCCCCAGCCTCCAGCCTGTGCTTGAAGGATACATTGGCACCAAGGTTAAGTCCAAAAGTTCTTAGCTGCTCAGCTAGAGAGACACAAGAGGCAGAGACTGAGAGGCAGGAGAGGAGAGACAGAGAGACATACAGAGACAAAGACTGAGAGATATGGGGTGAGGAGAGAGAGGAAGGCAGAGGGGAGAGAGAGAGAGGCATAGAGACAGACATAAGAGAGACACAGAGACAGAAGAGACATCATAGGGGGGGCTGAGAGATATGGGGTGAGGGAGGACAGGAGAGACAGCCCCCAGAAGTCTTCCATCCGTGTCCAAAACCCAGACATCCCTCCATGTCCTTGTGTCTGGGGTGTTCTCCCTGACCACGTGGTCTGAGCCTTAGGCGTCACCCTGCTTGGCCCGGCCAGGAAGCCCTGCCCTTGACTCAGGGCTCCAGAAGGTCTTGGCCAGGAGGGCTGACCACATGCTTGTCCGTGGGCTCTTCAGCTCCTTCCCCAGTCAGTCTTCTGTGGCCTCGAGCCTCCAGAGGTCTCAGATCCCCAGAGACCCTTGGCCTCTCTGACCAGAGCCTTCATTTCAGAGACAACTGAGCTGGGAGCTGAGAGAGAACTGCCTTTGCCAAAGTCACCAGCGAGTGAGGGCAAGGGGCAGTGTGGAGTTGGGTGGGCACATGAGGGGCGGGGGACCGGGCTGGAGTCACCGTGAAATTCTCATTGCAGTGATCAGATGACAGGGGCGTACTTCAAATACAAGGGCATCAACTTCCCTGTGGGCCTCTACACCCCAGAATCCATAAGCTATATTGAGAAGGACTTCAAAGTCAGAGATGATGACATCTTCATTGTCACCTACCCCAAGTCAGGTAAGAGGAAAAGCCTGGCCTTCCATGCGAAACTGCTGCCTGCCCTGGGTGAAGATGCAGACCCCAAACGCTCCATCCCCACACATTGTCTTTGCCCTCTGACCTCCCTCAGTGTCCCCTCTGACCTCCACCAGTTTCCCCCTCTGACCTCCCTCTTTCCCCTTCTGACCTCCTCCAGTGTCCCCTCTGACCTCCCTCAGCTTCCCCCTCTGGCCTCCCTCAGCATCCCCCTTACTCCCCTTGGTTTCTCTCCTGACTCTCTTTAGTTCCCCCTCTCCCTGACCACCCTGCTGCCATCTTTCCCTCTAGGTACCACTTGGATGATTGAGATCCTGAGCCTAATGCTGAAGGATGGGGATCCCTCCTGGGCACGCTCAGTCCCCAACTGGGAGCGGGCCCCCTGGTGTGAGACCATCGTGGGCTCCTTGTCTATCATGCAGATGACCACCCCCCGCCTCATCACCTCCCACCTCCCCATTGAACTTTTCCCTAGGGACTTCTTCAACTCCAAAGCCAAGGTAAGCCCAGAAGGGTGAGCCAGACCAAGGGCTCATAAGTTATGGGCAGACTGACTGTGAAGCAAAGCCCAGCAAGTGATGCCCTGAAGTTCTGTGTTCAAATGCTGCTTCTGACACTTACTAGCTGTGGGCCCTTAGACAAGTCATTCCATTTCTCTGGCCTCTGTGGAGTGTTGTATGGGTTGTGAGGGTCTAGGGAAGCCCCTCATGCCCTTCAAAAGTGCCTCGACATTCTGGGCTGCGTGGAAAGGGTTCCAGGCACGTGGTGGAGAAGTTCAAAGTCAGACTGACTCCTCCATCCCCCAGTGTCCCAGGATCTCCTCAGCGTTTCCCCACAGTCACAATCTTGGTCCCCTCCCTTCCCAGACTTCCCTGGGGAGTCTGGTTCTTGCTCACTAGGCTTCTTAACTAGGGGTGCTAAATCATTATAATGATTCAACAGCCTTCATTTCTCTGGCCTGTTAGGTCTCCTAGTAACAGCTAGAGGTAGGCTGAGGCATCAGGCTGTATTAAGTGACTTCTTCAAGGCCCCACAGGCAGCAGGTGAAGGGGGAGCCCTGACCCCAGGCCTCACACTGCTTAAAGTTGGGGGGTGGGAGGGGAGGCAAGGGATGAAGGGCCAGAAGGCCTGTCTCTGTGAGCAAATCCTTACTGTTCCTGTAGGTAATCTACGTGAGCCGCAACCCCCGAGACGTCTTGGTCTCCCTCTACCACTACTACAAGATTGCTGGACACCTCAAGGACCCAGGGAGCCCAGACCAGTTCTTGCAGGATTTTCTCAATGGAGATGGTAAGGACCAGAGCAGGGACATGGACCAGAAGGATGGAGAAGCAGCCACTAGGCTGAAAAGGCATAGAGAGAGATGGGAACAGAGTTACAGGGAACCAAGACAGATAAAGAAGCAGAGAGACCCAGGCAGACGGAGAGACCTGGGGAAACAGAGGCAGAGCAGAGCAAAGCTTGAGGCAGGCCCAAGCAGATAGAGAAACCCAGAGACCCGGGTAAAACAGGCAGAAAAAGATAAAGATGGGAAAAGAGAGAGAAAGAGATAGAGAGGGGGGAGGGAAGGTGGGAGAGGGAGGGAGAGAGGGAAGAAGGGAAAGAAGAGGAGAGAGGGAGAGAGGGAGGGATAGGGAGAGAGGGAGGGAGAGAGAGGAAAGGAGGGAGAAAGGGAGGGAGGGCAGAGGAAAGGTGGAGACAGGACAAAGACAAGACTGACTAAGACAACATTGAGAGAGATCCAGTGAGGAGGCAAGCCCAGAGACGGAGGGATTGGGCTGAGGTTGGGTAGTGGAGGGTAGAGGGTGGGGGTGGGAGGATGCTGGAGGGTGATGAGGCCCTAGTGGGGCCATCAGAGGCAATGGCCCAGTCCCCTGACACTCCTGTGTCCTTTCCCCCCAATTCTTAGTACAATATGGCTCCTGGTTTGATCACATAAAGGGATGGATGCGAATGGAGGGAAAGGACAACTTTTTGCTTATCACTTATGAAGAACTGCAAGAGGTCAGCAAACTGTCTGTCTGGACCCCTGCCCCTCCCCCTCAGCCCCTCTCCTCCCTGCCCCTCCCCTTTCAGCCCCTCACCTCCTCGCCCCTCCCTACACCTTCACCCCCTTGCTTCCTGCTCTCTTCCTCAGCCCCTGGGTGGAGGGCAGGGACCAGAGATGTGAGACCACAAGTTCCCACTTCCCTATAAATCCATGTGACCATAGACAAGTCCTCTCTGTCAGACGGGTTTTTAGGGCTGGGGCTCAGAATGGGAGCTTGAGTGCAGCTCAGGACCTTATGCTCGAGGCTGAGGGTACAGGAATGGGACAAGACATAAGCTTTCCCCTCCAAGAGTTGCCTCTTGCACACAAGACATATCCATGAATGCTTTGATAGAAGGAAGAACGGGGAAACACGGGGATGCACTGGAGAACGTCCCTAAGGGCAATCCAGGGAGGGAGAATGCAGTGGGCCTCAACCTTTCTCATTGCCTTGAGATTGGGGACAGCTTCCCAAGAATAAGAGTTGTCCCCCACTCCAATCCCATTCTCTTTTCCTCAGTACTCTCGCTTAGTGATCTCAGCTCCTATAGAGATATTAAAAACCTTCTCCACTTTCTAGGGGCCCCAAGGCCACCATCATCCCCATCCCCCAGGCTCACAAGCTCATGGTCATCTTTGTCTAACTGACCTCCCTGCCCCACTCCAATCTCTCTCCACTCAGATGCCTGAGGGTAGGTCAGACTATATCACACACCTCCTCCCTCTCCCTATAAACTTCAGTGACTTCTTGTTACCTCCAAGATCAAATATAGTCATTATATAAAGGCATTGAAAGTTCTTCACAGTCAGTCCCCTTCCTTCCCATGCTGTTTATACTTCACTCCCCTCCAAACACTCTATGAACTGGCTTATTTGCTCTTCCTCACATGTCATCTCCCATCACCATACCTTTGAACCAGCTGTGCCCCATGCTTGGAATACTTTCCCTCCTTCTCTGATTTCTTTGAAGACTGGACTCCAAAGCCACTTTGTTCAAGAGGCTTTTGTCAGTCCATATTCTACCAGCTCCCAGCTGCTAATGCCTTCCCTTTCAGACTCACCTTCATCTACTCTGTGTGTATCTTGACTCCACCCACTTATTTACATGTTGTCTTTCCCATTAGACTTCGAACTTCCAGGGATTGGTTTTTCCTGATTTTATAGCTCCAGAAATTAGCTTAATGCCCGGCAGGTAGTGAGGGCTTGATCCATGCTGGCAGACCAAAGGTAGGAGGGGCTGCCTTGAGTAGTAGGGAGCTTTCCCGCACTGGAGACCTTAGAGGAGAGGCTGGCTTCCCACTGGTCCAGCAAGTTGTAGAAGGGATCCTTGTTCAGAGACGGGTTGGACAAGATACCTCCAAGGTCCCTCCCAGCTCAGAGCTTTGTGAGAGTTAAATGAAGCCACTTGGGAAATTACAGGTGAGTGAAATCACTTCCACTTGGGGCTTGGGTGTCAGGGTGGGGAGCTGAGGGAAGGCTCCCTGGAGGAGGTATCCCCTGGGCTGGCCTTCATCATCATCATAGTCACTAACATCCATGTAGCATTTACCATGTGCCAGGAGCTGTGTTTGAGAGAAGAAAGTACTTCAGTAGGCTGAGTTGGGAGGAGCAGGGATGGTGTAGCCACCCCCCAGAGTAGGGAGAGTACAGAGTTGGGCAATGCCAGTTTGGGGACCTCACAAGTACCCTTCTCACTTTAGCTGGCTGGCCCTGGGAAACTGCTGAAGGATGTGACCAGAGCAGATCACTAGCAAAATCTTGGGGACAGAGTGTCAAATGGAGTTTGTTGAGAGTGGCAGGAAAGCCTGGATTTGAGAGGAGGGTGTGGGAGCTCTATCATGGAGCTGCCATTGGCAAGCCTTGGCAGCTGGATGTGGGCAGGCTCTCAGTGGGGGAGAGATGGAAGGGCCACATTGATGCCGAGGGTTCAGCCTGGAAGACCAGGAAAGCTGGGAGGCGGGAGGGCCCGCTGAGCTGGGGGCCAGATTTCCTGAAGGCAACGAAGAAGTGGGTTGGGGCAGCAAGAGACAACACACAGGCTAAATGTAAGGGAACCAGGAAGGACGTTCCCCTAGCACCTCTCTTACCATTTCCAAAACAAGTGCTCATTTCCCCCATTCTCCGCCCTTCTTCTCTGGTTCCCTATGTTAGGAGGCTCAGCTAGCCCCCCTTCCTTCGGAATCTCAGAGTGCTCTTCCCCCTCCCCGTCCACCCCTTCTCCCCATTTCTATGGCCCCCATCCTAGCTCCAGCCCACATTGCCCTGGGCTGCAGGGGGACCATTTCCTTTCTTGCACTCTCTCCTCTCCAACATAAGATTCCATTTGTTTGTCTTAAGGTTCCTTGATGCCTTTTGGTTCTTACACCATTATGTCCTCAAATACCGACCCCGAACTCTTCCAGTTACAAAGTGCAATGTGTGATCTAGGCCCACACAGACTTGGTCCAGTCTCAGAGGCTGGCACCAAATGTCAATATTTCTTTGGCTCATTATACTACCACCCAGAGTTTGAACTGGGAAAATTTCCAGATGCAGCCTATGTCAAGGTTTCTACAGATGTGAGTAGAAGGCATCCCTAGGTCCTGTATAAGCACTCAAGGTTACAATGCAGATATTGGGTATGGGACAGCCCTATTCCACTCTACAGAAGATGCCCTAAGTACTTACAGGACACCACAAAGTTCATAAAGGGTTCATAATAGCTACTCAATGACCGACATATGTCTCCCTCTCTAGGGGGCCTACTGATCCTTAACTCTTCTCATTATAGCCCCACCCTATGAGTTGGGCTCCATCTGAAAGGGAAACAGACTTGGAGCTGCAAGACAGGCAACACCCTAATATTTAGATGAGCCCCTTTACCCTGACAGGGAAACATGTAGACATTCAGCCTTGTTACTACCCTGTAGAGACAGTGTTGGGTACTGTTTAGAACACTAGACTTGGAGTTATAAGAAATGGGTTTGAATCCTGCCTCAGACAGTTATTAGCTATGGACCCTGGAGAGGGGCAGCTACATGGCAGAGTGGATATAGTGCTGGACCCAAAGCCAGGAAGACCTGTCTTCTTGAGTTCAAATCTGGCCTCAGGTACTTACTAGCTGTGTGACCTTGGGCAAATCATTTTACCATTTGCCTTGGTTTCCTTATCTGTAAATGAGCTGGAGACGGAAATGGCAAACCACCCCAGTCCAAGAAAACCCTAAAGGGGGTCATGGAGAGTCAGCCACAATGAAGCAACAATGATGACCGTGGACGAGTGACTGACCTTCAGTCTCTCATTTACAAAACAAGGGTGCTGACCTTGGCAATCTCAGACATCCCTTTGAGTTTTCTATATCTGTGACCCTTGGAGAAGGAAGGTCTACTTGGGGCTGCTAGTCAAGCCATACCTTTTTGTTGGAGCCTGTAGAGGGCCAGGTTCCCACCTTCTCCTTTCAATGGAGGGATGCACAGAATTCTCTTTCTCCCAGAAGCCCCCTCCCCAGGAAATGGCCCTGTTCTGAACTTGGGGGCCCTCTCTGAGGCACCACAGGGCTGCTCACTGCCTGTCCAGTCTGCTTGCCACCTCCCTGTGTTTCTGTCCCCACAAAGTCTGAAGAGGGGGCACAGGTACCCTCTCATCAGCCCCAGAAAAAGAGAGATTTCCCTCCAAATAACCCATCTCATGACACTGAGAGCTGGTCATGACTCCTGGGGGCACCCCTACATATTGAGATTTGGTGAGAAGCTGCTTTCCTCCTCTCCATAAGGCACTCACAGGCTCATATAACACAGTGTCCACAGAGAAAGGTCTTCCTTCATTCTGATCCCAGAAGCCCCTTAATTACAGTGCTCCCACATACACATGGAAAAAGCAAAAGGGCCAGTACATGCCACCTTCCACACCTGTAGTCCCCCACCTCTCTCTCTCCTCTATCTCTCTCTCTCTCTCTCCCTCTCTCTTCTCTCTCTCCCTCCCTCCCTCTCATTCTCTCTCTCTCTCTCTCTCTCTCTCTCTCTCTCTCTCTCTCTCTCTCTTCCTCTCTCTCTCCTCTCTCTCCCTCCCTCTCTCTCTCCCTCTCCCCCCCTCTCTCTCCCTCCCCCCCTCTCTCCCTCCCTCACTCTCTCTCTCTCTCCCTCTCTCTCTCTCCCTCACCCCCCTCTCTCTCCCCCCCCTCAAGAACTCTCTGTGTTTTCCCAAAACATGAGCTTAGCTGCTTTCCTGCTTTTCTGAGGCTGGTTTTTACTGCATTTCTGTAGCCCTCAGGTATCATGTTCACTTGGCTCAGCTTTCCTTACAGTATTGCACACAAAGGCCCCCATGTTTGAGGAAGTTTTTATTCTTATTTGATAACAATAGCTATTTCCTTTGGTTAGTTGCTTTGTTTCAGTCCTGTCCCACTCTCTGTGACCCCATTGGGGGTTTTCTTGGCAAAGACACTAGAATTCTTTGCCATTTCCTTCTCCATCTCATTTTACACGTGAGGAAAGTGAGGCAAACCGGGTGCAGTGACTTGCCCAGGGTCACACAGCTCTTCCATCTCTGAGGCTAGATGTGAACTCACAGCCCGGCTCAGTCCAAGTCCGGCTTCTGTCCACCTCGCTGCCCCAATATTTGCATAACTCTTTGCAAATATTTCTCTTATCCTCACGACCCCTCTGGGAGGTCACTGTCTTCACCTTACAGATGGGGAAACTAAGGCGGACAGTGCTTAAGTAATTTCCCTGGGGCTGCACACTCAGGCTTTCCTGGCTCCGGCTCTAACTCTTTGTCTCTCCTGCCACCTAGTGGCCTCCACCGGGATTGCCCACATCCCGGATTTTGCTACCCCAAGACCCTACCTTGCCTTTGGCCTCCTTCACAGCAGGGGGTCCCTCTCCATCCCTCCTGCTCGTGGGCCCCCAAATACCCGCTGTAGGGCACCGGCTGGACCATTTTCCCCCCTGGCCCTGAAGTCTCTCGATGATCTCCAGGAGAGTCATGAATGCCAGAGGCTGCGTGCTAAGTGCCCTCCCCGTCAGGCCCCACCGCCTTGCAGCCCTGTTTCTCCCAGCTCCCCACTCTTTCATGGCTGTGGCCCAGGTCTCCTGCTTCTTCCTCTGCAGGGAATCAGGCCCTGGGGTGTGTCCATCTCTCCTCTCTTCCTCCCAAGCTCAGACCACAGCCCCTCCTCCTTAAAGCCTCCCTCGTTCCTTCCCTCTTCACAGCTTCCCAGAGCCCAGGGGCCCCTTCTGTGACCCCACACCGGCCTCATCTTTTCATTAGCTGCGGAGGTCACAGCCCCCACTAGATGGCACACCGCTTGTGGCTTTGCCCACACACAGAACCTGGCTAACGGGGATGCCCATCAGTCTTCAAAGTATTTGGATATTAGGGTTGATCAAAGAAGAAAGACCTGGTGAGACATGCAGAGGGAGGAGATCTCCAAGAAGGAGGCAGAGATGGGGACAGAGGTACTGATGAGGGACAGAGACAGAGAGAGACAGAGAGAGAGGAGGGGAGGGAGGAAGAGACAGAGGATGGACGCAGGCTGGAGCTGGCAGCAGGACGTGGTCTCTGGAGCCCCCTCCTGTCTGTGCACACATTCCATGTCTGCCCCCGGGCTGCGTACTGCCAGCCCAGGGATGCTGTCCTTTGGGGGGCACCCTGTTTACTGGAAGAGGTCTGAGCCTAATTCCCTTGCTTTATACTAGAGGAAACTGAGGCAGTGCCCTGCCCTGTGGAGGAGGGGCCGGGCCTGGCCTGCGCTTCTTTGTCCTGCTGGCCCTGTCCCAGCCCCTGACAGGCCCTCTGTCCTGTCCTGCAGGACCTCCGGGGCTCCGTGCAGCGCATCTCTGAATTCCTGGGCCATCCTTTGGAGGAGGCGGCCCTGGACTCGGTGGTGCAGAACTCAGCTTTCCGGGCCATGAAAGAGAACACCATGTGTAATTATACGTTGTTGCCCTCCGTCCTGTTGGACCAACGCCAGGGGGCCTTCCTCCGGAAAGGTCAGGAGCCATGGGGGGACAGAGGGAAGGGTTGGGGGGGATGGCCAGAGGGGACCAAGGAGGGGGCATGGCCAGCCCTGGCTGAGGAGGGGGCGGGCAGGAACTGAGCGCTGGGGAAAGGATTCAACAACTTTTCAGAGTCTGGGGAGGTCTTAATATCAAGGGAGGGGAACTCGCCCCAGAGTGGGGAAATATTCAATTGAACGTTTATTGATAATTCTGGCCTTCTGGGCCACGAGGCTTCAAAGACAGTCTCTGCCCTTCAAGACTTTATTTTATGAGGGGGGAAACTGAGGCTGAGCAGAAGGAAATGGCTCGGGTGTCTGTCACACAGCTGGGATGGCTGGAAGACGGCCTGGGCCCAGCCCTGACTCCCCTCCCCCTTCCGGTTATCCCAGGGGTATGTGGTGACTGGAAGAACCATTTTACTGCCGCCCACTGTGAAGTCTTTGACCAAGTCTACCAAGAGAAGATGCAGGGACTGAAGACCACCTTCCCTTGGGATGAAGACCCTGGGACAGCAGCCCTGCCCTAGTCCCAGGGGCCTGGGACGTGTAACCCCTGGAAATAAACACCAGACCAGCCCCTGACCCTTCTCCCGAGTTCATTCCTGAGCTGCTTCGGGGGCCTGGGGAGGCCAGGGATGTTACCAGGCCCAGGCTGGGTGGAGGCAGAGCTGGGGCCCAGCATCCCACTGGGGGAGGAGGTATCACGCAGGTGCAGCAGGTGCCAAAGGCGTGGGAAGGCCCCTGAGTCAGAGCTAGGCTCAGGGCGTGCCTGGGTCCTTTCCAAAGGCAGGGGAGGGCACTTGGATGGCAGGCAGGTGATTCAGAGCAGGCCCTCTCAGACAAGGGGCCCAGGACCAGAGCCTGCCTTCGTGCCTGAGGGGGAATAGGACTGGGAAGTGGGAAGGGCAGCTTCTCAGCTGGAGGGACAGGCTTTCATCCTCCAGGCTTCCTCCTCACGAGGGGCCCAAGGTTGGAGCTCACTGACTCAGATCTGCTCCCTCTGTCCACTCCTAGTGGGCTCTCCTTCCCGGGTGACCCCTTTTAAAGAAGTCCCAGGCCTTCTGGCTCTCCCCGAAGAGAGCTTCTGGGAAGTACATCAGTGGGACCCTGGAACAGGAATGTGCTCCCTGCTGGGGGTGGGCTCAATGGCTGGCCCCCTGGCTGCCCCAGTCGGGCTGCCCACGGCCTTGTTGCCCGGGATCCTCCCCAAGCCTATGAGGGGCTGGCAATGGGTAGTGGAACCTCCCAGGGGTCCCGAGCCAGGCAGGGTTGGCCCACCGTCGCACCAGGGCTCTGGGGTCCTCACTCGCCCCCCGATGTCTCATCAGAGTCATGGCGGGTGTGTCTTGGGTGGCCCACGAAGTCTTTGGCTGGAGTGGGGGAGAGAAGGCCTGAGTGAGGGGCCATGCAGAGCTCCTGGGGACCAGGCATCAGGAAGGGAGAAAGGGACTGGGGCTGAGGGTGGGAGGAGGCAGAGGGTGAGCGGGAAGCAGGTGGCCGATGGTGCCTGGGAAGGTAAATATTTGCCAAAGGAGGGAGTGCTGGGTGAAGGCAACTGGAGATGAGGAGCCCAGCCCTGTCTGCCCAGCCCCCCTCGCCTCTGATCTCATCTCCCCCTTCTGAGTCTCCCCTCAGTCTTCCCCGCCACACCCCTGCCCTCATCTCCATTGTCCCCTCTGCCAGCCTGGCCTTTATGCTCCCTCCTCCCAGCCCTTCTTCCTTGGCCCTCTCCCACTTACCTCTCTCCCCAGTCTCCCATCACCGTCACTGGCCTGGGAGAGGCAGCTCAAGTCCCAGAGGGACTGGCTGGGCCGGGGAGAGGGGCCACTGGTTGGCCGGACCCTCTGGATGCTCCTCAAGATATCACTTAGGGCCGGCCCAGCGGGGGAGGGCCTCTTGGAGTCATCAGAGGTCTGGTGGGGGGTCAGGTGGTGTTGGGGTGCATCATCCTGGGGTGGCAACAAGACAGGGGCAACGGAGTGGCGGTAGGCAATGTGGTGGCGACCCCGGGCCAGCTGCGCTCCTTCCAGGATGCTGAGAAAGGGACCAGAGGAAGGGGACAGAGGCTGGGAGGTGGCATAGAGGGTCCGGAACTCTCTGTCAAAGGCCTCCAAAATCTCCCCGGTCAGCAGGGTTACCAGATTCCGGTGCAGGCGGGAATCACTCCAAGTAAAACTGGAGAGGAAGGATCACCAAGGAAGTCTGAGAAGGCCCAGCCCCCAGTCCCTAAGCCCCCCACCCACCCACAAACACCCCTCACTGCTTGGGAGGGAGGGGGCTGGAAGCAAGGGAGGAGGTCATCAGCTTGTAACCTCACAAGTAACCCCTGTGACCTGGAGGGGACCCGGAAAAGTCATGACTTTGAATTCCCCTGAATTCCATTATCAGCCCATTCAGTAATGGCACGAGGGAACCAATGAGGGGCTGAGAGGAAGGGCAGCTCTGGTCTAGGGGAAAAGGCAGGAGGGACAGTGCTCAGACATGTGGTGGTCGAGGCAGACAAGGTGCCCAGTGCTTGGAGATGGGGACAGGAAGCTGGCAGAGTATGGGGGCAGGAGAGGCAGTGCTCCCACATCCTGGCATGTGGCCCTGGCCAGAGGGAGGCCCAGCATTACATGGGCACCCACATGGGCACAATGCAGTGCACCTGGTGGGGTCTGTGCCCTGCTTGGTGGCTGGCTGGTGCCCGCTGCCCTGCTGCAGGGAGGAGGCCTTGACACCTGTAGGAGCCGGTGATGACACTGTCTCCATCCACCAGCACAAACTTTTCTCTCACATCCCCTGTCACATGCTTCTTCCTCCGGCTCTGGAAGCTGCAGCCTTTCAGGGCTCGGACCTCGAGGTTCTAGGAGGGGAGCAGGGACAGTGTGGGATCAGTGCCAGCCTTCCCTGATCCCACCGGTCCACAGAGTCAGGGACCAGGAGGAGGGGGTGGGGCTGTTACCTCTGTGGCTCGGGGGTTCACCCCCAGCTGCTGGGCTAGGGCCAGGAAGGCAGAGAGGTGGCGGTGGCCCAAGAGGATGTAAACAAGGACCCCTCGGCGGGTAGCAGCCTCACGAAGGTCCATCAGGAGATCGGGATCCGTGAACACATCCATGACCACTGCTATAAGCTGGGGGTAGAAAGGGGAACATGGCAGATCCCTGAGCCCCTCTGGGGCAGGAAGCAGGGGCAGGGGGCAGGTGAGGACCCACCTTCTGGGCCTCCTGAATAGCCTTCCTCACCAGCTCCTTGATGGAAGGGTCCCCTTCCCCCGGGGGCTGAGTATAGAGTCGTGCTCGAGTGATTCCCTTCCACGGCTGAGGCTCAGGCCAGCCCAGGCCCAGGTCCGGAGGTGGCTCATCTGAGCGGCTTGGGAAGTAGGTGCCGCTCCCCTGCTCCGGGCTGTCAGCCCCTCTCCCCCCATTGGGGGCCTCCTCAGCCCCCCAGTCCTCCGCCTGTGCCTCCAGGCTCCGGATCTCCTCCGCAGCCAGAAAAGGCGCAAGCTTCTCCTGGAGCAGGCAGGAAGCAAAGGCCCCCGATCCCTCACTCAGGAGGGTCTCCAGGGCCAGCCTGTGGCCTTCTGAGTACAGGAGGGTAGGGTCTGCCTTGCTGTGGGAGGCCTCATCCAGAGCCCCGTCCCCAGCTTCATCTAGAGCTGCCAGCTGGGAGGCTGCCATGTCCTCCCCGCTCCCAGAATGGCCCCTGTCCTATCTCCCGCCCAGCGCCCAATGGGGATGTCTCATCTCCCTACATCTGCATCTACCTGGTCCCAGTGGGCTCCCCTGGCCTCTGAACCAGCAACGGGCACCCTTTCTGGGAGGCTGGACAGGCAGCTCCCTGTCCTTGCCCCCCACCCCCACCCCAGCACTCTGTCAGAGAGCCCTGCCGGTTCTCAGGCAGCCCCTGCTCCAGCCTGGCAGTATGCCCTTTGGCCCCTGCCCCTCAGGCGGATACAGGCCAGCTTAGCCGTCCCCCTTCCCCTCCCAGGCAATAATCCTTCACCGTGGCCTCGCTGGGAGACAAGCCTCAGGCCCTGTTACTGGGGCCTCCAAAGGACCTGAAATGGGAGAAAGGGGCAAAGTCCTGTGGAGGGAAGGAGACAACCTCAGCCAGCCTGAATAGCTTCTTCCCCTTCTAAGACCCAGGCCCAGGGGCCCAGGAGGAACAGGGCACCCCATCCCTCACAGGATGGAGAAGGGGCCCTGCCAAACTAAAGGGCCTTGCTCAAGTTCCTACACAGCTCCCAGAGCTGAGCCCCCTCCCCTAGTAAGTCAGGGGCCATCTTGGTAACAGGCCCCTTTCCAAGGCCCAACCCAGAAGCCCCTCCTTCAGAAGGCCTCCCCTCAAGCAGGCCTCCTCAGTGCCCACCACCAGCTCAGACTTTTCTTCATCCCCCACCCCGAGCCCTGCCCAGGACTCTGACCACTGTCAGTACACACATTGCACCCCCTTTTACTCTTCTCCTATCCCCAGCACAACACAAGGGTTCTCTACCCCCTTAGCATGGCAGGTGGGTACTTGGGTCCCCTTGCCTGGCACCTCATTCATTCTAGTACTTGCTGGGCCAAGAGAAGGGAACAGACTAACTTGGACCCAGCCCTGGAGTGTAAACAGGGAAGGGTCTGCTCTTGGGGGAAGCCAGAGGTCTCCTGGTGCCTACAGAGAAGGCAGCTCACCTGCAGCTCAGCTTCTGCTCCCAAGGTGCCCATTAGACCCCTTTGCACCGTCTGGTCCTTTCCAAGAACCAGGAAACAGCATGAGACAAGGAGGGGCAGAAATGTAGGAGGTGCTGAGGGTGGGGCAGGAGCCTCAGAAGGGGAGGATACCTGGGTCCCAGGAGGCGGGTCCTAGCCAAAGACCGCCCTCCCATGCCTGCCTGCAGAGCCAGGGATCCAAGGCCAGCACATGCCTTCAGCCAACTCTTCCAGGGTGGCCAACTGTCAGGAACCCCAGGTGGCTACAGGGCCTCCCTACCTGCGGTGCAGCAGGCCCCCCACCCCTAGCTCCCCAAATCAGCAGAGACACACACACAATAAAAATGTTGTTGAAAACTCTTTAATATAAGAAGGAGGAAGGGAGTTAGTTTTTGTAGCCTCGGCTAGCACGGCGGCCCCTGGCACGCTCAAACTTTCGGCCCTTGGATCGGACGTATGGTCTGTAAAGAGGAGAAACGGGGTGTGAAGCCCAAGTCCCATGCCCATGTGCCTGCCCCCTTTCCACCACCATCCTTTTCCTCTCCATGAGACTCACTTAGTATGGCTGTGGGGAGTGCCCGGAGCCTTCCCAAAATGTCTGTACACCTCTCTGCCCTTCCGGGGACCTGACAGTAGTGAGAGAGAAGAGAGGACGTTTAACAATGCACCCTCCCCCAAGCCTAAGACAACAGAAGAAAAACAGTCCCCAACAACTCACCAGACAGCAAAACAGTGCCCCGGCCCTTGGGTGAGCTCATGGCCAGCTGGTCAAAGGTGAGGATCTTCCCACCAGCCTTGAGGATGCGATTCCTTGCATTGCTAGTGACACGAAGGGCACACACCTGCTCCAAGGAGGGAAAGAACTTGGGTGAGGAGAGGGTGGTAATAGCCCCCCAGCAGTGCAAGCCAGAATTGCCCAAGAACCCCAGGGCCTGGCTCCACACCAGAGGACCTCCTGCCAGCTCTCTGAAACCCTGGAGTGCAATCACGGTGCCAACCTTCAGCTTGGGGACATCCTGGATCCTCACGTCGTCTGTCACCGTCCCAACTACCACAGCGGTCTTGTTTTCCCGGCCAGGAAGCTTCATTTTCCTGATCTAAGGGAAAGAAGCAGGCGGAGTTTCTAAAAGCAAGGGCCCTTTCCATACTTCTGCTTGACTGCCAGCTCCCAGCGGGGAGGGATGGGATACAGCATCATAGTACCCCTCGTTTGGGAAGGGGAAATCGAGGCCTTTTCCCAAGGGGAGCCACTTGCCCAGAGCCTCCTCTGGGCACCATCCCTGGAGGCTTCAGATACCTCCCTGCCCTGTGACCCTGGGAGTCACTGGGCGTGTCTGAGGACTGACGGAGGCAGTAAGCCCTTTCATGTGCCTGCAGGGGCTGCCCGGTGACCCAGGGGACCTCCAGGCTTACCATGCGTGACAGGGACAGGGGGGGCCGGTTGGTCCGGCTCATGAACAGCCTTTTCAGGACCACCTTGTTGAAAGTCGAGTTGGTTCTGCGGGCCAGGAACCGGTAAAGCTGGACAGCAGAGACAGACGGGGTGGCCTGGTCAGGGCCTGGAACCTGGCCCGCCCCCCCACCCCCAACGGCCTCCTAGGCCAGGGGAGCCCCCCTCCCAGAACCACACCCCCCACAATGTCCCGGGGCAGCTAACAAGGCTTCTGTAGCTTGGACCCACCCGGCACCGGGCCGAACTACAACTCCCACAATACCCCCGGCCGGGCCTCACCTTCACCAGCAGGCGCAGGTAGATATCCTGGCTCTTGGGCTCCTTGCGCCGGACTTTCCGGTCCTTGTTGTGGCGGATGTCGACTCCCTGCCGCGCGAAGAAGCAGAGAAATCTCTAAGCGCTTGTCGCTCGGAGTCGGGGGAGGGGGTGCTAGCACGGCCGCAGCGGCGCGCACGGCTTCCCCGACCGCTCAGAGGGCGACAGGGACAAGCCAAGGCCGCGCAGGGCCGGCAGCGAGGCCGAGCCGGGGGGTGCTCCAAGCGCGGAAAGGGGGTGGAGGCCACTGAGATCTCCAAGCGCCCAGAGCCGCCCGCATCTCCCCATCGTCCTCCCAGGCCCCCGCCTGAGTCCTGGGGCCCGCCGCCCCCGCCAACGGGGGCCCCAACGGAGGCCACGGAAGCCCCAGGCCCGAGCTAGCTCGGCCTCGGCCTACTGCGGCCCCGCGCCGAGCCGATGCCGGCGGATTCCCTCCGAACTTACCATGCTGGCGCCCTACCGAACACCGGCCCAAACAGGAAAGACCGACGGGCCGCGGGGCACGCTGGGAAAGCCACCAGCGAGAGCGGCGTGCGTGACGTGGCGGCGGGATGGTCGGGCACGTCGAGCGCGGCACCGCCTCTCTGGCGCTCACGGCTGCCTCTCTATGGTTTCCCCTCCCTCCCCACCTCCACTCCAGTCTTACGGCAAGGGGTGGGGCCGATGCCTAGCACAGGGCGAGCGGCGGCGCTCTTGCTCGCCTTCGCTAGCATCTCGGTGATCCTGGGAGGCCTGACCGGCTACGGGGTGGGCGCGGCGCAGGCGGGGAAGGCGCTTAAGTGACAGTGGGTGGAGTGCAGCCGACCCACCCTCCCAGAGCGCAAGGCCTGTCCTACCAGCTGTCTAACTCAGACCCTCCCCAGTATCCTGGGTCCCCAGAGCCCCAGCCCCGCACTGCAGGCCCCGGGCTCACCTTGTGCGGGGTTAGAGTCTGACCCCTGCGCCACCCCCAGCCCTGGCCAAAGTGGTCAGACTGGCCTGGCCAGGCTGGGGGAGGTGGGGCAGGGAGAGTACAGAGACACAGAGAGAGACTGGGAGACAGGGCCAGAGAGAGAGCCAAGGGTGAGAGAGACCAACTGATGGAGACAGACAGCCAACGGAGAGAGACACAGACAGACAAGGAGACAAACAGAGAGAGAGACTGACAGAAAGGCAAACTCAGGGAGAGACAGACAGAGAGAAACAGAAACAGAGAGACAAAGAGAAGGCTGTGTGAGGGACCAGGAGTGTGGGGCAGAGACAGAAAGACAGAGAGAGGGTGTCTGTGAGAGAGAGAGACAGACAGACAGAGAGACAGAGAAGGCGTTGTAAGGGAGAGAGAGAGAGACAGGGGTATGTGTAAAGGAGAAACAAACAGAAAGAGGCAGAAAGAGGTGGGTGGGAAGGGGAGAGAGAGCCAGAGAAAGTCCAAGACACAGAGACAGGAAGACCAAAAGAGGCTGAGATACAGAGACAAAAATCAAGAGACCCAGGGAAACCAAGGCAAAGCCAGAGATTCAAGAGGGTGAGGAACAGAGAAGCAGCTACAAAGAGTCAGGGGCCCTGAGAAAGGAATGAGACAACACAGAGAGGTCAGGGCAGCAAGAGACAGCCTGAAACAGAGACTGAGCCTGAGAAACAAGCAGAGCTCAGATTCTCCTCACCCCTCAAAGCCCATCATGCTGTCAGGGCCCTGGAGCCTCCCTCCATTCCTGCCTTGCATCCCCACAAGCTGAGGCTGAGAACAGCTGGACAGAAGAGAGACAGCCAGCTACCTGCTGCCTGCATCAGGTCCAGGTTTGAGTGAGCTGGCTCAAGGCTGAGGAAGTGGTGGCTGGGGATGGGGGGGGTACCCCTCCTGCACTCTCTGAAACTGGCTTTCTGCCTGACTTTCTGTAACTCAGTCTCTTAATGTCTGACACCCCCTACCCCCTTTTGTCTCTCCCAGCATCTTGGAGGTTTTGTTATTGTTGTTTAGTCATGTCCAACTCCCTGTGACCCTATTTTGGCACGGAGCTGTTTGCCATTTCTTTCTTCAACTCATTTTACAGATGAAGAGCCTGAGGCAAATAGGGTGAAGTGACTTGTCCAGGGTCGCACAGTTAATAAACATCTGAGGCCATATTTGATCTCAGAAAGATAAGTCTTCCTGACTCCAGGTCCAGCCAGGCAGTCTGTGCACTATGGTGCCACCTAGCTGTTGGGAAAGAGCCCTAGGTTCCAATAGTGACATCTGCATGATGCAGTGTGACCTTAGTCTGGTCCTTTCCCCTGTCTGAGCTGCAGCTTCCTGTCTTAGAGCCTTAGCTGGGAAGGAGATAACTGTGGGTTGTGTGGCCCACCTTAATGTACTGTATGTAGGAAGATAAGTAGGTAGGGAGGTAGATAGGATGCTAGTGATTGGGGCATCTCTCTGCATGTCTCAATGCTCTTCCAATATTCAACCTCTCCGCGCCCCCCCAGTCTCTGAGTCAGTGTGTCACTGCAAACCAAAGGGTCAATTTTCCTGTTTCTGGGTCTCAGTCTCTGTGGGAATGTGCCCCCCCACCATGGTCCCCTATCTCTGTTCTTAGCCGAAGCCTCACTGTCTCTGTGGGCATTCAGGGTCTGTCTCTGCTTCCCCTACCGAGTCTTCTGCCTCGTCAATTTCTGTCTGAGTGTCTTTATCTGTTTCGGGGTTCCTGTCTGTTTCAGGGTCTCTCTCTCTCCCTCTCAGTGCAGTTTCTGGAGGTGCCTGACTTTGTGTCTGTCTTATCTATCTGCTCCTGCCTCAGGGTCTCTTTCTTGCTATGTCTGTCTCTAAGTCTCTGTGCCTCACAGCATTCTCCGTCTTGCTATGTTTGTCTCTTTTTGTATCTCTATTTCTCAGAGTTTGTCTTGCTGCATCGGTCTTAGTGTCTTCGCACCTCTGTGTCTACATCTCTGCCTCTGAATCTCTGCTTCTGTGTCTCCTATGTTTTCCTGCATCCCTGTCTGTCCAGGAGAAAGGCGCGTGCGCGGCCACCGCCCAAAGTAAACATGGCGGTCGTGCTTCACAACCTCCCTTCTTCTGGCACTGCTTGTCGCGAGAGTCGCGAACGCAAAGCCTTCTGCGGTCCGGCCGGGCAGAGCCCCGCCCCCTCCTCGATCCTGTTGGTTCATCCAAGTCAGGCCTACATGTCCATTGGCTAAAATTCCACACACCTTCCTCCCACCCCTTACCCTCCCCACAGTGCTTTGGACCGATGCAGGAAGGCAGGAACGGGAGAGAGGCGGGACTTCCGGGTGTGGGGAGGGGGCGGGGTCAGAGATACTGACACTGAGCAGAGATTGAGGGGGAGACGAGGCTGAGAGACACGGAGACTAAAAGAGACTCCGAGGCTCGGAGCGGCGCCGAGACCCGTGTAGTGACACCGAGAGCCCGAGAGAGACAGCGACTGATGACACTCTCGGAGAGACGCAGGCACTTGGAGACGGGGCTAGAGACAGAGCCGAGATGACGGGGGCGACGCTGGGACTGAGCTAGGGAGAGCCGGCGGGGAGCCGGCGGGGGACCCGCGGGGATGGGGCCCTAACGCGGCAGCCGCCGCAGCCCGGACGGTGAGAGGCCGCTGGGGTGGGCCATCCCGCGGGCGGGGCCGGGGCTGACGAAGGGGGAGCAAAGGTCGGCCCGGGGCGGGGCGGGGGCGCCCGGAGCCGAGCAGGACCTTGGCCAGAGGCCGCAGGGCCCGGCCGTACAGATCGGCGCTGCCCCGGCCCCTGCTGTCTGGCCAGGCCGGACTGGCCATCCGCGGACTCCCCTTCTCTCGACCAAGGTCTCCGGGTTTCTGCTCTGTGTCTTTCGTGCCGTCCTAAGGGCTGGCGCGAGTGTTCTGGGGGGGAGGGGTCCTGACCCTGACTTTTCTCTCCTCATTATGTCTGGGTACAAGATTCTCTGGGCAGCCTCCCCCCCCCCCCCCCACACACACTCCCTTAGGGCCTCGTCTGTCTCCTTGGCCCTGGGGTGGGGGCCCTTTGGGTCTGACTGACCTCTTTCTGCACATCTCAGAGACTTTGGGGGTCTTGGAGCCAGGGAAGATGGGGGGAGAGAGCTGGAGGGCTAGTAAAGAGATGGGGTCCTTCAGCAAAATGGGTGGGCTCCATGAAATAGTCTCAGGCCACCAAACGGTGCCTTGCTGGTAGAGGCGTGTGGATCAGGGAGAAGGCAGTGAGGCAGTTGGGTCTGGGCCAGATTCTTCTCATCTTCCTGTGTGGGTGTCCTTCCCTTAACCTGACCCTAATTTCTCCCTTCTTCTGTCTGCAGATCCTGGCCTTTGGGGAAGAGCTGAACTGACCTCCAAGACCAGGGAGTCAAGCCAGAGGCCTGATCCCTGGGCAGCCCAGGTCAGGTGGGGGCTGGACAGGGCCATGGCAGGCACCCCACTCCTGCATGGAGAATTTGGCTCCTATCCAGCCCGAGGCCCCCGCTTTGCGCTGACACTCACCCCTGTGGCCTTGCACGTGCAGCGGCTGCGCCCTAGACCAGAGGCCTGGCCCCAGGGCGGCCTGGTCCCTCTAGCTGAGGTCTCTGGTTGTCGGACCTTGCGAAGCTGCTCCCCTAATGACTCTGCTGCTTACTTGTGTGTCTACACTTACCCACGGGGCCGGCGAGGTGGCCGCAGGCGGGCGGCTCGGACATTCAGGGCTGACCGGGCCACTGACTATGAGGAGAATCATGCAGAGGCCCAGCGGTGGGCCACTGCTCTTACCTGCCTGCTTCGAGGGGTGCCCTTGCCTGGGGACCTTGGTGAGCTGCAGGACCAGGGTGGGGAATGGCCACCCAATGGCAGGGGAATGAAGAGAATGAAGTCCAGAAGGAAATTAGGGACCCCAGGTGGATGAGCTCAGGAAGCATGAGTGGGATAATCTGGGACGGGGCCTGGATTCACAGGGGAAGGTGGTAGAAGAAAGGTCAGGATCTGAAGAGATGCATTGTGGGAAGATGTCTAGAGACCCTAGAAGGGAACCAGAAAAAAGCAGCAAGAAGGGAGGGAAAGAGGATGGGTAACCCAAGCAAAGAAGGCAAGAACACACACACACACACACACACACACACACACACCCTCTCTCTCTACACCTATATAGCTCCTTGTGTTTCTACATTTATGTGGGCAACTATCCAAGACCCCTAGAGGAGGCTGAAACCCAAACACTGTTTGTAAGACTAGGAGTGAGGACTTTGGGCCCTGGGTGTCTCCTCTTTTTGCACCCTCCCTCCCCCCCACCCCCTTTCCAGGTCAGGCTTCTTTATACTCTCCATGTCTGCCCCACTCTCTCTCTGCTTCTGGCTCCTCTCCCATGCAACACTTCTGTTTCTCTCTGCAGCTGGGTGTGCCTGTCTGTACTTGTTTCCCTGTCCCGTCTCCCCCTCCCACCTCTCTGTGCCCCCACCAGGGAGGCATGGGTAGAGACAGAGGAGAGTGGCCTGGGAACTGGGACTCCCTCTCAATCTTTCTCTCCTCCAGGCTTGCCTCCCAGCATTCTCTTTCAGTCTGGGTGAGAGTACACCTGAGACCCAGGGGATTAGGTGGGTGGGGCACTGTAAGCCTTGAAATTGGCCCCATCCTCGCACTCTCCACTCCCCTCTGCGCCCCCCGCGCATCTGGGCAGTGTGCCAGGACACCTGGGTCCAAAGAACAGAAGCAATGAAATAGACCCTCCTCCATTGTTTTCCATTGGGGTGGGTGGTGTGGGAGAAGTCTGAGCCTCGGGATGGAGGGTAGGTGTCAGGGAGTGCACCGGAAAGAAGGCTCACTTGGGGACAGGTGTGTATATGGAGGGGTGGAGGACGCAGGGGTTTCTAGAGGGTAGGCAGGACTAGGGATTCCAGAATGGGTGGGGAACTAGCTCTAGAACCTCATAACGTAATGGAATTGGGGAAGGGGATATAGAACTTCAGAACCACAACTCCCAGCGGGGCCTAGGCTTGCCAGGCCCCGAAGCCTTCTGGGAGTTGTAGTTTCTTGCTCTCAGGACGACTGAGATCTTTCTTGCCTCCCTTGAGCCAGAGATCACGCCAGACCTCCTGCCCAGGCCCCCCCGGCTGCTCCTATTGGTCAATCCCTTTGGGGGGCGGGGCCTGGCCTGGCAATGGTGTAAGAACCACGTGCTGCCAATGATTTCCGAAGCCGGGCTCTCGTTCAACCTCATCCAGACAGGTGAGGTGGGCTGGGCCTGCTGGGTGCCCCCGAGGTAGGGGAGGGGGTGCTGGTGGGGGCCTGTAGTCTCTCACTCCTCAGGCCGTTTCTCTCCCCAGAGCGGCAGAATCACGCCAGGGAGCTAGTGCAGGGGCTGCGTCTGAGCGAGTGGGATGGCATCGTCACCCTCTCTGGAGACGGCCTGTTATATGAGGTGAGTGGGAGCTGGGAGGCCCCGCCGCCAAACCGGGGCCCTGGGGCACCCACACAGCCTCTGTCTGCCCACAGGTGGTGAACGGGCTCCTGGACCGGCCTGACTGGGAGGAAGCCGTGAAGATTCCTGTGGGAGTCCTGCCCTGTGGCTCGGGCAATGCCCTGGCTGGAGCAGTCAACCAGCATGGGGGGTAGGCTCCTTCCCTTCCCCTCCTTCCTCCAGGGCCCTGTGGGTCTCCCCTGCACCCCTCTTCAGCTTTCTGCCCGTCCCTGCCCCTCCATCTCTGACTCAGCATCTGTGTCCATTTTCCCTGGGCAGGTTTGAGCCAGCGATGGGCCTGGATCTGCTGCTGAATTGTTCCCTGCTCATGTGCCGGGGTGGGGGCTCACCACTGGACCTGCTCTCAGTGACCTTGGCCTCGGGAGCCCGCTGTTTCTCCCTCCTCTCTGTGGCCTGGGGCTTTGTATCTGATGTGGACATTCAGAGTGAGCGCTTCCGGGTTCTGGGCCCTGCCCGCTTCACCCTTGGCACAGTGCTCCGCCTGGCCTCCCTCCATGTCTACCCAGGCCGCCTCTCCTACCTCCCAGCCTCCTCCCCAGCCTCCAACGGTCCCCCAGCTCTGGCCCAGCCTCTTCCCCGAGCTGCCTCTGAATTGGCCCTTGCCCCAACTGCAGCTTCAGCCCCCGCGAAAGACATGCACTCACCCTTGCACCGCTCAGTGTCTGACCTGCCCCTCGCTCGAGGGGCAGACTTTCCTCCAGAGCTCCAGCAGGACCCCTCCCCATCCCCACCTCATTCTCCAGGGCCATGCCTCCTCTCCCCTGACCCTCCCCTTACCCCAGGGCCTGGCTCAGATCCAGCCTCCAACTCCTTGATGGCTTCCGAACCCCTAGCCTCTTCTGACTCCCCAGCCTCCCATAATCCCTTGGTCCATTCTGACCCTCCAGTCTCCTCCAGTCCCATGATCCCCTCTGATCTTGAAGCCTCCCCTTGTCCCCCAGGGTCCTTAGACATTCCATCCTCCCCCAACTCTCCAGCCTCTGAAGATCCTGGGGAACTTCTGGCCCCCAATCTCTCCTCTTCCCCTCCCCACCTGGAGCCTGGGGAGGCCCCTGCTTCCCCATCAACCCCTTCTAGTCTCTCTCCTTCCCCTAACTCACAGACCTCCCTGGAGCCTGGGGCTTCTCCCATTTCAGAGTCACCAGCCCCTAGCATCCACCATGGCCCCAAGGATGACCTGTTGCCTCCCCTGGGCTCCCCACTGCCCCCAGGCTGGGTGACCCTGGAGGGAGACTTTGTGCTAATTCTGGCCCAGTCTCCAAGTCACCTGTGTGCTGACCTGGTGGCAGTCCCCAACGCCCGGTTTGGGGATGGGCTGGTGCACTTGTGCTGGGTTCGAGGCGGAGTTTCCAGGGCCTCCTTGCTCCGGCTCTTTTTAGCCATGGAGAGGGGGAGCCACTTTGGCCTGGGCTGTCCCCAGCTCGGCTATGCTACAGCTCGAGCCTTTCGCCTAGAGCCGCTCACCCACCATGGAATCCTCACAGTAGATGGGGAACAGGTGGAATATGGGCCTCTACAGGCCCAGATCCACCCTGGCCTAGGAACCCTACTTACAGGCCCTGAGGCCCGAGAGCCCCAGCTGGCCAGGGGGGAGGCCTGGGGACCCAAGTGTGGAACAGTTCCCTGGGGAGGAGGCAAAGCCTAGGCTGACTGGGGAAAGGAAGCCCCGTCTCCAGGCCCAGTATCAGTTCTGGGCCTGTTTGGGGGAAGGCTTGGCTGGGTGGTGGAGCCGGCATCTCCACCAGTTCTTTGTCTGGGGCAGAGGCCCAGGCCTGGGCTCCTGCTGAAGGACAGAACTCTCCTCTCTTTCACCTCAGGGGATGAGGCTGGTCACCAGGGCCAGTCTCCAAATAGGGACCAGGGCTGGAGACAGGGGATCCAGAGCAAGCTGGGCCTCCTGAGGGCAGAGCCTTCCCCTCTTCAGCCCCATGATGGGACCCAGAATGTGGGGGGTACCAGATGGCAGAACGCCTTCCCTGGACCCCCAGATGGGGGCTGCCCCTTCTGCCTCCTTTGCTCCTGGTGAGCACCCCCTTTTCTTTTGCACTAGGACCTCCTCCCTGAGGGGTGGGGTGTGCCAGGGACTCCTGGGGGCCCCTGCCTCAGTTTCCCTCCCCTATCCCAGTGGTCTTCAAGGCTACAGCCTCTATGCAATAAACAGTAACAACGCTTGCTTCAGCCCTTTGGCCCTTCCTATGTCAGGAGGGAAGGTGGAGAACCTGGGGAAAAGGGTGGGTCCACTTTACAGATGTGGTAGAGGAAATGAGGCCCAGAGGGGGAAAGTGGCCTCCCCAAGGTTCTGTGTGGGATCCTGTCACCCCCCCCCCCCAAGCAGCAGATGCTTGGCTTCTCATGATTTATTGGAGTTATTTGACTGGAGAGGGCCAGGGAACAAAGGAATGGGAAGGGGGGCCCCCCCAACTCCTCAATCCTCCCCCCCATCCCCTCTCAGCTGGGAGAAGGAGAAGGGGGTCTGTATTTCTTTTTCTTAAAAAAAAATATATATATATAGATATAGATATAGATTTATCATCATCATCTCAGCACCTTGCCCTACTGTTCCCTGGGCCTCAGCCCCTCAAGGAGCCCAGATGGCCAGCCCATGGCCACACTAGTGGGCAGATGGGAGAAGAGTTCAAGGGACAGGAATGGGGCTGCTGTGGGATCCTCTGACTTTGGGGACTTCACTTGGCCTTGGCCCCTCAGTCCTGGCCAGGGAGGAGGCCAAAGTCCTGCCCAGGGCCACACAAGGTCCAGCTAGCAGTGTTCCTGGGAAGAGCCTGCTGGTCCCAGTATGCCAAAAACTCAGGGTGGGGGGCCCAGGGTCCTCCTCAGAGGAGAATGTCCTGGGAATAGAGTTGGGGACAGAGAAGTCAGCCTGGGAGCTGGCAGCCAGTCAGGGCCAGGAGGCAGTGTCCGGGGGTGGGGGCTGGCCAGGGTGGGGGTTGGGGGCAGTGGGGAGGCCACAGCATCACAGGGCCCCGTGCTGGGCCTGGTAGCGGGACAACACCGCCCGGTAGTGGGAGAGCTCCTGTCGAACCGCCACCACCTCCTGTCTGAGCAGGGCATTCTCCTTCTCCAGGAAGGCGGCCCGCACTGAGATCTGGTTCTCCTTCAGCCGCCGGGCATCCCGAGAGCGCTTGGCTGCCTCGTTGTTCTTATAGCGCCGGCTCCAGTACTTCTCGTCCTGGGGAAGCAGGCAGGCAGGGTTTGGGGCTCAGACAGGGCAGGAGGAGCCGGCCCATCCCCAACCAGAGCCAACCATCCTCCCGATGAGTGCCTTTAACCCAAAGTGTTGGTCAGCCCCTCAGCCCGGCCCTTAAGGAGGGGCAGAGGAGACCTGGGCTCCCCTCAGTGGGGATGGCCTAAGGCCCCGAGGCTGCGGGCCAGTGTCCGGTGGAGGGTGCCGCTCCCGGCCGCCTCGGCTTCAGCTCACCGGCCAGGGAGGGGAAGGCTCCCCGGGGGAATGGGGGGGGGGGGGTGCTCCTGAGGGGAGCGGCCGGCACAGCTCACCTTCTGCTCCTCCGGCACCTGCATCTTCCGAGCCTTCTTCATAATGGGCTGGGGCTTCAGCTCCTCCTCGGAGAAGCGGTGCTTCCGAGGGTCGAAAGTGTCCTGGCCTGGGACGCTGGACAGGGCCAGGTCAGCGGGGTCGGGCTCGAAGGTCATCAGCACCTCTACTGACTCGGGGTCCACCGGGCTGGGGGTGTCCCGGGAGGCCGGGCCTGGGGGAGAGTGAGAGAATGACCTCGGGGTCCTCCTCCCTCCCACTTCCACCATCCATCTAGGAGTCTGACGTCACCCCGGGGTCAAAGTGTCTATCCCCCAGTCTCACTCCTCCTGGGCCAACCCCCCCAACCGAACTGGGCAGGGTCAGTGAGAGTGGGGGCGGGGGGAAATCCTTCTGGCAGTCTAGCCATGACCCTCCTGCTGTTCCATCGGACCCCCTAGCACATCGAGAACTAAAGGAGTGGAGCTAGAGGCCCTCCCCACTATGAAGAGCTTGGCGCATGCTTAAGAGCTTCCCCTCCACCGCCGGGGCCAACCGAGGACACGGCGGCGGGGCGGGGGCGCGTCACGTGTCCAGAACGCCTCCGCTCCCGCCCCCGCTGCACGTGACCGCGCGGGGCTGCATGCCTCGGGGAGCGGGGAGGGGCTCACGTGGGCCCTGAGTGTGAGGCTGCGGCCCCGGGCGGGGCCCGGCCAGGGAGGACACAGGAGGTTTGACAGGCCGAGGCACTTCAGTTCCCAGCAGCTCCCGCGGCAGAGGCTCGGGCTGAGAGCAAGCAGCCGGCTCCAAGGCCTGCTGGGAGCCGTAGTCCAAACATCGCCCAGCCCAGATCTCGGGGTGGGGGTGACAGGTCCGGCCGTCCCCTCGGGGACCTCTTCCTCCCTGGGGCTATGAATCTCCCCTCTCCTCTTTCCCGCCCTCCCCCCCAACTGAGGCGCACCTGCGCGCTGGGAGTCCGAGCCACCTGCGCCTGGCGCCCTAAGTCCCAGTACGTGTCCCCCGGGAGACAGCCGTGGAGAGGCGGGCGTGGGCGTGGGCACGGGAGAGGACGAGCTGGATGGGGTCGGGGACGAGGAGCCAGAGGAGCAGGACGGGGCGGCGGCGTTAGGGGCAGGGGCTGCACGGGGTGCCGGCGGCCCGGGATCCGGGGGGCTGGGCGGCAGCCCGTGCTCCAGCAGAAAGGCGTCCAGGTCCACGTCGTCCACGTCGCCGAAGGGCAGAGGCCGCTCCCACAGCAGCGAGGCTAGCAGGGCGCCAGGGCCCGGGCCCGAGCGGGGCCGGCCTGAGACCCCCAAAAGGCCGCCCACTTCCTCGCTGCCGCCGGCAGGCGCCTTGCGCTCCTTCTCCTTCAGGAGACCTGGCGGAGAGATGGACAAGACGGGGCGGACGGGGGCGGGGCACACGGGCAGCGAGTCACAAGCACAGCGGACACAGGGGCAGCGGGGGCACGGGCAGCGAGTCGCAAGCGGAGCGGGGCACACGGGCAGCGAGGTACAGAGGGATATGCGCAGAGCGAGACACGCGGGGCGGGGCGGGAGTGGAGAAAGAAGGGGAGCCCAAGACAGGGGATGCAGAGAGAGTAGGCAGCGCCCGCGAGATGGAGAGGCCGAGAAGGTGGGGGGAAAGTGCGGGGTGGGGCGATCCACGGGGCGCCCGGCAGGAGACAGGGGGAAGGGAGAGGTGGAGGGGGGCACCGAGGGTCCGGACAGTAGGAGGAAGGAAAGGCGGGTGAGGAGCCATGCCGGGACGCAGGAAAGCCCGAAAGGGAGCAGGACAGACACCGGAAGACCAGCGAGAGGCGGGGGCAGGGAAAGACACCCCAGGGGGACACGGGGAGAAGGGCAAGAGCAGGGTCAGAGGTTTCTGACCTAGACTTCCCCGGGGCCCTTTGCACCCACCCCCTGGGTCCCCGCCCTCCCCTTTGCGTCCCCCAGCCCCAGCTCGGTCCCGGTCTCCAGAAGGGGCACAGACTGGAAGGCAGGCAGGGCCAGAGGAGGGCTCCGCCCCGTCTTGGGCCCGCGGCCCCATGTGACCCCGGAAAGCCCCGCCCCGGCCCGTGTCCGTGCCTTGTGAGCTCCCGACCCCCGCCCGCCCATAGCCGCTGGGGTCCCGGGGGAGGAGGGGACGCCTGGGTCCCGCCGCGGGACACTCACAGCTAGCTGGCGGCTCCTTGGTCTTCCCGGGCCCCTGCAGGAGGCTTCGCAGGCCGTGCAGCGCCGCGCCTCCCGCCGGGCTGCCCAGCAGCTGGGGGGCCGGGGACCTGTCGCTCGAGGGCCTCGCCATCCCCCGGGGGCTGGGGGCCGTCACCGGCTCATGGGCGACGGGACTGCACCTTCGGAGACTCCGGGCTAGCGGGTGCCGCGGTGGCCCGGGAAAGAGACGCTTGCCAGCCCCGGCTGGCCTGTGCGTTGGAGCCAGGCGTCGGTGGCAAGCCTGCAGACCTCCGAGTGGGCTGGGCGAGCGCTGTCTGCAAGGGACCCCGGCGAGGCCAGGGGCCGGCGGGCGAGCGGACAGCGGCGAGCGCCCTGTGCTTTAAAGCCCGCGAGCCCAAGCTCGTGCACATCGGAGGCGCTTGGCAAGCCTGCTCGGGGGAGGCGTGTGTGTATGTGTGTCTGTCGGAGTGTGCAACGGGGATGGGAGGCTGGCCGAGAAGCAGGCGGAGCCAAAGGCGCTGCAAACTTCTTTGGATGCAAAAGAAAAAAAACAGACTGGGGGGAGGGAGCGGGGTGTGTATTGGTGCAGGCCCTACCGCGGCCTCTCAGCCAACGCCAGCCCCGAAAGCCCCTCCTTCTCCCGGCCAGGCCTCGCCTCGTGCCTCATGGCCCCTCCTCTCCTTCCGCCAGCCCAGCTTCCCCAAGCTCTATATTCGACGACCAATCAGGGTAGGGACTGGGGAAATGAACGACCAATAGGAATGCTCCTGCCTCGCTCGCGTTCCCTGGCTCGCCTTCACCCCCCCCCCCCAGCGCTTGGCAGGGAGGGAATGGGGCGGAGCGCTGACCTAGATTCCTCCAATGAGCATTGGCGCCGTGACCCAAATGGGGACAATGGGGCGGGACGGGAGATGGGGGGAGCACGTGGACCCGCGCGTGCCACCCGCCAAATCCTTAGGACTGGAGGGAGGTTGCAACTGGGCAGGGAGAAGCGAGGGAGTTGTTAAAGGGGCCGTGGTCTGGCGGAGGAACTGAGCCTCAAACCCTTCGGGTTCGGTAAAAAGGTTGCGTCATCCTCTGTGTTCGGTAAATGTTCCAATGTAATCCCCTCCCCCAAGCCTTTGGACCCCAGCTTCTCCAGACTACACAAGAAGGGTGTTCTATCTCTTTAATAGATTTAGCTGGCGGGGGGGGAGGGGGCTGAAGGTGGGGCAGGCAAGCAGGTCCTCTTCTCAGTGGGCACCGTCCACTGCAAGAAAAGAGGGGCGGGGGAGGAGGTAGGGTCAGGGCAGGACGGGCCCTACCACCGAAGCCTGAGGGGAAATTGGCTTGTACCACTGGCCTGGGGTGGCTAGGGCAGAGAACTAGCCTCGGTCCCTGGAGTGCACAGGCTGTACCACTGTATATTACCTTAGAGAAGTGGAACCTTATCACGCAGAGGGATGCGGGAGGGGGGTGGCTGTGGTCCTGAGTGGACTGTACCAAGTGTCTTTGGAGGGTCAGCGTCTGGAGCGGGCCACTGATAGCCCCTGCGCTCCCATGGGCGTGGTGGGGTCTGTTTCTTAGGACGCCCTGGTTCTAAGGGGCAGGTCTGGGGTCGGGGCACCTAGACACCAGGATTCCCCGGGGGTGCCCCAGACCCCGGGCTGATCCCAGAGTAGGTGGGAGAGGACAAGACTACAAATCCCAGCAGGACTCGCTGCCTATGGCTGGCCCTGCTCCCTACGTTTTGGCCCCGTGTTATCTTGGGACTTGTAGTTGTCAGAGCGCTCGCTTGCCCTGAGAGTGGGATCGCCTGGGGGGGGGGGGGCTCCCAACTCCGGGGTCTAGGGCGTACCGTGCAGTCGGTAGTTGGGGCCCCGGCAGCGCCTTTCCGGGTGCCGCGGGTCCCGGTTGCCTCGGAGGGCGCGATGGGCCAGGGGTTGCAGGGGCCGCCCATTACCGCTGAGACTCTGGAAGATTTGGGACGGCGGGTTCTGGCTCAGGAGCCGCAGAGAATGCATCTGGGGCAGGGGAACCAAAGAAAGCTCAGGTGCTGAAGGCACTTAGAGATGACTCAGTCAAAGCTCGAGGGAAACTGAGGCCCGAGGGAGGCAAGGACGTGCAACTAGCACGTCAGGGCGCAGAGCCCGGACTTACCCGGACAGGGGATGTTAGACGGGAAAGGCTCTTAGGGATCCTTGAGTCCAGCCCGGCTTATGCAATAGCGCACCCCCTTCTTCCCATCCCCCACTGCACCCCTTCTACTCCACTTAGAATCCCTGGCTGGGGGTGGGGGGAGAGGGGAGGAGACAGCCACCTGCAGGGAGGTGACATTGAGCGCTCGATCGATGAGAATCCAGGTGACAGTCTCAGAGCAGGGCGGAGTGCTCAGCGAGCCCTGGTATGTAATAAAGCCGAAAGATTCGGGGAACAGCTGCTCCAGGCTCAGGTCCTGCACGAAGTAGGCGTCATCTGCCAGAGAGGTCCCTCGGGTGAGCGAGAGAGAGAGCCCAGCTGTCCTGGCCCCAGCCCCACTTCTTCAACACTCTCAGGAGGAGCCCAGGGGTCCCTCCCCACCCCCAGACACAGACCACTCACTTTTGTAGGAGATCCGGGTGATGGTGTCTCTGTTAAGGAGGCGGCTCAGGAAAGGGTTGGAGTTGGCAGCAACCTGGGATGGGATGCCAAGGATAAGAAGGACCCTGAGAAGGAGACTGGCTAGGGAGACCAAGCCCAGCTACCTACCAAGAATGTCATCTCCTGATATCCTCAATCAGAAGTCATGGGGCCTCAGGCAAGAAGAGCAAAGGTTCTGTCTTCACAGAAGCTCAGAACCCAGGAAGAAGCTTCAAGGCTGTCTGGGGGCCCCAGCTCTGCCACTTATTCCCTGGGGGCCCATCCCAAGTCTCTCTGCCTTTCTAGGCTCCAGTTTCTGAGTCTGTATAACAAGGGCCTCCAAGGTGCCTTGAGCATTGAACTCTATAATTCTAATCTCCATCTGGACAAGAATCCCCCTCCCACCCTCATCCAAAGGGATCATCTAGCCTTTCCTTGGAATCTTCCGTTATGGGGACCTTCTCACTGGTTAGAGCAATGACCTCTGCACAGCTCCCTGAGAGGAGGGTTTTCTTTACAGCAACCTAAATCTCCCTGTCTGTGACTTCCAATCCATCTGTCATGTAACAGCCCTTCAAATATTCCCCCCACCCCACTCCCATGAGTCTTCTCTTCCTTGGACTAAATCTCCCCAGTTCCGTCAAAGGAGAACTAAATCCTGGGCACTGAATGGGGGGTGGGTGAGAGAAGAGACCAAGGCCTCTGAGTGGGGGGGGGGGGCAGGTGAGGGAGGAGACCAGGGCCCCTGACTGGGAGCTGGGTGCTGGGTGCTGGGTGCTGATTGGACAAAGGAGGCAAGTCACCTAACACTTCAGATACGATGGATTCACAACCCAGTGGTGTCTACATTACAGACACAAGGCTTCTTGCCCTTATCCAGTGACTCCTCAGCTCAGACCCCTTTTTACTAGTCCCTTTGGCTTCCTGAATCAGGTTCATGCTCCCTGCCTGGATCATAAGAATATTCTCTTAACAATGACAGCTGATGTTTATATGGCACTCATGTGTTAGGTACTGCCAAGTACTTCACAATGATTATCTCATTTGATGGGGGGGTGGGGAGCTCATTCCCATTTTACTGATGAGAATACTGAGGCAAACAGAGGTTATGTGACAGGGTTACCCAGCTAGGAAAGGTCTGAGGATGGGTTTGAATTCAGGTCTTTCCTACCCCAAGCCTAATGTTCTATCCACCAGGCCACCTTGGACCTTGCCAATGGAAGGCTACCCCAGGTGTTCCAGTCTTATCTTGGATAACTCCAGCCTACCTTTTCTGTGCTTGAGTCCAACTGGATGGGCTCAGCCCTGGTCACTTCAGCCTCTGGTCTTTGCTCAGAGCCTTCTTGGTACTAATGCCCTGTCCCTTCTTCCATATCCCTTCCTGGGTTCCATTGTTACTCAACCTGTGAAGCTGACCCCCAGGGCCTTCCCTCTCCACCCCTTTCACCATTGTGCCTTCTTTAAAGAGACCCGATGGTGGCTGGAGCTGCAGAGGGTCCCACACTGCTAAAAATACATCTCTACATACACCAATCTCATACATAACTTTATATCCGGTATCCTCTATTGAAATGCAAGCTCTCTGAGGGCAGGCACTAACTCTCTTGGAATCCTCTATTTCCTGCTATTGCTAAATCCAGAGGCCTACACACCCTGCAAATGTTAGCGTTGTTTGTTCAATGGAGGGCTGCTCCAAAGTATTTAAGATGCATTTAAATTCAGGACCCAAGACTCTAGACCATATAAGTTCTGTTCAGAGAAGGGTTATGGCCCTTGGCCTTGGCCTTGGCAAGAAAGCATCAGGGACACCTCTTCAAAGAAGTCCCTAGAGTCAGAAGACAGCTTTCTTAGGTATGGGAAAAAGGGATGCCTCACAGGGGACCCAAGAATCCAGTACTCAACTCCTGTCCCCAACATCCACAGTCCCCAAGGTCCCACGTAGCCCCTCTCCTTCATGCATCCAGCATCTCTTGTCTCCAGTCCTCAATCCCAGGGACCCCCTCCTCCAATAGCTAGGTATTCCCACCTTTAACCCCTCAAGAATAGTAGGCATCCTTTCCCCCAACCTCTCAGATATCCTCTCCCTACAGTCTATACCCCTTGAGGACTTATACCCCTAATCCTGCCACCTCAGATGCCCAGGCATTTGAACTCACATTTACAAAAAGTGCCAAGACAGCCAGTCCATTGGGACCCCGGGAAGCTGCACTTAGATTCCCATAGAGTTCTTGGTTAAAGTGAATTAGCTGCACCTGTATGGAGGGGAGGAATGAGGGCATCTGGGTCAATGTCAGGAGCAGAGACTCCAGGTCCAGGGATGTGGTCAGAGATCTGAGCATTGGTAGAAGGGATGAGCAAAACTAGGGATGGGATCAGTGCCAGGCTAAGGGTTAGAATTATGAGCCTGGGCAGGAGGTCAGGGTAACCAGTGGCATCCAAGGCCAAATGATGACCAAGCCCATGGTGGGCACAATAGGGTCCCATCACCTCTGCTGAGAAACTCTCGTGGTTGATCTGGTGCTCTGAACCAGCCCCATCTCGGGCCCCAAAGAGGAGGCGAAGCTCGCTCAGTCGGTGGCTGTAGAGGAGGGGGCCGCCAGATACATTGACCACAGGCCTTGAGGCTGGCAGGAAGGAGACATGTCGACCAGTATTGTACAGAGTCCCTCGAAGCTGAGACAGAAAGTTAGAGCTGGTTAGAGAGAAGGAGGCCAGAAGTGGGGAACCCCACCCCAGTAGTTCCCCTGACCTGCCTAAGGGGAAATCAGGCACAGGTTGATTTCCCAGCTCAAAAGCCTCTCCAAGAATCCGAGGCAGTGGGCCCAGGAAGCAGCTCCAGTTCTGCCTCCATGTGGCAGCAGGACTGGGCAAGCCTCTGCCCCTTCTTTCCAGGTCTGCTGCCTCATCTGGAATTGGGACCTGTCCTAGCTCTGGATCCTGTGCCCCCTAGCCTAGTTGCCTTCCTTCGGCTCTTCCACTTTCTGGTCCCAGCCTCCTTTCCCCTCCCCAGCGTTCAGATTCAGGACACACTCGTTCTTTCTCGAAGGTTCCACCTGCAGGATGCCTTCCTTGAACGCTCCTCCAGGGCCCTTTGGATCTGGGGTCCAACAAGTCAGCTGAAAGAGATCGCTCCCAGAAGCCATCTCATCCAACCCCAGAAAAGGAGAGAACTGGGCGCCAGGACCACTTGGGTCCTGGAATGGGCGGGGCTGTGGACGGACAGCTGGGTCCCAGAACAGCAACGAACAGGCCCCCTTACCTTCTCTCCGCCGGTGCTGAGCCGCAGCGGAGGAAGGAAGGGATCATAGAGGACCCTCTTCAGCTCCACATCTACGGGGCTCTGGCGCTTCCCCACGGCACAAAGACTCCAGGCTGCGTTCACCAGGCCCCAGAAGGGCGGCCCTGGGGGTGGGGTGGGGGGAAGAGAGGTGGAGGTAAGAAGTGGCAGTCAAGTACTAAGGGAAAGGTGGTTTAAACGGGATGCCTGAGGGCAAAGTGATGCTTGGTTCTTTGAGGGGCTAGAGGCTAAGGGAAGGCGATGCCTGGGTTCTTGTTGCCGTTAGGAGCTGAAAGAGGGGACCCTTGGGTTCCTGAGGGTTTGCCAAGCCCCTTACTCCCCCGAGTCTGCCTTTCTTGTCCCACCCCGAGCCACACAATAATAAAACTACAACTCCCAGCAGTCTCCGCGGAAGCTAACGCGTCTCCCAGATGCTCCTCTGCTCCAGTGCCTCATGGGGGTTGTAGTTTCGTTGGCCTCACAGTCAAGACCCGGCAGAGCGTTTGGAGGGTCGGACCGCAGGGGGCCGAGGGGGAGGGGTGGAGATCTGGGTCCCCGGCAATGGAGCTGAGAGCCAGCGAGGCTGGCTTGACGCCCGCCCCCGCGCTTGGCTTCCACTCTCGCCCACTCACTACTTCGAGATGCGCATCTATAATGGCTCCTTGGCCTTCACGAGGGGAGCTGGGGGAAGGGACGCCGTAGTCCCGGAGGGGCAAGGGGATGGCGGGAGGGATCTGAGGCAGGACATGCCGGGGTCCGCGGACGAGAGGGGATGCCTATGTCCTCCCCACCCCCGGAGACAAAGAGGTCTGGGAGAGGGATGCTGGGGTCCCTGGGGAAGGGGCGTGGAGGGGTGAGGCTAGGGGAGGAGCGGACGAGGTCTCCGCCTGGGAGAAGGCGGTCAAAGTGGTCTCCAGGGTACCGGAGAGTCTGGGGAAGGGGAGGCCTGGGTCTGGGCTCTGGGGTAGTGAGAGGCGAGGGGAGGTTGGAGCCCCGAGGGGAGGAAGCTGTCCGAAGATGCCTTGGGATCCCAGAGGGGGCAGCCCTGCAGGTGGGGGGGGGCGGGGGGGTGGACGGACTCTGGAGTTCCACACTGGGTGCACCTGGGACGAAGCTTCCCTGAAGATTATCTTTGTAGGTCCACCAGTCCTCGGGGGCAGGCGCCGGGCCGATGTGAGCTGGGAGAGGGATGGGCGGTGGGCGGAATGAGTGCCCTCCCCCGCCTCCAGACCTTTCTCCTCTTCTGGTCCCCCTCCCATCCCTAGCGTCCCTGGGTCTCTGGGTTGTCAGAGGGGCTTTTTGGTTCTCTCCCTCTGAAAGATCTTTCCGTCTAGTCTCTCTCGGAGAAATACCTCCAGGCCTTCAGAAGTAGCCTTCCGCCCACCCCCACATCCCCACCCCCACCCCACCCGCATCCCACCACCGGACGAGTATCTCTGGTAGGTCTCTGAGCTCTTTCTCTAAGTGTCTGATAGGTCTCCGAGTTCTCTCAGAAATTCTCTCTGCGGGATATCTGTGAGGTTCTTTCTTGTAGAATTCCCCATCTCCCCCTTTCCCTCCACCTTACTGCCTAATCCTATCCCAGAACTCTTACCTGCAGCCCCTAAGGCAGCCCCAAGCAGCAGGGCCCGGGGAGGACTGAGGCGAGCTGGGCCCCCCATCTCTCAGGCTCCAACGTCCAGACAGCGATGCCTTCAGGGATCTCTCTTTCACACCCTCTGGTTCCTCTTCTTTGACTCTTCTGTCTCTGTCTCTGTGTCTCCCTATCTCTCAATGACTGTCTGGTGTCTCTTTTCCTGTCTACATTTCTGTCTCTCTCCTGCTTTTCAGTAGGAGATAATCCCCTCTCTCCCCCTCTGTCTAGGGGCCTGTAATCTCCAAATAGCAGAGGAAGGGGCTCTCACTCAGGGTCCTTCTCCCCTGCTCTGAGCTGGGCCTTCTAGCCTTCTCTACCTTTTCCCTATCTCTCCTCCCTTTCAGCCTCTCTATCTCTTTTTTTCTCCTGTCTCTGTCTGCCGTTGCTGTCTTTATTTCCCTCTCTCTGTAACTCCCTTCCCCTTTTCTCTTCTTTCTCTTTGCCTGTGTCTGTCTCTGGCTTTCTCTCTCAACACCTTCCTCCCTTCTTTCCTGTCTCTGTATCTGTTCCCCTTCTGTCTTTTCTTCAGTCCATTCCTTCTTTTTAAACCTCAAATTCTCACTCCTCTCTTTCTCTTTCCTTTCTCTCCTCTCTCCCTGTTTCTCTCTCCCTCTCTCTATCCCTCCCTCCCTCCCTCCTTCTCCTCTCTCTCACTATCTTTCCTCTTTTACCTTCACCACTCTTGCCACCCTCGTCGGCTTTGCCTCTATCTCTCTTCCCTCCCCTCCCTAGTTCTGTCCCTACCTTTTATTTTTCTCTCCCTCTGTCTACCTTCATCTCTAAATCCTACCTTCCCCACCTTCTCTCTCGATTCACTCTCTCTCTCCTTCCCCCTCCTCTCTCTCTGCCCCCTCCCTTTCTCCCCTGCTTCTCTCTCCCTCCCCCTCCCTCTCCTCTCTGCCCCTCCTCTCCCCTGCTTCTCTCTCCAATTCCTTGCTTCTCCCTCCCTTCCCCCTTCTTTATATGTGTTTCTCTTGATTTTGGGGGGTGGGGGATTGGGTCGAAGAATGGGGGGAATAATTGGTGAGAGGAGGGTCCCCTGTTCAGGCTGCACTGGGGGCGGGGTGGAGTGGTCCAGACACCTGGGGCTCCATCCTGGCAGCTCCCATTCTCTGCAGGAGGAAAGGGCGAGGGGGATGGGGAGCCTTAAGGTGGATCGGAAGAATCCTTATCTTTCCTGGGCCTGGCTCATGCCCCCCTCCCATCTCTTTCCCCCCAAAAAACCTCCTAATCTTCTCAGGCAGCGTCAGGCCAGCCTCTTAACCAACTCTTCCCCTCCTCACTCCATCCTGCACCTGGGGCTGCCTTAATGGAGCTTGGGGATCCTCTTGGGGAAAGTCTGGCTGTAGTAAGTAGGATAAACCACCAGAGGAGGACAAAGACCATGACAAGAGAAGTGGGCAAGCCAGGGGAGATAGCAGATCTCTAAAGCCAGAGAGCTAATGGCCCAGGCCGAACAGAGAGATGGGAAGCTTGGGGTGTCGAAGACAAAAACAATAGATGTACAGTGACAATCAAAGACAGAGTAAGAGACAGAGGGCTTGAAAAACACTAAGAGGGACAGGAGAGACCACCTTCCCAAAAGAATCAATCAGCATTAAGGACTGACGCTGAGCTCTGGGGGTGCAAAAAGGCAAAAAGTGGCCAAAGGCATCCTTGCCCTCAGGAAGCTTACAGTTCAATGGGGGAGACAACATGCAAACAGAAACAAAACCAGCTATATACAGGATAAACAGGAGACAATTACCAAGGGGAGGGCACTGGAACGAAGAGAGGTTGGGAAGGCTTCCCATTGAAGGCTGGATTTTAGTTGGGACTTAAAGGAAGCCAGTCATTGGAGCACAGGAGGGAGAGCGTTCCAGGTATGGGACAGCCAGAGAAAATGCCCAGAGCTGTGAGATGGAGGGTCTTGTTCTAGGAAGAGCAGGGATCAAAGGGTACATGGTGGGGAAAAATGTGTAAGAAGACTAGAAATGTTGGAGGGGGCTTCGAAAGCCAAGCAGAGCATTTTGCACTTGTTCCTGGGGGCAACAGGAAGCCACTGGAGTTTACTGAATGGGGGGTGGGGTGGAACTTGATCAATCTGCATTTTAGGAAAATCTCTTTAGTGAATGAATGGAGAATGTATCAGAGGGGAAAGAGACTTGAGGCAGGCAGATCCTCAACCCCACTCCCAGCAGGTTATTTCATAGTCTAGCCATTGGAGCAGCTTGGTGGTGCAGTGAATAGAGCACGGGCCCAGGAATTAGAAGGACTTGAGTTCAAATCGGAACTCAGACTCTTAACACTTACTAGCCATGTGATTTTGGGCAAGTCACTTAACCCCAACTGCCCTGCCCTCCCCTGCAGAAAAAAAAAAAATCTTGCCATGAGGTGATGAGGGACTGCACTGGAGTAGTGGATTAACAAAAAGATTCTATTTTTTTTTTAAACTAATTCCTATGTGCAAAGCACTGTGCTGAATGAGCCCTGAGAAAACCGAAAAGCATGCAGTGCCTGCCTTCAAGGAGTTTACACTCTAGAAGGAAAGGAAGTTACCATAAAGTCAGGTGAAAAGGCTTCACGTGGGCTCCTTCAGGTTCAAGAGCAAAGCAAAGGGTGGCAAGTCTTGTTTTCAGGCCATTCTTCTGTTTCTGGCGCTAAAGGATTTGACTGTGCCAAGATCTTGGGTGATGAGCACAATAGTTGCAGGCACAGCTCCCAGAGAGGCCAGCCCCCAGAGGGCCTCTCCCCTATGGTGATGGCTGGAAGCTGGCCTGGAGGTCTGGGAGAGGCTGCTGCTCCTAGGGTTTTGGGGCCTTCTTCCCCAATTTTGTCATTTAGTACTGTCCGTGGCAAGGACGTGGGCCCCCCTCCAGTGATGGATGCAGGGTTGGGAGGCTGCTGCTCTGAAGGGCACTGGAATTCTAGGCTCATGGTTTCAAGGTCCTAGGCTGTCTCCACTGGCGTCTGAGTGGAGATAGTGGTCACAGTGATGACGGGGACGGCATTGGCCACCTCCTGACTCTCCCTTAGGAACTCACAGCTTCAAGCTAGGCTAGCCCATGTGCCTTGTAGGGACAAAGGGAGGTATCTGGGAACTAAGGGGACCTGGGGCCTCCACACAGAGGGTCAGGGAGGGATTGGGTTTGAAAGTCTGCAGGGAAAGTGGGGGAAAGGTACAGAGAGAGCAGGGAGGGGGAGGGGGCGAAACCGGAGAGCAGAGAGGAGGCCTGTGCTGGGCTCCAGCTGTCGATTTCACGGCCATCAGTCTTGGGCAGTGGGAACAAGGTTGGGGTCATGGAGAAGCACATGTACCAGTCCTTCTTTCCCTTGGCAGGCAGGTTGCTTCCATCCCTCCAATCCCCTCCCCCACCCCCCACCCCTTCCTCCAGGCCTCCTAGCCAGTTCCCAGCAGCGGTCCTTGGACTGGGGAGGAGAGGGAGTCGAAATCTTTTGGCCTGGAGTGTCCCCCCTGGCCACCAGCCTCAGGGGAGATAAAGGGGTCTGAATCTCCGGCCACTGATAGGACAGAGAATTCCTTCTCTGCCCCTCCCCAACCACTCCCAGCCTTTGCCCCACCCCGGAACCAGGAGCAGATTATAAATTCAACATAAAGGCAAATGAGAAAAACTACAGAATCTTGGGCTGCATTAAAAGGGGCAGAGCTAAGAGGAGGGGCGAGGTGATCATTCAACTGGTCCCCGTCTCGGTCAGACCAAAGCTATGTGCTGAGTTCAGTTCTGGGCCAGTGGTAAAAGAACACTGAAAAAGCAGAATGTCTTGGGAAGGGGGATCAGCACCAGGAAGGGCCTGGAATTCCAGGTATATATTAGCATCTGTTGGAGAAAGTAGGGATTGGGGCCGAAATTGGCTCCCTGGAGACATAATTATCCCTGTTCATTTTAACCCCCAGAGGGCAGAACCAGCAGCCCAGGAGAGAAAGTAGCCAAGAATCCAATTTGGTCTGGAGATCGGAAGGAGCTTCCACCTAGGTTAAGGGTGCGGCTCTCTTCCCACCTCCAATTAACGTAATTGCAAGGATTTAAGTGAAAGGCTGCTCACCGCCTAAAGGTTTAACTGTGTGAAGGGACGATTTCTTCCGGAGGTGTGAACTTCTCTTTAATTGGATCAAGAAGGGAAGGGCCTGATTGTCTAAGCAGGCCTCTGGGAGCTTTAAATAGCACAGGAATTTTCACAGTTGAATCAGTCAGCAGCAAGCAATCCAAAGACTGGAGTTTCTCGGGAGGCAGGCCCTGGCACCTGCACTGAAGGAAAGGAAAGTGGGGGGAGTGAGCCCAGATCGAAAGTTACACTACTCCCCACCAATGATCATATTATTGAAGAGACCACGAAGCTAAGAGAGAGCCATAGACCAGAAACAGAAAAGACAGCCACCTGAGAGAGATCAGAGCTTCAAAGATCGGGACCCCTTGCCTCAGAGGGGAACACTTACTATGGACTCAAGGAGGGAATCTCACTAAACAGGACTTGTGACTTTACCTTTGACCAAATGTATTTTCTGTAATCAGAGCCTATTTTTCCACAGGCCTGTATGTACTTGTGGTAGACAATCTTCAGTGATGTCTTGGACTTATCATTCTTATTGCACCTTTTTAGTAATACCTACAAACTCATTGAGGCTGCTAGCTGATTGGAATGGGAAACACCCGGTGGGGGCTAAAAGAAACTCTAAACCATCTTGGCTACCCTCTGAAAGCTGAGGAGGAGCAGCTAACCCCTGGAGATCCTGCCAGATAATCTTAATGGAGAAGGGGATGGTGAGGAAAGGTTGTCCCAAAGTTTCACGGACTGCCTGGGTGTAGCGTGTTTCCTTTCACGGGAAGTCTTCCAACAGAGACTAGACAGACCATCTGTCAGGTATGTTGTATGGGGAATTCTGGGCTAGAGGCCCCTGGAGTTGCTTTTAACTTCAAGAGTCTGAGAATCTGACCAGGACAAAGTCTAGGTATTCTCTGCTCCTTCAGTGAACATCGAGATCAACCAGTCACTAAATGTTTATTGAGTAAGCATGGGAGATACAAAAAGAGGCCAAAGACTGTCCCTGTCCTTAAGGAATTTACAACCTAATAGGGGAGATGACATGCAAACAAATATACACAAAACACACCAGATTCAGGATAAATTGGAGATAATTAACCGAGAGAGGGTCAGGGAGAGGGCGGCTAGGTGGCACAGTGAGTAGAGCACTGGCCCTGGAGTCAGAAGGACCTGAATTCAGATCCGGCCTCAGACACTTAACACACACAAACAAAAAAAAAAAACCTAGCCGTGTGACCTTGGGCAAGTTACTTTACCCCAACTCCCCTCCAAAAAGCAAAAAAAAAAAATCTCCAAATAAGTAAGAAAGCAGTATGCTGCTGAAGATGCATGAGTTCTACACCACATACTACAGAATTTTTTTTTCTTAAACTATGTTGTAAAGGTGGGGGAAGGCTTCCCTAGAAGGTGGGATTTTAGCTGGGACTTAAAGGACATCAGGGAGGTCAGTAGTAGGAGCATAGGAGGGAGATCTTTTTTTTTTTTTTTTATGGATGGGGGATGGCCAGAGAGAATGCCCAGAGCTGGGAGATGGCAGGTCTTGGTGAAATAGCCAGGAGGCTGGGTGTCACTGATCCAAGAGAATGTGCTAGGGAAGTTGGTGTGAGAAGACTGGAGAAATAGGAGGGGGCTACTTTAAGGACTTTGAATACCAGAAAGAGAATTTCATACTTGCTCATGGACAGTAGGAGGCTGCTGGAGTTTATTTAATGGGGGGAAACCATTAAATAAATATCAACACCCTCCCCCCCCCGGAACGGAGGATGGCCTGGAGGGGGAGAGACCTGTGCAGGCATACACACACACACACACACACACACACACACACACACACACACACACACACACACACACACACACAAACCCTCAGCAGCTCTTGCCGTAACCCAGACATGAGTGGATGAGGGTCTTCACCAGGGTGGGAGCAGGATCAGAGGAGAGAAAAAGATGTATTTGGGAGTTGATGCAAAGGTGAAATCAACAGGCCAGACATGAGAGGTGAAAGAGATAATGAGTTCAGGATGAACCTGGGGGACTGGGGCTGTTGGTGGTGCCTTCCACAGTAACAGGGAAGGTAGGAGGTAGGGAGGGCCCTGTGCGGTGGTTCTGCCAGAGGAAGAATGTGATGAAGGTAAAATGTACAGGCTTTTTGCAACAAATTGGATTTGGGAAATGAGGAGTGATGAATTAATAGCACATGCAGAGAGTTAACCTTGGCAAGAAGAAGGGAAAATTCATCATCGGAGAGTAGAGCAAAGGAAGAAAAAGTAGGGAATAAAGCCAAGGGACTATTTGATGAAGACGAGAGAAGAGGAAAGTCTGGTGAATGGCCTTCGTTTGCTCAATAAAAGAAAAGACAAGAGGGGCTCAAGGCAGGAGAGGCCTGGGAGGCTTGAGAAAACAAAGGGAGGTTCAGAACAGCCCTGTGCAGAGGGATGGAGAGAGAGCGCCCTGCTGTGTGGGAGCCCAATTAAGACTGAGTACCATAAGTATGAGATAGACAGCTTTCGTGGCTTGCTGCAGCTCCATGCAGCAGCTTTTGCCATAGCCTGGGCATGAGAGGATGAGGGACTGGATCACGGTGGGGAAAGCATCAGAGGAGAGAATGGCTGGTGGTGGTGCCCTCCATAGCAACAGGGGAGTTAAGAAAGGGGGATGACTGGAGAAAGAGATGATGAGCTCAGTTTGGGATATGATAGATGGAGAGGTGTTGGTGTTCCTGATCAAGGATAGAGAGCCATTGTGGGCAACAGGGAGACCAAGAATGTGGCCGTCCTGTCTGGGCTAAAGTGGAGGGGAGCTGAGAATCATTGGGGAAACTGAGGAAATGTGGGTTTGAGGCACACCACCATAAAGAGCCTCCATCTTCCTCTTCTTTGTCCCTTAAACTTCCATCTCCGGTCCTTCCTCTCAGGGTGCAGTTTAAGGAAATGGGAAAGAGAAGGCCTGGAGGGGATATAATTATTGTCTTCTATTATGTGGAAGAACGGTCAGGCTATATCTGCTTGACTTCCCAGGGCAGCCCCAAGAACAATGACAGGAAGTTACAAAGAGGTCTGTTGAGGCCAGTAGCTGGCAGGAAACACTGACTGCCCTTGGGGAGAGGCCTGGAGGGCTCCTTGTCAGGGGCCTGGTGAAGGATGTTCTCAGATTAATCCTGATTCTGAGATGGGGTGCCATGTTTTGGGCAGTGGGTGGGCTGTCTCTGCTTCAGGCTGCTGGAGCTCCCAAGAATCTGGAGCCCTTAGTGTGGGTGGTCATTCTGCTTCTCTCTCCTTTTCTGGTCCCATCTCTAGCTCAGACCTTCTCTCCCCTCTCTTTCTTCCTCTCTCCCTCCACCTCCTTCTCTCCACCCTCATTCTCTCACTCTCTACTGAGTTGTCTTTGATGGGGTCTCCACTCTATCTTTTTTTTTTCTTTTTGGAGGGCAATTGGGATTAAGTAACTTGCCCAAGGTCACACAGCTAGTTTTGTTTTGTTTTTTTTTTTGTTTTTGTTTTTTTTGTATGTGTTTTAAGTGTCTGAGGCCAGATCTGAACTCAGGTCTTCCCGATTCTAGGGCTGGTGTTCTACTCACTGTGCCACCTTGCCGCCCCTATCTCCACTCTATCTTGAGATCTTTTCCTGACCATCCTGACCTTTTCCTCCCATATTCCTTTCTCTCTCTATGTGGATAGCCAACCCTGTCTCAATTATCATTCCCTCTTTCCCAAACAGTGACTGTTTCTGTTTCCCCCTCCCAGTTTGCCTTCCCCTCCTCAGAGTGAGGATCCAAGGTAGATGATTTCAGGATTTTCAGCTTTCCTCCTTTGTGTTGGTCCAAATACTGAAGTTAAAAACTTTCTAACAATCTACTTTCTTTCTCCACTTTGGGTACCTTCAACTCTTGTTAAGCTTGGGTCCCATTTCTGATTCAAATATTCCAGGTTTCTTCCCCAGAGGGACAGGAGTCCTTCCCTGAGAAAAATCCTTACTTAGGTGTATGGTTCCCAAATATTACTCTGTGGTTCAGGGAAGCTTATTAACACCTGTATCTCTCCCTGGTTCTTCAAATAGCTTCAAATAGCTTTCTCTTCCAGGACAATTCCAATAATTGGCCTACATTTACTTTCATTAATCAACATCATTTTAACCATGCAGCACATTCCAAGTTCTCCAAGGCTTATCAGATACCAATTACTAGGAATTTTAGAAGGATATGCAATGTTCGGTCATTTACAAAAAATAGATGATGTTTTATTTTTATTTATTTATTTTATTTATTTATTGCTTAGAGAATACCTCTCTACATTATCACTAATCTCATACATACCCTTAAATACCCTTACATCTTGGTGCCGTCCCCTAACTAAGTGTTGGTGGTGGGGCCCTATCAGCATCTATAAGCCCTCGAATTCTAGGGATACAACTTCTTTACTACTTGTATTAGCCTCTACACTAGGTTAGGAAAGTCAATAGTTACCGGGACTTAAATACTCAAACAATTCAAAAATTGCATCAAAGAAATTGGTCTGACTTGTAAAGGAAAATTGTGTAAGAAATTCATTTTGTCCTGGGTGGATACTTGTGAGATTAGGATATCAAGGAAATCTTGGATGAAGAGGCTTCCCCTTCTCCAGTCATAGGAGGCAGTACACTGCAATGTAGACAAACTTCTGAGAGTTTTCCATCTTCAGGCTGTAGGTACTAGGAAGAGGCAAAGAAGTTTAACTTTTCCCTTTCCCCATCAGCTCTTCAGCCAGGAACCCCTGACAATTAGAACTTTCTGACAATTGTATATGGTCTATGAATGATATGTCTGTAATGGTAATGGTAATTTGAAGATCTTCCCTGCCCCCTAATAGGGTTCCTGGCTTTCAATCTTAAAATGGAACTGATTATAATATGTAAATTAGCCAGTGGGAAACAAGCCACTTTGGTCATCTTTGTCTGTACCATATATCCCCCCGCCTCCCACCAAGTGATGACAGTAATTTTTTACTAAAAAACTACTTTCTCCTGGCTCCTCAAAAATGTGTTCCTGTCCCTTTCCACAAACAAAATTACCAAACTGAAAAGGAGTGCTACCTTACCCAGTGCAAAGGTGCACTGGCAACCTTTTAAAAACTATTTCATGTCTCAGAATGGCAGCCTCCCTGGCGATTGTGCTAGTAGTAATGAATGAATGCAGCTACTGAATTCTGTTCTCGTCATTCCATAATGTTCACCAGGATTCTCTCCTGCTTATTACTGCCTTTTTTGAGTTGTAATGAATCAATGGGCCTGTACCCAATTCGTATTTATGTGCCAAGTGCCTCTTTTACCCCTCCCCACTTTGGGGACAAACTTTAGCTAGAGCCAAAAATAGAATGTCCCCAGAGTAGCTGTGGGTGGTGGTGATGGTTATGAGCCAAAGAAGAGGAAAGCTGAGAAGTAAAGGCTCCCCTAGCAATGAACCTGGAACAGGACTCCATCCATGTCTGGGGCAAAGCAGAGAGAAAAACGCCTTAGTACGCCAGATCTTGTAAGTCCCAGCAATGTTTGCCTCTCACTTCAATGCTGTAGAGTTCTTTGAATCTTCCTCTTTGCATTCCTATGTGTTTCTGAGTTTCCAGGCCTCTTTTCCTTTCATTCTTCTTTTTATCTCTCTCTGCCCCTTTCTCTCCGTCTGTCTCTCCATCTCTCAGGCTCTTTCCTTCCCTGCTCTGTTGTATCTCTTCCCTCCTTTTTGGGTCTCAGAAACTATTTATAAACATCATTCCCCAATAGTTCCCCTTGGTCTCTTCCAGCCTCACATTGTTTGCCTTTTTATTCAGGGTACTCCTCAATTCTCTCTGGTTCAGTGTTTCAAATTCTTTCCCTTCCATTATCTCTCTCTTAACTCTTTACATTATCTTTACATTTGCATCTCTCACTCTCCAGGTCCCAGAGTTGATGCATAACTTTTCCTTTCAGGCTCTCTGCTTCCAACTATCTTTCCCTCCACCCTTTCTGTATCCCTCTGTCTTTCCCTTTCCATTCTTTTGTGCTCCTCTCTCTCTTTCTTTCTCTCTCTCTGGGGAATGAGTGCCAGGGTTGTAGTAGAGGTGTCAGCACCCCAGAAGATTCAGAGGCTCACCTTCACCCCCACCTCTTGGGGTCGGGACTCCATCCAAGTTCCTCAAGCCTCAGACCAGGAGGGGCGCTCAGAAATCAGTTGGAGATGAGCTCCTTATTTTTTTGCTCCTCAGTTGCTCCTTCTGACATTATGATTTCAGTCTCTGGTATCAACAGTCTCCCTGATTCCCAGGACCTGTATATTGGGGTCCATAAGGTTTTAGGGATTATCTCATTAAATTCTCCTTTTATAAGAGAAGAAATGGAAGAATTCTTCAGTTAGGAGGACCTGAGTTCAAATTTAACCACAGACATGTGGTTACTAGCAACCATGGGCAAGTCACTTAACCTGGATTGCCTCACAAAAAAAGAGGGATACTGAAACCCAGAGAGGAGAAAGCCTTTGCTCAAGTCACCCAGTTTATAAGTGGCAGAACCGAGATTTGAACAAAGATCCTCCCTAGCTCCAAATTCAGAGGGCTTTCTGCTAGCCATGTGGCCACAGTTCATTGAATCATCTGTCTGTCTTACCCCCACCATCTTTCCTCCCTCCCTTTCCCCATTTCTCTATTCCTTCCTCTCCTCCTTCCTCCCTCCCTCTCTTTCTTCCTCCCTTTTCCCCCCTTCCCAAGGTTGCTGTTAGGGGAAAGGAAACCCAAGCAAACATCTGGGACTTCAGCTACCAACACGTCTAGTCTGGTAGAGTCCATCTTTCTCATGGTGAGCTGGGGCTCCCCTGGGAGGGAGAGGGAGGCTTGGCCTCACCATTTTAACAGAGTGGGTAGGGAAGATAGAAAAGAGCTCTTTCTCCCTCCACCCCAAGTTCCTCCTTTCATCAGATGCAGCAACGAAGCGCCCTTCCCCTATTCTCATGTCAAGGTTGAGTGGGAAGACCAGGACACTTGAGACTATCATGTCATTCTAGAACTTCTTTGTATCGTGGGTCACCTCACGGTGAGGGGGAGCTAGCCAGGAAGTTTGATGCCCCCAAAGGCTCTGCCTGAACTGGCAGTGCCCAAAAGGGTTGGGAGAGCTCAGGGAGCCTGCTGCTGGGGCTGGCCCCTCCTACTCCTTCAGTATCACTACATTGGTTTTTCTATATCAGGTGATTATTTCTCTGGGTGACATGGGGGCTTAGTACACACCTAGATTACCTGAGGTGGGGACAGGGCTTCCCTACTCCAGGCCTGGTACTCTAGCCACTGCACCTCCTGGCTCATCTTTTCTATTCTAGGTGCTAGGAGAAGAACTTCTGATCTGGCCCAGAAGGAGAAGCCACGGGGATTTAGGGATTCAGGAATCCAGGACTGGCATTAGAAGGGATAGAAACACAGCTGGGCTTTGGGCTTGAATTTATGGGACTAATACTTTGTAATAATAGATAGCACTTATATAGCTAGCTATACAGGTTGGCAAGACTCTTTATGACATTTTTTCCTCACAATACCTCTAGGAGACAGGTGCTATTATATCTCTATTTTACAGAGGAAGAAATTGAGGCACATGACTGTTAAGTGATTTTCTTGTATGTTAAAACTGGCTTTGAACACAGGACTTGGTTGCCTTACCAAATAACTGAGCTAAATTGTGAGTCTAATACTTCTGATCTCCACAGGAAGGAAGGAAGGAAGGAAGGAAGAGAATAACACCCAGGGAGGTGGGGGTTGGGGGGGTTGGAACAGGAGGGGATTGAAGGCTAGCTGGCCTGGACCCCTCCACTGAGAAGCTTCCACCAATGACAGCATTTATGGGATAGAGGGGTGGGTTTGCAGAGAGATATTCAGAGCTAAGAAGGTCCCAGGGAAGGTTGAATGTTCCAGGGTGAGGGAGACCCCAGATGCTGAGGAAAGTTCCAGGATGAGACCATGATTTTGAAGTCTGGAAGTCAGAACAGGGACAAGAGGGAATTAAAGAGGGGAGGGGATAAGAATTTACATAGCACCTACTATTTGCCAGACAAATGCTAAGAATTTTTTACAAATATTGTCTGATTTGATTCTCACAATAGTCCTGGACTGTTTCACAATGGAAAAAATAGAGGCAAACAGAGGTTAAGTGACTCATCCAAGGTCTCAAAGCTTCTTAGTGTCTAAGGCTGAATTTCAACACAAGTCTTTTTGACTCCATGCTCAGAGTTCTGGACACCTAGGTACTAGCTGCCAACTTGCTCCCTTTACAGGTCAGAGGCCCCAGGAACAACTTACCAATGGGAGAATGTGGGGGATCTTTGTAGAGGGATATTCCAAGATGCTACAACCACAGATATAGTCAACAAATACTGATTAAACACCTAGTATGACCTATTGGTCAGGCATCCCTAAATTTATGGGTACCTTTCTGTTTCTGGTTTTTTGCTATTGCAACTAGAACTGCTATAAATATTGCTGTGTGTATGGATTCTTTCACTCTGATTTTGATCTCTTTGCGGTGCAGGCCTAGTCATGTCAGAGGACATGGATTATAACATGGATTAATAATGTCTTTGTCATAGCTTGAACCTGCTTCCCAGGATGGCTGGATGACCCATAAGAAATTCACAGTGAGGTCAGTGTAACTGTTCTTAGGACGCACAGTGGGTTTCCCTCCCTGGCCCAGCTTTAGTTTCCCAAAGCTAGAAAAGAAGACATCAGTCTTTGTACAACCAAATCTTTGTTTCTATCACTAACATATTCAGCCTATGCAAGACCTTGGGAGCCACAATGATACCAGAAGTGGGTCTGCTGTTCTTTTGATTACCTGATGGAGGTGTATTTCTGTCAGCTCTTTGTGGCCTCTGTTTCTTTGGTCCCCTTACCTTTCCAAAGTTTTGTGCACTGTTCTTTCTCACCTGACCATCCTTAGGCATCTGTACTGATGACACAGGGGCCTTAATTTGTTTTTGTGTCCCATGCACAGGAAGATGATCCCAGCAGACAGAGACTGACCAAGCCTCGGGAGATCATTCCATGCAGTTTAGTAACTCTTTCACCTCTTATGTAGTAATCTTCTCTAAGTAGGAAGTCATCAGATGCTCATGGTAGGATCAGTGAAGTGAGAATATGTCTCCACCAAAATGAACTTCTAATGCTTCTAAACAAGTCTACTAGGAGACTCCAGGTGACTCCAGGCTTCCAGGCCATAAGGCTAGACAGTAAGACAGAAGCTGTTGCTCTGAGACTCTCTCAGTCTCATCACCTTTTCTGATGTAGATGCATTCTACTTTGGTGTCTCTAGGGCCTGCACAACTCAAGCCTCTCCCTGCTGTTCACCAGTGGGACTCAATTCTTGTCCAGAGAAAATGCCAACCTTGAGCCTATAGTATCTGCAATTACAGGGATTAATGGTTTAGCCCAATTTACAGATGCTATTGCATTTCTGGACTTAATTGGGACATTTAGTTTCTCTGTAAGAATGTCTCTTTGATTAAGGGAAGGGTTTCCTAACCTTTTAAGTACCTCTTACCCTCAGAAGGGTCTGAATTTAGGGTTAGAGTCAGAATTTGGGTTATAGTTAAAACGAAAATTCACAGGAATGACTCTCTACTGTTGATCCTTCAGGCATATCTCCCCAGTCAAAATTCTCAGGTAGAACTAAAAAAGACTTCCTGGATTTTCTCACTTGCCTTAATGTTAATGGTCCTAATTGCACACTGTGAAAACTTTCACTTTTCTGTTTAATATCCTTCAACTGTCCTTAATGTTAAAGTATGGATCTATTCCTACCAATCAATAGAGAAACATACTTCCCTATTGCATGTAGGTCTTTGAGGAGAACGGTTCAAACTTGGCTCAGTTTCTTCATAAGACTGGTCCACCAAGTTCTCTGCCATATGGGGCATGACTGTGAAAGTCAAAAATCTGTCTAAGGGGAGAGCTGAAGAGAAAATGGCCAGCTGATCCCTGCAGCCAGTCAAAGAGCCTCCCCCTCACTGTGAGGTCAGACAACAGTCAGAACCAGTTATGAGGTGTTTCTGTGTGCTTACATGATTTTCCTGAGCATTTCCCAGCTGAGTCATCATGACTGTCCCAGAAGCAGTACCCTTAACTTTTGCCATGTGAAGATTTTGACAGTAAAGGATGTGGAGGCAGTCTGTACATGCCAGTTTCCTTTACACCAGAAGACTTCAGGCTTTTCAAATTCACATATGAGATGATAGAACTCAACCACTTCAGTTTTTTTTAGAGATTGTGCGGGGTTTTCCTCACACCAACACCCAAATAGCAATGCAATGAAAGCCATAAATGTGCAGTATTATAGTATTAACAATTCCCTATCAGATTAATATGTTATGCTTAATTCAATGTCATAGCAATGGACATGAATTAGAATCATAAAACCACAACTAACTTTTCCATGTATCACCATATAGCAAAAAATATTTATAGAGCAGCATTTAAAATATGATTAGAGACACAGAGCAATAAGACTTGGAGATGAAATAACAATATATTTATGGTAACAACAGGTAGGGAATGAAACCAAACTAGTCTGGGTATGTGCTTTACACTTCTAGAATATTAAAAAAAATACCCAACAAAACCAAACTCTATTAAAAATAACCAGGGATTCTCTGAAATATTCCCTGAGAAACAATTCTAGGATATAACCAGGAAAGAAACAAAATTACCCAACCTCTAAAGAAGAATCTGCCCACTGTAGGAGAGAAAAAATGCAAAACAAAATGTAATTTATAGAATTGAAAAGTAAAGTCCTCTTCTGAGGCACCAAGGGAAAATAACGCAAACTCTGAAGAACAAAGGATAAGCCAACAGGATTCACAACCATCCTCTTGGACAGATGGGTTAGAGGAGTCATGCCGAGACAAATTATAACTGTTGCATTCTACCCAAATTAGAAAGATTGTTTCAAATGCCTCCCCTAAGGAAAACCTGCTTGCCAGGAGGTTAAAAAAATTTCAAACTGGAAAACTTGCCTTCACAGTAGCTCTGTTAACCTGTTTAAACCTGTTTAAAACACACACACACACACACACACACATTCAAGTTTTAAAACTGAGGCATGAAGTGGTGAATGATAGAAACCAGCAACTTGACCTAATGAACCTTTTAAATGGAGAGCAAGGGCTATAGACTCACTCTACCTGCACCAGGAGAATGATGGACTAGGGCTATTCATGTCTTGTAAGGTCTGTCTTAGGTACTGTCTTTGGAAAACACGATGAGAATTCTTGAGGCAAAATACTGTGAACCTCAGAACCAGAACTAAAACCCAATTTGTTTTTAAATTAAGAAGAAAAGAGAAGAACATTTCTTCTAAAAGACTTAGGGAATCATTAATGCAAATATATTCCTGTGGACAGACTCCCACAAATAAAATTTGTGGGTGGGTGAGCTATCTAAATAAATGGATGTGTAGGGCCGGTAGGTGGCGCAGTGAATAGAGCACCATCCTGCAGATTCAGGAGGACCTGAGTTCAAATTTGAACTCAGACACTTAACACCTACTAGCCGTGTGACCTTGGGCAAGTCATTTAACCCCAATTTCCCTGCCTCCCCCCACTCCAAAAAGCTAACTTAAATAATTAAATTAAAAAATCATCTTCTCTGCTAATGAAAAAATAAATAAATGCATGAATGCATGAATGAATGAATGAATAAATGGGTGGATGCATAGGGGCAGCTAGGTGGCACAGTGAATAGAACACCAGCCCTGGAATCAGGAGGACCTGAGTTCAAATCTATCCCCAGATACTTAACACTTAATAACCATGTGACCTAGGGCAAGTCACTCAGGCCCAATTGCCCTGCCTTCCCCCCCCCTCCAAAAAGAAAAAGAAATAAAATGGATGTATAGATAGAAATCATTTATGGTCTGGCCTATAATTCATAGAATATGAGGAGGGCTGTTTTTGTACCTCTGATCTCCAAAAGGGGTACTGGACTAGATTTATATCTTTCTCACCTCAAATATCTCTAGTCTAAGGGTATCATGTTTTAGATTTAGAAGAAACTCTACTTCCCTAATTACTCTTCAGAGGAAGAGGGTACCCTTGCCAGCTTAGCCCCTCTCCTCCCGTTAACTGGTTACATGAAAGACTATCACCAATAGCCAGTTGCCAGAAAGTAAACCCATCTATGCAGGCAAATCAGCAAACAGAAATCAGAAAAAATCTACAGATCAGAATCTAGCAAATAATACAAAAGAATAGCTGAGCTCTTTAGCTGGGAGGGAGATCAAATCTCAGTTCTAACCCGGAGGGAGAAAATGATCTCTCCCAGGGGAAGTCTGCTTTCAGGAGTCTCCACAGCTATAAAAGCTGGAGGTCAGTTTGTGACCTCCAGCTTACAGGACCAGGCCAGCTCCCACACCTCCCTCTGAGGGATCCAGGCCTCTATTAAAAAGTTCTAAAAAAAAAAAAAAACAAAAAACAAAAACCTAGCCGTGTGACCTTGGGCAAGTTACTTAACCCCAATTGCCCTCCAAAAAAAAAAAAGGCAAAAAAAGTTCTCTTTCTACATGGATATATACTGCTGAAGTTTCTGCACCAAAATGAAATAAGCCCTTTATATGGCACACATTGGGGCAGCTAGGTGGCACAGTGGATAGAGTGCTGGCCCTGGAGTCAGGAAGACTCATCTTTCTGGGTTCAAATCCAGACTTATCCACTTACTAGCTGTGTGACCCTAGGTAAGTCACTTCACCCTATTTGCCTCAGTTTCCTCATCTATAAAATGAGCTAGAGAAGGAAATGGCAAACTGCTCCAGTACCTTTGCCAAGAAAACCCCAAATGGGCTCATGAACTCTTCATGACTGGAAAATGGATGAACAACCACAACATTCAACACACACCACAGGGCTATCCTACAAAATTGCCCCAGGCCTTGGGGGAAGCAGGACTGTATTTGACTACAGTTAATCTTAAGGGAGGACCCTAAACCAGGAGTCAGCAAGCTATGACCTAAGGGCCAAATCAAGTTTGCAGCCTGCTTTGTTACATAACCTGTATAAATATAGTAAAATTTTATTTTGAAATGCAAAAACCACATTTAGCTCATGTACAAGAACACGTGGCAAGTTGTAATGTACTGATCTGCTGAAGTTTGGACTGAGTGTTAGAGCAGGAGTCAGGAAGACCTGAGTTCAAATCTACCCTCTGTTGTGTGACCCTAGGCAAGTCATGTACCCTGTTTCCTCCTCTGTAAAAAAGGGATAATAATATCTCCCTCACAAAGTTGTTGAAGTAAAATGAGATAAAATTTTTGAAGCACTTTGCCAGCTTTAAGGAGCTATGAACATGCTGGCTCTTACTGTGAGAGAGATTCCTCCCAGTGGCCGGGACTTGTCCTGAGAGCTGACCAAGCTTCAGTGTCTTTTGGCACTGATATTTGATTGGTGTGTGAGCTCTTGATACCTGAGGCCCCCATAAGGGCATATCTTTTATTGTAGGGCTAAAATGAAGCTTTGCCCTAAATCAGCAGAAGAGCCATGTTCCTGTTTGAATTCTCCAGAGGGAGTATAATAACTGAACTGTCCACCTCTCTGAGTACTCTTCTTGAGCAGCAGTCAGTGCCCTTCAGGGGAATGGGTCGGATAGTCTCCTGGAGAGTCTCCAGTAGCTTTGCTGGTTACCTGAGGAGTTCCACCTGCAAACACCTGGACTAAGCCCAGCCTGCTTTGGAAGCACTACGCTAAGCACTTTGGATTAGCTCTCCCCAGAGGACGTGAACTTAACCTGGAGAATGGAAAATAACAATATTCAGAATACTGAAATATGAAATCTGCTGACTGTACCCACATCACGAGTCCAACACCATCTGCCTCTGCCTCAATTCGTTGCCCTCTGCTTTCAGTTTCTAAAAATTAGCATGCTATGATTATATAGTATGCAAAATAGCAGAAAAAGAGTGAGAGCCCATGCTCCTATAGGGAGGTTTTCACCTCTAGTCGTCTCTGAGTTGCCCTCCCTGACCTTCAAATGTGGTCAGGGATGCACTGGAGTTCATAGCAACTCACAGAGCAGATTGTTACATTTCCAATGTGAGTATTTACCCTGTGGAAATGAGTAAGCATCAAAATCAGGGCTTGATTAATTATTCTGTTGATTTTTTTAGATATAAGAAAGTGATGGGGGGCGGCTAGGTGGCGCAGTGAATAGAGCGCCGGCCCTGGAATCAGAAGGACCTGAGTTCAGAGCCGGCCTCCGAAACTTAATCCACACAAACAAAAACCTAGCCGTGTAGCCTTTGGCAAGTTACTGAACCCCAATTGCCCTAAAGGGGCGGCTAGGTGGTGCAGTGAGTAAGAGCGCCGGCCTTGGAGTTGGGATGACCCGAGATCAGATCCGGCCTCAGAAAAATGAGCACCCACGCATAAATAATGACTAGCCGTGTAACCTTGAGCAAGTTACTTAACCCCAATTGCTTTAAAAAAAAAAAGTGATGGAAAAATGTTCATGATTCAGATTAAACTTGAAAGTGTGCTGTGACCCATATGTACAAAAATATTGATAGCAGCTCTTTTTTTGGTGGCCAAGAATTGGACATCGAGCGGATGCCCATCAGTTGGGGAATGGCTGAGAAAGTTGTGGTATATGAATATAATGGAATACTATTGTGCTATAAGAAATAAGGAGCAGGTGCACTTCAGAAAAACCTGGAAAGACTTATATGAATTGATGCTGAATGAAGTGAGCAAAACCAGGAGAACCTTGTACACAGTAACAGCCTTATTGTGCAATGACTAACTTTGATAGACTTAGCTCTTCTCAGCAATGCAATGACCTAAGACAATTCCAAAAGACTCATGATGGAAAATGTTATCCACATCTAGAGAAAAAACTATGGAGTCTGAATGCAGATGGAAGCAGATTATTTTCACTCCTTTTTTTGTTTTTTCTTCTTTGTGGTTTTTCCCTTGTGTTCTGATTCTTCTTTCACACTGTGACTAATGTGGAAATATGTTTAATATCATTGTACATGTATAACCTCTATCAGATTTCTTGCTGTCTTGGGGAAGGAGGAGGGGAGGGAGAGAAGGAGAAAACAATTTGGAACTTAAAATCTTATAAAAATGAATATTGCAAACCATCTCTGCATGTAATTGGAAAAATAAAATACTAATAGTATATAATAGTATATAAAACTTAACAAGTACAGAGGGGAAAGAAAATGTGCTGTGGGTCCACTTCTTTTGGGGGGAGCTGGCTGTTAAACATTTACCAGCACATCTGGGAACGAGGCCAAGGGGAAACAAGATAATTCACACCCAAAGCTCATGGAAAAGGAAGTGAGGAAACCACTTGTCTTGGAATAACAGATTAGAAACAAGAAAACTCACGGAAAACAGTGAAGAAAAATGGTTTGTCCCAGATCTCCAGCCCATCAAGATTCATGGTGACTGTCAGTGTTTCCCATCTTGGTTGAGCTGGTGGTTAGGTGTCACCATGGAGAGAGCACTGGGCCTGGCTTCAGGAAGAGGGGAATTCAAATCTAGCCTCAGACCCTTACCACTTTGGGACCCTGGGCAAAGCACTCTACCTCTGTGTGCCTCACTTTACTCATCTAGAACAACAATAGCATCTACCTCTCAGGGTTGTTGTGAGACTTACATAAGATAATATTTGTAAAGGACTTAGCCCATTATCCAGTAGACATCAGTGTGTCCAAAATAGAATTCACTGTCTTTTCCCAAAACCATCCCCTCCCATCTAACACCACACTTTTAACCTCCAGACTCACACCCTGGAGTTATCATGGACTCCTCACGATCTCTCACACACCATCTCCCATATCCAAGGTGGCACTAAGGTTGTCAACTTGACCTTTGAAACACCTCTCAAATACACCTCTTTCTCAACTCTGACACTGCCCCGGCCCTGGTATAGGCCCTCATCACCTCATGCTTTGAGTACTGAAATAGCCTGCTGGGGGCTCTACCTGCCTCAAGACTCAACCCACTCCAATCCATCTTCCAGTAAGCCACAAGAGTGATTTTCATGAAGGCATAGCTCTGATCAAGTGCTCCATAAACTGCTGTGGCTCCCTATGACTTCCAGGAATAACTACGAAATGCTCTGTTTGGCATCCAAAGCCCTTTATAACCCAGCCCCCACCTACCTGTCCAGCCTTTTTTTTTTCTTTTTAGAGGGCAATTGGGGTTAAGTGACTTGCCCAAGGTCACATGGCTAGTTTTTTGTGTGTTAAGTGTCTGAGGCCGAGTTTGAACTCAGGTCCTCCTGACTCCAGGGCTGGTGTTCGATTCACTGCGCCACCTAGCCACCTCCTGTCCAGCCTTCTTACACCTTACTCCTCACTGTGTATTCTTTGATCCAGTTACCCTGGCCTCCTGGCGGTTCTCTGAAAAAGATTCTCCATCTCTTGGCTCTGGGCATTCTTTCTGACTGTCCCCCATGCCTGGAACACTCTCTCTCCTCAACTCTGCCTACTGACCTCCCTGGCTTCCTTTAATCCCCAGCCAAAATCCTTACATTTTCTACAGAAAACCTTCCCTAACCCCTTTAATTCTGGTGCCTTTTTCCTGTTACTTAATGCCTATTTACCCTTTATATAGCCTGCTTTGTCTCTGTTTGTCTGCATTTTGTCTCCCCCATTCGATTGTAAACTTCTTGAGGGCAGGGACAGTCTTTTGTCTCTTTTTGTATCCCCAGAGCTTAGCACAGGGCCTGGCACATACGGGAGCTTAATAAGTGTTTCCTTATTGATCAATTGGTTGACCTATGATGAAGCACAATGCCCTCTTTCTGACAGAGAAGGGATAAATGCATAGGACAAAAATGTGAACACTATGGACATCCACTTTGATTGATGTTTCTATAAAGTACTTTTTTTTAGTAGGAAAATATTAGGAACAAAGTAAGTGCCCATTGACTAGAAGATGGCTTAAATAAATTATGGCCAGGGAATACAAAAGAATTAGTGCATTGTGCTAGCATGATGAGCGGGAAGGATTTACAGAAACATGTGAAAGACTCAAGGGATCGATGAACCAGAGAGAAATTGTATGCACCCTTTTGATGGTGATGGAACTCAGTCCTGTATCATTGGTGCTCTGATTTATCTGTGGCCAACCTCCATGGATGCTTGGGGAATCTGCTTTTGGAATAGTAGACCAGCAGGCCCTGCCTTACACTTTGAAGATGAATGAATATAGGTAAAGCATTTTACATACCTTAAAGAACTCTGTGTGTGTGTGTGTGTATGAAACTATATATAACTATATTTAAATCTCTATATATAACTTTCTATATAGTTTTTCTATATATATGTATATGTCTGTGTATGTGTTATATGTGTATATAAATAAAAACATATATAACTTTATGCATAACTCTCTATATGTATATGTGGGAGTATGTGTGTGTACATGGAGGGTTCCACTGAGCAGAAATACTCTAATTTCAGCATAATCTGTAGATCTACCCTCCTAAAATTACAATTCATGAGCCCCAGTGGTGGATTTATTCTTTATAATCAGCAAAAAATACAAAACAAAACAAAACCCATAATTAATTCAAAGGAAAAACTCATTGAGTCAGTTGATTCAGGCTGCTGATAGCTTGAGTTTCTTCCTTGGATAATTTCCTGTTAATATTTTGAGCATTTATCTACCAGGGAATGGTTCTGGGTCTTCTGTATTTGAGTCAGCTCTTTAAATATCTTGGACTTCACACCTTTCTCTGAAACATTTAATCTTTTCTCATGTCACAGCAATACTCCCTTACTCTCATATTCCTTATTTGTTTGGCCATTCCTCAAATAATAGGCATTCCTTTTGTTTGCTATAAATGCTTTTGGATGAATTGCTTTCTCTGGAATAGAGACTTATCATTGTCGTTGCTGAGTGAGGAAGTGTTTTCAGTTTAGTGACTTTGGTGGTAGTTCCAAATTGCTCTCCAGAAAGACTGGACCCATTCACAGGGCATTAGTATATTTGCCTTACCACAATCCCTCAGATCTCTGTCATTTTCATTTTTGTCATCTTTGTCAATCTGATGATTCGAAGTAGAGCCTTGGAGTTGGGTTAATGTGCATTCCACTATTAATTATTAAGCATATTTTTCACCCCACTGTTGATACCTTTACCTCTGTGTTAAAATTGTATCTTGTTCTGGTCCCTCTGATCACTCCCTTCCCTTTTAGTTAGTGTAGCAAGTAAATTTGTAAGTAGTGAGTACAAAGTAACAACAGTACAAAGTAAGATTGCAAAGGGGAACTGTCATGAGTGAAATTTCGATAAATAGATAAACCGAGGCAATTCTCCAAGCTAGATGTCTTTTATTAACAGGGACATGAAGCCTGATACTAAACAGCCAATGGATAGCCTCCATTCATGCCAAAGACTCAGTGTCTTCCTTCTGATTGGCCTGGCAGTAGATCATTTGGACCTTCCCTGGCAGAAGTGAGACCCAGCTGTCTCTGGCAATCCTGTCTAGAAAAACAAAGACCATATCAGCTTGGATTTAATTTCCCCATTGAAAACCAAGTCTCAGGGCGGCTAGGTGGTGCAGTGAGTAGAGCGTTGGCCCTGGAGTTAGAAGGACCTGAGTTCGGATCCTGCCTCAGACACTTAACGCACACACAAAAACCTAGCCGTGTGACTTTGGGCAAGTTACTTAACCACAATTGCCCTACCAAAAAAAAAAAATCTTAAAAAAAAAAGAAAAAGAAAAAGAAAAAGAAAACCAAGTCTCTCCCAGCCTTGATTAGAAGGCAAGAACATGAAGCTTGTCCCCTGGGGAAACCTTGTTCAAGTTGGTTCTCTGTTTAAGGGGCAAACAGAACTCAGGGCTTCATTTGGAAAGGGTCCAACCCAGGCTGGGAGTGATCACATTAAGAGATCCTGCTCTTCAGAAACTGCTTGCCCTTCAGAATAAGGAAAAGAATGGATCACTGGGTAATACTGATTATTAATGTTTTTCCTTGTTCAGTCATTTTTCAGTCCTGCCTGGCTCTCAGTTCAGTTTCCTGGCATGGTGCTAGTATACTGTCTAGGTTTCACAGATACATAAGAAATTAGGTCAGCACAGTGGCTCTGTAGACCTTCAGTTTGGTCATCTGTCTAATACATTTTCTTTCTCACACTTTCCTTCAGAGTTTCCCAAACAATGAATCAGCTCTGGCAATGTATACATCAATCTAACCATCTATGTGTACATACATCCCCAGAAAGTAAACTGCCAAGGTGAGTGAACTTACCCGCAGAATTCAGGATTTCTCCATTTGCTTTAACGTTACAGTGGTTCCACTTATGGGTGCTGTGGTACTGGCCAGTGGAGAATCTCTGTTTTCTTGGTGTTAGTTGCCATGTCAAAATTAGCACAAGCAGTAGAGAAACAGTCCACATTCTGTTGCATCTGAGCCTTGGAGGCTGTATCCAGTGCAGAGTCATCTGCAGACAAGAAGTCAGGCACCAGTTCTCCCTCTACTCTAGTCTTGGCTTGTAGCGTTCTCAAGTTAAATAATTAATTATCGGTTTGGTAGTTGGCCTTGATGGTGTTTTTGTCCTCATTGACAATATCACTGAAAACATGCTCAAAAGCATGGGAGCAAACACACTGGTAACTGGGAAAGAGAGAACATTGTCCACTATCCAGAACCCGTGCAAGCACTTCATCAGGGAATTAGTGCATAATACCAAATTTTGCCATGATCTTCCATAAGCCTTCACAACTAACAGTATCAAAAGCTGTGGTCAGAAATACAAATGTTGTATACAGACCTTTCTTTCCGCTCCTGGCATTTCTCCTGGAATTGTCAGGCAGAAACCACCATATCAACTGTTCCTCGGCCCTTTCTGAAGCCACACTGGCTCTCAGGTAGATGACCATCTTCCAGATTAAGAATCAGTCTATTAGGGAGGACTCTGGCAAGAATCTGGCCAGCAATGACTAAGAGATAGATGCTCCTGTGATTGTCACAGGACAATCTATTTCCTTTTCCTTTATCGAGATGGACAATGGAGGCATATTTGAAGTTCAAGAGGTTAATTTCCTTTTGCCATATAACTTGGAAGATTTCAGTCACCTTTTGTATGAGCAGTGGGTCCCCTGCCTTGTGAAGCTCAGCTTCAATAGAATCAGCACCACATGCTTTTCCAGGTAAGATGAACTTGATGGCATTCAAAGCTTCTTCAGTTGGAAATTCTGCTAGAGGGACAGATTTCAACCTGAGGTAAATGGTCACTGGCTTCAGCACTGATTGATAATCTGGTCTGTTGAGAACACTATGAATGTGTTCAGCTCATCTGGCCAGGATTATGTCCTTATCACTAATCAAACGTAGTTCCATGAACACTGAGTAGTTGAGATGCAGTGTATGTCTTTTGCCCATAACTAGCCTTGAGGGCATCATAAAAGTGCTTTGGATTGTTACTATCAGTGTAAAACTGAATTTCATCTGCCTTCTTCCTGAATGAAGAATCCTGCCTCTCTCTCTAAACTTTGCTTGTACTTTGCTTTTGATGGAGTGAAATGATGCCTTCTTAGAGATGGATACACTATCCTGCTGGTAAACCTGGTGGGGTTCTCATTTTTCATTTAGCAGCTTCAAAATTTTCCTATCAATGTCATCAAACTGATCTTGATGCTTGCAAGTGTTCTTGCCCAGATGAGCAAATGCAGTTAGGTACACCAAATCTCTGAAAGCTGTTCACTCCTTTTCTGATCCACTGCTTCCAACAGTGTGTTGGCCCAACTTTTCCTCCAAGCTAGCAATGAACAGTTCTGGCTAGGAGAAGCGTTCTTATCTGTTGACATTAAGTTTTATGGTATTTATTTTGCCTTGGGGCCACAGCTTTTGTTGAATTGGATATTTAACTTAGAGTACCTGTGGTCTATATTCTATGATCAGTCCAGCACTCTGCATCACACATTGCCCTCATCACTCTCACATTCTATCAGTCTCTTCTCCTTACAGTGACATAGTCTATTAAATGCCAATGTTTGCTGCTAAATGCTGCAAACAAAGTTTGATTGTATTTAGGTAAATGGAAGACAGTGGGTGATGAGAAGGTCACGAGCCTCAGTAGTCCTCAGTAGTGACTGCTGTTTCCAGCTTCTTTCCTCCCAAGGACTCCCTGCCACACCTGATCATATGTGCTTCCTCTGGCATTAAGGTCACTCAGAATTCTAAGCTTGTCCTCTTTTGGCACATTGGTGACGAGGGTCTCCAGGTCTTCATAAAATTTTCCTTTACCTCATTGGGGTGGGAGCATAGGCAGGAATGATGGTGGCAGGGCACTTTCCTGAAAGTGGAAAATGCATTGTCATGAGCCTGTCGTTCATTCCTTTGGAGGAGTATAAGCTTGTTGATTAAGCTAGGTTTTTTTTTGTTTTTTTAACTGAGGATGACCTTTTAAATTATATACGCAAATTAGATTAGCACATACAACAGGATTGGATCTTTAGGCGGGTGGATCAAATAGTTGTCCAGAATCCAGTAAAATGGTAGTTACTCAGGATCAGTGTAATCACTGAAGTGAGATCTGTAAATATAACTTAGTCCAACTTGATGAAGCTGCTGTCTTTCACATACTGCAGGAAGCACTGGTGGAATATGTTCAGGCCGTACTTATGGGTCAGGCAATGCTGGTCTGAACAGATGCAGCATGACCTAGACCCCTGACCCTAGTAGAGCTGCTGGTGACCCATGTCACCACTAGCCCAATTAGACTAGTCTTGATCTCAAAATCAACCATGGCTTCATGGAGCTCCCCATCAGTTTGGCCATTCAAGGAAAAAAAAAAACAAACTTGTATCTAGCTCCATTTGTGGCCAGCTGGCCTTCATTTGTCAGCCTTGTTTCACTCACGGACACCTGCCGAGTTCTGTCACAGCAAGAACTGTTGGTCTTTCAGGTCTACTGCATTTCATGTTGGCCACAAGCATGTGCACATTCCATTTGCCAATGGTGAGTGGAATCATCTTCACAAAAGTTTTATACAGCTTTTTGCATTTCAGCTGCAGAGTAGGATCTGTGCCTGCCAAGGTAAGCACACCAGGGTTTTAATCACTGGTGTGATTATTTTTAAGGCACCTTTTCTAGCCCCTTTCTCATACCAGGAGGTGAACAGCCTATTCCTTTAAAAAGAGGCCCAATGACCCGGACTGATATCTTTTGACTTGCACATAACTTAGATTTAAGTGAGGCAAAAGTGCACAGTCATTGGCCTCACTCTCTCTTCTAGAGTATTGAAGTCCAGTGGCAGGACAAAAGTCAGGATGACCAGTGATGGCTCAGAATGCAGTGGATGACCTTGGCATCTTAGATGTCTGACCAAACCCTAAGCCCTCCACAGTGCCTGCTTCAGCCCATTTCATGGCCATTGAGACAAATGGTTCTTATCCACCCATTTTACCAAGGGAAGTCTCCACCTGCTTGGGGTAGACATCCCCCTAGCTCACTGGTGGATTAGAGGCCTGTCAGTAACCCTCAGCCTGGTTTATCCTAGCTGCTGAGACTGTTTACTGGGGTGTGGCCACGGGGCATATTACAGCTTCTTGGAGCCATAGGTGAGAGGCAGATAAGGAACCCTGAAAAGAACTTGGCAAACCCTTGAACCAGAGATACTAACTAGTCTTCCCTGAAGACCCCATACATCCTAGTAAACCAGTGAACATTATTCTAATGAGTTAACTCTAATAACTTTGAAATAATGTGCATATGTTAAGGAAGGAACCCTAAAGTGGCATGGATAAGAGTTAGTCTCTCCCCTACCAAAACCCTATAGAAATGAGAGTGCCCACTGAGTGCTCTTATATCCGATATAGGTCTATGTTGCTCAAGTACCCCCATTTCCAATCCATGGTTAGAAAGGTGACTTTCTCTGAAGTCTCTTCCCTGTGCTGCCTGCCTCCCTCCACCAGCCCATCGCTATCCTCACACCATGCCCCTCTGTAAACCTATGCCATCTACCTTTGTACTCTGTGTCTTATTGAAGTGTGACTGAAGTGTTACTGGATCCACTTGCTGCCACCTTGGTCTTTCCTAGAGAGTATCAGAGACCCAGGCTTGCCATGTCTGCTTTATCCAGAGGGACCTTCTTGTGGTCCCCTTCCCTTAGTCACAATGAATAATTCAATAAATTATTTGGCTATTCACATTTCTTTGAGAAAAGCCTGTTGATGTCCTTGATCATTTATTTCCTGGGCAATAGCTTTTGTCCTTATATACTTAAATTAGTTCCTTATATATCTTGGATAACAGACCTTTATTAGAGAACCTTACTGCAAGGGTTATTAATTAGCCCAATTAACCATTTTCTGGCTAATTTTGACTAAAATTATTTTATTATGTAAAACCTTTTTTTTTTTGCTTGTTGGAGGGCAATTGGGGGTAAGTAACTTGCCCAAAGTTACACAGCTACTAAGTGTATCAAGTGTCTGAGACCAGATTTGAACTCAAGTCCTCCTGACTCCAGGCCCAGTGCTCCATTCACTGTGCCGCCTAGCCTTTTTATTCTAGCCTTTTTAGGCTCTATTCACCATTATTTCAGCTCTGTTCACTATTATTTAGGCTCTATTCACTATTTAGGCTCTATTCACTGAGCCACCTAGCCTTTTAAAATCTATTTAACCAAAATCATCCATTTTAAATCTGTGATTCTCTCCATGTCTTGTTTTGTCATGAATTCTGCCCCAATGCACAGCCGTGAAAGCTATTTCCTTCTCTATACCCATAACTGGTTGTGTTTTTGTTTCAGAAAGTATATGACACGGAGGCCGCTAGGTGGCGCAGTGAGTAGAGCGCTGGCCCTGGAGTCAAAAGGACGTGAGTTGGGATCCAACCTCACACACTTAACACAAACCAAAAAAAACCTACCCGTGTGACCTTGGGCAAGTTACTTAACCCCAATTGCCCTCCAAAAAGCAAAAAAAGAAAAAAAAGTATATGACAACCTATGAAGAGGAAGAGAAATTATAATTAAAATGACTCATGACATTTTTGAATATACAGGAAAGGTAATGATTTGTGTGAATTTATTATAAATCTTGCTACCTTGCTGAAGTTGTTAATTGTGTCAATTTATTTTCAGTTGAATCTTTAAGGTTCTCCTAATGGACCATTATATCTTCAAAAATCAATAGCTTTGTTTCCCCATTGTCTATGTTTATTCCCTCAATTTCTTTTCCTTGTCTTATTGCTATAGATAGCATTTCTAGCACAATATCAAATAATAATGATTGAAAAGACCATCCTTATTGAAAGACCTCTAGAATTCCTCCCTTATACATAGTCTTGTGTCTTGGTTTCAAATAGATACTATTTACCATATTAAGGAAAGGTCCATTTATCCATGTATTTTTTTTTTTTTTTGCTTTTTTGGAGGGCAATTGGGGTTAAGCAACTTGTCCAAGGTCACACGGCTAGGTTTTTTTGTTTGTGTGTGCATTAAGTGTCTGAGGCCAGATCCGAACTCAGGTCTTTCTGACTCCAGGGCCGACTTTCTACTCACTGCGCCACCTAGCCGCCCCATGTTTTACTGTTTCTTAAGAGATAAACGTATTTTTCAAGTTTTTTTCAATATTTATGACTTAATTATGTGATTTTGGTTTTATTACTGTGGACTATTATGGTAATAGTTTAGAAAAACTATTATGGTTTTAACTTTGCTATATTAAACCAACCCTTAATTCTTGGCATAAATCCAACTTCATCATATACAAACATTTTGATATGTAGTTTTAGTCCCTGTAATATTGTACTTAAGATTTTTGCATCAATATTTATTAGGACAGTGGTCTATGGTTTTCTTTCTCTGCTTTATTTCTCCCTGTTTAGATTTTAAGGCCAGGTCTGTATCATAGGAGGAATTTGACAGATCTCTCTTTTCCTATTTTTGTAAACAATTAATGTAATATGAGAAATAATTGTTCTTTGAATCCTTGATAGAATACCACTTTAAAAACTATCTGGTCCAGGAACATTTGTGCTTGGAGTTCATCTATAGCTTGGTCAAAATTTTTCCTAAAATTGGGTCATTTAAATTTTTTATTTCCTGTTCTGTTCATCTGGGTATTTTGTAGTTTTGTAAATATACATTCATTTCATCTAAATCCTCTATCTTGTCAGCATATAATAAAGCAAACTAATTTATAATAATTTCTTATATTTCATCTTTATTTGCTGTGAATTCTTCTTTCTCATTTTTGAATATAGCAAAATGGATTCCTGCTCTCTATAACCAGATTAATGAAATGCTTGTCTATTTTATTAGTCTCTCCCTTCCCCCCCCCCCAAATCCCTACTTTTTGTAGTGTTCTGCATCTGTAGTCTCTCATCTTTGCAAAGAAGGGGCAGAAACACATTTTTTCATCTTGTCTTTGGGCCAAACTCGATCATTATAATTATTAAAATTGTGTGGAATATATACTGTTAGATTTGGTCAATGCATCGGTTAATTGTGCTAAAATGCCTTTTCTTTTCTTGTTTCTCCTTTTTTTTTTTAAATTCTTGTTTCTCCCTCTCTGGGAAAAGGTCAAGGAGAAGTATATTTAGAAATTAAGATAATACAAAAGCAAATATATCAATATAAAATATTTACACAAAGTTTATAATTTGGGGTTCTTTCATCAAGCTGCTTTTTGAAATCCAAGTGTAAAAACGTGGTTGCTGTTTGGTCATTTTTCATCAGTTGTGTGTGACTCTCTGTGACCTCATCTGGGGTTTTCTTAGCAAAGATACTGGTGTGATTTGCCATTTCCCTTTTCCAGCTCATTTTACACCTGAGGAAACTGAGGCAAACAGGGTGAAGTGACTTGCCCAGGGTCACACAGATGGAAAGTGTCTGAGGCCAGATGTGAGCTCAGGAAGATGTCTTCCTGACTCCTGGCCCAGAGGTCTGTGCACTATGGCGCCACCTAGTGCCCAATAAACGTTATATTTCTTCTTAGTGAATTTCCTCTTAGTCGATTCAGCCCAAGGCATTAGTCTATCAAGATCTTGAATCCTGACTAGCTGTCATGGGCTAGCCATCCCTTCTCGCTGGGTCGTTCAGTCACATTGGACTCTTCATGACCGCGGGCACCATAGCAAGCCAGGCCCTTTTATTCTCCACTACCCTCCACCTATATACCATTGTGAATCTTAAAGAGTAAGCCCTTGAGATCTTTATCCAAGTAAGCATAAAAATGTTTACTGACACAAGACCAGGCACACAGCCCTATGCCTTCCTCTGGAGACCTTCTACCAAGATGGCATAGGACCATGAAAACGACTCCTAGAGTCAAGCCATCCCAACATTTTTTAATCCATTTACAGTGGCCTGCGTCTCTCCCATCTTTTTCAAAGGAACAGTATGGGGTTTGTCAACTCCAAGCTTTCTTTCCACTCTTATTGACTACCTCCCATGACTATTCGCAGACCAACCTTCCCTATGCATAGGGCTAGTCTTGTAGATCTATTATTCAATACGATTTCAGCAGCCAGCTCCCAAGTTAGCCTGAGGGAATTTTAAACATTTCTCTCTAATATTCAAGACTTCCCCCCATTTGACTCCTCTCTTTCTCACTGGTCTAACCACATACTTTGATACAACTACATGTCTAACTCTGGGTCATGCTAAAATCTCACCTCCTCCAGGAGGCCTTTCCAAATCCCCCTTAATGTTAGTGGCTTCCCTCTGTTGACCATCTTCAATTTTTCTTGTTTATATCTTGTTTACATATAGATGTTTGCATGCTGTCTTCCTTTTGAACTATGAGCCCTTTGAGATGAAGGAACCTTTTGCCTTTCTCTGTATCTGCAGCCTGATGTCACAGTCCTCCTCCAGAACAAAGGAAAAACCACAGCAACAGCAGAACTTGGCACAATGCTGGACACCTACTGTAAGGTGCCAAATCAATGTTCATTGATTCATTGACACACCTGCTACAGGTTTCACCAATGGAAATGAATACCTGTCGGTTCAACCAGTGAATTCCCAGTATCCTCCTTGCTCTTTCCCCTATTAGTCTTGCTCTGACTTTGGCACTGACTGACTTGGATTCTCACGAACTTGTCCATCCCCTTTTGGACTTGTGGGGAAAAGAAAAAATCAAAGGGAGTCACAAAGATTAAAGGGCAGAGTGGCTGCTTTCCCAAGAGGCCACAGGCAGGAACTTCAGAGACAAAGTGGGATGGATGGATGGATCAGATAAGAAAAGCATCTGAGCTGATATGCAACAGAAGCCTGTTTGGATTGACAGCCAAGACCAGTGGTCTGCATTTCTCCCCCTTCCCCCCCCCCCCCGCCCCTTTGTCCTGTGTGAGTGAGGGCCCGTTTCTGAACCATTAGCTTTGTTTCATAAAAGTCTGTTTACCTTTTTTTTTTTTTAAAGCAATTGGGGTTAAGTAACTTGCTCAAGGTTACACGGCTAGTCATTATTTATGTGTGGGTGCTCATTTTCTGAGGCCGGATTTGATCTCGGGTCATCCCAACTCCGAGGCCGGCGCTCTTACTCACTGCGCCACCTAGCCGCCCTTTTAGGGCAATTGGGGTTAAGTAACTTGCCCAAGGTCACACGGCTAGGTTTTTGTTTGTGTGTGCGTTAAGTGTCTGAGGCCGGATCTGAACTCAGGTCCTTCTGACTCCAGGGCCGACACTCTACTCACTGCGCCACCTAGCTGCCCCTAGAATCTCCTATTTCTTGGAGCTGGTTTGAAAGGAAGGCAGCTAAAAGTGTGGCTGGAGAAAAAATCAAGAAGGGAGTAGCTTCATCCACAAGCAGATATGTGATGCAGGCAGTCAGTGACAGACCACCTTGCTGCTGGCTCTCCTACAAGGATCACTCTGACATCACCCACAAGACTGGTCAGATAGATTGGGGATGGGGGGAGATTTTCCTTCAAGTTCATACTCCTTTGTTTACAAGCTGTGTGCTTTTGGGTGAACCACTTCATTCTCTAGGAAAATTATGAAGTTGTATGTTGGATTCTCATATTCTTTGCCTTTTACTTCCCCAAATGTCGGGTATGTGGCTCCTCCCTCACCAACTCCAACATTTCTCTTCATTTACTGGATTTTATAGAACTCCACGAGGACACTCCCTCACCAGGACCCCAGTGGGCACTCCCTGCTTTTACCCTCCCTCTCAAGGATGCCAGGCATTGTTCTCCCTCTGCCCTCTCACTCCCACCACCCCCTATCCCCTGCTCAAGCCCACTTCCTCAGGTATGCCAGCCGCCAGCCCTGACCTCTGAGAGGCAGAGGCCTCCCGTTCCCCATTTCCATCCCTCTGGGGATGTCTCTGAAGGATGATGCCCTCTGGTCATCCAGGGATCCTCAATCTGACTCTAGTGCCCACAGAAGACTCAGAAGGGGTAGGGGTGCAGCTGCTTTATTGGGGATGTAAGGTTCCTTCTCAGACACTGCATCGAGAGAGATTCTCAGGGGCAGCTCCCCGCGCGCTCCTCCCGCTGCCGCCGCTTCAGGGTCTGTGCCCATTGGGGTCTCCAGGGCAGGGCGCGCCCACGATGATCGAGGACCAAACGGGTGGGGTCGGGTCCTCCGGGCGGCCCCCCTAGTAGCAGGTAGACAGATCCGGGCCTGAGGCTTAGGCAGCCGCAGATCAGGTCTGCACGAGGAACCCAGGCATCCTGTCCTCCTGTGTTCAGGGGCTCTGCCCGCTGCTTGTATACAGCCAGGACGCGGATCCTCAGACGCCACCAGGTTGGACCTGAGGGTTCGACGGACTGGATCTGAGCTCGGAGAACTAATGAGAGAGGGAGTAGGAAAGTCAGACTGCCCCTTAGGGACTCTTGCACCCTCCCCCTGCTCCGCCTCTGGGGACTCAGACCATCCTAATCCCCAAAACTAGGCGCGTTTACCCCTAGTTTAGACTCCTAACGGACCCAGGCGTTCCGTCTTCCATCCTGGCTCTTTCTAGTTGGAAAGGCCCCCTGGGTCCCTTTCTCTTAGACCTAGGCATCCCAAATCCCCTGCCCTGGTTCCGGGAGGGTTTAGGCTTCCCTTCCCCAGCTTTGTCTCAGGGGATACTCGGGTTTTCTAGGCGCTGATCCAGACAGAGGAAGCGAGGCTACAGGATCTCCCAGACCCCGATCCCTGCCCAGCCCAGCCGGAAGTTCAGGATCTCACCGTAGGCTTGAAGACAGTATTCCTGCAGACTCATGTGAACTCGAGCTTCAGATGCGTTACAGAGGCTCTGGCACGTCGGGTCTGCGAACGGCCCTAGACGTGAGCCTCCCTGAGCCCCCTCTATGGTCCCTCCTCCGCACCGCGCCCCCACCCCCTCTGCCCAGGTCCTGAATCCTCGCCTAGGCGTGCTGTTGTTAGTTCCCGCTGGGTTCAAGGACCCAAGCCCTAGGGGTCCCCCAATACCTGGAGTGTAGACACTAGGGGTTGTGGCCTCTGTAGTCGTTATCTCTGGGATCCCTGAGAGAAGGAAAACGATCAGGAGGGAGAGAACCCTAATCATTCGACTCAGGCCTCTCGATTAGCAGCAATCTCGACCAGCAATTCCCCTCCCAGGCTCTGCCCCTCGGGGCTCCAGGTGTCCCCTCCCTAGTCCCGGCCTCTGCCCCTTGGGGCCCCGGGAGTCCCTCCCCAAACTCACGCTGACAGGGCAGACGGATAGAACGACTTTGCTGGTAGCCCGCAGCGCAGCGGTCGCAGGAGGGGCCAGTCACTCCTGGCTTGCAGGGACACTGTCCGTTGGTTTGGTTGCACTGGGCCCCGGTTGCACCGATGGGGTGGCATTGGCAGGCTGGGCAAAGGAGAACCCTCGGTGACTTGGGGTCAGCTCCCCCCAGATCCTCAGCCCAGGCCCTCTCCCAGTCAGATCCTCTGGGGATCCAACGCCGCCCCCCGAATGAACTCACCCCGACAGGCTCTGCGGCTGGATAGCGGCTGCTTGGGGTCGCGCCAGTAGCCCCGCTCGCAGTAGTGGCAGTGTCGGCCCGCGGTGTGATGGCGGCAGCGTTCGCAGACACCGCCACTCCTCCCTCCCGACAGCCGGAACACCTCGGCGTGGAAGCGACAGCGTCGCGCGTGCAAATTGCAGGAGCAGGCTGGAAGATGGGAAAGGACACGCTCAGGGTATCGGAATGGGCACCCCTTGGCCAGCTGTCCCGCCCCAGCCCCCGGGAGAGTGGGCAGATTGGCCTTTCTCGGCCGTCAGGTCGCGTCTATGCGTTTCCCTATCTGTACGAAGAATGATCGGTGAGTAATTGATTTCACTGAGTTCCCCGGAGACTGTTCTGAAGCAAGAATGGAGCTGTTCCTGGCTTGGTGGAGTCCAGAAGTTTGGGATGATCTGTCGGAAGGTTTGGTACAGAATCTGCTGGGGAAATGCTTTAGGAACGGAGAGGAGGAGAAGAATGGGAAAACACTGAGAAGGAGTGTGTGGTACTGGAAAGGAAAGTGCAGCCTGGGTTTCCTTCAAGGCAGCTGACATTCCACGTTCTAGGAGAGTGCTTTTATGACTCTCCCAGCTGGGGCCTTCCCTCTCGGTATGCTCCACTTTTCTTACCTCACACCTGGACTATTGGCAGGAACTGCTGCCTGCCTCAAATCTCTCCCCACTCTAAGCCACTCTCCATTCGGTCACTAAAGTGATTTTGCTAAAGAGCAGGCCTGATCACATTATCATATTACCTCCCCTCCCCCTTACTCAGTTACCTTCTGTAGCCCCCTATCACATCTAGCATCATAAGCCCCCTCCACCTTTCCAGTCTTCTTACACCTTACTCCTCACCTTGATCCAGTGACACTGGCCTCCTGGCTTTTCCCAGAAAAAGACCTTCCAGCTCTTTGCTTGGGTCATTTTCCCTGGTTGTCCCCCAAGCCTGTAACATTTTCCCTCCTCAGCTCTGACTACTGACCTCCCTAGATCCTTTTAAGTCCCAGTTAAAATTCCATCTTTTCACAGGGAGCCTTTCCCAACCTCTCTTACTTCTAATGCTTTGTCTTTGTTATTCGCTATTTACCCTGTCTGTAGCTTGCTTGTACATATTTGTTTGCACGTTGTGCCCCCCCCCCCAAATTCTTTGAGGTCAGTTACTGTCTTTTGCCTCTTTTTTCATCCCCAGCATTTAGCAGAGTGGCTGGCATGTAGTAAGCATGTAAATAAATGTTATTGACTGACTAAAAAATTTGAGTCTTGCCTCGGTTGCCGTGTCTTGTCCATTCTTCCTGTGCAATGTTTCTTATATCTGTCCCTAGTTCTGACCTCTTGCTTTTTTTTTTTTGAGGAGCAATTGGGGTTAAGTGACTTGCCCAAGGTCACACGGCTAGTGTTAAGTGTCTGAGGTTGGATTTGGACTCAGGTCCTTCTGACTCCAGGGCTGGTTCACTGGGCCACCTAGCCATCCCCTAGTTCTGACCTCTTTCTTCAACCAACATAAGTCCCCTAATTGGATTCCTGGCTTCTGGTGTTTCCTCCTCCCAACTCACATTCCACACAAAATAATCTTCCTTCCTACAGGGCAGTTCAGAACAAGTCATTTCCCGTCGCAGTCAGCTCCAGTCTTTCTTCCTTCATCCTCACCCTGATGTTCAAGGCTCAGTGTGCCTCTGACTTACCTGCATAGCACAGGCTACTTTCTAGCCAAATTAGTCTTTGTACTTGTTCTACTACCACCCCATGTCCTGCCTTACACATAGTAGGCACTCACTAAATGAACTGAGAATAGAATGGAACTCTGAGAGGGAGAAATGGCTAGTGAGGAGGAATCTGAGACAGGTCTGAGGAAGGACGTGGTGAATTCCATGAAGGGACTGTTGAGTTTGAGGTGTCCGTGGGGGTTTCCAGGTGGAACTGTCCAACTGGTAGCTGGGGGTTCAGGAGAGAAGTGAGGACTGGATAATATGGATGTGGGGAGTCATCTGCCTAGAGATGATCACTGAACCCAGGGGAGCAGAAAAAAATCAACCAGAGAGACTGTATGGAAGGAAGAGAAAAGGACGAAGAACAGATTGCTGGGGAGGGGGCACTCTAAAGGTAAGAGATGGATAAGGAACCACCAAAGAGACTGAAAAAAAAACCATCAGGCAGGTAGGAGAAGAAGAAGAAGGCAGTGTCACAGAAGAAAAAAAGAAGAATATTAGGGAATATATTTGGGAAGCACTTAGCAAAAGGTCAGGTACATAATATAGTGAGTTCTTAATAAATGTTTAATCCCCCCATTCAGGAGAAGAGACAGGGCTTAGTAGGGTCAAAAGTTGTAGAGAGGTCAAGGAGGATGGGGACTGAGAAAATATCATTGTATTAAGCAATTAGTAGGTAACCTTTTAAAAATAAAATAAATAAAAATAACCTTTTAAAAAGCAATTTCCCCAGAGTGGTGAAGTCAAAAGCCAGGGAAGGAAAAATTTGGAGAATAAGTGAGTGGAAAAGACAAAGAGGCAATGAATGGACACTATTTTTTCCTAAGAGTGAAGCCGAGGGGCGGCTAGGTGTCGCTGTGAGTAGAGCGCTGGCCATGGAGTCAGAAGGACCTGAGTTCGGATCCGGCCTCAGACACTTAATGCACACACAAACAAAAACCTAGCCGTGTGACCTTGGGCAAGTTACTTAATCCCAAATGCCCTCCAAAAAAAAAAAAAAAGAGTGAAGCCGAAAAAGGGAGGATGATAATCTTGGGGAGGCAATGAGTTAAGTGACAGTGTTTGTTTTTGATGGCTAGGGAAACCCTGAGCATATCCGTAGGTATCCAGGAAGATGCTGGCAGATGGGGAGAGACTGGAGGTTTGAGAGAGGGGATGATGGATGGGGCAAGCTCCCATAGTAGATGGGAAGGGATGGGACCAAGGACCCAAACAGAAGCATTGGCCTTGACAAAGAGAAGGGCCATCATCAGAGACTGGAGTGATGGAGACAGTTGGTGATGTAAGGATGTTCTGATGTCTGCAGTAGAGGAAATGAAGGGACCTATGACAGATTGCCTTGATTTGCTTAGCAGAGTAAGAAGCAAGGTCTGCTGCCAGGCCTGGTAAGGAGGTGGGTCAAGGGACTTTAGGAGAGGAAGAGGTTTGGAAAAGCATCTACTGAGAGTGAGCAGAGAAAGTCAGTCAATGAATGACAGGATTGCCAAGCAGCAGTGAGGGTTGAGATCAGTTGAGATCAAACCATCTGGATTTGTGGTGGACGGAGTCAGTATAATAAATACCAGAGCAGGGGATGGCTCATGGCTGATTGGTGGGTCAACCAGCAGCTGGAAGGTTGTGCCCACAGGAATTCAAGGTTGAGGAGTGGTACGTTGTTGAATTTATTAACTATAGAGTCAGAGCTGTGAAGGGAGGAAAGAGGGATCAGAACAAATGGTTGATGGCCTTGGGGCTCTAGGAGAGGTGGAGAGGAGAAAGGCAGGACTCTGTTGACATGGGGATTGGGCCCTCTCTGTTCACCATTCCCATCATCAAGGTTCTGTTCTCCCACTCAGCATCCCAGGCTTCCTGGGGGAGTTCTTTCTTCGAAGGGTTGGTCTCCCCCTCAGAAGTCCACTTTTGCCTGCTGTTCCTTACCCCCTTTCCTCCAGGCTGTAATGTATGTCTACCTCTACCTTCACTACATCAAAGTTCCCTATTTCCTCTCTCAGCCTTTCATTTTCACCTTCCCTTTCTCCAGCTGAGCTCCACTCTCTCCTTAAGCATTTCATTCTCCCTCCATCTTCTCCCACAAGGGTTCAAAGTCCTGTCAGCTCTGAGATTCTCAGTGGGAGAAGAGCACCCAGAGAGGGAGGAGAGAATATTGGGAGGCAATCCTCAAAGCTGGGAGGGACAGGGGGACCATTCAAAGAAGCTTGAATAGTGAGGACAAGAAGAGAACTCAGACAGACAGAATGGGTATCATTCTTGTAAGGTAACCATTGAAAGGAAAAGGGGATGAGGAATCTGAGAGCAAATCAAGAAGTGGAGGCCAGCAGTAAGGTATAGAATGTTGGTGGGGAGGGCCGGAGAAGGAAGAGTGAGAGAATGGATTCCTGAGGGGGGAGAGTGGACAACAGAGGTAGCAAGAGTCTGCACGTCGTCAGAATTCTCAGGATTAGCCTGAGGTAGTGATGTGAGAAGGTAAAAAGCCTGACTAGGAGGACAGAACCCCTCAGGGGAGGGAAAATGGGAAATTAGGGGGTAGAATGGGGCTCTGAGTGGGGGCAGGGAGTACGGAAGTCTAGCACTCTTGGGGAAAGGGAGGAACCCTGGGAGGGGGAGGGGGAGGTAACGGACCTTTAAAGAAATGCCAAATGGCACTGAGTGACCTCACTACTCTGGGTCTCAGTTTCCTCAGATTTAAGGGGCGGGGACTGCTTTAGAGGTGAGAGGGTTGGATGGGTCTCCAAGGACTTAACCCTGAGGGGCACTCACGCTGACACGAGTATGGATGCTGGGGCGTGGCCGGCCTCCAGGGCCAGTCCCGGTGAGACGGAAGGCAACTTTCACACTCTAGGCCGGTGGTGTGGTGGTGGCAGCGGCAGCGCGGGGGCTGGAGTCGGGCCGCGCAGCGAGCGGCGTGACCGTGACACTGACAGCGACCCCGAACGGCCACGGACGCCAGCGCCTCTGGGGACCCCAGCTCCACTCGGAGGCGGACGGCGGGCCGGTGTTGGGCAGGACCGAGCTGTGCGCGGACTGTCAGTTCGGCAGTCGGGCCTCCCCCCGAAGTCCAGAGCCTGGCCAGGGGCCACCAGGCCCCCCCGGAGGCTCCTTCGCCGTTTGACGTAGCCAGGACCCGGGCCCCGGCGACGGCGTTCGCGGCCGGCGGGGAGCAGAAGCGTAGGTGGACTGAGGTCAAGAGGTAGGGGCCCCCGAAGGCCAGGTTCAGGCTCCTGCTGTGGTTGACCTCTCGGCCGCACGAGCCCCCCTCCCAAGCCAGCAGGGCTGTCGGGGGGACACAGAAGAGGGGCTTGCCCTGGGCGTCCGAGCAGTGCTCCCCCTCTCCCAGGGTGAAGAGGACGAGCAGGCCAAGGGAGAAGGTCAAGGGCATGCTGGCGTGGCCTTGGACCTGGAGGAGACCATAGATACATCCAGCCAGCCTGGCAAGCCCCACCCCAAGGACCCAGGTGCCACTTCCCCACACCAAGCTTCCTAGGGATCTCTGCCTTCTCCCCAGACCGTCGGAGACCTAGGTGCTCCATCCTCAAGCTTCCTGCAGGTGGCCCTTTCTCATCCTTTATGCTTTGGTTATACGCATTCAGGTACCCAGGACTCCCCTCCTGCATCCCCACCCACATGAGGACAACGGTTCTCCCTTCCCCAGATCAGCCCCTCCTCCTAGGGGACCCTGGCGCCCCCTCCCCTGCTCCACCCCGCAAGGACCCCATCCTCCAGTCCCCTCCCAGTCCCCTAGACTGCCTGGTTGCCTAGTTCTGGCCTCTCTCTGATTTTCAAGCGCGGAAAATGGTTCCATCTGGGGCGCTCCGTGTTTACCTAACCCAGGGGGGAAAGAACGCGGGCAAAATCGAGAATTTCGCTGGGGCTAATCCCTGGCTTAACACCCTGGAGCTAGTGATGTGACAGGACCAGGCTTGAGGCTGAGGGGGCTCCAGTTCCCCAGAGCCCACACAGAGACAGCAAGGGCAGGCAGTCGAAGGAGACAAAGTTGGAGGCGAATAAGAAAAGAGGAGAGGAGAGACACAGAGACAGAGAAAAAAGAGAGACGGCAATTGTGAAAGAGGCAGAAGGGGAGAGAGTGAGGGAAATGGAAGGAGGAGGAGACAGACAGAAAAAGAGAGATAGGGAGTGAGAGGGGATGGGAGAAGAGTGTGGTGGAGACACAGGGGAAAAAAGGAGAAACCGAGTGAGATAGCTAGAGAGGGAGACAGACTCAGCCAAAGAGGGAAGGAGGCAGAGGCAGAAAGGAGAGACATACAGAGACAGAGATACATAACAGATACAGAGACAGTCAGGCAGAAATTCAGAGAGGAAAAAGGAGGGCAGATTCAAGGAATCAAAAAAAGCTTGAGACCCCGGGGATCTAGAACAGGATTGTGAAGATTCCTGAAGGATCTGAGAGCTGGAAGAAGAGGCAGAAGCAGCATCGAGGTTCCAGACACACAGGGAGAGCAGAACATGGAGAGCCAGACTCAGGGCTGCAGAAATAGAATGGGGATAAAGGACAGGGGAACGGCTGGACAGAGAGACAGGCACGTGGGGGCACAGGGAGAGACTGAGGTGGAGGAGACCCTAAGGACAGAGATTAAGGGATGGATTCTAGACAGAGACCTGCAGGCATAGAGAGAGAGAGAGACTCAGAGAAGGATGAGAGGGTAAGAGATGGAGACATGGAAGGAGTGATGGGAAGCAGAGACACTGAGGTTTGGAAAAGAGACTGGCATGGGGGGGGGAAACAAAATTGTCCAGAGAGGGGGGAGGGAGGGAGAGACAGAGAGGGAGAGAGGGAGAGACAGAGACAGAGATGGAGAGAGAGACAGAGGGAGGGAGGGAGGGAGGGACAGAGAGAGAGAAGGAGAGACAGAGATTGAGGGGGGGAAGGAAAGAGAGAGAGAGGGAGGGAGAGACAGAGAGGCAGAGAGAGAGATGGAGAGGGAGAAAGAGATGGAGGGAGGGAGAGAGAGAGAGAGAGAGAGGAGGGAGACACATATACACAGAGATGGAGAGAGAGAGGGAAGTAGGGAGAGAGAAAGTGCAAGCAATCTAGAGAAAACGAGGAAGACTCAGCTGCCGAGGAGGCAAAGACACCTAAAGTCAGGCTGCCTGGGAGGGGGTGGGCCCAGCAGAGTCGGGAGGGAGGCCCAGCCAGCCCTGGGCGACCAGACTTGAGCTGTCCTAACAGCCAGTTCCCACGTGGGGCCCTAACCTCCTTCTCCACACCCTGGGCACGGAGGGGGGATTAACAGCAAGCCCTCACCCTCCAAGCCCCCAAGCCCCTGATCCTTCATCAGCTACAGCTCAGGGTCTTGGTAAGGGAGGGAGCCGGATCCTGGATACCTGGGTCCCTGAGAAGGCAAGGGCTGGGGATTCAGATTCCTGGGCCTGTGAGGGTGGGGGAAAAGGGTGGTTCCCAGATGCAAGGGCCCTGAAAGGGCAGTATTAGGAGTGGTGATTCCTGGATTCTCAAGGGACAAGAAGTTGGATTTCTGAGGCCTGACCTAGAGACTCATACCAAAACTTTCTCTGATCAAGACAAAGATTGCCAGGTCCCAGAAGTCTATGCTTTTGAGCTCCCCCTGGGTTCTAAGTGTCCTGGAACAAATAAGGACTTTGAGGGGAAAACCCCAAAAGGGGCAAAAATGAGGTCTTTCTGGTCTGGATCACTGAGGAGAGCAGAAGTAATTAGTGCCTGGTTTCTGAGGACAGGCCAGAGAAATTCTATCCCACATCACCCTTTCCTCCTTGCAGGCCCACCCTTCTTGGAGACCCAGACATCTGGCCTATCAGACTCCGAGCAAACACTCACCTAGAATCTGGACATCCACAGGCCGCAGGTCCTGCACAGCCTGTCTGTGCTCTGAAACCAGGACTGAGTGGGGAGCTGTGGGGTGGGATGAGATGCGGGGGTACTGGGTGTGGCCACCCTGGTATGGGGGTGTGACGTCATCTGCCAACCCCCAGGCTGATTTCACGCCTCAGCTTTCCCCAGTAGGCAGATGTTGGAGGCCTGAGGCCGCCATCTCGGCTTTGGGATCCAGGCATCATCTTTGGACTTCCAGGACACAGGCATCTAAGCATTCAGTCTCTGACCTTTCAGAACACAGATATCTAGGACCCCAGCCTCTTCCCCCTCATGAACCCAGATGTGCAAATCTTCAGGCTCTGCCCCCTCAGGAATGCAGGTGTCCAGGCTCCTAGTTACTGTTCTCTCAAATACTCAGCTATCTAGTCCCTGAGCCCCTGCCCCATCATGAGCTCAGGTGTGCCAAACCTAGCCTCTGTTCCCTTAGGGAATGAGGTGTCCAATCCCCCAGCCCCTTCTCCCTTAAAGATGCACTAAGCTTCCAGCCCCCTTATGGATTCTGACTGCAAGCTTCCCCTCCTTCCCCCCTCATGTATTTAGGTATCCAAGCCCCCAGCCCCTTCTCCTTTAAAGATGCACTAAGCTCCCTGCCCCCTTATGGACCCTGATTGTAAGCCTCCATTCATTTCCCCCCTCATGTATTTAGGTGTCCAAGCCCACAGCCCTTTTCCCCTCGGGGACAGCATCCAATCAGATGCTCCTCCCTAAAAGCTTCTTCTATCAGAGTATGTCTCCCTTGACAAGTCAAAGATTTATTTAAGTGCCTGCTTTGACAGGAGCTGTGCTAAGCACACATAATACAAAGAGAGGCAAAAACCCAAACCCCAAAGTTTCCACTCTCACAGTGCTCCCAGTGAGACAAGGAGGAAAGTACCAACATTCACATAAGCTATGAACCCCTGAAGGAAGGCACTGGCAGTGAGGGAAACAAAGAAAGGCTTTTCACAGAAGATGAGATTTTAGCTGGGACCTGGAGGGGGCCAAGGAACTAGAGGATGGAGAGGAGGGAGAGAGTCCCAGGGGAAAACCCGCCAGTGGAAATGCCCAGAGCCAGGTGAGGGATAAGCAAAAGGCCAGCATCACCGAATTACAGAGTGCTGGGTTGGGGGAGGTGTCAGAAGATCGGGAGATTAAGGGGACAGGTTATGGGGGGCTTAGAACACCAGGAGATGCAGAATTTGATGCAGGGGTTAAAGGAGATAGAGTGTAGTGACACGAGGGAAATAAAGTGTAAGAAGGGGCCAGGAAATGGAATGGGGAGGTGACATGTTAGCCATGAAACTCAGCAAAGTCAATGTGACTGCTAAGCAGAGACTAGCCTAGAGTGGGGGAGGGATTTGAAGCCAGGAGACCAGTGTGCAGATTCTGGCTCTAGCCCTGGTGGGGGGTCGAGGGGCTGCAGAGCACTTGGGAGGGGAGGGGACAGGCTGTGAGCCTCTGTAACTGGGGGATGGGACCTCTGCAGAAGAGAGGGGTTAGGAGAAGGAAGGGAGGGAAAGGAGAGAAAGTTAGGAAGAGGGAAAGGAGGATGGGTTCAGCCTTGGACAGGCTCACCTGTAGACATCTATTGACTAGTTTGAAGCAGGAGGAAGCTAAGTGATGAAGTGGATAGAACACCAGCCCTGGGGTCAGGAAGGCCTAGGTTCAAACCTGGCCTCAGACACTCGCTCACTGTGTGACCCTGGGCAAGTCACTTCACCCTGTTTGCCTCAGTTTCCTCATCTGTAAAATGATAATAATGATTAGCCCCTACCTCCCAGGGTTGTGAGGATCAAGTGGGGTATTTATAAAGTGCGTTGGACATCTTAAAGTATTAAATAAATGCCAGCTGTTATTATCTCTATTGTTATGTTGTTGGTGTAAATATGCGGCTGGAGAACAAGAGAGAGGTTAGGTCTAGATAAGCAGATCTGAGGATTATCTCAATAGAGATGGGAATGGGAGGAAGGGAATGAGCATCTTAGAGCATTTACTATGTGCCATGAGCTTTGATTCTCACAACAACCCTGTGGGATACAAATAGGTGAAGTGACTTTCCCAGGGTCACACAGCAAGCAAGTGTCTAAGGCCAGGTTTGAACTTCCAGACTCCAGCTCCAAATTTTCACCCACTGTGCTGCCACGTAGCAGCATCCCTGACTAGGGGCTGATGAGATCACCAAGAGGGTTTGGGGCAGAGCCTGGAGGGATGCCTATGGTGGGAAGATGCTATTTGGAGAAGGAAGCATAGAAGGAGCCATCAGAGAGGGGGAAGAAGGAAGAGGAGGAGAAAGGGGAGAGAGAGAAGGGGGTAGAGAGAGATGGAGAGAAGGGAAGAAAGGAGAGGGGACACAGAGAGGGAGAGAGAAAGAGGGAGAGGGAGGGAGGGAGAGAGAGAGAGAGAGAGAGAGAGAGAGAGAGAGAGAGAGAGAGAGAGAGAAGGAGAGAGAGAGGAGAGAGGGAGAGGGAGGGAGTGAGGGGGGGAGAGGGAGAAAGAGAAAGAGGGGGAGAGAGAGAGAGAGAGGAAGAGGGAGAGAGAGGAGGGGGTGTGTGTGCTCTGAAAAACCTGCTCTACTTATCCTCTGGTCAGTCCCAGGGGAGAAATCTGTGATTTGAGAGCCTCCAGCAGAGACTGCTTGAAGGAAACCCTATGAAGGTCTAGGGAATCAATCATTTATTTAATTAACAAGCATTTATTAGTCTTCTAATATATGCCAAACAGAGATACAAGGAATGAAATGAGTCCCCCTGTCAGGGACACTGAGAAAGGCTCAGAGGCCCAGAGGCCCAGGGAGCCCCTCCCTCACTGAAATGAAGGGAAGACTCGCCCCAAGTCCTTAGTGCGACTCCATGCCTGGTCAGGATGTCACCGAGAAGTCCATCGGGAGGCTCTTGTCAGGGGAGAGGGAGGGGGCAGACCGGGGACCAAATCAGGAAAGAGCCTTGCCAAGGTCACACAGCCCGTGGATGAGATGAGAGCCCGGGGTTTCCTCTCTTTGAGAGTTTCTTTGCTGTTGGTTTAAAGGGAGATTCGTTTCTCGGGGCGGGGGGGGGGCAGGGCAGAGCGCGATCCATTCTAGTCCCTGTATTTCTCTGGCTTGTTGCTGCTGCTGTTATTATTGTTGCTTGTTTTGTTTCCTCCTTGCTTGGCACAGCATCTGGCACATAGTAGGTGCTTAATAAATGCTTATCAACTGATTGACAAATGTACACTTTCAGAAGATCACTTTGGCTGTTGAATGGTGGGTGGCCTGGAGAGGGGAAGAGAGGGAGGTGGGCAGAAAAACCAGAAGCTATTGTTATAGTCCAAGTGTGAGGTGATGAGGTGATATGCACCAGGGTGGGGGCAGAAGCAGAGGAGAGAAGGGTCTGCAGAGGTGGCACCACAGGCCTGGGCAGCAGCTCCGATATGGGGGGGGGGGAGAGAGAGGCAAGAGCGTGGCTTTAAGAATGCCTTGGGGAGAAAGAGGAAGAAGAGTAAAGCAAGGAGAATCTTAGGAAGAAGACAAAGTTAGTGACCATGGTGTAGGCTGTGGGTGCTCCTGGTCCATGCCCCATGTGACCCTTGGGCTGTGTATGCTCTGGTGCTGCCCACACCAGCTCTTGTGCTAAATTCTATGAGTCTACAGACAGCCAAGACATTTATTTACAAGTGCTATAGAGATTTACAAGATCTAATTTTCCCCACAAATTGCATTACGCCTTAAGCCATCAGCCAAGTGCTGTCCTCTGGGCATCTGGGTTAAGAGGTCACTTGCAATGCGTGTGCTCGTACAATTTATCCAGCTTTAGACTAGCAAGAAAAACCCCACTGGACTAGATAGTGGGAGGATCTGGGGGGCACCCGAAGGTGGGGGGGAGCCTCAGGCTACCTGCCTTTTCATCCCCCATCTGGCTAGATTCACAGAAGTTGCCTTTCTTAGCCACACTAATCCCTGGTTGGTCACTCTCCAGTTCTTGGGTGCCCCCCAATGCTGGTCCATGTCCTCAATCTCAGCTTTCCTGGTGCTGCTGTTAGGGTGAACTTCAGCAACCCCAAGCTGGGGTTGCTGCCCCCAAGTTCTGGGTCTTTAGGGCAGAAATGCAACCTCAGCAAATCATTTTTGGCTCCTTGTCCTGACTGGGAGGGCTAGGTATGTCAAAGGAAGGAAAGGAGATTTTGTTTCCATCACCCCATTGCTGAATTGTTTACTGCCTGATTGGTGCAGGGTCACAGGATCCCTGTGTTCTTCCAGTGTGTGTGTGTGTGTGTGTGTGTGTGTGTGTGTGTGTGTGTGTGTGACCACCCTGAGGTAAGATAGCAACTCAGAAAAGATAAAGAGTGAGTGGGAAAGAGTATGGACACTAATTGTATTAGTAAACCAAGGTCATTAGACCTCTGGTACCCCTGTGGCATGTGGTACATGTGTCCCATTTAGTAACTCCATGTCTGTCTATCTTCCCAGTATTTTCTAGGTCTGATGGAAAACTAGCAAGGTGAGTTTGGGGTATAGGGGGGCAGCTCTCTGTAGCCATGGTGGTTATGCTCTCTGATGAGATAAGGCATCGTGCTTGGAGATGAATTCTCTCTCACACAGGCTCCAGGGATGCTGCTGAAACATGTCAGGAGGAAAGAGGAAGAAAGTAGCTGCCCACAGGGCAAGCCCAGAGGACTTCCCAAGGCCAGCTGGATGAAACATTGGACAACAAACTGAAGTATTTGTTGGAAACCAGAGTCAGAGATCACGGCTCCCTAAGCAGGGACTTCGAGAGTGGGGATTGCTTGCTAGCTCTTCCTTACCAGAAGTGGCACATCTGTCTCTGATTCATTCCTCTTCCCTTCAAGAGGAAAAGGGCAGGAGGAGAAAGAGATGGTGAAAGGAACTGAAAATTCAGAAGCCACAGAACTTACTTGTTCATGCCACATCAGATTTCCCACTTGTATTCCACTTTTGGTTTCCTGTTCATAAATGCCATTTATCAGAAATACCAAGTGATTGACTTCATTGAGAAGGGAGATCAGGATCCAAGTGTGCATGTATGGGGAGCATGAATAGGAACCAGGAAAGTGATGAGTTGCCTTTAAGACACTGGAAAAGACTGGGTGCTTTGTTGTTTTTAAACATGGCCATTTGGACAGAGCTGGTGTAGCCCTTGCTTGGAGCATCGGCTGGTTGCTTTAACAGACTGGGAACCCCACATCAGCTTCTCCCAGCCCCACCCCCACACTGTTTTCATGGGCCCCAATCTGATCCTTTTCGGGGGACCAGTGTCCCATGGACAGCACCCGGTGTGTCAATGATTTCTTTGTTTTTTGTTTTTGCCCTTTTTTAGAGGGCAATTGGAGTTAAGTGACTTGACCAAAGTCACACAGCTAGTAAGTGTGTTAAGTGTCTGAAGACGGATTTGAACTCAGGTCCTCCGGACTCCAGGGCCAGTGCTCTATTCACTGCACCACCTAGCCGCCCCCAATGATTTCTTAAGAGGCCATTTTCACATCTCCTGGCACACAGTAGGTGCTTTGTAAATGCTTCTTGAGTTATTAACTGATGAGTCATAATCACAGTGGCTGCCACGATCAGGATGCTTAATAAGTAAGAAATGACACCTCTGATCAATGATGATGATGCCCACAAGCAAATTGCAATAGAAATGTCCGTGAGAGTCTTCTATCAAGAGCTACCAGGGATTCTGGAAATTATGGAGAAGAGGCTCCATCTTGGAATGACCTGCATTGACTGTGTAATATTTGTATTTCTGCCACAGTTGTTATTTGTTCTTTAAGGAAAAGCTGATCTCTCTCCTAGAAGAGAAAGTGAAGCAGATGGGGAAATGGCTCTTCACACTCTAGGTTATAAGGGAGAAAATGTTTCTTTAAAAAAACACCCATAGAGAGGGGCTTTGATGTGAAAACAAAACAAAAAAAGGTCTCCTAAGAGGCAGAAGAGAATCCTGAGGTGTGTCAAGTGCATGGAGAATGTGAACCAAGGCAAAAGGAAAACCAAAGGCTATGGAACAATTGGAGATAAGTATGCTGTCCCTTTCCTGCTCGGCAGCCAGCCTGCTATTAAATCTCCTTTGTTTGGAGTTCTAAGGGAAACCATTATTCTGACATAGAGTGATTGCACTGTTGTTAATTTTGAATGTGATGAGCTGTCGAACACTGGAGAGATGAAGACAACAGACTGCTTTATAATCCTAGCACAAATGTAGTTTATTTGATTATAGACACAAGATGAGAATCTGGTGAGTTCATAACTCGAATAGACAGTCAACTACAAGCCTCAGAGTGATACAGGACTGGGAAAACCAGAGAAAGCAGGTATAATTAGACTAGACAAAATGTTCGGGTTGAAGGCATAGCTAATTAATTGGTCTTGGTTACCAAAAACCCTAAAGATGCCAATTGTTTATCAGTGTTTGGAAATAGTAAATCAGTATGAATATGACAAAAAATTCAACAAAAGCACGTTCCACGTTACCTTCCCTGGAGGGGATCACAGAGCCCAAGGAAAGGGTAGTCTTGGATTGATCACACTCAGGAGGAGAAACCTACCAACACCTGAAAGAATGATAGCTGGAACAACAACCCAGAACCAGCCTCTTGGTGTAAAGAGGGGACATGGGACAAAAGACCCAAACCTTTCAATGGATGGACTTGCCCCTGGTAACTGAAGGAGTAACAGGCATCTTTGGAAGGGTACAGGAGTGGTGTGTGTATGGCAAAAGGAATATAGTTGTGAAGTATGAAAAGAAAATTAATTCCGTTTTGCTGTACATACCACCCTTATGTCTATCCAGAAGATGATTTTTCTTTTTTTTTAAACAGATGCTTTATTAACTTCTGTTTTACATCATTCATTTCCGCCAGATTTTGACTTATAATCATTTTCCCCCCGTTATTCCCCTACCCAACCTCCCAGAATAGAAGTCCCACAAAATATCGCTTCCTCCAATCTGCTCTCTCCCATACCTTCTCCCACACCCCCTTCGACTTTTCCATTAGAGGAAGGTGAATCTTTGTGTCCCAATGCCTGCACATCTTATCTCCCAATTATAAGCAAAAGAGTATTAACAATAGTATTTATATATATTTGAAACATTTAGTGTTAAGACCTCGAATTTCAGATCCATTTCCTTCCTCCCTTGTCACCCATTCCCTCTGGGGAGATAAGTAATTCAGTATATGTTGTACATGTCTAGCTATGCAAAACATTATCATAGTAGATATATTGTACAAGGCTGCTTATAATTCCTTCCCACTCATCCCACCCCCCACCTAGTCCATGATCCTGTCCCTCTTCTATAGTGGGTACTTCCAACCTCCCCTCCCCCCAAGGATGCCCTCCCATCTATCATCCCTCCTCTCATCCCCCTTCCCCCTATTCTGCTGCAGGTTGAGATATCCCATTCAGTATGTATGTCATTCTCTCCCTGAACCAAATTCAATGAGAATGTGGTTATGCCTTTTTTGCCTTCCTATTCTCCCCCTCCCTTGCAACCACTTCCCCTTGCTTCTTCTACATGAGATAGTTTACCCTACCCTGTCTCTCCCCACCTCCTCTTGCCACTTTCCTCTCTCACCTCATAATTTCATCCCTTGAGTATTCTCCCTTCCCAACAAATTCAACCTATGCCCTCTATCCATATATAACTGTAACCATACACACACACATTCACATATGTATTCATATGACCACACACCCTTCTTCCATTATTTTCATAGTGAGAAAGATATCATCAGTCACCGTTATTGCTTTAAGGTGTTGTTTTCCTCAGTCAGGCTGTTGACCCTCATTTCATACTTTTCCTGCATCCTTCTCATTTCTCTTTCCAATTTTTCCTCCACTTCTCTTATTTGATTTTTAAAGTCCTTCTTAAGGTCCTCTATGGCCTGCAACCCGCTTATGTTTTCCCCTGGGGCTTTTGGAGCAGGACTTCTGACCTCACAATCCTTTTCCCGCTCTATGCCCCCAAAATAGGAGTCTAGGGTTGCATTTTTCTGTTTTCTTTGCCTTGGCATGTTGCCACTTAATTGCTTGACTTTTGGGCTTGTTGCCACACTATGGCTTTAAGGCCAGATAAAGGAATTTTCGTCCCGAACGTGTGGGGGGCAACTTCCGTTTCTGGCAAGCTGTAAACCCACCCATGACTTCCACCCTAGATCACAATCCAGATCCAGGGAGGTTAAAGCAAGAGCGATTACCCCCCAAGACTGATCGCTGGATCTCCCTACAATTCGCAGGCCAGGAGCTGGAGCTGCCTCTGAAAAACTACAAAATGGCGCGTCTCCTCAGCGGCTTCTAGCCCCCAGGGGAGGAAGCCGACGCATTCCCCAAATACTGGTCCCAAAGTCCATAGGACATTAACCTCTTACTTTGTCCTAGGCGTGTCTATGTTGATAATTCTGAAGTCGCCACAGCTGCTGGTGTTCTGGGGTCTCTCCAGCCGGCTGCTGGCCCTGCCGCCCTGGGGCTAAAACCTCGGCTCACGAGGACCTGGGCTCCTCTCGGCTCTGCTCCCACGCTCTGTGCGCTGCCAGCTCCCAGACCACTGCGCTGGTCCTTCCTGCAGGGCTGCTGGGCTGTCCTCAGAGGGAGGTTAGCTTCTCTGTGTCGTTCTGTGGGTGCTGGGGCTCCAGAAGTTGTTCAGAGTCCCCTTTTACATAGTTTGGGGGGAATCTGGGGGCAGAGTGGCTTGGATGAGCTGTTTCTACTCCACCATCTTGGCTCTGCCCCCCCAGAAGATGATTTTACTATGCTAAAGAGTCAACTTTGGGAAACAGATTTAGGGATAGAGGTCTGGGGACTTTCTCCTCAACTAAGTCACTTTTAGCTGATGTAGAAAATCTAAATCAGGAACAAAAAAACCTATATTTTAACTGTGGGCAAGCTGGACATTAATTTGTTCATTTCACTTATAGGGATAACTGTCACTTGGTTCAGAGGAAATTGATGGCTATGTAACCAGTCCATAAATAAGCAAGCACAAGAGGTCAGTTCATTTTCAAGGACTGAAGCAAGGTGACAATTTTGAGAAAAAACTAAAAAGAAACCTTTGATATTCAGAAAATATGGAGAAACTTAGTGTTGCCTTCAAGATGTTCACATGTGAGGCATCTCTGTGGAAGAGAAAATTACATGATGTGCACCAAAAGCCCAACATATCCAGCACTGAGCACAGTGCTTGGCACATGGTGGGGAGGGGTGCTTAGTTTAATAGATTCTTGGTAACTTGAGCAGGCTTGTAACCAGCAATCACTCGATGTGATATAAAAAGGAGCCATTGAATCAGCAACCTAAGACTACTGGAACTTAGCATAATTCAGGGTCAGCAAAGAGAACCGATTAAAGAGATGGTGCCTTGAGAAAGCCCTAAATTGTGCCTAGAACTGAGGGGCAGCCAGAGAGTGGGGTTATCATTGAGTGTTGGCAGCCACACCCCACCCAAGTGCAGACAGCTCCTCCCTGACCTTCTCAGTCAGAGGGGAACTGGAGGGAGCAAGGATTAGGCATATTTTGGCCCAACAGCCCAACTGTCAAGAGGGAACAGTTCCCTGGCCTCAACCACACAAGTGGTACCCCAACAGGAAGCTTCCCCTGGTCCCCCAGATTATTGAGGCCCTTTGTCCTGGAGCTGCATAGAGTGCTTCGCCCTTCTCTAAGTAAAGTTCAATAAAGACCATCCAGTGCTGGTTCTAGAAAAACCCAGAGGAACACACACACACACACAAACACACACACACACACACACACACACACACACACACACACACACACACACACGGACTTCTAACTAGAAAGATACAAGATGAGACAGAAACACCCACTGGATCCACTGGATCCATATTCATATCAATCCACCAATTCAGTTTCTACACTGTTGGGCAGACTCTTTGGTGCTGGGCAGTGGAGACACAGAAAATCTCAAAGCCTTCCTTGCTCTCTCTGGGCATGTCCTAAGTGTCTCGGGATGAAAAGCTCCCATCCCGGGCTCTTCAGATGGGCCAGCTGCCCCCTTGGTAGCTAGGTTGCAGAGAGGCTCATTGTTCAGGTATGGCTTGAGCATGCTGGTCTCAAGTCCCTTCCTATTCTGGGTGATCCAGGGTGAGTGCTGGTGAGCTCCCTGAGGGCAGAGACCCTAAACTTTGGGGCTCCTCAGCCCCTCACTACAAGGTTTTACCCTGATTAAATGTTGGGTGCATCCAATTTGAATCAACTCCTTATTAGACTAAGGTCCCTGGAGACAAGTGATGGTTTTGCCTTTCTTGGAGTTTTTGTTTCTCCTAACTCCTAGTCCTGAGTTCTGCACACAACAGGCACTTAATGAATGCTGGATGGCTTGGATCAAATCCCCCTACCAAACGTTGTACATTAGTAGAGAGATTTTTAATTCCAGTTCTCCACACTGATGAAATCACAGGCTCAGAATGAAAGAAAAAAAAAACCCAACACCTAAATTCTTAGATATATCTTAAGTAATGAATGGATGTGGTGGCCCACTGTGGGAGCTCCCTCAGACACATGGCCTTGGCTGATTCGCTGGTACCAGCTTCAAGGTCACCAGCGACCGACTCTTCTGAGGGAGAGTACAGAGTAGATGCCTCCAGAAAGGGTTCAAAGTGTACTGATTGAGGGCTCACTGGATACTCTCTGCTTCAGACACAGGGCAACCATTCACTCATAGCCACAGGTGCCTTCATGTAGGTCAGCAGTAGGGACTTAAGACAACTGTACCCAACCTACTAGACTGCTAGTTCCCAGACACCTTCCTTCCTGCACCCTTGGGAGGCATGCTGGGTCCCAGCCTGGGATTCTGATTAGAGGTAGGATGGGCAGAGGTGTAGCCCCAACCTGGGAAGCTTAAAGCAGAGACCAGAAGGCTGAGAACCTGTCCCATGTTCATGAGTCTCTGTACAGCCTCACCCTCCCCAGTGAAGATTGAAGTGTCTGAAAAGCAGGGTCCCCGTGACCTTGAGTCCTCATTTTACTGGAGGCAAGAGTGTGTTGCTGACAGCCAAATCACACATCGAGCCTAGAAATCACAGATTCTAAAAGGCAGAGGGGGGCTTAGAATTTGTCTCACTTCATTTTAAAGGGATTCCAACTCCCTCATTTTAAAGATGGGGAAACTAAGGACCAGAGAGATTAAGGACCTTCTCTAAGGGCAGTCCACAGTCCAGTCTACAATCATGACACCTGAGGCAGGCCAGGTGCTGAAAACTGACCAGACTAGTCCTCACATTTTAGAGGAGAAAGAATGTTCGAGCAATCTGCATAGCCTGTAAGAAGTAAGAAGATGGGGGGGAGGGGCTTCCTCAGCATCACTCAGCCAACCCTATGGCAGTCTAGTCTTAGACTCTCACTGTGGGCAGGGATTGAGGATTTTAAGTTTAACATCCTTCATTCCACTAGCCAGGGTCCCTGTGAAAGATGGACCATTTCTGTAGAAATGACATTCAGAAGAATGTCAGTGGCCCTGCCTCTGTTTCCCTCTCATTCCCCTCCCTCATTCTCTGTCCCCCTCTGTGTCTCTGCCACTTTGCAGGTCTTCCTCTTTTTCTCTGTGGAAATGGCATTCTTCCTCTGTGCTGGTTTCTGTCCTACTCTGCCACCGTTTGAGTGTGACTGTCAGTGTCTGTGTGTTTCTGAGTTTGTGTAGCCCTCTTCTGTGGCTCCTGACCCGTAGGTGTCCCTGTTTGTTGGGTGTCTGTCCCCGGTAGGGCCCCCTCCTGCAAGCTCCCATCACCATTCCTCCACCCCCAAGTCCCAGAGTCTGCTGGTCCCGGGCTCTGCGAAGTCAGTACAGAAGATGCTAGGGGTCGGGCCGGAGCAGTCCAGAGCTGGGCTTCCAGTCAGGGCCTCCAGCCAATCGGCCGCCTCCAGGGGCCGCCCCGGTCCCGGCGATGGGGAACTGGCAGGGGATGGAGGCCAGGAGGAGAAGACGGAGGACAGGCCCTCAGAGTCCGGCGGCGGCGATGGGGACAGGAGGTCGAAGGAGCCCGGAAAATCCAGCGGGGGTGGGGGCAGAGCTTCTGAAAAGAGCAGAGGGGAAGGAGAGAGGGAAGGCGCTGTCAGCCTTCTCTGGCCTTCCTTGGCCCCTTGGGCAGGGCACCTGGACCCATGTGTTCTGTGACCTCATCCCTTGCCCTCTCCCAGGTCCCAGAGGCGCCTTTCCTCCAGGCACCATCACTTCGGTACCAATGGCGATCCTCCTCTGTGCCAGAGCCCCACGAGTCTCGTCCCTGACCGCCCTCCACCCCACGCCTGCTGTCTCGGATCCATTTCTCACCTGCCGGCGGCTCCAGGGGTTCGTCCAGAATGTCCTGGATCGAGTGTTGGGGGATGAGCTGGGGGAGGGGAGGGAAGGTGAGGGAGGAAGTAAGGGACCCCTTCCTCTGGGATTGGCCTTCCCCCTCCCCTTCTCCCGGATATCCCTTCCCAAACCCCCTAACCCTTCCTTCCCCATCCTCTCCAAGCCCACACCTGTGCCCTGCGGATGGCCTCCTGAAGCTCCTCTTCCAAGGACAGGACTCGAGGTGGGGCGGGAGGAGCAGGCTGGGCCTCGGGGGCAGCAGGGCGCGGCCAGGGCTGGGAGGAAGAGCGGAGAACTCAGCCCACCGAATTGCAGCCCCTCCCGGTTCCCGCCCCCCTCCTCTGGCCCCTCCCTTCACCCGCCCTTTGCTCTGTTTTCCTTTCTCCAGCTCGGGCCTCTCTCCGAACCCCTTCACTCTCCTGGCTCCGCCCCCAGCCGTGGTCCCTCCCATCTTCCTTCCTCTGGTCCCTCCTCCTTCGACGCTCTTTTCATAGCCGCGGGCCCGCCCTTTGGGGCTCCTTACTCGTCCTCTTCCTGCTCCCTCCTCCCCTTCCTTTGCCCCTCCCCCTCGCCGGCACTCACGGACTTTCCAACTGTTCTAGGAGGGGCCTGGGGCTCCGTCCGAGATCTCGGACGAGACCTAGCCTTCGAGCTAGAAGTCGGGCTGGCACGGGAGCGGACCCCGGGACTCCGCACCGGCCGCTGCAGTGGGGTCTGCCTGTCCCGGGCCCCAGGCCCCCGCAGCCGCTCCAGCAAGGCCGGTTTGGGGCCGGACACCGGGAGGCCCCGCAGACGGAGCTGCTGGCGGAGCTCCGAGACCTGTGGGCAGGCGGGCGCATCGACTCTGAGGCTGGGGGAATTGGGCGGCTGGAAGAAAGGACCCCCGAATCCCCAAGGGGGCGGGGGAGCCTGGGACCTCAAGGGGGAGGCTGGACGAAAGCATTCACGAGTCCCCTAGGGAGCTAGCTAGGTGGGGACAGGGGAGCCTGGGACCTCGAGGAAGGGAAGCTGGGGCCCCCATGGGGCGAGGTTCTGAAAGGGAACATCTGGGACTCAAAATGGGGCGAGAGCGCCTGGAGCTTCAAGGACAAGGAACACCTGCTCTCCCAAGGGCTTCAGTTTGGGGAGTCATGAAAGGGGGTCTCCCATTTCCCTCCAACTCACCGTCAGCTCCTCCAGTCGGAGAGTCTGAAGCTCTAACTTGGGCTTAGGGGTCACTGGTCGGGGGACCTCCTGTGTTGAGGGCCTGTCCTGGAGTCCAGGTCTAGACCCCCAAGCCCTGCAATGCATAATGAAAGATTCTAGAGTTGGACTTTGGGAGGGAAGAAGTGATCCCCTTGGGAGCCGGGACCCCCAGTTAAGGAGAGGGCCTGGAACCCCTTAGGGGTCTGGATTGGGCGAGGTCCTTCTGTGGCTCATCTGGGTGCCGAGAAGGCTGGTATCCTGGGAACTGGGACACAGAGGATCCAGGGGCCCAAGGGAAGGCGGGGATTGTCTCATAGGGTCCTGGAACTGCTGGGCGGAAGCTCACCTGGACAAAGACAGGTCTTGCTTGTGCCCCGGGAGCTGTACATCCTCCCTTGGGGGGCTTCCCTGGGCCAGCGCCCCTGCCCCTGGCCCTGGCCCTCCGCGGTGCTCTGGGGGCACATAGGCATGGTACTTGAGTGGTTTCAACCTAGGCCTGGTCTCCCTTTGGTGACCGTCTCCCTTGGCCTGTCAAAGGATTTCCAGCTCGAGTTAGGCACTCTTCCCCCAGCCGGAACTACACTTCCCAAGAAGCCTCTGGCCAAAGCCCTGCCTAAATCTCCCAAATCGGCTCTGCGGCACCCTAGGAGTTGTAGTTCAGAGAGCATTCCTTGGCGGGCAGGTGGGAAGGTCGGGAACAGCAGAGCACACTCACACTGACCCAAGCCCCCCAAAGGAACTGGAGCGCCCAGCCTTGGAGCTAGAATTCCTAGAGGACTGGCCAGCCCTGATGGAGAGCTTCAAACAAAATGACTTCTCAGTCCCTGGCTCACCTTCTTCAGTGACACCCCAGAAAACGGGAGGGCTGCTGGACTGGGTTTGGGGACCCCAGATTCACAAGACAAGGGGGAGGAACTGGCGAGGGAGGCTTGGTCGGGGGATGAGGCCGAGATCCAGGGATCCACTGTAAGAAGAAAGGATGAGACTGAGACCCAAGGAAGGGATGAAGTAGCCCTCATCCCTTCTCCCTGGCCCTATTGAAAGTCACCCCCTTGTCTGCCCTACCACAAACTTCTCTGCCCAATCTAACCTCCACACCGTTCTCCAGTGGATATTCCTAAAGCATTGGTCTGATCCTGATTCTGCCCTGCTCTAGGACTTTCAGTGACTCTCTATTATCCTTGGGATCAAATACTAGTAACCTTTTGGGTATTTAAAGTCCTTCACAGTGTGGCTCTAGCCTCCCCTTTCCAGGATCCTCTCACATTAGTTCTTTCCATGATCTCTAATTTTCAGCTAAATTAACCCCCTTTGTTTTGATTGGAATCCCAAGTGATACAGGAATCTGCCCAAGCTACAGTTGGAACTAAGTAAATGTTTGGACTGGAAGAGGCACATCCGGGTACTTGGAGGGGAGGAGGACAAAATTTGGAGCTTCAATGTCTGAATCTCTGAGTGGGAAACAGAAATGGGGGAAGAAGCTACCTGAATCCCTAGGTGGAAAAGACTGGGCGAAAGAAGGCTGTGATCCCCAGGGGACAGGAGCTGTGGGAAGGCGCTGGGAGCCCCTGGATCCATTTGTGGGTAGAAGGGCTGAGTGACTAGAAGCCTCGGTCCCAGTCGAGGTCTGGTCAGGCTGCTGCCCACTCTCTCGCTGGTCCTGGGATCTCCGGTGGATCCGGAGCTGCAGGACTGAAGGAAAGCCAAGAGCCGGGTCAGGGCGTCCAGGCCCCGCCCCCACCCACGCCCAAGTCCCCCGCCCAGCTTCTGTGCGCCCGAAGGTCAGCCGGGAACCCAGCCTGCTTGGGGGAGGGGGAAATCCTGTTCTCTCCGTGGCCACTGGAGAGCCTAGGACACAGGGCCCTTGCACGCTTGACCTCCTGGCACCTTTATTCCCATTCCTCACACACTCCCCTCCCTTCCCCATCCCTTGCACACTGATCTCCTTGCACACTCACTCCCCCGCCCTTGCTCTGAGCGCGTGCACACTTCTTTCCTTGTACAGCGACCCTTCGCCCTTTCTAAATCCCCTTACACACCCAGGCCGTGCACCGATCTCCCCGTGCACCCCCATTTCTGCACAATCGGCCCTCCCGGCTAGATTCCCTCACCGGAGCGGAACTTGGAGCGGATGAGCTGGGAACACTGGGCCGAGGCAACGAGGGTCATGGCCAGGAAGGGGGCGGAGAGGAGCTGGTCTGAAAGGCGGGGGGTGGGGGCCTCCCGGAGCGAGCAGAGGGTCAGATTAGAGGACCAGGGCAGGAAGGTATTATTCACGTGGAGGGGTAAGGAACTGTTAGTTGTACCCCTGGGATCCAGGACGTCAAGGTCCCCGAGGGAAATAGTTCCGGGGAGAGGAGCAGATAGATCCCTGAGGGAAATAGAGTTTGGGCGAAGGAGTAGCAGAAAATTTGCTAGCCGGGAGCTGGGAACGCCTGGTTCGTGGGTAAAGAGGGAGTAGAGAATGGATAGGAGTTAGGGACCAGTAAGCCCCGGTCCTTGAAGGGATGGGATAGCTGAGGACCTTGATGCCAGGCTCCGGGGTTGGTGGGTTTGAACTCCTAGGTCCCTGAGGGCACGGGGACTGGGGGGCTTACGGGCAGGGGAAAAATAGGACGCCCTCTCCCTCGAGGAAGGTTGGGGGGCATCTCACCAGGTGGAATCAGGGCCGCTGGAGTGCAAAGTATCTAGCCGGGTGCAAGGCTCGAGACCCCAGGCCCCGCCCTCTCAGGCCAGACCTGCCTGTACTCCTCCCCTTTGCGACAGCCCGGGGTCCTCCAGAAGAGATTTTTGGAGTCACTGGCCTATGGGGTCCTCTTCAGGGTTGGGGGAACGGGAGGGGGAGAATAGGGGATGGGTTGGGAGGTGGCGGAGGATGGAAGGCCTGTACGCCTGGGTCTCGAAGCTCCCTTACTCCGTGCTCTGACCCTGGTGCCGAGGGGAAGGGAGAAGGCATTGGGGTGGCCTAGGAGGGGGAAGGGAAAGGGCTGGGGCCGTCAGGGATGGACAGTCGCAGGTGCGGGGGCGCGGCCCCCAGCGGGAACCACCTGTTGCTAGCTTTTTCCCTGACGCTGCGCTGGGTGTCATGTTCGGGGGGAGAAAAGAGTTCAAGCTGGAGCCTGGGACGCTTGGGTCCCCTAGGGACTGGGGCTGAGAAAGCGGACTCTTGGGCTCCCGAGGTTGGGGAAACGGCCAAAGAGACCCCTGTTGTGCCTCAGTAGGTAGCTGAGCTAATGCCCGTATTTCTGAGAGGGTGGTTCTAGGAGAGTGCAGTCTCCAAATTGGCGAGGCTGGGGGAGTAAACTCCGGAGGTTCCCTGAAGGGTCTGGGCTTGGGGACAGAAATCCTTGGATTTCCGAGGGGGTGAGGCTGGGGAGACCCTGGGGTACTCAAGAAGCGGCGGAGGAGGTGGATTCCTTGGGTCTCCAAGGGCACATGGCCTGAGGGACACATGCATCCTCAAGGCATGGGGAGAGAACTGAATAGCCCTGGGGTAGGAGTGGGGAGAGAGAGGCCATCTCAGAAGGGGCTGGGCTGGAAGAAGGGCTCCTGGTTCTCCAAAGAGGGGGACGAGAATCCTCGTATTTCCGAAGGGGCAAGACTGCACGAGACCCAGAGTGACCCATGGGGTTGGGGGTTCCAAGGGTCTCCAAGGAAGCGGCGCCTGGAGAGGGGCCCTTTTCCTCCTAGAGGCTCAAAGGACTCCTGGGTCCCGGGGAGATGCAGGTAGGGATGGGACGCCTGGGAGCCCAAAAGTCTGCGATCCCTCAGGACACGTTCCCGGCGAGGACAAGCTGGGAGTCCAAGCTCCGAATTTCTTTATTTCTCCGGAAAAAAAAAATTACGGCAGCCCAGGGAAAGCCGGAGAACTACCTCCCGGGAAGCCCGGGAACGCCCCCGCGCGTTCCTTCCAGGTTTAGGACCAGGGACCAAGGCGGACGGGGGGAGGGGCGGAGTGGAAGGCCAGCCTGTAGTGCAGGCGCCCTATCACAGCGACGCAACCAGGGGGAGGGCGTGGCGCTGATTGGCAGGCAGCTCTTTCTGCTCCAGGTCCCAGAGCAGGCGGCGGAGCCTGCGCAGTTCGGCGTGCAGGGAATCATCCGTAACGGGCCCGGAAAGGCGAAGGCGCGAACCACCCAGTGGCAGGATCAGGGGAGGGTGCGAAGAGAAGCTCTCGAAGATGTCGCCTGGCGGGGTGGGGAGGGATAGTCAGAGCGGAATCCAGATCTCTAAAGGGATTGGGGTGGGGGCAGGGCTGCAGTGCAGACATCTAGGTTAGCGGAGAGGGCGCTCTCCTTTCAACCCCACCCCCCCCTCCACAGCCCAGCTGTCTACGCTGGCCAAGAGAACTGCAACTCCCAGCAGCCCCTGCGGCCGTGCCCCTTTCCGGCTGTTCCCTTGCCGCGAGGCACGGTGGGATTTGTAGTACTTTTTGTTACCCGGACACTCCCAAGTCCCACAATGTGGATCTGGTTAATGGAAGACCGGGCGTCTGTCGCGCCGGGGAGGAACGTTAGGGGTCGTCCAGCCCAGAGCTCCTCACCCGTATCCATAGCTTCTAGCTCGGCCGCCGGTGGCTCCCAGGCTGGGGGAGGACTGCGGCCCGGGCCCAGCTGGTAGTGGCTTAGCACATGGTGCAGCTGGGCGGGGCTCAGGGTGGGGTGCTCCGTGCGAAGACTGCTCCAGGAGGCCTAGGAGAGGAGGGGTGAGGGGAGGATCAGGGTGGTGGGCGGGAGGCCCACATGTGACGGAATGGAAGAAAACTGGGAGGACCCCGGAGTTCTACCTGGCCAGCGTGCAGGCCACAGGACAAGGGCCTGGAAGGCAAAGGTTAAGTGACAAGTCCCAAACCACCCAGTACTAGCTGTCAGTAGGGATTGCTTCAACAGCGCTGACCACACCTTCCAGCCCACCAAGACAGCGGCACCCAGCTGGGGTCTTGCCAGTGTGGGCATCTCTCCTGCCCCCTCAGGCTTTCTCAGGAACACTAAGTCAGTGGTCCCATTGCCTCTGAGAAGGCTGTGGCCATCTCCTGCCTCCAGAACTCCATCGGGATTCTAAGTTGGGACAGCCTAGACTAAAGCAGAGGGCAGAGGAAGAGGCCTCTCCTGGCTCTCTGCTCGAGCCCCGCCTTGTCTCTGGCCTTAGAATCTTTTCTTTCCTTCAAGTCTCAGCTCCCATCTACATGAAGCCCCTCCTGATGCCCTCACTGGGGCCACTCAAATGTCCTGTATTTAATCTGTGTATATGTCGTTTATCCCACAGAACAGGTGTGGGGGACTTTCGCTCTCGAGGCCACATGTGGCCCTCTAGGGCCTCAAGGGAGGCCCTGTGACTGAATACAAACTCATAGAGCACCTGTGTCCTGGAGGCCGAAGGCTCCCCACACCTGCCATAGAATCAGCTTCTTGTCTCATCTTGGCTTAGATTTAGTGTCTGGCGCTTACCAGAGAATCTTGCTTAATAATGTTTATTGGTGATTACTCCATTGTCTCTTATGTTGTCTGCCTGACCATCTGCCTACTTGTCTGTCCCTGTGAGGGGCTGGCGATTCATCACCTTGAGCAGGGAAGTTCTTGGCACACACAGTAGGTTGACAGCCATGGAAAGCTTTCTGAAGAACTCAGTTGCAATGTCCCCCAGCCCCGCGCCCTGAAGCCAGTCCAGAACAAGGTCCAAGTTGGTCCGAATCTGCACTGCCCGAGACCACTGGTAGAAGGGACGGCCCTGCCCTGGAGAAGTGGATAAAGGAGACAAGAGCCAGTGATCCTCAGAGAGGGGTGGCAACCTAGCCCCTGGGATCCCTTGGATTTGGCCTCCCAGCCCCCCCACTCATGCTCACCCCTCTCCATTAAGGAGTTGAGCAAGGACGCATTGGAGAAGAAAAACAGGTAGCCGAAGGTCTGGGACACCAGGTCTGGGTGCAGCTCACACTTTCGGGTCATTTCCAAGGCTGTCTGGAACACCTCCAGGGTGGGCCTCAACCCCGGGGGCATGGCAGCCAGCTCTGCCCCAGGCCCTGGAAGCTCTGCCCCAGCAGTGAAAGGATTGCTGTCCAAAAGCGCTGGCAGCGTGGAGTACAGAGTCTGAACACAAGAGGGCGGAGGAAGACAGTAAAAAGCTAGACAGCAACTCTCAGCAACCCCCAAAGGCTCTCATATACTAGGAACAGGAAGAAAACTGCCTTAGCCCCCAAGGATGAGATGAGGGGTCAAAGGATCACCGCATAGCCTAAAGGATCACAGCATAGCCTAAAGGGGGGAACTGAGGCTCAGGAAGGGACAGGGGCACGCTACCTGGAGTTCTTCCAAAGGGAAAGAGACAGCTAAAGAGGGGAGAAGGTGTGAGGAAGCCGATTTGAGTAAGGACGGCTAGGGAGACAGGCCCACAGAGGAAATGGGATGGCCATCTCATCTGGAACAGGAAGCTGATTCAGAGTGGGAATGGCCATTCCAGCTGGGGTGGGGGCCAGAAATCATCCATTCCTAGTATCCGGAGAAAGTAGAGGCCTAGAGAGGGGGAGTGCCTGGCCCCAGGGCCCACAGCACCCTAACCAGATTTCACTGGTCCCCACTTCTGATGGGGACAGGAAGGGAGGTCAACATTTACTGAAGTAAGTAGGGGCTGAGCAGCAGGAAGTGAACTCCAGGGACAGGAAATGGCCTAATAGAAGCAGACAGTAAAGGCAGGGCATAGGGCCATGCAGTCACAGGAAAGGAGGCCCCCGAGGGCCAGCCACTGAATGACATAGACCGGATGGGCCAAAAAACTGGGGAGGGGGTGAGACCCACTTAGTCCTAGGACCCTTGAAGGAAGAGGAAGGGAGGGCAATGACCTAGTGAGGGCAGAACAGTAGGAAGTGGGGATAATGGGGGTAGGGGGTGGGGGGGTTAAGCCTTAAGGAAATCACAGGAAAGGAAATGGGGGCAGGGCTGGGGGGGGTGAAGCCTTAAGGAGATCATAGGAAAAGAAGTGAGGGCAGGGCTGGGTGGGGTGGGGGACCATGAAGCCATGGGTAAGAAGTGAGGTCACAGGGCAGGGAATGAGGTCAAAGCAAGTGAGGGCAGGGTTCTGGACCCTGAAGCTGTGAGGAGGTTGGTCACAGGGTAGGAAGTGAGAGCTGGACCCACCTTGGTGAGGTAGTAGACTGACTGTTGGAAGGTGCACATGATGACCTCATCCAGCACCGCCATAGCCTCATCACAGAGTTCAAGGTCACTGCAGAGCTGGGGATCTGAGGACAGGCCTGCGGGAGAAGAGAGAGCTGGGTGGCTGAGGTCCCCACTGGCCCCCCACTGCTAGTGTGAAGGCTGGAAAAGAGCAAAAGATGCAACCTGGAAATGTAGGAGATGTGGGCCTGCTGACTGTGACTATGTAGGTCCCTTAGGCAGCCATGAGTGAGAAACACCCATTCCTGAGAGGCTGAAGGTGTGGGCTAGCTCACCTCTCTCAGGAGGAGATTCCCGTCCTAAAACGTAGGGCCCATTGAATGGCTGGATGCCTGGGCCCCTCTAGCCTTCCCTATAGGCAGCTTAATCTTTGAGATGTAGGAGATCTAGATTGACTGGACATCTGGCTTCCATTTGGGAGAGCCATAAGGCAGAAGAAAGCTGTCCCTGAGAGATTTGGGATGCCCGGTAGCTGGATGCCTAGACCTCTGGAGGGCCAGGACACCCAGTCTTATCTTACCCTCCTGGTCAGCCTCTTTCTCCATGTCCAACACCTTCTCCTGTACATAGCTGAGCAGCTCAGTGGTGTTTGCCATCCATAACATCAGGGGCCGAAGCTCGGCAGCCACTGCCTCAATGCTCAGTGGTGCCTCAAGGGTCCCTTCTGGCTGGCTGTGGGGAAACAAATACCAGGGCAGCCCTGGGGTGACCAAGATCAGCCCCCACGGGCTGTATTCCAGCCCTAGGGGTCCCCCAACCCTGACCCTCACCAACCCTAATAAAGTCTTACTTCTCTGGCTGGCGGTCTCCAATTTCCTTGATCTTCTCCTGAGAAGAGCAGAAAGACAAAGCAAAAAGTGATCAGGTTAGGGCAGCAGGAGGTTTAGGGGACAAGTGACTGAGAACTAGGATGGTGGATGAAGTGGGGTTTGTTTGCTTTTACATGAAGAGAAGGGCATCAGGAAGTAAGGGAAAGAATCCACCCTGCTTTTAAGTTCTCACCCACACCCCACTGGTACCCCTCATTCTGCCCTCAATGGGGAGTCCCCATCTGTTTCTCATTTTTCTTCTCTAAAAAATAAGGGGTGATAACAGGTGACCTCTAAGGGTCTTTTTGGTTCTGACATTCTGCAGTTCTTAAAAAATGACCTATAAAATTAATCTTTTAAATCAAAAATGCTAAAGTCTCAGGACTTGGCATTCTGTGTCTAAGATTCTAAGAATCAAGATTAATGTAATTCCAAAGTTCTACATAACCAAGATTCTAAAATACCATAATATTCAGAGATTCCAAAATCCTATGATGCCAAGGTTTTATCAGTCCAAGATTCTATGAGTCCAAGGTGTAGAAAGAGTCCAAAATAATGAGTCAACATAATTCCAAAGTTCAAAATCCCATAAGATCAATGTGGGAATTTCTTTTTCTTGGCTATACATGTTTTATTTTTCTTGCTTTCCCAATTGGGGAATAAGGGAAGGAAGGAGGACAGGAGGATGAGGATTTGGAAGTGAAAATAAAATAAAATAGAATTTTAAAAATAACCTATAAGTCCAAGATTCTATCATATTCCAACCTCAAGATCATGAGTACAAAAGTATGAGATTCTATGAGTTCAATATTCTATGAACCAAAAATTCTACATGTCTGAGATTTTAAAAGCCTAAGATTCAATGCAGTTCTTAGATATGAAGGCAGCTAGGTGGTACATTTATGAAGCTCCAATGAGATCATATTTAAGGTATTTTGCAAACTTTGAAGTATAGATAAAAAGTAACCATTGTCATAATGAACTCAAAATCCTATGACTCAAAGTTATGAGAATCTAAGAGTTCAAGATTCTATATGTCCAAGTTTTAAGTCCAAAATTATACATGCCAAAGAGTACAACAGTTAAAGATCATCTTAGGTTCTACATGTCCCCAATTCTATAAGTATCACATTCTATCAGATTCTTATATTCCAAGTTCAAGACATTATAAGTTCAAGATTCTGTGAATTCAAGATTCAAGAGTCCCAAATTCTTTGAGTCTAAAATTATGAAAGTCACAAATTTTGTGTCAAAGATTCCAAGAGTTCAAGATTCTATGAGCCCAATGTGCTACTTGTCCAAGATTCTGAGTCTAAGCTTCTAAGAATCCAAGTTTCAAAGAGTCTAAAGTTCTAAAAGTCCAAGATGACATGAGTAATCCCCATCCACAGTCTGAGTTCAATATTCTAAGCCTATAATTCGAAGGGTTTAAGTTTCTACAAGTTCAAAGTTTAGTTAGAAAAAAAAGTTCCAAATTCTATGAGTCTAAGATTCTGAGTTCAAGGTTCCATGGGTCATGTTATATGACTGCAAGGTACCAAGAGTTCCCTTAAGGAATTGATCCTGAATACATGAGTATAAGATGCCAAGATTCTCTGAGACTTTATCCCTTTGGATATAAAGGCAGATCTATGAACTTTAGGTTCATGGAATCTTGAACTCTTAAGAATCTTGCACTTTTGCATCCACAGTCTTCAGCTTGGAATCTGATGGAATCTTGGACTTACAGGTTATTTTTAAAATTCAATTGTATTTTATTTTCAGTTCCAAATCTTCACCCTCCTATCCTCATTCCCCAATTGGGAAAGCAAGAAAAACAAAACATGTATAGTCAAGCAAAAGAAATTCCCACATTGGTCTTATGGGATTTTGAACTTTGGAATTATGTTGACTCATTATTTTGGACTCTTTCTACACCTTGGACTCATAGAATCTTGGACTAATAAAACCTTGGTATCATAAGATCTTGGAATCTCTGAATATTACGGTATTTTAGAATCTTGGATATGTAGAACTTTGGAATTAGACAATCTTGATTCTTAGAATCTTAGACTAAGAATGCCAAATCCTGAGACTTTAGCATCTCTGATTGAAAATCTCAATGTTATAGCAATGGATGGAAATTGGAGAAAGGAACATATCTACAGCTACAAGTCAAGCCTAACAAGTGTGGAATGCGGTGCCTTGGGAGGTCATGGGTTCATTCTCACGGGAAGTTTTAAAACTATCGCTGGATTTTTGTTTTACGTCCATATATATATAATTAGATATGCTTTCAACTTCAGGAATCTAATTCCAAGTTCTATGAGTCCAAGATGGAAAAATATGGCTTTTCCCATAAGTAAACTCCAACATATGAAAGTTTTGCCTGAGGGTCGTGGCGGAGCTGCCTCCCCAGCCCTCCTGGTGCCCTCCATAGGGAAGCACCCCAAGGATGCCTCACCCAGACTGCCTCCTTGACTAGGCGAGCTAGACGGCCCAACAACCGGGGCAGATGGCCGAGTTCCAGCTCTCGGGCGGAATGCTCTACACACATAGCAAGCAGGGTGGCTGGACCCAGTGCAGGCAGCTGCGTCCCGGTCCCCGCTGCCCGAACGATCTCGCCCAGGAGTGCCTCCTCCTCCTTGGGCCTAAAGCGCAGGACGGGCTCTCTACCATCCAGATAGGCGGCCAGGGCCTCCCCCTGCTCCTGCAGCCCTCTCCCACAGAGGCGGCAGCAGAACGCCCAGCCAGGGCCTGGCGGGGCAGCCAGGGGCCGAGCAGGGAGCCAGGGGGGTCGACCAGCCTCAGCCACTCGGGGGTCTTTGTACAGGAAAAGGAAGTGTTCGCCCAGACCCAGAAGGTCACCGGGCCTCAACTCTGCTTCCCGCAGTAGCTGCCCCCCATTATGGGTGACAGCCGCACCCCGGGCTGGGCGCACGTGGGCTGGTCCCTCCGCTCCCGCCCGCACTGTACAGTGTCGGGCCAGGATGTCAGGAGCATTCAGGAAGGTGTCCACATGGGGGGCCTGCCCTCCACGGGCCCCTGAGCTCCCCCCACCCTGTCCAAACACGTGCTGCTCCCGAGTCATCACGTACACCACGAACTCCTGGGAAAATAAAGGACCAATGGCTGAGGAAAAAGGATGCTAATAAGCCTCGGTTCCTCCTCCTTCTCATTCCAGGACCTGGGGCAGAGCCAGGCTCGGCTGAAGAAACGCTGGTTAATTGGTTCCCAAGGTCGGAGGATTCTTTTCATCCCCACATCCTCCTCTCCTCCAGGCAGGATCTCCTTGCCTAAGTGAACCCTCTTATTCCCCCTCAAATAAGCGAACCGCTCCATCAAAGTGGACTCTCCCTTCTGCTCCTCTGGGCGGTCTCCCCCCTCCTTGCTCCCTAACCCCTTATTCCCTCTAAATGGACTCTCCCACCTCGCTTCTTAATTCTACCATTTCTCCTCTTCCTCCCAACCCGTCCCTTTGCAATGAGGGCCTTTACGCCTCCTGGGAGTTGTAGTCCCGCCGTCGGGGCGGCCTCACCTGTGCCTCTCGGTAACCCTTTAGCATGAGGAAATAGGGGCGGCTGGAGGGTGGCTGGATTAGACACTGCACCAGCTGATCCCAGTCGGAGGTGGCGTCTAAGGAGTCCGACTGGGCCGGGGCTGAAGCCGGTGAGGGTGAGCCGGGCTCTCCCGGCCCTGGGGCCAAGCTGAGTGCCTGCTGCCTCCGCTCCTGCTGCCGTCGACGGCGGCCCTGGAGGCTGAGCTCTGATACGCTACGCCGCAGGGATAGGTTCTCAGACCGCTCTTTGGGACCGGAGCCAGACCCTGAGGCCGTGCTAGGGGCTGGTCCGGACCCTGGCCCCGGCCCCGGGCCCGAGGCTGCCCTCGATCTGCTCTTCGGGGGCCGCCAAGATGGGCCCCCCAGGCCTGCAAGGCATGGACATCAAGAAATATGCACACACCCAATCAGAGACAGAGACATAGAGACAGGAACAGAGATAGTGAGAGGAATGGGAACAGAGACAGAGAGCCATTGAGCAGAGGTGCAGAGTGAGGAGAGATACACAGAGAGAGGCGACCCAGGGAGATTGGTTAGACAAACACAAAGACCCCAGGACAGAGTGGTTGGGTGGGGGGCGTGATGTGGGAGGGACAGAGACTCAGAGAACCGGGCAACCCAGAGAGGGAAATGGGCTGAGACAGAGCCAGACCCAGGGAGAGAGGGACAGAGCGGGGGGAAGAGCCCCGTCCACCTGCAGCCCCGCCCCGCCCCGCCCTCACCGTCCTCCTGCACCGCAGCCGGACCCTCCTCTTCCAGCCTGCGCGCCTCCTCCCGGCCCCGAAGCTCAAAGCGCCGGCCCCAGCCCGGCCGCGGGCGCCACAGCTCCTGCACCAGCAGGGGGCGCTCGGAGTCGCCCAGGACACGCACGTGCTCTGCCCGCCACTCCCCAGCTCCTCCAGAGGCTGCGGGTGGCCGGCCGAGAGCATCGCAGAGCGCGAAAGCCTCGGCTCCTCCCCCTGGGACGCCGTCGCCGCCGCCTCCAGGCAGCCCGCCCGTCGCCAGCCCGTAGCGCTCTAGGGCCTCGGCCACCAGCTCGCGGGCCGTGGAGCGGGGCGTGGCCAAGACGCTCTTGTAATTAGTGCCCGAGGCAAGGCCGCAGCCAAAGATCTTCAGCACGCCCGGGGCGGGGCTGGGACCGCCAAAGCCCGGGAGGCCCCACGAGGCCGTCTGGGGCTCGGGACCCACCGCTCCAGCCAAGCCCGGGAGCTTCTTCTCGCTGGCCCAGCGTTGGGCCCCGGCCCCGGCCCCGGGGCCCGCCCCGCCCCCGGCCCCGGTCCCCGCCCCTGGGCCCCGGAACAGCTGCGATATGCGCCGCGCTCGGCTCCCAGAGGCACCCCCTGCTGCCTTCACGGCCCCGACGCGGCGCAGCTCCGGGCCCGAGTGACCTGAAGAGGCTGGTGCGGGGTCACTGCTGCGGCTGCCCGTGTCCGAGGAGGAAGACCTGTGGAGGCCAGGCATGCAGCGGACGAGGAGAGCGACAGAGACGTCCAGAGACAGAGAGGCAGAACGAGCCAGGGGAGAAGAGAGACGGAACCTCCCGACAGTCAGCCAGGCTCCAGGAGAAAGATGTGGAGAAGCAGAGAGACAGAGAGACGGACGGAGGGAGGGAGACAGAGAGTAGGATGGAGGGAGTAAAGGATAGAGAGAGAGGGACGGAGGGGGAGAGAGAGAGAGGGAGGGACGGACGGAGGAAGGGAGTGAGACAAAGAGAGATGGAGGGAGGGAGGAAGAGAGAGAGACGGACAGACGGATGGACGGAGAGAGACGGACGGAGGGAGCGAGACAAAGAGAGAGACAGAAAGAGACAGAAATATGAAGGGAGCAGGAGAGGGGGAAAGAGAAACAGACCGTCAAAGGGGGAGGGAGACAGAAATGGACAGAGGGAGACAGACGGAGGAAGGAAGGGGGGGAAGGAAGACGAAGAGGCGGGGAGATGAGAGAGAGAGAGAGAGAGAAGAAAAAGAGGGAGACTCATGAGACATGGAGAAGGGGGCAGAGAGGGCTAAGGGGGAGTCAGACGCTGAAGCATGGGGGGAATTGGGGGGAGCTGACATTTGAGGAAAGGGAAGATTTGCAGGTCCTTGATCTGTTAGAGGTAGGGTAATTGATTCCTGGGACTCAGAGAAAAGAAGAAGGTGGGTCCCTGGGAGAGGCTCAAATCCCCCTGCCACCCGAGTCTCCCGAAAGCCAGCAGGGACTCCTGAGCCAGGAAGGGGTGGGGTCTCAGAGCTCCAACGGCCTGGATCCCTGGAAGGCTAGCAAGGATATAGGGGATAGGGACTCCTGGGTCCCTGAAGGGGAGGGGGGCTGGCACTCACTTCACTGAGGCTGCGCTGGGCCAGCGGCGCCCCAGCTTCGCCAGCTGCTTCCGCGGGGAGTTGATCCAGAGGCCGGCGGGGAGATGGAGCTTGCCGAAGCGGGGGCTCCCGCTCTCTTTCCGCTCGCCCGACAGCATCTCCTGCAAGGAAATAAGACCTTCTGGATTCTGCAGCGGGAAAGGGCATCGAGAGAGGACACTGAGGTCCGAAAGGGGCTAAAGGCCCTGTACGCCAGGGACTCACCCTCCTCCCGAGGCCGCGGCCTGTGGCTCCCGAGGTGAGGCTTGGGTGCTGCTCCCGCCTAGATCCTGGTGTTCCTGGCTCTGGGTGGGAACAGGACAGGAAAAGGCAAGAGGAAGCCGGGCAGGAAGAGCGGGGAGGGGGCGTCCTGTCAGGGGCGTGGAGGGGGGCTCGGGGGGAGGGGAGAGAAGCAAGGCTAGGACGGGCACTACCTGGGCGTCTAGCGCCCCCCAGCGCTGGGCCAATTCTCTGGTTATTCAGTTTTCGCCCCTTTGGGGACCCAGCCATCCAAGTCCTAATACCATCTGCCTCAGGAACTAAAGTGACTGGGTCCAGGGGAGGCTAGGTGGCGCAGTGAATAGAGCACCAGCCCTGTAGTCAGGAGGACCTGAGTTCTAATTCGGCCTCAGACATTTAACACACACACACACACACACACACACACACAACTAGACGTGTGACCTTGGGCAAGTCACTTAACCCCAATTGCCCTACCTTCCCCCCTTCAAAAAGCAAATAAATAAATAAATAATAATAATAAAATGACTGGGTCCCTAATCCGCTCTGGAGCCCAGACCTATGCCTTCGGGCATCCAGGAGCCCCGTCCTAGACCTGAACTGTTGGACTGAGTCACAGACACAGAGAAAGAGGAGACATTTTTATTGGCTGAAGGGCAGGGGGGTGCCCCGGGGCTGACGGATCCACACAGGAACACTGGCTGCTGGAATTCTCTTGCCATTACTTCCCCGCCCGGCCCAGGTCTAGGCCCGCCCTGCGGGCGCAATAAAGGCTGGAAGGGAGGCCAGGGAGAGTGAGGCAGCCTGCGGCACCTTGAAGCCCTTCCCTCACCCACAAACCCCCTAGCCCGTGGGGTAGCCTGTCGGGCCCTGCCCCTTCGACCCTATCCCCTCCCCAGTGGCGCCGCCCCATAGGGTTCCACCCCTTCATCTCTGGCTTGGCCTGGGTGGTAACTACCGGGTCTGGCCGCGCCCAGTGCTCACGTCAGCGCCAGGCTCCCCAGCACTGCAGCCGCCCCACCAGCGACTAGCCCGATCAGGGTGATGTTAAGGATCCTGGCGGCGTTCTGGCCCGAGTCCGCGAACACATCTCCATGTCCGGTGCACGGCCCGGATTCAGCCTCCGAACTGGGCGCAGCCTCCGAGCCGGGCTCGACCTCAGACTGTGATGTTGTAGTCGGAGTCAACGTCTTTCTCGGAACCGAAGTCGAAGTCATAGTGAGCTGTTCTTCCCTGCCCGGCTCCTGGTTAACTGTGGGGTGGGGCTTGTGACCATGGAAAGTCCACTGACCCGCCGGCGTGGTCCGAGTCGGAGTGAGGGCTAGACTCAGACCCACAACCGGATTCAGGTGTACACTGGTCTCAGTACTCGGACCGGGACTAAGATTCGGCCATTGACCAGAATAGGAAGACTCAAGTTCTCCCTCTTCTTCCGGAATCACTGCGAGGAGGGGTCGGTGAGGGGGAGCCAGACCCAGGCCCCAGTTCCCAGGCCCCGCCCCCAGGCGCTAACCTCTGGCTCCAGCCAGCTCAGGGTCAGCCCCCCGCAGCGCGTCCCTCCCCTATCCCCTGGAAACCTTCCTGAGGCCCCTCCCCCAAGGTAGTAACTAGTAGGTGGGTCTGGGAGAAAGAAAGCTGACCCTTCACGTAGTAGGTGATAACTGTGGCTGGGGTCTGCACTCGAACCGTGCCCAAGATGCAGCGATAGACGCCTGAGTCTTCCAAGGACACCATGGGTTTGGTGAGGGCGGATTCTTGGCCCCGACTTATCAGGACTTCTGAGCCATTTGGCCAGACCTGGCCCCAGCCCCCGGGGATGAATACACAAGGGTCAGGGTAGCTCTTCAGCCCGGCTGGGATCCTCAGGGGCTAAGGGTGGTCGAAGGGTCTAGGATTCACACCAAGGGTCCCGGGCGAAACCACGGGATGCCTGGATCACTCAGGGACCGAGAGTGTCCATGGAGTCCAAAGGGGAGGGTCACCTCTAAGGTAGTGCGCGTCCCACGGGTGTCTCTTGGGACGGCTCCCGGGGTCAGTGGGGCCCTCAGGTATCTGGGAGTAAGTACCCTGTAGAATTTATAGTCCGTGAGCCCTTCGGCAGCCTTATGCCAACTCAGTTCGCAGTCCAAGACCATGTCCCCATTCTCATTCACCCGCACGGTTTGTGCTGTAGATAGCAGTGACAGTCAGCTTCACCGTAGCAATAAGGTCCCACCCCAGCCTCTGACCTCATCCCCAGCTTCCGACTCCCGCTCACCCCCGCAGTCGTAAGACTTTTGACAGGAGTGCACCTGCTTCTCACACCCATAGCACCAGATGAGGGTCTGCATCATGAGGCCTGAGAGGGGCGGCGGGAGGGGGAAAGGGCTGTAGAGGAGTAAGGGCATGGAGAGGGCGAGGGGCCTGGGAGGTGTCACCAAATCCCGAGGGAGCAAAGTCACGGGACGGGGCCCTGAGAGGCTGCGGAACTGGGGCTGGGAGGGGAGAGGAGAGGAGGGATGGTCCCTAGGGTACGGAGGGCCTGTAGCCTAAGACGCTCACCACATTTGTTGGGACAAAAACCTGTGGGGAAGAAGAGATCCAGGCTTTACCCAAGGAGCGATGGGTATGTGCCTGGGTCCTCGAAAGAGTGGGAGCTGGAGGAACGAAGGGCCTAGATCCTGGGGGGTGGGGGAGCTACCTCAGAGGAAGCCTAAAGTTCCCTGAGGGCACTAGAGTCACTGGGGTCACAGAGAGAGTGGAGCTAGGGCCCAGAACCCGGAGCCGCTGAAGGAGGATTCTCAAAGGCGAGCGAGGGCAAAGAGCACAAGGTTCCCCAGGGGCAGTGTTGCAAAGGTCATTAGGGCTCCCCGAGGGGAAAGGGGGATAGTAAGGGATTTCTCGAATGAACCGGGATCCGCGAGGGTGCGAGAGCAAAGAGTCCGAAGCTCTCCTGGAGTCTCGGCAGTGGGCTCAGGGCTCCCAGTGGGGACAGGGCCAACGCCACTGGGCTGCCCGGCTGACGAGCCAGGCCCTCCAGGGCTCTTCCTCACTTTCCCTCTGGAACTCCCCGACCAGGCGAGCGAAATTCTCCTTCTGCATATGCAGCGTCCAAGTGAGTTCCTTCACGAGGAAATTGTCTGCCGAAGGCAGGGGACGCATGCTCTGTGAGCCTGGACGCCCCCTTCTCCAGCCTGATGCCCGGAGACCCTAACCAAGACCCACCTCTGAGGTCGCTATCTTTGATTCGCCTGAGCTCCTTCAGAAAGGCCCAGGACACTTTGCTCAGCGTGGGCTCATCTGTAGAAAAGGGGTTAGGGTGGAATGGGCCCCTGGTGTTCAGCCAGGCTGGCCCAAATCTTCCCCCTAAACCCCGTCCCGCATCCCTCCCCCGCCGCCAACGACCGCCGAGGGCGCTTGCGGGGCAGGCAAGTGCCCTGCACCCTGGGGGCTGCTCTTCACCTATGACGCCCTGGTAGGAGTCCTCCTCAAAAGGTAGATCGCTAAACTGGCGCACAGTCTCCTCCAGCCGGCTCACGAAAGTCTGCAGAACTTGAGGGTCCACGTCCATGTGGCTGGGCAGGTAGTTCTGCTCCAGATCTCGTAAGCCCGCCACCACTGCGGGGTCGCAGAGTATGCATCCCCACGTTCGGCGCGGGCTCAAAGCCAGGACCAAGACCACGAACCCCAGGGGCAACGCGGAGCGTAGGAGACTGCTCATACTGGTGAAACTCACCACAGCCCGAGGGAATCCCCTACGAAGCTCCTCTAGGCGGGTCCCTAAATGTAATGGTCACAAGCCCTAAGCCTTCGAGTTCCACGGGACCCCCAAACTCTGCTATTGAGACCCTAAAGTGAAGGGCCCTGGAAATGTACGACCCCTAGGATGGGAAAAATCTCAAAGCATCATGAAATTGAAGAGCCTCCAACTGAGGGGGTTCCCCTAAATATAAAGGGGACACTTCCTGAACCTTTGGATTGTGAGGTTATCTTCTAAGGTAGATCATAGATCTAAGAGCATCATAAAATCAGAGGCTGGAGTTGTCACTCAGGGCCTGGGGTTTGCCCTCTCTAGGTCCACCTGGCTCCTCCCTTCCTCTCCACTCCCCCATCCCCGCCCACGCCAAAGGGGACGGCCAGGAGGGAGGCAAGGACTAGGGGTTAGCATTTGTCGCTTCGGCCCCAGAAAGCCACCTACCTTGCAGGTGCGCCTATTTAACTACATCTCCCATAAGTCACCACTCCTAGGGGACGCTCTCGTTCTGTAAGGCCACCGCTCCCTAGGCGCTGCTGGGAGCTGTAGTTCCACAGCAAACAGGAAAGTTGGTGGGGTGAGGAGTTCTAGGACAGTCCCCTTCTCCTGCCCGAGCTTCTGTAGACGATCTCTAAACCCTAATCGGGCTCTGGGAGTGTGAGCCCAGTCAGGAGACTCCCATGTAGACAGCTGCCTTCTCCTCGGACCCCTCCCTGTTCTATTGGACGCTTATGGGTGGGCGCCCCTGTCTGACCTCATAGGGCCATGGAATCCAGGACTGTGACCGGGGAGTCCTGGGAACAGCCAAGAGGGTCAAGCTCCTCTCTTCTCATGCCCCACTGCAGCCCGAGTGGACGGATGCGGCCCCGAAACTACGACTCCCAGCAACCCCAGGAATACTTGCTTCCTCGACCGAACGAGCCCCTATACCAAGGCGCTTCTAGGAGATGTAGTCTATTTCCTGTAGCACCTGCATTCCTTTAAGAGGAGGGATGGGCGCCTGGGTCCCAGAGCAGACGGGCGCTGGGGAGGATTGCCCGGGTCCCGGAGAGGACAGATACTGAGGGAGAGGAGCCTGGGTACCAGAGGAGGTGGGCACTGAAGAGGGTATACTTGGGTCCCAGAGAGAACAGGTACTGGGTGGGGGGACCTGGGTCCCAGAGCAGACAGCACTGGGAAGGGGGTGCCTGGGTCCCCAAGAGGATTTGCCCTCAGGTAGTGTAGAAGACATAGAGAGTTTGGGTCCCAGCACCAGCAAAGGGACTAGAATTCCCAGTTCTACCTTTGCATTCTGGAAGCCCTTGTCTCCTGGGGTGGGAGGCACCTGAACCCTTAACTCCCAGTAGCTTCTGGGGCTCATCTGCTTCGGAGTGAGGATGACAGGCCAATGTAGTGTCTCCTCCCTGAGCTTCTGGTACATCTTGCCCCTACATAACAGGGCCCCTCTTTCCAAAATAAAGGATAGAAAATTTTAGAAACAAGGATTTTTTTATTGCCTCTTTTTTCTAAAATAAAATGGTTTTTTTTGTATTTAAATCCCTGAGATAAGTCCAAGAGGCTGACCATTCCTCCTCTTTTCTCCAGGTTTTCTTAGCCCTTGTGGAGGAGGCTTGAAGCTGGCTTCTCTTCTCTGGCTCCTTCCTTCCTCTTGAGACACAGATGGGGAAACTGAGGCAGTGATAGGGGTAAGGAGGCACTAGATCTAGTCTCAGAGCCTCATTGTTGGTTCCTAGGGCTATCTGACCATCTCTTCTGGCCTTGTTCCCCCCACCCCTCCTTGTAAAAGGGAATGAGAAGCATGGGAGCTTGCACCTCTTAGGGTTCAGTCCCATAGTCCAGGGCTCTTCTTGGAGGGGACCTCAAAAAACACCCAATTTAATGCCTTCATTTTGCAAATGGGGAAACTGAAGATCAAGATAGACAAGTTATTCACCAATGTTACCCCGGGCCAGGATGGGAACCCAGGCCTCCCTACAGGCCAGTGTTCTTGGGATAATGTATATCAACAGGGAGGAGGGGGTTGCCAGGCCTTGGGGTTTCTCTCCCTTCGTGGAAGGCAGAACCATCCCAAGGCTTGGGGAGCTCTTGTCCATCCCTGAAGGACAACATTGTGTCCTTCTAGAGTTGCCGAAGGAGATCTCCCCGTCCGAGCTGAGAACCCGGGAGAGTTATCTCCACTCTTATCTGTAAGCATGAAGTCTCCGTGGTCACTAAAGTCATTGAATCCAGAGACATATCAGTGCAAGAGTGGGGAGAGGTCTGCAGGGATGCCCACCCACTCGGGTAGGAAAGCAGCCTGAGGCTTGAATACTTTCAGGAATCGGGAGTCAGGGAGGGTGTAGTTGGCCAGGTAGACAGTCTTCCCCGAGGCCAGATAGGCTGCCCAATAGCCAAAGGTGCCAATGGTCATCACCGTGTGGTTGCATTGAGTCAGCAGAGCAAAGTCAGAGCCAGGCGCCACCTCGTCTCCATCGCCAGCAAACACCACATCGCCCCTGGAGGAATCGATGTGCTCCTGACACCATTCCATCCCATTGCTGGTCACCACAAACACAACGTCAGGGTATCGAGCCCGGAACCAGGCCAGGGCCTGCTCCAGGTAGGCACGATCAGCGACCACACCTCGCCAGTGCTTGGGCATCACCTCCACATAGTCACCCCTTCGGACGTGTACCCCCACAAAGGTGAGGCTTTGGGCCTTGCCCCTGCTGTAGCGCACCCAATGAAGGAAAGCCTGTGCTTCCTCTCTGACATGGCGATGCAGGGAGAATTCTCGCTGGATCTCAGCCCGAAGGTGGTGGTAAAAGGTCCAGGAACAGGGGTAGCCAGTAAACTGTAGCATATCCTGGCCACCCAGGTGGGCATACTCCTCTGCCATCCAGTCTTGAAGAGGGTAGAGGCGCCAGGGCATTCGGGCAGCCACCTTGCTGTCTAGCACTGGGAGGGTAATCTTGAAGACTGGGGCCAAGGTGGCATGCATGTCTGGCAAGATGAAGGCTTGTTTCCCATTCAGCTTGGCCAGGGCATAGAGACTGGCATACTGACCCATCTGGTTTCCAAAGCGCCCCTCTGGCTGGATAGTCCAGATGCCAGGCTCAGGACTGGCTGCTGGCTTATGGAGGTCCAGAGAACCATTGGGGCCTTGAGGCGTCCCTGGCAGGCAGAAGAGGGCCACTTTGGTTAAGCCTGGGCATTGTTTGTGGCACAGAACAGAGAAAACCAGTTTTGGGGAAAAGCTGCCTTTCCAAAGATGGAGAAAGAAGGAGGTAACGGAGAGCAAGGAGGCCACCAAGAAGGCGCAGCAGAGTTGCCGGTGAGAAGGGATCCACATGGCTGTGGAAAGAAGCCAGGAATCTGAATCCGAGATGAGGAGGCAGGGTACCCAGGGGAAGCGGCGCTCCTGCTGAGGCCACAGGGCACAGCAGTCCCTGAGAAGAGGGGGCAGAGGCTGGAAGAGCTGCGCCCCGGCACCTTATCTGACTCACCTGGGCTCCTGGGGCCACGGTCTTCCTGGAGGGCAGCTTCCTCTCCCCAGACTCAGTGGGCCTGGCCAATAGAGAGCTCCAGGTGGGAAAGGGAGGGAAGATGGAGCTCCACCAGCCCTGATGGCGCTCCTCTTTCCCTTCGGACCAGCCTCACCCTTTTGTTGCCAGGCAATGCGAGGAGCTCACGGTTGCCTTGGCCAAGGCGGTGCGGTCCTCCTGGGGCCTAATCCGGAGCACCAGCACCCCGATCTGTGGATCTGTTGGGGCACTCGCACGGGTGGATTCTGGCTCCTCGGTCCCACAACCCTCCAGGCCCAGGCAAAGCCCCACATCAGGTAGGAGGCAGAAGAAGGCAGGGCCAAGACAGGCTGAGAATCCAAAGTCCACCCTCCAGCCAAGGTGGGGTGATGTGGGAACGGGAGGGGAACTCCTGGGGAGCAGCGAGGCACAGAGAACTGGTTCCTCCAGTTCAGCCGGGGAGGGAGGATGAACATGAACGGCTGTCACATGACCGCTTTGTCTCCTCCGCCCTTGCCTATTCCAGAAGAGGGGGGTACCACCAGTGCTAGAAGGACCCCCCACTTTGGCCATATCCGGGACGCCTCCCTTTCCCTCATCCCATAGAGAGTCGACGATCGGTGAGTCAGTCAATGAACGCTAATGAAGCACCTATAGGTCAGATACTGTGCAAAGTGTATGGACAGCCTCATCTCGGCCACTTACTGCCCTAGTCCCGAATTCCTTATCGCCCCTCCTCGGCTTCCGCGACTCGTCTACCCCTGTCCAATCCATTGCCCCCGCACGCGCTTAAGTGAGACCCTAAAGCCACCTTCCTCCCTCGGGCCCGCGACCGTGCCCCCGCACACCCGGCAAGTCGGTGCAGAGACACAAGGAGCGCAGGGCGAGCTCCTTCGACTTCCAAGGAGCCGCTTACCCCCGTGACCATGCGGACGCTTGATGTCCGACTCCCGGCTCAGCGCTCTGTGCCCTGTGGCACCCCCTCGCGGCGCTCAACGTCGCGGGCGGGGCTGTGGGAAGCCCGGCTCATTCATTGTTACATAGGGCGTGGTGCATGGTACAAAGGCCAGTCATTCTGGAAGTGGCCGGGCCCTGTGGTTCAGATATTCCACCGCGAGGACGCCATTGACAAGAAAGAAGGGTCTCTCTCTACACCGACATATTGATAGCGGCCCTTTTTGCCATGACAACGAAGCGTAAAGAAAGTGGATGCACATTGATTGGGGAAAGGCGGAGCAAAAGGGTCAATGAAAGGATGCTCCAAGAACGCAAAACGAACGGAGAAGCGCGGAGGGAGAGAACTACAGGGGCCGGCGCCGAGAGCTCCCATAATGCTAGCTCCTTCCCTTCTTCTTCATTTGCTATTTCTCCTATCTTGCTTTGCGTATATGTTTGCCTGTTGGAAACTTGAAGACAGGGGCTATGTGTGCGTGTGTGTCCCTTTATTTTGTATCACCAGGCAGGACTTAGCGTTTATTAATTGACTGATTGATTATTAATCTTATCAGCAAAAAGAACAACTAACAAAATAATTGAAACCCAATATCAATAAATCACAAAGACCAAGACTGGCCCCAAAGAAGAGATGGGAGAAGACGACCCCCAGCCATTCCTTTAGGAGGAGAGGAGCCCCAAGCATGGCATATCATGTCAGATTTTTTCGCCATGTCGGTTGGTTCTGCTGATTTTTTATCTTTTCCTTTATATTAAAAAAAAAAAAAGATTTTTTTTAAAATGTCTTTTTAAAGAGATGACTCTCTGGGACACAGGACAGAGGGGGGAAATAGAGTCAGCATAAACACAAAAGATGCTGAACAATCCGTAATTGTCTATATTTATTTTATTTTAAACATCCCTTTTTTTAGAATTCTGAGTTCCAAATCCTCGTCGTCCTGAGAAAGGAATTTATAATTTTCCTACTAATCGCTATGATCGTGTCATGAATATACTAACAATTTCGTTTTCTCAAGAGCTGCTTCTCTGACTTGATAGCACTCACAAAGCAGTTTAAACTGATTAATTAACTAATTAATTAACTAATTAATTAAATAACTGATTAATTAACAATGCTCACAATCACTGGACCTTAAGTGAATCGAATGTGAGATTGCAGACCGGTTCCAGTGACAGAGCTCTGGTCCGTACTTTAGGGTAGGTGGTCACAACCTCCAAACACAATGACTCCAGGATCGTTGCACTGTGGGACTTAGGGGTTTCTCAAAGGGAAAGCACTAAATGATTGCAGTCTTCCTTCCCCAGTTGTGATTTAAGTATATAACCTGTGCTTTTATTTCAGCCAGGAGAACATTCCTCACTCCAAAACGGATTAATGGAACTACTTGATTACTGGCCCTCAGGTCTCTGGGCCTGCTTTGTGTGGTCCTGAGCATTCTCAAGCTAGAGACCGGCTCAGGAAAAACCCTGTTAACATTCCCAACCTGTTAGGAAAGCAAGAAGTGTGGTGTTATTTCTACATGTGAAACCCTGAAAAACACATTTCTATATTAGCCACATTGCAAAAAAAAAAAAAAGCAAGAAAAACTATGCTTCAATTCGCATCCAGACTCCAGTGGTCCTTTCTCTGGAGGCGAACAGCATTTTTTTTTCACCATGAGTCCTTTGGAATTGTCTTGGATCACTGAGAAGAGCTGAGAAGAGCTAAGTCTCTCATAGTTAATCACTGTTACAATGTGGTTGTTACCGGGAACAGGGCTCTCCTGGTTCTGCACCCCTCACTTAGCATCAGTTTATAGAAGTCTCTCCAGGTTATTATGAAGTCAGTCTGGCACAATAATATTCCATCACATTCATATGCCACAGCCTGTTCAGCCATTCCCTAGTGGATGGGCATCCTGCAATTTCCAATTCTTTGTCACCACAAAGAGCTGCCATAAATATTTTTGTACAGGTGGGTCCTTTTTTGTTTTTTTATCTCTTTGGAATACAGACCTAGCAGTGGTATCGTTGTATCAAAGAGTTTTGATTGTTTCTTTGTTTTGTTTTTACAGGGGGTGGCTAGGTGGTGCAGTGAATATGGCACCAGCCCTGGATTCAGGAGGACCTGAGTCCAAATCCGGCCTCAGACACTTGACACACTTATTAGCCATGTGACTTTGGGCAAGTCACTTAACCCCAACTGCCTTTCAAAAAAAAAGGGGGGGTTTATAGCCCATTGGGCATAGTTCCAAATTGCTCTCCATAATGGTCGGATCAGTTTACAACTCCACCAACACATTAGTTTTCCCTATTTTCCCATATCCCCTCCAACAAACAAAATATGTTTTTAAAGTGTAGGTCTCTGCTTGATTCTAAGGGTTCTCTGTTGACTCTACCTTCAAATGTTCTTTCTCTTTAAACTCCTAAAAATTGTTTCTGTGGATGTTCCATCAAGGACATTTTTTTTTCCTTTTTAGAGAGGGGAAGGCAGGTCCTCCTGATTCCAGGGCTGGTGCTCTATTCACTGAGCCACTTAGGACATAGTTATTAAAACAGGAATATACACAGGTCATTTGTCAATAAGTAAATTTACATACATGCAAAGTTTGTGCTCAGCTATTTTTCTGAGGAGGGTATAGGACCAAAAAAGCATTCAGAGACCAGTGCCCCTGGGAAATGTGGTTTCCTTTGTCAGATCCTCAAGGATTTAAGTCCTGTTCTCCCAGGAGCCAGTTCTCAGCCTCCCACTTATCATTAACTTTGAACCTGAGGTGTCTAGGTTCCATCTCTCAGGTCCCCAGGTATCTGGCATCCCATCCTTCATTCCTTGGGGCCCCAGGTGTCCAGGCTTCACACTCGTTAAGCCTCAAGAGCCCTTTCCTTTCATCCAGGCTCTGAGACCTCTGACTGGGCTTTACACTACTTCAGCCCTAGTCTCTTGGGAACCAGATTCCAGACCCCATTCCACAGGGACCCATGTCCCCTCTGTAATCCCCCAGCAACCCAAGTGCCTAAGACCTGCACCCTCGCCCCTTCAGTTTCTAAAGAACCCAGGAGGTCTAGTCATTCTGGTGTCTGAGTTTCCAGCTTTTCTCCTTCCCACCAAACTCTCAAAAGGATATCGAGATTGAAGAAGATCCTGACTCCCCTCCACCTTCCCAGGCCCATCCCTAGCTTAGCTAGTCCCAAATGACCTCATCTGCCTCCCCTTGCTCCCGGGCCCTAGCCCTGACCCTGCCTAGAACCCCAGAGTCAAGGGTCAGATTGGGGATTTTGCTCTCAGGAAAAATCTCTGCTGAAAGAAATGTGGCTATTGCATCAGGAGGCCAGGAAGGCCTCCCATGACACTCATCTGTGTGCCCCTGCCTTTGTCTGGGCATGGCCAGCAGGGGCTTACACTTGAGGCTCTGGAGTCTGGGTCAGGGAGACCTTTCCCAGCACCTACCTTTCCCTTCCCCATAAATGGGCTCCACCAACTTCAACTTACATCTTCACCCTCCTCTCTCCAGCACCTAGCCAACAGGTGTCCTAGAAGGACTCGTGTATGCCAAGGAACCTAGGCTCAGCTCCTCCCAGTCATCTGGGTTCCCATCTTCCCGGGGACCCAGGTGTCCAGGCCTCCATCTTCCCGAGGACCCAGGTATGTCGACCCCTACCTTTTCATGGACACAAGTGAACAGGCTGATAACTTCTCAGGGCCCCAGAGGTCCAGACCCCCTTCTTCTTGGGGATGTAGGTATCCAGGTCCCCATCTTTTCAGGGACCTTTGAATACAAGCCTCTGTTTTCTCAGATTCAGGGATCTGGACCCCACCTTATTTCAGACCCAGGCATCTTGGGCCTCCCCAAACTTCCCATGGACCTCTGTGTCTGGGTCCCTCTTCCAGACACCTTGTGATTCTAGCCCCACTTTCTCAGGGACTCTGACTTTCTGAGGCACTCTAGGATCCCAGGCATCTGAGGCCCCATTCTTAGGAACCAGGTGTCAGGACCTCCAGTCTCCAAGGAACTCAGGGGTCTGTACCCCTCAATCTTCTCATGTCCCCAGGCATCCAAGGTCCCAGAACCATTCCCACTCTTCCCTCCCACCCCAGGTTGCATCATCCATGTGGGCTGGTGACTTCGCCACGGTGGAATTTGTGATGCCAGCCAAGTGGGTCATGTTTCATGAAGATAGCAGGTGACCAGAGGTGGGCGGAGGGGTCTGGAGACAGGTATAAGGCCCTGGGGAGCACCCAGAGCAGCCACAGGAAATCCAGAGCAAGGAAGAGGAGGAACCAGCCCCAGCCTTGACTCAGGAGAGCCAGGGGAAGTGGAGCTTCTGGAGCCCTGCCTCCCCAGACCCCCATCTACTCTATCCTTCCTGTGGTACACGGAACACAGTAGCAGGCAAGGATCCCAGGCCGGGAGGACCAAGACTGCCAGGCAGTTGAGGTCTTTTCTACTCTGTTGCAGGGGCCTGTCTATCTCCAGGCCTCAGGCATTCCTTTCTCCAGCCTATTGACTACTTCAGTGATGGGCCCAAGAAAGAGAGCCCCAGGCTGCCTGGCCCCTCTGTTGTCCTTGCTCCTGGCCTATAGGGGCTGGGGCTACCCCATCCCCGATTCCAGCCCCATGCTGCTGTTCGGGGGCCAGGTCCGACTCAGACACCTGTACACAGATGACGGCCAGGACACCGAGGCCCATGTGGAGATGGGGCCCGATGGGGCAGTTCGAGCTGTAGCCGAGAAGAGCCCCAACAGTGAGTGTGGGGAGGGGCTTGGGCTGGGAGGGAGAGGCCATCTGCTGGTCTTGCCAGCCTGGGAGCCAGATGATGCTGGGCAGGGCCCCTGACTATTCCCTCCCCCAGGTCTTCTGGAGCTGAAAGCTGTGAAGCCTGGCGTCATCCGAATCCTTGCTGTCCAGAGCTCTCGGTTTCTGTGTATGAAGCCCAATGGGGAGCTGTATGGAGCGGTAAGGGCCACAGGCCACAGCCTGCCGTCTTACTCTCAGGCCCCTCTTGGAAGCCCCTCTCTCAGCCCCCAGAGGCTCCCACTCTTTCTAACTTCAACAAACTTTCCTTGAGCACCTACTGTGTGACAGACTCTGTGCTAACATTGGAAATACAAAGACAAAGCAAGCCCTCCACTCCTGAATTTAAGGAGTTGACTTTCTAGGGGATTCCCAAGATCCCCAGTGATTTCTAGGGGGTGAGGGGGAATGCCGAAGCTGGGTTTGGAAGGACATTAGGGATTCTAAGAGGCAGAGATGAGTGAGCGCATTCCAGGCATGAGGGCAAGAGATGTAGCATCATGTCCAGGGAAAGGCCAGTGGGCCAGGGAGTCCTGCTGGGTCAGAGGAGGCTGAGATCACAGAGGGTGACCTGGCTGTGGCTGTGCTGCAGGAGGGGAGGTGGCCATGGGGGCTCCCTCTCTGGTGCCCTCTCCCCTCCTAGGTCATCAGCCTGGGTCCCTGGGTCCCTGCCCTTTGGCACAGTGTCCTGTGCAGTTGGGGCTGGGAAGGCTCAGATAACTGGCACACAGTGGGCACTGCCTCTGAATGACCCTATGCTGCCTCCTTATCCCTACAGGTACACTACGACCCTTCTGCTTGCAACTTTCGGGAACACCTGCTGGGGGATGGCTATAATGTGTATGAATCCGAGGCTCATGGGCGGGTCCTCCGTCTGTCCCCCCAGGCTTCCCTGGGCCAGGCAGGCCCTTCTCGTTTCCTGCCACTTCCTGGTGCCCAGCTGCCCGGCCCTGAGCCACCCTGGGCACAGGGCCCTGAGCCCCCAGACGTGGGTTCCGCAGACCCACTGAGCATGGTGGGGGGTGTGCAGGGCCGCAGCCCCAGCTACTCCTCCTGAGCCCAGCAAACCCCCACTCCACCTGGCTCAGGCAGGCCCTGGCTACTATTTATTCCGAGGGCTGGGCACCTCAAGCCTTATTTATGTCTCTTTTCTAGATCATTATCTGAGCAATAAAGGAGCAATATACCAATAGCAGATGGTATGGGGGCATCTTTTGGGCTGGGCAGTGGGAGCAAGCAGGGTCCCTATGGGAAGCAGGGGAGGCAAGAGTCTGAAGGGCCTCAGGGCTGGCACCACCCCTCTGAGGCATGGGGGAAACATGGCCTCAGGTTCCCCGAGCCTTCAGTCAGCCCTTTGTGGGGTCCATACTGGGTCTGAGGGGCCCCTGGGCCTGACAGGGCTTGGGGCTCAGGGCCCAAAAAAAGACACCACCTTTTCCTTTGGCTTTTTATTTGGAAAATGCAGGAAAAAAGTTACCTGAAGTCCCAGACAGGCTTAGGGGGCTGGGGGATCAGAGGATGAATGGGTCCTCTTACACTATCACCTAGGCCCCTAGCTGCTGCCCTCCGAAGCTGGCGAGGAACGGAGTATGGCGCTCCCTGAGGGGGAAGGAGCAGGGCTGGATGCCTGGATCCTGGCCCATATGGCTTTGGGAGTGTAGCTTAGCTTGGGGCCGCAGGGACCCAGGTGTCCCAGACCACCTGCCTAGAGAAGTATATTGCACCTGGAATCTTTGGCTGGGGGTGGGGGAGGGATAAAGGGGAGGGGCAAGGGACTAAGTGCTCTGAGATCTGGAGGGAGGAGGGCTGTCCAGAGGGTGGGTGGAGTCTGATCTGGCCTCTGGTCACACGGGGAGCATCCACTCATGGCAGCCATCTCCATACTGGGGGAAAATAAATGGCTGGTCAGAGCCCCCAGAAAGCCCTGGGGCTGAGGGGGAGGGGCCACAGGGTGCCCACTTCCCTAGGCCCCCAGCACCTACCTGGATGTCACACAGTGCCTTCTGGAAGCGTAGGGTGAGCTTAGACCCATTCTCCATGGTGGGAATGTGAAGGTGCTGAAGAAGGGAGAGGAAGCAAGGCTCCGAAGGGACCAGGGAGCCTGGGCTGTGCCCCAAACTCTCCCACCCACCCACTGAGGGCCTGGCTACCCCTCTCCCACTCCCCCATCTTTGCTGCTCTTCTTACCTCCCCCTGGTACAGGATGCGGTGCACAGGGCACACCTGGCACGCTGTGCCCGAGCCAAAGATCTCCTGCACACGCCCCTCCCGGAGGGCCAGCAGGAGCTCCGACATGCCCACCTGACGCTCAGACACTCGGAACTCCCCCTGCACAGAGCACCCCATGTCAGCCTGGGCCAGAGAGACAGAGATGGGAGCAACAGGCAGAGACTGGAGAGACAGGGACAGAGCAGAGAGACAGCGATGCAGAAAGAGACCCCAAGAGACAAGACAAGCAAATGAGACAGAGATTTATGGGAGAGACACACAGAGACAGCTCAGTCCTGTGCTGAGGCCCCCACAGCCACTCCCGGAGAGGACAGACAAGGGCATACGCACACAGCGGAGACAGGGAGACAGAGGGGAGACGTGGAAAGCAATGGGTGCCCATGGCCAGACCCCATCCCGCTCACCCAGGTCCGAGCGAGGTCCAGCAGGCTCCGACGAATCACCCCCGGGAGAATGATGCCATCCAGGGGTGGGGTCACTAGCTCCAGCACTGGGATGGGCGGGGAAGGGAGAGTCAGACTCCCCTCAAGTACAACCCCAGGATCCCTGAGCCCCTCAGAGTCTGAGGGGAGCTCATCAGCCTCACGTCTGCCCCACAGCTGCCCTGACCGCCAGGCCTTCCTGGAAGCAGCTCTGTCCCTACAGGACACCTTCCCCTTGGGGTGGGCAAGGAAGGAGGGAGACAGTTCAGAACTTACAATGTAACAAAAATAAAATAATAACAAATGTATGGAGGGAAGCTCCCCTCCCCTATATCTAGCCCTGGTGTCCTCTTGCTTGGTGCTGCCCTCCCTCTCCTTGACCAGTGCTCTCCTGACTTGTCCCCTCCACCCTCCCATCTTTTCTAGAGCCTTCAACCCAGGCCTCCTAGAACATGGTCTCCAGGCCCTTTCCCCTTGGCAGGCCCTGGGCTGAGCTCTGTGGAGGCAGCAGGCTGCTGGGCCCCCACTCACCACCATCTTTGTGGGTCCAGAAGATGAAGACGTTCATGGTCCCTATCTCGGTGAGCAGGTGGTCTGGACCATAAAGCCACAGGACTTGCTCACAGGCGTGCTGGTTAGCAGTCTGCTGCACGAACACTGTCGATCCGTAATTCCTACCATGGGGGGAGGTAGGCTGAGCGCACATATTCGCAGGCCAAGTGGACTCCCACGACCCCTTCAACACCATTCCTCTTGGATCCAGCCTCCATCACACCTGGTCCAAGTGGGGACCATGCTGCCTTTCCCTTCAGCCATGGGCATCCTTTCCCTGGACCATCCCACAATCAGCAGAGCTGAGCTGGCAAAGACTGTCCTGGCCCTAAGACCACCCTGTTCTCACTGGACAGTCAGACCAACTGTGACCCTGACCCAGAGAGGGGAGAGGATTGGTGGCTGGAGCTGATACAAGTCAGGGGTGAGGGCAAAGGTCAGAGGTTGGGGTTCATTGTGCTCACCCTCCCAGCTTGCAGTCACCAACCCCTCCAGTCCAGGCTCGGACAAAGCGGGGGTCAGCCAGTAGTGAGATGGGTGTTAAGGAGTCCCCAGAGAAATAAGCGCCCACAGGACTCAGGATGACGTACAGCAGGGCTCTCATGGGAGGGTGGATGCCCAGACATGACTGCGGAACAGGGGGCTGTCAGAAAGCCAGGTGCCCTGGTTCTGGCCTCCCCATGATCCCCACTGAGCCCCAAGAGGCCCCACGTACACTCTTCCCTTCTAGCAGTGGGGGTCATGCTGTGGGCTCTTCCGGGCACCCCTTTCCCTATCCTCTCCACAGAGACATAAGCCTCAGTTCTCCCAGCTCCTTCCCCTTTCAGGGACCCAGGTGTCCAGTCAGCCAGCCCCTCCCTCTACTCTCTCAGGGGCAACCCTCCCTTTCCTCAGGGGTCACCTCATTGCCTATTAAAGTGGGCCGGATGTAGAGGCTGGCCTTCCTTTCATCCCCACTAGGCACCCAGTCCTCATCAACCTCCACCAGGCGTCGGATACATTCCAGAAGTTCCACCTTGTCAAAGGTCTGAGGGGAAGAGGCAACACCCCGAGACAGGAGCCTAAGGGTCATCTGGTTCAATCCCCACTCATTTACAGAGGAAACTGAAGCTCAAAAAGGGAAGAAAATGGTCCATGGCCACATGGACGGTAAGCTTCAGAGTTGTGGGGAAAGAGGGAGGGGAAAGGGGTCTTCAGCCTCCTCCTGCCCCTCCCAATCTCAGCCACTGCCCCAGTCCCATGGGGCTTTCTCTCACCGGGAGGCAGAGCCGCAAGGAGGAGCGTAACATGCGGTCCATGTTGAGCCAGGGGCGGAAGATGCGCACTCTCTGGTCCTTGCCTCGAAAAGCCTTCAGGCCTTCAAAGAGCTGCGGGGGTGGGGGGTGGGGGAACACACACATAGCCTGGGTCAGAGCTTCTGAGGTTCCTGGGCTGGCTGAGAGAGAGACAGAGAGACCGAAAGAGAGACAGAGACAGAGACAAAGAGATCGAGGGAGAAAGAGAGAAAGGGAGAGGGAGGGAGGGAGGGAGAGAGGGAGGGAGAGAGACAGAAGGACAGAGAGAGAGACAGAGACAGACAGACAGAGAGAGACAGAAATAGATGGAGGGGAGAGAGAGAGGGAGGGAGCAAAGGAGGGAAAGACAGAGAGAGACAGAGAGATCGAGGGAGAGAGAGGGAAAGGGAGGGAGAGACAGAGAGAGATACAGAGATAGAGAGAGAGAGACAGAGAGAGATAGAGTGAGAGAGAGGGAGAGGGAGGGAGGAAGGGAGGAAGAGACAGAGGGGAGAGGGAAAGAGTGGGAGGGGGGAGAGGGAAAGAGGAAGAGGAGGGAGGGAGAGGGAGAGGGACAGAGACAGAGAGACAGGGGTGGGTCAGGGAGGCAGGCACAGGGGTGACACTGGACCAGCAATGACTAAGGACTCACAGAGGAGGGGGGATGAGAGGCCCTGAACTGGGAACCTCAGCAGTGCCCCTCCTAAAGCACTGTTCCAAGCACCTTTGATCCTCACCTGCAGAGTAGGTGCTAGGATTGAGGAAACTGAGGCAGACAGTGATTAAGTGACATGACCAGGGTCCCACAGCTAGAGAGTGTCCAAGGCTGCATTTGAACTCAGGTCTTCCTGACACCAGGCCCAGGGATATGTCCCCTGTGAGGATGCCTGGCTGGCCTCTTGACCCCATTCAGCCCTGTCACACAGGACAGCTCCCCTCAGGAGGTTACCGGTCTTTCCTTAGTTGCTCTTCGGTCATGTCTTACTCTTCTCTCCTCCACATCTCCCAAAGTCTGTCCAAGCTCAGGTTTGTTGCTTCCATGGCACTATCTACTCATGTCATTCTCTGTCCATCCCCTTCTCCTTTTGCCCTCAATCTTTCCCAACACCAAAGTCTTATCCAAGGAGTCCTGTCTTCTCATGATGTGCCAAAGCATCTAAGCTTCTAGCCAGCTTAAATCAACCTCTCTGAACTGAGCACAATACTCTGGATGAGGCCTGATAGGGCACTGTGGGATCATTCCCCAACTAGTCCTAGAAGCTCTGCACCCCTTTATGGACCCAAGATCACGTGAGCTTAAACCCAGGCTGATCAGAACCCATCCTGATAATCTATACAAGTTCTCTGGGTCACTGCTTCCTTTTCTAAATTTTCACTAACCATCCCTTCAATACTATGGTCTTAGCTTATAATCCACAAGTGGCTTGGAAAAATCAAGACCTGTGCCCTTTTCTCTAGTCCTGGGGTCCCTCTCTCGCCTGTTCTCTACAATCTTGCTAATGTCACTGAGGGGGCTCAGTAACCCCCTCTGCACAAAGATGTAGTTCATCTGGGCTAGGGCCTTGGCAGGCAGCAGAAAGATGGACCTGCAGGCCAAGGCTCTGGGTCCACTTTGGGCCGATTTGGATCTCAATCATCATTTGTAAGATGAGGGGGCTCACCTGAATGACCCATAATAGTCCTTCTGGCACTAACTCAGGAATCTCCAACTTGAACTTATCAAGGCTGTTAAATGCCCCCCTCCCTATCTCATCATATGTGTGTTTCAGTAGTCAAAAGCCTTTCTGATCAGTCTTCCCCAGCCCAAGTCTTCAAATAAGAAGCACCCAAAGCAAGAAGCATTGAGCAGTTTGCCTCAAAGGCCTCAGTTACCATCATTCCACCTCTGGGACCCTCTCTTCATTCATGTGGCTTTGAAAGCCCCCTTTCTTACATGCCTTAGTCACCTTCCACCACCTGGCCTGGCTTCTTCTACCATCCAAGCCTTTGAGCTCCCTGTAATACTGCCATCATACACCTCTCTGGAACCAACCCCCTTTTTTTATGTAGCATCTGAGGCCTTGGGGATCTAGTTTTTCTCTGAATTTCTTGAAATCCCTTTCCCCTTGCTCTAAGGTGCCTATCTGGCTTTTCTCAACTTTCCTCGGCTTCTCTATCAGTTTTCTAAGATGAGTCACTTCTGAATGAGGCCACCCTTGCTCTTCCTGCAGCAGGTAAGAAGCAGCCCTGGTTAAGCTCTTCTCATCCTTTCTTCTCCCCTTTGGAAGAATTAAATGATCAAGGAGGTGGGTCAAGCCTTTCCCAGCTGCCCTATCTTGGTGGCTGGTTCTGTGACTCTTCAGCCACATCCTTCTGTAGGTGATGGCACACTTCTATTCTACCCACCCTGCCTGAGCCTTGCCCAGCTGCACCCAGGGACCTTCCAGCTCCAAATATGTGGCCTTGGATTCTGAAGCTTCCCAATGCTCCTGGCAGTCTCAGCACTGCTGTCATGAGTAATTTTCCCAAGTCTTGAAGGGCATGGAGGTGTTCTCTACCATGTGCTGGGCCCCTACCCCAGGAGGGCAGTGGACTTTGTTGGCATTTTTAGCTGTTGTGTCCCTGAGCAGGGAGGCACCCCCTCCTTATTCCCTGGAGAGCACCCAGAAAGCCCGAGGTCATGTTCACCAGCGCAGCCTTCCTTCTGGAGAGCCATGAGCCCAGAGGTCCTCTTGCTTCCACCCTCTGACCTTCTGGCCTCTTCCTCCACAGGGCCTCCTTGGCTTTCTCAACAAAGCTGCCCTTCCATTTTTCTCAGGAAACCTGGAGAGCTGTGAGCTTGAGCCCCCTCACCCTTTGGCTATGAGGGAGGCTGGCCTGCACTTTGACCTCAGACAGCAGGTTTCAGGACACAGGCAGGAATGCAGATGACCCTTGCCTCCATCCTTGCTGGAGATAAGATCCCCTTTAAGCTTCCTTTAAGTCCTTTAAGCTTCTAGTGGTGGGGTTTGAAGGCAAACCCACCCTGCTGGTGTCTGCTCTGACAAATCACCAATCTGCTTCCTGGGCCCATTCAGAACACTGGGGAGGGATGGCTTGTTACCTGCTTACAGGTGGCTTCCTGCCTTCTGGCTCCTAATACTGACTGCCAGGGTAGGGCTTCTTACAAAAGCCAGGGGAAGGGGCAGACGGACAGCCTCAGGCAGATTCTAGCTCCCCACCCCCAGCCCAAGGAACTTTAATATTATCGACTTTCTGGTCACCTTGTCCTCAAAAGACCTGTCACCACAAGGTGGTGATAGATAGCCACTGCAAGGCCAACAGTGGAGAGCCAGAGACAGAAAGAGATAGAAACAAGAGACACACAGAGACAGAGAGAGAGGATTGGAGGGGGAGAGAGAGACAAGAGAAAGACAGGGACGAAGAGAGAGAGACACACAGAGACAGAGACACTAAGAGACATACATAGAGACATCCAGAAACAAAGAGAGGGATGGAGGGAGACACAGAGAGACACACAGAGACAGAAAAGCATACATAGAGACACATGCAGATAGGGAGATGGAGGGAGGGACTGGAAGACAGAGACAGATGGGGCAGATTAAGAGGCCAGAATCAGCAGAGGCCACCTGCTAAGGGGTGTGAGACAGGGCCCAGGGTCTTACTTGGATGCCATAGTGAAGGGCCGAGCAGGCAGGGTGTAGCATAAGGTTTCGGAAGGGATGGATGCATGGTGTACCCCAGCCCTCCTCACTAGACCACTCCACGGTCAGCATGTGGTCTGTGAACTGCTTCCCAAAGATCAGGGGTTCCTTGCGCTCTGGTTTCCTCTGCTGCGTCGGGCTTAGCTCTACCTGCAGTTCTGAGGCCTGGGGCCCCAGGGACCCAGCTGTAAGCCCTTGGCTTGGTCCCCCCAGCCCAGTCCCCTCTCACAGGTGTCTGGGCCAAGCATCTATGGCTACAAGGCAACAGCTAGACTCCAATGGCTGCAAAGGCCTCTGGGAAGCGTAGAATTAAAGGCATCAGGACTCAAGGGGTCCAGTCTCCTAAAACCCTCAGGGACTCAGGTTTCTAAACCACTAGCTCTGGGACCCCAGCAAATCCCCACCCACTACCAAGGTCTACAATCTTCTGACTTCCAGCCCCACTCCCCCTCAGAGATCCAGATTTCCTGACCTCTAGCCCAGTTCCCTTGTAGGCCCCACATACTTTGGATCTAAAATCCACCCGCCCACGCTGGGGAGCTCAGTGTCTCTCGTGGAGCTCCTCACCTTGAAGCTGCTGGCCAAGCATCTCTGAGAGGCCCAGAGCAGGCTGGACACTGGATGCAGTTTTCTAGCCAAGATCTAATAAAACAATGACAATAGCTGATGTTGTAGGAAACCAAGTCAGCCACCCCCAGGTAGCAGGCCTGCTAGGTGAGGAAGGGTAACGACACTTCTTGTCCTGTTTGACAGACATGGAAACTGAGTCTCTCTGAAGTGGGATTCAAACCCAGGCTTCCTCTCAATTGTAGTCCGGGGAAACCCCAACTTCTCCTATAAATGACCTGCCCATGAAAATAGAATGAAGGTCAAGGGGTTCCCTCATGTGCCTAAAAGGGGTGAGTGCTAAGCACTAAGGGCCCAGACACCCTCCAAACTAACCCTATCATTTTAGAGAAGGAAACTGGGGCCCCCATCCTGCAGGCTGCTGGGCCTCACCATGTGGGCCAGGCCCTCTGCTTGGATCAGAGGTCAGTCCCAGACTCCTCCCCAGGGACTTTGCCCCCGATCTCGTGATGAGCTCAGAATGCTAGAGGCCTCTGAGGATGGCAGGGCAGGGGACCCAGCTTGGTAAGTGCTAGCCTCCTGGGGAGCTGGGGGGGACCTAGGGACAATACATTTGTGGGGTGTCAGGTAGGTGCCTTCACCCCTTCCAGGAAGGGTACCTGGAGGTACCTCTATACCTTCTGGGACCCCAGGGCTTCCTCCCCTCATTGGCTGATGACACCCAGAACCCTTTCCTGTAGGTTCCCCTGTGTATTGGGGTTCCCAGAATCACACTCCCCAAACCTTCAGAGAGCCAGGTACCCAGACCTATGCCCTTGACTATGAAACCATTCCCCAAGACCTAGCACTGCCTAACCAGGAACAGGTTTCTAGGCCCCAAGCCCACCTTCACAGCCCCAGGCCCCAGGGTATCTGGTATCTGGGCCCCTTTGGGGACCCAGGCCCCATGCCCAAGACTGGGTCACAGAGGAAGTGGAGGAAGGCAAGTAGGCTGAGTTGGCTCTGATGGGCTCCAGGGATCAGGCCCAAGCAGCTGACAGACCCCCTACCCCTACTGGGCCTTCTAAGAGCCAACCTGGAGCCCACTGTGGGAAGACGTAGAAAATGCCACTGTGGAGGAAATGCCCCCCCCCCATCAGCCCCCAGGGTCAACAGGCAGCCAGCTGCCCTGGGGGCTGGACTGTGGAGAATCCTTGGCACCGGCTTTCCTCTGGGAGGCAAGATGAAGGTTGGTTCTGTCCTAGCCCTGGTTTCCTTCTGAGGCTCCAGGGTCCAGCAAAGTTCCCTAGAAACCCTTTCCCACCATGGGTGACCTCACAATGGCCCCCCAATGGCTGGCTGGCAGGGAGAGGGAGCAGGGGGCAGAGCAAGAAAGGGCAGGGGCCCTAGGTGGGGGGTGGAGGGGGCAGGCGCCCTGAGTGCCACCCCAGCTATGGCCACCTCGGACCCTGTACGCCTGCTGCAGGAGGAGGTGACGTGTGCTGTGTGCTTGGACTACCTGCACGAGCCAGTCACCATAGACTGCGGCCACAACTTCTGCCGCGCCTGCATCACTCGCTGCTGGGACGAGATGGGCCGGCGTTTCCCCTGCCCCCAGTGCCGGGCCCGCTCGCCCAAACGCAAGCTGCGGCCCAACTGTCAGCTGGCCAATGTGGCCATGGCCGCTAAGCGTCTGCGGCCCAATGCAGGTGAGGGCAGGGTACCAGGTTTGGGCACCAGCATGGACAAAAGCCAGGGCGCCAGGGAACCCGACGAGGAGTTGGTGACGTCTCTGGCTGAGGAAGAGGCCAAAGGGAGCCAGAATGACGAGATGCCAAAGGCCCCAGAGGACAAATCCCAGGATGCCCAGGATGGCGAGACCCAAGCGGAAAGACTCCCCAGGGCAGCCAAAGACAGGGTGCACAGGGAGCCAGAAACAAGTGTACAGAATAAGGCAGAAGGGCTGGTGGAAGCTGAGACCAGGGAGGCTGCTTATGGGCCCCAGAAGAACATCTCACACCGTGGGGAAAGCCAGGACAGTAGGACAGAGAGGCAGCTCAAAGACCACAGGGAGGATGGGGTCAATAGAATGAGGCAGCCCCTGGAGGCAGCCACCAGGCAAGAGACTACAGGGAGCGGGATAGAGAAGGGCCCCAGAGCAGAGGAAGACACAGGCCAGGCAGCAGGGGCTGGGAGCAGCCTGGCAGCAAGCCCAGGGGACAGCAGCCAGTATGCTGAGCCAAGGCCTGGGATGAGCCTGCCCCAGAGCCCCTGCCCTCAGCACCCCGGAGAGGATCTCTGGCTCTTCTGTCGTTGGGATGGGGCCACTCTGTGCCCTGCCTGCCACCACGAAAGAGCCCACCGGGGTCACGACCTGGTGGTGCTGGCCGAGGAGGGCCGAGCTACTCGGGCCCACCTCAGAGGGGTTCTGGGCAGACTTCGTGCCCAGAGGGAGGCCCTGGAGAATGCAGGGGCCTGGCAGGAACGCCAAGGGATCCACTTGGGTGAAGAGGCTGCCATCCGGCGCCAGCGTTTGGGGGATGAGTTTGAGGGTCTACGCCACTTCTTGAGCAAGGCTGAGCAGGACCTGCTGAGCTCTTTGGCAACTGCTGAGCAGCAGGCCCAGGCTGCCCGCCGCACCCGAGGAGCCCGACTCTTGGCCAATGTCCAGCACCTGGACCGCCTGCTCCTGGAGGCCTCAGCCTGGCTCCACCTGCCCAGCGCCTGCCTGCTATGTGACAGCAGTGTCCAAGAGGGACTTCGCAAGCTGGAGGCTGAGGCTGGCAAGACCCTAGGAGCCAGGGTAATCCCTGGTGAGGGGCTGGGAGGGGTAGGCCGGGCCCAGGCTGTGCTAAAGGAGGCAGCCCGGGCCTTTCGAGAGCGGCTGTCAGGGGAACTGGAACGAGATGACCCCCCAGTGCGCTTTGATACCAATTCAGCTGCCCCAGGCCTAGAAGTATCAGAGGGTGGGAGGACAGTGAGGCTGAGGCCCCGGGCCAGTGCCCAGCAGGCTGATATCTGCCCCTGTGTCCTGGGCGACAAAGCCTGGGGTGATGGTTCTCACTACTGGGAAGTGGACGTGAGCCGGTCGGGGGGCTGGGCTGTGGGTGTGGCCTGTGAGGGTAACCCCAGGCCCCAGCCCAACAAGGGGCTTTGGGCCCTGCAGCTTAGTCGAGGCCAGCTATGGACCCCTGAAGTGACCCTGGCTATCCGGCAGCAGCCCCAGCGTCTTGCCGTCTATCTGGAGGTGGAGGCTGGTCTCCTGGCCTTCTCTGATGCCCAGAGCGGGACTCCCGTGCACAGCTATCAGGGGGCCGAATGGGGCCCTGAAGCCACTCTCAGGCCCTGCTTCTGGCTCTGGGACCTGGGAGGGAGTCTGCGTCTGAGCCCCTGAGCCCAACATGCTGGGACATAGTCCCAGATAAAGGAATGGAGACTGCCAGCTCGCCCTTTCTTTATTGGAGTGAGACATTGGTGCAGCCACCAGGGACCACAGTCCACAGAGGCACAGGGAGGGAAGCCCTGGGCATGGGTCATTTCTAAGCACTTACTGGCCTGCCAGGTACTACTGTCCTGGTTGACAAATGCAGGCTCCCACTAAACCCCTGTGGACTGGGACAAATCTCTGCCCTGGGGCCTCAGCTTCCTCCTCTCTTTGAAAGGTGGGCATTGGCTTAGAAGGCCCCTCTAGGGTCCCTTCTGGGTCTACATCCTCCCCCAAAGAGAGACAGACACAGACTGCAGGAAAGTGGGGAGGAGGACATAGAGTAAGGAATCAGTGAGTCACAGTGAGACAGGGAGGGAGAGAGATGGCAGCACCATGGGGATGAGAGGAGAATTTGGGCAGAGACTTGGGAGGAGAAATTAGGGGGCTGGGCATCAGGTCTAGGCTGAGGGAAGAGACTGGCACAAGAAATATGGGAAAGAAACTATCCCCCAGAAACTCATCAGTCTGGCCAGGGGCCAGTCTAGAGAGAGCAGGATCCTGACAAAGAGGATCCAGACTTGAGGGTGGAATGTTCCAGAATGGGGGAGATCCTTAGGGGGCATGGACAAAGTGTGGGGGAGAATGAAAGAGGACTGTTGGAAGTGCTGCCAGGAGGAAGGGAATGGCAGGGTGAGACCGGAGGAGAGAAAGGGCAAGGTGAGCACCTACACAAAGAGGATGGAGAAGGGCCAGGAGGCCAACTCTGCCAGAGGCCAACCTAGGAGGTGAAGGAAGGCTAAGAAAGGAATCCTGACTGCCTGGGTTCAAACTGTCCTAGGGCTCCTGCCAGGCCCCGGGGGGCTCCTTCTATCACCTGACATATCAACTGCATCTGTCCTCAGGCAATGCCAAACTGAATGGGAACCAGTCCAAAGGTGGGGTGGGGTGGGGCTGGAGCCTGGGGCATACCCTGAAGAGGCTGGAGACCTGGGACCATGGGGGGGGGGGTGGAGGGACTGGGAGACTCTAGGAGGGGAGAAGGGCAAGGAAATGAGGTGGTGGGGAGCATTAGGGCTGGGAGGAGGACCAGAAACTGGAGGCACCTGCTCACTCCCTGAGAACCCAAGGAGGCGCCAGGTAGGGCCCAATTCCTGTCCCAGGTGGGACCTGGGCCATGGGACAGGGGCCCCAAGAGCTCCGAAGGTTAGAAAGCCCTTTGGGTACCCACCTTTGCCCAGAAGGCTAAGGGCCTTTAGGAAGGAGGAGCTGGAGCCCCTCTGATGGAGGGGGCCCCATCTCCTGGGTCTAGCACAGTGGGGAGGGGAGTGATGGCTAAAAGAAGACCCCTAGGCCTGCAGCCTAGGACCACAGCCTGGTGTCCAGGACCAGAAAGAGGACCCGAGAATGGGACAGCGGTCCTTTTTGAAAGGTCCTTCACCTCCTAGGACCTTTCAACAGGGCACAGAAAGCATGGGGCCCCTCCTGGAATTCGGAATCCCTGGGGTGTGAGCCCTGAAAGAGCTTTAGGGGCTGGAAGGAGTTATGGGGCAGAGGCAGCTCAAGGAGGGCTCATCAGGACCTGGCACCCCAGGGACCCCCATTATCCCCCCCACTGGGCGTTCCAGGGATCCCCCACTATCCCACCCGCTGGGCGTCCCGGGGGAACCCCCATTATCCCCCCACTGGGCGTCCCAGGGATCCCCACTATTCCCCCCCGCCCGCGCCATTGGCGGATGGGCGACAGGTGGGAGAGAGGGGAGGGGGAGTTGGGCCGCCCCGCCCCCCGCCGGGAAGCTGGCACGCAGAGCAGGAGCGGGTGGGGCAGCGGGCCGGCTTGGGCCTGGGGCCTGGAAAAGGTGCCCCCGGCTGCGTGGTGCTGAGCTCCCCGTCATGGCTGCGCTTTCAGAGGGGCAGGTCGCCCCGGCACGCTCCCGCGGCCCCCGCCGGCCGGATGTGCTGCCCGGAAGTGCCCCCCCCCGGCCCCACTTCTCCACCCCCTCCGCCCCGCGCTGCCCGCGCGCCCCTCGAACCCACCTGCCCCAGGCCCACGGCTGCCATGGTCCGTGCCTCAGAGAAGTGGGCCGCCGGGCAGAGGCTCTGCCACTTTCAGTTCCGCCCGCCCCCGGCCTGGCCCCAGCCCCGCCCCCAGGGGCACGGCCCCTTTACCCTCCCCCCGGTTGGCCGCGCGCCCGGCCAATCAGCGGGCGCCTCGTGGCCCCGGCCCCCCACCCCCCCACACACCCCCGGCCCGTACTAGGGCAGCTGGCGGTCCCTGTGCGACCCCCTCATCCCCACCGGGGACCCCCGCGTCCTCTCCCTCCCAGACAGCCCCTCCCCCAACTACAGGGGCCCCCGGCCTCCCTCCTCCCCCACCGGGGTCCCCAACCTATCCTTCGGCAGCCGCACCCAGCCCTGCCCCCACAGAGGACAGCAGCTCCAGTTCCTCTGGGCCCGGGAGGGGTGCCCCTCCCTCCTTTAGTAATCTCGCCTAATTGGCAGTTAATTCCTCCTTGCCTGGGGAGACCATTAAGGGGCCGTTAGCCCAGGCCTCGCCCACGCCCGCCTCCGGGCTCCCCGGGGCAGAATCCCCCGGGCGTCGGGCCCTGCGTGGGCCGTGGGCCAGGGGGTGGCGGGAAATAAAATGCACAGATAATCATTTTCTGTTTCCAGTTTATCTGACGGACGGAAGGGGCCGGGAGGAAGGAGGGGGCGGAGGGGCCGGGGATGGAGGAGCAGGGGCTGGCTGGGGGAGGGGGGAGCAGGAGCCGCATTCTGGGGGTCGTCCGGTCAAGTCAGGGGCACCTTGCGCCCGTAGCCTAGCTCAGCGCCCCCGCTCAGGGGCAGTTCCACGCCGGTGCAGAAGGAAGCGTGGAAGGCAAGGAAGACGGCCGCAGCCCCCACCTCGTCCGGCCTGCCCATCCGTCCTAGGGGCTGAGGGAAGCAGGGCAGAGGCTGAAGCTGGGGCTTGCCTCGCCCTCCCCTCTCCCTCGTCTGGCCCCTTCCCCGTCCCCCCCCCCCCTCGCCTTCCCCAGGCTTCCAGCCCAGCTGCTCCCCCACCTGCGCCTGCTCCCCTTCTCGGATCGTGGTAGGGGGATCCGGGGTCAGGGTGGCTAGCTCCTTCCACATCGGGGTCCAGATGTTTCCTGGGGAGATGCTGGAGGAGGTGCAAAGGTGGTCCAAGAAGGGACCGAGCAGGCCCTGGGCAAATGCTGATTGACTTTGGGGGGATTCCCCAGCCGGAGCTGCCCAGAATCTGGGCTCCTGATTCTCAGCCCGTTTCCTCCAAACCCTTGGGTGTCCTTAGCACACCCCACCCCCCATTATCCGGCCTTTCAGGCTCCCTAGTTTGGCCCCTTTCCGTCTTGATTTCCCCAAACCTCCAATGCCCAGCCTTCCTGTCTCCCACCATTTCCAAGCTCTCCACTTCCTCCCCTTCCAGGGTCTGAGATCTCTGGCTAAAGTCCTCAGTCCTCCTGCCCAGACCCCAGCTGCCCCTGCCTCTTCGTTTTCAGCCCCCTCCAGTCTTCTTTCTCCCACTAATCTCAGGCCCCCCAGATGTCCCTCTGCCTCATCCCACATTCCTAGTGTTCAGCTGCCAAAGCAAGAAAGTCCCCAGTTTGAAGCTCCTCCAGTCTACCTGCCTCACTGGCCTGCCCCCACCCCATCTTCCCAGATCCCCTCCCATCCAGGCCCCCTTTTTGCTCCTACCCCCCTCAGGCACTCACCAGTTGACTCTGACCCCATACTGACTCTCATCCAGGGCCAAAGCCTTGGTCAGAGCAGTCACAGCTCCCTAGAGGAAGGGAAAACCACTGAGTCTGGGAAGTCACAGGAGGTGAGCCCTTGGGGGCAAGGACCCCTAGTCTACTTAGGCCAAGAGGGGCACTTCTGACTCAGTAGTAGATGGGGCCTCAGGCTTCAGTGCTTCATTGTCTCCTCTGACCTGAGTGGACAATGTAGCTATTGCTCGGGGTCTTGGTCAGATGTAGCCAAAACCTTAGCAACAGTCCTGAGAAGGATGAGATTGGAGTGGACTGGACACTGTCCTGAGCTAATGGCTAAGGCTGAGAGGAAGCTGTACCATCCCCTCCACCTCCCATACCTTGGTGGCCACATAAGATGCCGCCTTTCTCTGCCCGATGGCCCCCACCAAGCTGGAGATATTAATGATACTGCCCTGGCTCTGCCGAAGGAAGGGAAGGGCACACTGCGGGGGAGAAGGAAGAAGGCAGTCAGTCCTGGTGACCCTGCTGTCTGTTCACAGAATGGCACAGCTGAGATAGGGCTGGACACCCCCATTTCACAGATGAGGCCACCACCTGACTGTGGCAACCTGCCACCTCCTGCTCTCCCTCTGACTCAGATGGCCCACTGCCAGCTCCTGACCTTTCTTTCCCTTCTCAGGGCCTTCCTTCCAGGCTTAAGCAAGACCTTCATTCCAGCCCTCTCTCACCTTTCCTGGAAGCCTGGCAGCTACCCAGTTCAGCTGCCATGGGGCTGTCCCCAGCCATGCCCAGATCCTCCCCCTGCAGGTGTTGGCTGCCTCTCCCCAACTAGAAGCTGAGAGCAGTTAGCTACCTGCCAGGCCACATTCCCTCCTTCCTCAATGACCTTGGCACATGGTTCTCAGGAGGCTTCCCCTTCACCCTGATGCCTGCCCTTACTTGGGGACTTCAGACCAGCCTCCCAGTCTGATGGCCTAGCCACTTCAGCCAGTCCTCCATTGACCTGGTCTCTTGCCAATCACCCTGGAGCTTTGCCCCCTACCCCATTTCCAAAAAACAGAGTAAAATAGATCATCTGTCCTTACCAAAACCTGGAATCCCTCCAGGCCTCCCTGCTTGGCCAGGCCTTCACCCTGCTCTAGACTGAATCTGTCCCTTCCAAGCTTGACTCTAGAGAACCAGTTCAACTGTCCCCTCTTCTAAGCCTTGGATGCCGACTCAAAGCCCAGGTTACTCCCATTGGCTACCTTCCCTTCTATCTCTGCCATGCTGATCTCCACGGGAAGGACAGTCACCTACAAAGATGGGATATAATCTTGACTGGGCCCTCAATGCTGCCTGTTAACCTCCTTATTTTTCCCCCCACCCCACCTCCACCCCCACAATGGGATTCCCTAACTCACATGCCCACAGATGTTCCAAACCTCATCTTTCCTAAGCAAATTGTGATTTCCCCCCTCTCCCCATATATCACCCCTCCAACTCTCTCCTTTCCTTCTGTCTCTGAAGAAGAGCTAACCCTTCCTTCTCTCCAAGGCCAACCCTCTACAAGTGCCCTCTGGTTTTCTCTAGATTACCTCTCAAACCACTCCCCTCCACCATCTTCAGTTTCTCCCCACTTCCTGATTCTTCCCACTTGCTGACAAACGTGCCCAGGCCTCCTCTCTCTTTAAAAAACCATTTACCCTATCATCCCTTCATATGATCACCCTCTAGCTCTCCTCCTTTCTCAGCCAAGCTCCTCGAAAAATCTCGCCCCTACTTCTTCACCTCCCACTCGCTTTCCAACCCCCATCAATCTGGTTTCCACCCTCTGCTGCTGCCTGAAATCTCTCTCCAGGCAGTGAGGAAAACACCACCTGTTCCCCTTGGGTCTTCTTCTTACCCAGAACGTCCTCCTCATCTTAAGCAATGTTGTGTAGGGTTCTTCTGGCAGTTGGTGTCCCAGTGAATCACCAAAAGCTGGTCACACTTAACCAGTCTGACAAGTCTCTTGAGATCTCTGGTCACATCTTGATGCACATGCACATGTGCCCAGGACACCAGCCTCCTTGTCCTGTCACTGCTGGCTGACTCAATAACTGAGCCAATGGGCATCACTTTCCAAGGCCCTTTTCTGAACACCTCCCCCTGCAAACACCTCTGCCCCTGCTTCATCAGACGTCAGAGGAGGCCAGGAGGTGAGCATCCAAGCACCACCCCTTCTAAAAGAGCCTCATCTCCATCATGGGGATCCAACTCCTATCTTTTAGTCCCCAGACTCCTGACACAGCTTAGGGTTCTGTCTCTTCTCCTTTCAGCCACCACATTAAGTAATTTTAAAGGAATATTTCATTCTCACTGAAAAACTCCTTCTCTTCTCCAGGGGAATAGACCATTTTATATTGTAAGCATAGATTGTCCCTTGGCTATGATCAAAATTCAAACCTCACACTTCTCTGTTTACCTCACCCTGCTCTCCATTCTCCCTTCAAGGGTATGACCGTCTCTGTGTGGGAGTGAGGTGATGCAGAGGTGAGCTCCCTGGAAACATGTGAGTTAAAGCAGGTAGTCAAGGTATTGAGGGAGTATCATTCTCTGGAAGTCCCCTAGAATTAGGGCAGGAGCTGGGGAGCAAAAAGACTAAGCTGAAATTATTGATGGTTTGCTAGTTAACAGTCAGCAGAATCTTGATTCTGCTGGTAGATATGAGGATAAATATGGACTGAGCAAACCTCAAAGGAGAAGGAAGAGCCTGGAAGGGAAATCCACCATCTTTCTTATCAGTGACTGGTCAACTGCTTGTGGAGATCTTACTCCAGGGAAAGGCTTTCTCCTCCCCCCTTCACACCTTGACACCTAACTTCCTTTTTGATCTTACCAGCTTGTCTTATCTACCTTGTCTGACCAGCAACTCCCCCATCCCCTGAATCTTCAGCTGAAATCTTATTTTCTTTTCTCAGGGGATGCACATGCACATGTGCCCAGGACACCAGCCTCCTTGTCCTGTCACTGCTGTCTCATTCAGAGATGGCTGACTCAATAACTGAGCTTCTTCTGCTTAAGTCCTCCTTATTCCTTCTTTGGCTGAAGGCCTTTCCCCCTTTTCTATCTCTGTGTGTCCCTCAAGCTCCTCTGTCCCTGGTTACTCCCAACACCAGTCCCTTATCTCCTCCATCTCTAACTTTCTTAATCCCTTTGTCCCTTAACCTCATCCTTCCTGATGGGCCCATAGCCAGCCCATCTTAAACCCACTTCAGTTTTCCAGCCCCAGGCAGCCTGATGCCATGGGTCATTATATCTCTTTGCTGGCCCATAGAGGGTTGACCTGGCCCCAGAGCCTGGGCATCTTTCCTCATCTGCCCACTTCCAATCTTATCTCCCCTTCCCACACCAGTCATTTCAGTACCCACAACTCTTCCCTAATCTTATTTCTCCCAGCCTCCTCAGTGTTAAATGTGCCCATCCCCTCTGCCTGCATAGGCTACTTCTGGAAGTGGTTCCCCACTCAAAGCCTCAGCCCATACTGCTTTCTAGCCTGGGCGCTGGCCCCTATGGCTATAACCTCACTGAGTTGAACCTGGGTGCCCTTCTGGAGTTCCCAGTAGAGGGAAGGTCCATTCTCCTCAGGTCCTGGGCTCCAACTCTTTCCTTCTCTTTTCTCTCCTTAAATGTCTGCCCTCTTCCCAAACCTGTTTCTCTCCCATGTATCCCTTTCTCCCCCAGAGCCTCTGTCCAACTCCACCCCACCCCTATCTCAGCCTCTTGGACAGTGATAGAACAGAAGATGAAGCATCCTGGAAGCCACTCAGGCTCTACCCTTCCTTTTACAATGGAGAAGCCAAAGCCCAGGAACAGAGATTCAAAGGAGGGGAGGGAGCTTCCTGGCATCCACCAGCAGCCACTCTATTGAGCCCCCTAATCACACAGCAGTTGCCTGGCACCCACGTGGGTACCCCCTTTCCCCTTCCAGCTCCACACAGCTGCCTGAAGCCCTAGGACAACTCCACTTTGAGGCTGAGCCTTGATGGAAAACAACAACCAACTTAAACTCACTAGATTGGAAACTCCTAGAAGGCAGGGACTTCTCAGTGCTTAGTAAGGTGTCTGCTAAATAGCTGATCCTTAATAAATGTTGATTGATTGATCAACTCATTCCTCAAGGATAAACATATTCCTTCTGTGCTATACCCTCCCTCCCCATCCCAGTAGCCCCAGCTATCATTTTTCTTCTTTTTAAATTTATTTTATTTTTTTGCTTTTCATTTTTCTTTTTCACTTTTCCTAGGGGCAGTTGGGGTCAAGTGACTTGCCCAAGGTAAGTGTTAGGTGTCTGAGACTGGATTTGAACTCAGGTCCTCCTGACTCCAGGGCCGGTGTTCTATTCACTGCACCACCTAGCTGCCCCAGCTACCACTTTTCTATCCCTCGATGACTGCTCCCTTATTCCCATCCTCCCCCACCCCTAAACCAACCCTTTCCCTCAATACCCTATTCTAAAGCCATGCTTTCCACTGTGCCGGCTGGAATGCCACTCCATAGGTAACAAACAGGCTTTCACTTTCAGTCTTTTCCTTCCCCACTCCCTCCATCTTCCTGAAGCCTGGCCCCCTTCTGACGACATAGCCTTTCCAGCACCCCAGCCCTGGCTGCATTTTCCTCACTCACTCTTGCCACTCACTGGTCACAATAAAGGAGCTGGACACTCCTTGCTCCCCAGTCTCACTTACAGGCTCTTTCTCTATCATGTCACTCAGTAATCTCTCCTACTCTGATGTCCACACAATTCAATCAGGATTCTGCTAACTGTTAAGTACCAACAGCCACGACACATTTCCTTCCTCAATGAGGTTAGTGTCTGGCTCAGTCTTTCCCCTCCAATTCCTGCCCTCATACTGAGGAACTTCCTTCTAGTCCCTCAAGCATCAGGTCCACAGTCCTGCCATGACCTGACCCCACCTTTCCTCACCCACACACGATGATGGTCTTGACATGGCTGTCAGCCATGAGGGAACTTTCATGTCCTTGAATTTTGAAGTTCTTTTATTTGATCACAACCTGTTGTCATTTCACCTTTCCCTCTGCTTTGCACCCCCTGACGTTTTTCTTTGTCCACACCATGACCTCTGCGCCCCTCAGTTCTTTCCCACTCATTGTTCCTGAATTGGCCCAGCTCTCCTCCCTTCCCCATCTTGACCCCTTTATCAGACTGGGTCTGTTCCTACACATTGTTGTTAAGTCATTTCAATCTGAAAACTCCCATTTGGGGTTTTCTTGGCAAAAAATACTGGAATGATTCGCCATTTCCTTCTCTAGCACATTTTACAGATGAGAAAATGGGGCAAAAAGAGTTAAGTGACTTGCCCAAGATCACACACTAACAACCACTAAGTCATCTCTCCCAGGCTACCACCTGCTTCCTTATTGTCAACAAATATACTGATATGTGTTTACCTTATGCACAACACAACAACAAGCCAACTCTCTCCCCATTGTCCATCCAGGATAGCTAAACTATTTGGTTTGGTAGCTAAACTCCCTGAGAAGGACTCTCTTTGACTAGATCTCAGTGTCCAAGTGAAACAACTCTCTTCAAAGTCCCAAAACTCCAAAGAGATCATCTCTTGCCTGCCAAACCCAGGGGCCTTTCCTCCATCCCCTCAACATCCTGACACTGTCAGGCGCCCTCTCCTCCAGGTTATTCCACATTCTAGGGTTCTGTTATGATGTCCTCTCCTGGTTTTCCTCCTGTTCCTCCCGGAATTGCTTTCTACTCCTCAGTTTCCTTTGCTGGACCTTCCTCCAGGTCATGCCCACTAACAGTGGTGGTCCCCAAGACTGTCTTGTGCCCTTGTCTTTCTTATAGTTTCCTTAGTGACCTCATCAACTCCCAAAGATTGAGCCTCTATGCAGACGATGCTCAGATCTTTTTGTCCAGCTCTTACCTGTCTGCTGAGCTCCAGCCTACTGGCCAATTTAATATGGATATCTCAACACTCAACCCAAACCATCCCCTCTTCTAAATTTCCCTGTCACTGTAGAGAGCATCCCCATCTTCCTAGTCACCCACCCAAGCAGTTTCTAGGTCCTGTTTCTGTTATCAGAACACCTCTCAAATATGCCCCCTTCTCTCCTCAGATACTGCCACCACTCTAGGTCAGCCTTCTTCACCTCCCATCTAGACTATGGCAGTCATCTGCTATTTGACCTGGGGCCACTAGGTGGCACTGCAGTGGATAGAGCACCAGGCCTGGAATTAGGAAGATTCATCTTCATGAGTTCAAATCTGACCTCAGACACCTCCTAGCTGGATGACCCTGGGCAAGTCACTGAAGTCTGTTTACCTCTGGTTCCTCATCTGTCAAATGAGCTGGAGAAGGAAATGACAAGAGGTTCTAGTATCATTGCCAAGAAAACCCCAAATAGGGTCACAAAGTCAGACCCATCTCAACAGCAAGAAGCTACTTGCTCTTCCTGCTTCAAGTCTCAGCTCACTCCAGGGCACTCAGCAGATAAGATCATTTTCTTAAATCAAAAGTCTGACCATGTCCCCCACCACTCCTGTCCCTCAATGGATGAACTCCATTCCCTCCCTATAGCCTCCAAGATCAAATATAAAATCTTCTCTGACTTCTGAAGCCCCTCAGTGCCTTCCACACATTTCCATGTCCTCTTCTATCCAGTGACAGGGGCCTGCTCCCTGCTCTTGGACCAAGCCATTCCCTTTGGCATTTTTGCTGGCTATTCCCCACAAAAGGAATTATCTCCATCCTCATCTCAGTCTCCTGACTACCAAGTCACTTTTCCTGAGCCCATCAAGGCTAGTGCCTTCCCAAATTCATGACCTCCCATTGGTTACATATATGCTATATGTACCCAGTTGTTTGTATGTTGTTTCCCCAAAGAGACTGAGCTCCCTGAGCAGGGATTAGGGTTTTCCCCCAATCTCTGTGTTCCTAGTACTTAGCACAATGCTTAGACCCTTAATAAATCCTTGTTGACTGCCTGCCTGATGGAGACAGGTGACTCAGAAGACAGATTGAGTTAGATAGTTTTGGGGCATGGCCAATGCTGGGATATATTTTTTTTTTTTTGCTAGACTATATATGTTTGTAACAGAGGTTTGGGGTTGATTTTTTTCCCTCTCTCTTCCAAAGGGAAGTGGAAAATGAGAGAAGTTATATTTTTGTTACTTGAAAAAAAAAACTAATTTTAAAAGAAAAAACCTATTTTCAATCTCAGAAAACCTGGAATCTCTCTGGCCCTCCCTGCTTGACCCACTGTGATTAAGGAAAGTGGGGCTTGCTTAAGGTCACAGAAGACTGGAAAGTAGGTCCTCTGATTTACCACCCACCCTTTCATGCACCATACTCACTACAAAGATGGTCCTGGGAAGGCATGGCCAGTGCTAGCCTTGGGGGGCGGGGGGGGGCGGGGTGCAGTTTGGGACATGCTTTGGAAACTCAGCCCCCACCCATTGTCTAACAGGGGAAAGGTACTGGACGGGTCTGGCAGTTAGCTCTACACAGACCCCACCCAAGAGGCAGAGTCAAGTTTAGAATAAAGCTAACAGGATCTTCCCTTTTCCTCACAGCCCAGTGAGGCTGAAATAATCACAGATAGCAATGATGATCCATACATATAGTGATAGAAGCAATTGGTAGCAACCTGGCTAAGGGGGTTCCTTGAACACAGAGAGGTCCAGTAAGGTGTCCACAGTCAGAAAGTGCACCAATCGGTGGCAGAGCTGAAATTTCAAGCCAGGATTGCAGCAGCTTCCAAAGCCAGACCCAGGGTCAAGCTGTTCCTTGGTCAAGTGCTGCCTAAGTGACCTGGGCAAATGGCTGGTGCCCTAGGCAGTTGAGAAGCCTAGGGAAGGAACATTCCCACTGGGAAATCCCAGGGTTAGTGACCCCAAACCAGTAAGCAAAGGAGAAGAGCAGAGCCCATAGTTAACTGTAATCCAGTTCCCTGCCTCTGAGGACCAAAGTCAGGATGACTTTTCAACAATCACAGGTTGCCTCATGCAGGAGTGGGGGCTCCCTGGGGCAGACCTGAAGGGATGTGCTGTGCTCAAGTGGACTAATTATACCAACTGCCCTAATGCTTGAATGTTTTAGAGACATACATTAGCTCACTAAAGCCACTGAACAAGAAATACTGGTATTATTCTACCCATAGGACTGAGACCTAGGTCATGAGCAAGTCAAAGTCAGTGGGTGATGGTAAGTCTGGCTCTACCCAACTCCTCTTGCTATGCACTGGGCAACACTGCTCTCTCCCTAATGGGCCTCATTTGAGGGCCCAGGGGGTCCCTTCCAAGACTGAGACTCTGGTATTCTGTGAAAGGAAGGAGCTCATCCAAGGTCATTGTAACCTAAGCATGATGGTTCGTGCACCTCTGGTTAGGCTCACCTTGGACACTGTGTATGTGGCAAGGAGGTTCAGCTCAAGCAGCTCCCTGAAGGCCTGGGAGGATGTCTCTTCCAGTATCTCCTCTGGGGGATCTGGGTTAGGCAGGAAGGAAGAAGGATAAGAGGAACAGAAGCCAGAGATGGAGGATGGGAGGGAGAAAGGGAAACGGGGACACTCACGGCGTCCAGCATTGTTCACTAAGCAGTCCAGGCGACCAAAACGTTGCAGGGTCTCAAAGATCAGGGCCTGGGGGCCAAGAGACAAAGTGTCAAAGCCTGAGAGACCCCAAAAATCAGGGATCAGAGAGACAGGAGACTGGTAGATTCAGAGATAGTCTACCAGAGATAGACATCCCCAGGAAGAGATGCCAAGCCTCACAGAGGTGTAATTGGAAGAAACCCCCAGAAAAGTGTCATCAGAAAAACTAGATTTGTGGGGATCTGGGGGGAAAGAGACATGAAGACTGGGTTGAGGTCAAAATGTGGGGAGATAGCCAGGTAATGATGGGGAGCTGACTGTTGCAGTCCCAAGTCACTTTCTCTCCCCTTCCCCAGTGGTTCACATACAGGGGCCACAGAGAAAGAAGGGCAAGACCAGAGACCTAAGGAAACCCAGAAGCAGAGAGATGGGGGGGGGTGAAAAGTTCACCTCCACTTCCTCTTCTCTGGTCACATCACATCGGATGAAGACAGCTCCTGCTGGTGGCCTGGCTAAATGCAATTCCTTTTCAAGAGCCTGGCCACCTGACTCTGGGAAGAAAGCAGGTCTGGGGATCTGATTTGAATGGCACCAGGGGGTCCAGGGGACTGAACTAGAGGAGGGAGATCCTGGGTCCCTGAGAGGGAGGGGGCTAAGGGACAGGATACTAGGAATATTGAAGGGCTAGGGGAGAGGGAGTCCTGATCACTGAGGGGCTGGGGGAGAGGGATCCTGGGTCCTTAAGAGGCAGGGGGCTGGGGGACAGGACACCTTGATCACTGCGTTGGTGGGATAGGAGCTGGGAGCCTGGGTCTGTGAGGCTGGGAAGGGATCACCTGGGTCTCTCACTTACCATCCTTGTCACAGATAATCACTTTAGCACCATTCTCCACTAGGAGGCAAAAGAAATGTGGTTGGATTTGGAGATAGTTTGTGGGGCAAGGCAGGGCAGGGTTTCTGGTTTGAACTCTCCTGGTATCTTCCCGCTGGATCTGGCCTTCCCCTGAGGCTATAAGCTCTCCATTATCACAAAGCCCAAATCTAGGTTACCCTTAACCTACCCAAGTCCTCCAATGTCTGTTATCTCCAGATAGCCTTCAGCTACTTCCCACCCTTAATGTCTTTCTCTTGGTTCGGGGACCTCAATCCATCAAAATCCCACTTAAACTCCTCAAGATCCCTCTGGACCCCTCCTCCCATCACCCCAGACTACTTGACCACTCCTAGATCCCTCCCACTGTCTTTCTGTATAAAAGATCCATCTTGCATCTATGAAAGGGCTAAGATTTAATCTAGTGCAGACTCAGATTCAATCTTGCCTCTTGGCATTAGCGATACAAATAAATGCTCAAATTCCACAAGAGTCTAGCTGATGCTGAGATTTCTTGAGAGTGTGGCCAATATAATGGATCTTTAATAAACTATGTTTTTCTTTGACTGAAAGAAGGCTTGGGTTGAATTCATTCAGGCAGAACCCAGCATGCTGGTATTTGGGGGTCCTGAGTACTCCTAAACCTCAACATTTTGGTTCCTTGACTGGGAAACTGCTAACTCTTTTCCAACCAAGACTGGAAGGTATGTAAGCCTCCCCCTCTTTCTATCCCCTTCTCATCCTCCAAGCACTTTGGAGGTGCTTTCTGGGTCTGACCTCTCAGGTTCCATTGGGTCAGATAGCTATGAGATTGTCTCATACTCAGCCTGATGCTCTCCGGTTCTCAGTCCAAGTGGTTATGCTCGAGGCCATGGACATGGACATAAGATGGACACCCTATCTGGAAATGTATGCCCAATTCTCTTGGTGCTAGGGCTTTGGGGAAAAACTTCAGGTGTTATTTCCCCCCCACCCCAAACTTACTCCCAGATTCTCCTTTACAGAGGAAGGGACTTCTAGCCCCCAACCCCTGTAATGGATCAATCCTTTCCAATTCCCAAAATTTTGCCTTTGGATTGTCTTTGACAAAATTGGGGAAAAAATTTAATTTCACTAAAGAACTTAAAGAAAAGGCTAGTATTCTTTTGCCACACTGTTTGGCCTCAGTATCACCTAGAGGACCATGAAGACGATATTACTGAGAAGGAAAATGAGTAGAAATACTCTACACTGAGCCCTCCATAGTCCAGCTACTTCAGACTCTGGATCCTATCAAAATATCTATACCCAAATCTGTTACCCTTAAACTAGCTTAGCCCTCCACTGTCTATCATCTCCAGGTAGCCTTCAGCTATTTCCCACTCTTAATCCCATTCCTGGAGTCTGACCTCAGTAGTCAAGATCCTCCCTAAACTCCTTCTCAAGACCCTCCCCAGACTCCTCCTCTAGGCCACTCCTGAATCCTCCTGATGGGGTACTTGGGATGTATATATGTCTGTAATATCAATCTGTAACATCAGTTTGTAAATGGGGTGCTTTGGGATCTATGTCTGTAAAATCAATTTGTAAAACCAATCTGTACAATCACAATTCCACCCCCCCCCCAGCCTCAGAGCATTGACTCTGTCCCTTCCCCCTTCCAGCACTCTGCCCAGCAACAACTCATGACCTGTTTATCTCTGCTTGAAACAATAAGTTATCTACGAATCCTTCCCTAAATGTTATCTCCCTTAGTTAGAATGGCCAGCTGCACCATAAATTCCTCAGTACCCTATCTATAGGGTAACTCCTTAGTCAATTGTCCTGTGACCTCTATGAGTTTGCAGGTTCCATAAGAATCTTTGCCCGCTGTTCTCTACAGTGTAACAATAAACTTTACAATTTTGGCTTCAAAGTTTGCTTGAGCCTGGTGAATTCCTTCCAGACTGAATTGCAGGGTTTCTGGTCACTCATAGTGATCAGGGTCCCTGGCAGAACCTCTTACCCTCCCCTCCTCCTTATCCCCCTTCCCTTTTCACTCCCACAACTCTTTCTGTATATAAGGCCCATTGTGCCTCCATGAAGGTGCTGAGAATTCAATCTAGTGCAGACTCACTCTGTGTCAGATTATTCTGGCCAGCTTGTCAATACAAGCATCACACAGGTACTTAGGCTCCTTAAGAGTCTACCCATCATGAAGAATCTTTAAAAAACATTGTTTTACTTTGGCTGAGAGAAGACTTGAGTCGAATTCATTCAGCAGGACCCAGTATGTTGGTATTTTGGGGTCTTGAGCACCCCTAAGCCCTAAACATCAACACTGGGACCCTAAAAGAGCAATATGTATATCCTGCCCAAATGAATTTGACCTAAGTATTCTTTTTTTTTTTCTTAAAGCAATTGGGGTTAAGTAACTTGATCAAGGTTGCATGGCTAGTCTTTATTTATGTGTGGGTGCTCATTTTCTGAGGCCAGTTTCGATCTCGGGTCATCCCAGCTCTGAGGCCGACAGTCTTACTCACTGTGCCACCTAGCCACCCTGACCTAAGTATTCTTATAGCTAAAGCCAAACAGTTTATTAAAGATCTGACAGATTGGGTAGACTCTTGAGGAATCAGCCCCTTCATGGAGACAAGCTGGAGCTTACATACAGAAAGACTGTGGAAGGAATCAAGGAGTGGCCAAGTAGTCTGGGGTGACTGGAGGAGGGGGGAGTCAAGGCAGGATTTTGATGGGAATGGCTGGTTGTCTGGAGAATGGGTAGACTCTTAAGAAGCCTGAGCATTTGCTAATGCCAGTGGGACAGATAGTATCTGAACACCTTCATGGAGACAAGCTGGATCTTATATACTGAAAGACTGTAGGACGGATTTAGGAGTGGTCTAGTAGTCTGGGGTGACTAGAGGTCAGATTCCTAGGAACCAAGAGAATGGGATTTTGATGAAATCTAGGGGTGGGAAGCAGCTGCAGGTAAAAAGACAATGGAGGGCTTGGCTAGGTTAAGGGTATCAGATTTGGGCATGAAAAAAAAACAGATTAAGTGGGAACATTTAGGAGAGTTCAAAGGGGTTCCCAGAGCCTCTACCCTATCATTCCTACTCCTCCCCTCAACCCATCAGGTCATGGGCATCAAAGGGGAAATTAAGGGATGTTTTGAGAGATACACCCTCCCCTGCCTACTTGAGGATCTGTTGTTTAAACACTCCTTCCTTATGCTCTCCCCTGGCCCTGTCCCCTGGTTGGGAAGGGACCTGATGGTGAAATTGGGAGCCAATTTTCTCTAGTTAAGCCTCCCATCTCCCTTTTCCCTCTGTTGTTCTCCCTGAAGTGTGGGAGACAGTTGAGACAATTGTTTGGGATCAGGGAATTCCTGGGTGAGCTACTTCTGCCACCCCAGCCACAGATTTCCTGCAAAATAATCTCCTATCACTGACAATATCCAATTAAGCCCAAAGCCTGGGAGGGACTTCAAACATTCATTGCTACTCTAGGCCTGGACTCACTCCCTCTAGAGTGAGGGTTAAAGCTTCTGAGACTTTGAAAACTTAGACTGACCTCCACTCCACACCAGCTTTACCCAATCTAGAAAAACCTTTCACTCTGTATGTTGAAAGGAGAGGACAGGCTTTGGGAATCCTAACACAGTCCTTAAAACCCGGTCCCAAGGTTGGTTGCCCATTTTTCAAAACAATTAGACTTGGTGGCTGCTACAGTCAGTCGTTCTAATTGAGGTTGCCTCTAAAACAATACTTGGCCAACCCCTGGAAGTTCTGACTCTTCATCAAGTTCAGAGCATACTGAGCTCACCTAGCTCCCCAGTACCCCTGACCTAATTCTTGGGGTGTGCTACACACTCCAAACCCCAAGCAGTGTGGCACACAGAACAAGGGGTTAGGAGAGCTAGGTGCACAGTAGTCAGTCTCCACTACACCAGAGGCCAAACCCCTGGGAGCCCTTCCCAGAAGGCAGTTATAGCACCCACTAGAGCCCTAGAGCTACAGCAAAACAAAAGAATAAGTGGCAGGCAGCAAAAACTCCCCTACCAAATGAGCCCTTTTTTGGTTTTGGCCTGGCCATAGTTGTCTTTACTTCTACCCAGAGAAATTGTCTTTTCTCTATAATCCTTCAGTGTGTGCCTGTTTTGAATTTGTTGCCTAACTTCCTTGCCAGGTCTGTCTCCTCCAGGATCCAAGCCATCAACTTCCAGATGGCTTCGAAGGCTATGTATTCCTTGGACAGGACCCAGCTAGGCAGGGACAGCTCTATGCCCTTTGCCAGCAGGAAGCAGAGACCTTTATCCCTTACCCCTAAAGAATCTGAGTCCCATTTGTTTGAGGGGCTAAGGATGGAGTAGAAGCTCAGGGAACCTACATGAACTCTCCTCGACTCTTTCCACTAGATCAGGCATTCACTTGAGGCTATAAACACTCCATTATCACAGGGCCCAAATCTTGGTTGCCCTAAAGCTAGCCTAGCCTCCCATTGTCTGTTATCTCTAGGCCTTCAGCTACTTCCCACCCTAATTCCCATTCTCTAGGTTCCTGGAGTTTGACCTCTAGTTGGGGCCCAGTCCCATCAGGATTCTCCCTGGACCCCTCCTCCCATCACCCCCTACTAGACCACCCCTAGATTCCTCCCAGTCTTTCTCGATATAAAATCTATCTTGCGTCCACGAGTGGCTCAGATTCAGTCTGGCCCACTGGCATTAATGATACAAATGCTCAGATTCCTTAGGAGTCTAGCCAATACTGAGATTTCTTGAGTCTGGTCAATGTGGCAGATCTTTGATAAAATGTTTTTCTTTGGCTGAAAGAAAGCTTGAGCCAAAATCATTCGAGCAGCACCGGGGGTGTCCCTATTGCTGGTGGCCCCAGGCCTTCCCTCCTCTAACTCGTGATTTCCATCCCGTGATAGCTAGGGTATAAAGGGCAGTCTCGGCCTTGGGCACAAGGTTTCCAGGGACCTAAGCGGCCGCCTGCCATAGCCCCACCTCCCGCGGGCTCTCCAGTGTGCCGGGCTTTACTGCAGGAGTCCAGTAGGTCCCTTCCCCTAACCTCCACTTTAGCCCATTCTCCAGGATCCCGTCCCACACACCGTGGGGGCCTACCCAGCTATCAATCCCTTCCTCCAGCCCTATCCCAGGCTATTCGACTTAACCAGATGCCGCGTCTCTCTCGACCTCATATACGTCAGGCTAAAGGATCTACCTCATGACCCGAAGTCTGAGGACCCATCAGACCCATGGGGGAGGGGGAAGGGGGAGGGAAGGAATATTCCCCCCGCAGCCCTCCTCCCCAAGTCCAGGCTCACCGAAGGCGCGCACGATGCCAGCGCCTATACCCCGAGCACCGCCGGTCACCAAGACCACCCGCCCCTCGATGCAAGGACCCGCAGCCATCTCCAGCCCCCGGGACCAGTGGCCTCACACCGGATGATTGGCCTCACTTGAGTGTGTCTGTCCCTCTGCCCCCGCAATCCTCAGGGTTAGACCTTGACTTCTGATTAGCATAGTGCTGTCAAAGCAGCTCGGGCCCCTTTTAGGTCCAAACACCCCTCAGCGACCGTCCCCTTCCTTTCCTCCCTCCCCTTCCCTCCGCCCACAATCCTGGGACCCTTCTTCTAACCCCTCCTACGAGGATCGATCGATAAGACCTTTGCCCAGGCCACAACCGGAGAGATCTAAACTTCTCCCACTGCAAACCCCGCCCAGGCTCCTAGAAGACACTTCCATAGCACCGCCCCCCATAGCACCGCCCCCCATCATCGTGTTAGGGAATGCCAAAAACAACACTACAATTCCCATGAGGTCCCGCGGGCAGAGGAGCAAAGCCAAAGTCGGAAAATGCCCTACAGCCTGCTGGGAGTTGTAGTTCTGGCTTCCGGGGGAGCTGGACGTGCCCTCCATCTGCTTCAGCCCGCTCGGGGATGTAGACGGCGGGGCCGCTGAAGGAAGGGAGAGCGGAGCGGAAAGGATCACCAGAGTGATCACAAGCGAGTTTAATCAAAACTGACATAGAAAGGAGGGATGGAGGGAGGGTCGGTGATCAGAGGCATCCCTCGCCCCGCCCCCTCCGCCTCCAATTTGGCTGCAGCTCTGTTTCCCTGTCAGAAACTGGACTGGAGCAGCGTGACTCGCAGAGGCCAAGGGCCCTCATCTGGAGGGGCCGCCCCTCCCCAAGTGGGGGCCCAGGTGGTAGGGCCCCCTCGGCCCTGCCCCATGAGAGGCGGGGACCCTACGGGAGGTGAGCGAGGGGGCGAAGACCGCCTGGAAGTGGAGTCCGGGGGATCTTCAGGGCTTCGACCTGGAGGGAATCGGGGCAGATGGGTCAAACTCGTGGGCCCGAGCTTCTGGGGGCCCGGCTCCCCAGCTTCCCTCCCTCCGTGACCCAGGAGTCCGGAGCCACGTGCCCTGTCTAGGTCAAGGCCCCGGTGTCCCCTTTCCCCAGTCCCTGACCTGTGATAAGCTTATGCCAGTGCGATGCCTCAGTCGCCAGAGCCTGGGACAGGCTGAGGACCCTTTCCCGATGTCCTTCAGGGGGCATGTAGGGTCGGGGACTCCGAGAGCTGCAATCGCGGGGAGGGAGTCAGTGAGTGGTGGGAACTCAGGCCGAGTTCAGTACGCTTGGACATGGGATTCTCCAAACTACAAGACGATTTAAAGTGGCCCAGGGAATCAAAATGACTGGAATTTAGATGCCCCCCTCCCCCAGGCTTAGAAGAGGAGTCTACATTTATTGATACCTGTGCAGTATCAGTTACTGATCAGATGAATCTCGGGAATCTGAGCTGAGGGATGGGGGAGGGATGGATCCACCCAGGATCACAGAGATAAGAGCTAATCGGCAGAATTCGAACCCCTATTCCAAATTCAGCGCTTTCCCCCACTACCATACCTCCCTGCAGACTACCAGCTTCTTCAGAGCCTGGACTTCTTCATTCTGTCTTTGTACCCCTCCCCCCAAAACACACACACACACACACACACACAGAGTAAGAACTTAATGCATTGTATCACACCGGGTCATGCTGAAGTCAGCTGTGTTTGCCTTTCCCCAGCAGAAAGATTGTGGGAGAGTTGAGGCCAGGGCTTTCATAGAGGGGATAGGCTTTTAAATGTCACTGTGTTCAACTCTGCCTTCATTTTACTGATGGGGAAATTGAGGCTCAGGGAAGGAGAACTTCACAGTGATTGGGGGAGGAGGTTAGAGTCTTGCTGCTGAGTTTCCTGACCTGGGGGCCAGAGGCCACTGTCCTCTTCCACTTAGCCCAAATTACTTACCTGCTCCAGGAACCAGAGCTCCGGGCCCACTGCTGAGGAGCCCCAGCATGACCCATCTCATCCAGGAGAGGCTAAAAGAAGAGATGCCAGAATATAAATTGCTGGATCATTCCAAGGCAAGGGGCCATGGGAACTCAAGTGTCTAACTCCCGGCCTTGGTTCTTCCGAGATGAGATCTGGCTCCCCTAGGCCTGCCCCTGCCCCAGCCCAGCCTATTCCAAGATGAAGCCAAGACTCACCCCATCTCTCTCTGACCCAGGCTCCAGCTGCCTTCTAAGTGCTGGGGGACGGGCTGTCTGCCCCCCAGGAGATAGCAGCCGAAGCCTTAGCCTCCCACCTTCCTGGTGCCTACGCATCCTTTCGAGCTGCTCCTGAGTGCTCATCCTGACCCGGGAGGCTGGAGCCTGCAGACAGAGGGCAGGAAGAGGAGGGAACCCCTAAACTCTTGGGGATTCAGGTCACAGGACAGAAGAGATTTGAAATTTAGGTCTAATCCCCTCATTTTCCAGACTAAGGCCCAGAGATAGCCAGGAACCAAAAGGTCAACTGGCCCCTACCAGGGGCAAAACCAGGATTTTATCTCCTCACTCACCCACACTCCCCCCCATCCTGATGTCTCTACAAAATCCTGGGTTCTTCCTTGGGCTCCTACCTTAGGCCCACTTGGTGGTGGTGGGGATGGAGATGGGGCAGGGGATGGAGGGCACTGACCATCTGGGCTCTGGGCTGCGGAAGAGCTAGGTGATCCAGGACCTGGATGGAGTACAGAGGAGGGTTGTAGTGGACATGAGGAAGGCTGGGGCCTCTAAAGGGTGTGTCTCACCTGGTGGGGCATGTGGCCCATCTCCATCTCCATCTCCATCCCTGTGGGGATGCCCCCAACTCGGATCCCCTAGGCCAGCCAATGTGTCCTCGACCATCCATAGCTGCTGCTGGGCAGAGACCCTGGCCTAGAAGGGTTACAGGTTGGGAGGTGGGCAGGGGGGAAGAGAAGCTTAGGCAGGAGGGGCAGGGCTTGGAGCAGCTGAGGGTGAAAGTGTTCGGGGGAGGCATAGCTCAGGCCCCTGGCAGGGAGAGTTGGCACAGTACCTGAGGAGGCCCAAGGTGCAGCAGATCCTCCAGGGTCTCTCTCAGGGTCCCCAGCTCCTGCTCTAGGCTGCTGTAGGTGTTCCAGACCCGTTCCCTTTCCTCCACGGACAGGAAAAAAAAAGGGAGATGAGCCCTGGTAAACACTCCCCAATACCCATTTTTCTAGTTTGGCTCCTGGGACCTTCACCCAGGATGCTGATGGCTAGAATTGCCAGAAACCACTAATAAATCAGAGCTGGCCAAGGTCAGAAAGGACTACATTGCCTATGAGAATGGCTCATGGCCTCAGAGTCTCTTACCTGGGCCAGGTGGCAGAGGGCAGCTCTGACGCCCACAAGACGGTCTTGCAGAAGCCGGAGTCGAGACCAGGCTCTGCCTCCGGGCCCAGGCTCCCCCACAGCCCGGCGGGTCAGCTCCAGGGCTGCTTCCAGTCGCTCCTGCCATCGAGGAAGGGAGAATGGTTAGAGGGGGTGCGGGAAGCCATCCTCCTAGCGACCTCGTGCCCCTGCTCCTCAGACTTCACCTTCTCCCCTCAGCTACATCTGATGCCCTCCTGGACCCTAGCTCTCACTGTGTCCCTCACCATGCCGCCCCTCTTCGGCTTAGCTCTTTGGCCTCCACGGCCCTCAACTCTCACTGCGCCCTCCCCTCCGCCAGCCTCACGCACCTTCTCCTCCTGGCTCTTGGTCATTTCCTCAGTCAGCCTCCTCAAGAGCCGGTCCTGGCCGCAAAGCTTAGTGAGGAGCGCCTGCGGAGCGAGAATGGGAAAGCGCCCGAGGGGCCGGGACTGGTCAGAAAGACAGCCGGCGGTGACAAAGGAGTCCCGGCCGCCCCGCATCTCCGCCGGCCCTGCGGCACAAGCCCTGGACTCACGTCGGTATCCACGCTGCGGTGCAGTGGAGAATCTAGCGCGGGGCCTGGCGGCGGCGGGTGCGAAGCCTGCTGCAAAGGAAACTAGATGAGCGTCCGCCTTTGGGACCCCACAGCCCGGGTTCCTGGAGGGTCACCCGACGCCTCTCCTTGGCAGGGGCGGGGAGGGACTTACCAGAGAAGCCATGGAGCCCCGACTTCCCGGGGGCCTGGGGGTAGACCGTGGGTATCCTGACGCTGCCTGCGGAGACATTAGGAAAGTATTGGGGCGGGGGCTCCGAGTAAGGTTCACCTCCGCTATTTAGAAGGCAAGCCAAGCGAGGGCAGGGCTCCACGAGGGAGGGGGTCTTTCGCCTCTGTCCCCATGAGGCGCAGCGCCTAGTCCAAAGTCAGAGGCATCTTCTGGTCATTCATTTCTATTGTGCAGGCAGGAGCACTAAGCACTTTTCTAGTCGAGATCTGGGGAGGAAGGGAGGAAAGGGAGGTCCCGCAGGTAACTTTCTTCCTCCTTTCAAAGGTAAGAAAACCAAGATGCAGGGAGATGTCCGCTGGTCAGGGTCACTGTAAGAGTGAGCGATCCACGGGTGGGGATGTGGGAGAATTCCTTGCCCAGCTTCACAAGATGAGGGAGTCTCAGGATTTCCTGACTCCACCTCAAGGGAACGGCTCTTTCCTCTCCCCAGAAGCCCTACCTCCAGTCCCCAGTCTCTCCCACTAGGAGGCAAACTGGCTACAAGGGCCTAGAACCTAGGGAGCCATGGCTGGTGCGGGATGGCCTTCCTTGGCCAGAGGCTGACAATGGCCTAAAATCTGCATAATGTCTTAGCAAGACTGGTGGCTGACTCACACTCTCCTCCCCCACAGCTGATCACACAGACTTGACCACGGACTATATTCCTATTTTAGATGCAGAGGTACTAATCTCCTAACCTCATGGGTGATGCAGTTCTCCTGTCCACCAGGCTCACTCACCTTGGCCCTGAGTTCAGTGACCCAGTGTTGGGGGCTCCTGGGAGGTCTCGGTGGCCCCGTCTCCAATGGTGGTGCCCATCGGGGAGTGGAGGGCCGGGCCAGAGTTCTTGATGCTGGAGCCCACTCAGGTAAAGGTCGAACATCAATCCGACTCAGTGGGGTGTGGGGACGGTTGTCTCCCCCAACCAGAGTAGAGGGACGGTGGGCAGGGGCTGATCGTGGCCGAGGAAGGCCCAGGGGTGATGGGGGCCGGGAGAGGGGAGAAAACAGCCTAGGGGAGAAGGGGAAGGAGGCTTCCTGAGCCTGGGAGCCCCTCCTCCCTATCATCCCTTCCCCTCCACATGCCCTCCCCCCAATACAGACACATACATACTCACTCTGGACTCTTTGCCCTTTGTCTGATTCTCTGGGGTGGCTCTATAAGCCCAGGTGGAAGGCTAGGGGTGAGCTCCCTGTGTCTGCCAGAGATCCTAGCCACCTCCAGGGATTCAGCACTGCGGCCCTCTTCATTGCTCCCCACCTCAGGTGGTCCTCCAGGACCCCCAGGGCCTTCTCCAGCTGGGGGTCCAGCAGGTGAGGTCTGGGGGCTACTTCAGGGAGAGAAGGAAGACAGAGAGGACTTTGTGCTAGGACATATCCAGGAGCATTCCCTGGAATTCAGGGCATCTACACTCCTGTCCCAATCATCTTGTTAGGCACTCCCCCCTTCCACACTCAAGAATCCTCTGTGGCTCCCCATTGCTTCTAGGACAAACTGCCATCTCCTCAGCCTGGCCCTGGGGACCATAGGACCATAGGACCTTCCAGGCTTAGCTCACTTTAGGTCCTCTTTGGTCCAGTCAAAAGGACCACTAGGTGGCGCAACGGATAGGACACTGGACGTGAGTCTGGAGGACCTGAGCCCAACCTGGCCAGTCATTTTAACGCCACCTGTCATCTGTAAAACACAGATAATAACGGCACCTGTATCTTGAGGGGTTTGAAAACTTCAAAGTGATTTCTCTACAAATGCTGCTGGTGGTTATCATTACTGCTCTTCTCTGAGCTCTGCCTTGGACAGGGAGAGAATCAAAGGCGATTCCTCTCAGGGCTGACTCTGTGGCTGGCTCTCGCCCTGATGCCATTCTGCTGGGGGAGAAGTGAGAGCCATCTGTGGGAGGAGACAGGGTGGCAGCAGAGCCTTGGAGGAAGGCAAGAGAGCACTGCAGTGGCAGAGGGTGGAGGCTGCAAGAGGGCGATGCCCACAGACGTCCACATGCCCATGAGCTCACGCACAGGTACACTCATCCTTACATACACACACTCATACACATGCACAGGCTTGTGTATACATGTATGCAAACACACATGCACACACTTGTACACTCATCCTTCTATGCACACGCTTGTATAGACATGCATACACACATGTGCACACTCAGTTATATGCACACACATGCACAGGCTTGTGCACAAACACACATGTCCAGACACACACGTGCGTGTATGTATATGCATTGCACAATCACATGCATACTTGTACACTCATGCTTACGCACACACTAATAGCACACATGTACAGGTTCGACACTCATATACACTTGTAGACCTCATATGCACACGTATACTCACATATGCAATACATGCTCACTCACAACATACACAGTAGACACGAATGAATGCATGCACCCATCCATATTCACACACATGCACACATGAACATGCACACAGTCACACTCATACACACTCAAACACACACAATTCACACACATACACACATAAGCATGCATGCACTCACACACAGATTCACACATTCACACGTACAATTCACACACATAAGCATGTGTGCTCTCACATGCACAGTGCACTGACACAGTCCCATGGCTCACAGTCACACACACACACACACACACCCTCACACGGACACATACACACGCATCTGTGAATGCACGCACATCTCTGTCCTTTCCATTGTAGCTACCTTGTCCTCTTCCCCCAGCAGAAGGCATTCTCCTCGAGGGCAGTGACTAGCTTTCTTTCCTGTGATTGTATCACCAACCCTTAGCAAGGCACCCGGCACACTGTCCACACCTAAGGCAGGTAGCCTTTCTTTCATTCAGACTGCGGCTCAGGAGACTAAGTGACCTGCCCAGGGTCATGTGGTTATGAAATCTCAAGTGTGAGATTGGGACTCAGATCTCTTTCAACTCCAGGCCCAGTGTGGTCACCAGTACAAGCAGCAGCTTCTCTGAGGGAGCCTGGGGCAGTGGTAAGAAGACAGGGTCCAGTGTCCAAGGACCTGAATTCAGATTTCACCTTGGATGCTTACTATCAGGTGACCTTAGGCAAGTCCTTTCATTAACCTCCAGGGTCTCAGTCTCTTCCTCTGTAAAAGGAGAGGGCCAGAGGAGATGGCCTTTGAGGCGGCTTTAGCTCTAGATTGGATTCTTGGATTCTTGGGCATGGGGCTGCTAAGTGGTGCCATCGTGCACAGGGCACTGGGCTTGGAGTCAGGAAGCCCCGAATTCAAATCTGACTTCAGATGCATACTAGCTGTGTGGTAAACTAGGCAAGTCACTTCACTCTGTTTGCCTCAGTTTCCTCATCTGTAATGAGCTGGAGAAGGAAATGGCAAACCCCTCCAGTATCTCTGCCAAGAGAACCCCAGATGGGGTTGTGAGGAGTCAGACTGGATAACAATAGCAACAAAAGTTTTGGACCGCTACCCATTTTAGTGAAGGGAAATCCGGGACCCCATCAGGGCCAGAATTCTGGGGGCGATAATGCTGCCCCCACTTACTAGTCGTCCCCTTCAGCTCGGGTGGCACGGCCCAGAGCCCGCAGCCACCCTCTAAGGTCTTCCACGGTGTCGGCAGCCAGCACATAAGTCCTCATCCCCTGGTGCTCCGCCTGCGGAGGGAGGTGAGGAGGCGGAGGGAGCTCGATGCCTGGGCCCTGAGGGCGCATCAAGCTCAGGGAAGGGATTTCTGGACCTTGGCTGGCGGGCAGCCAGAGTTCTTGAGGAACATCGGTGAATGAACATTATCTGGTCCTCTTTGCCAGGCCCCGGCCCCGGCACTCAGCCCAGGATTCGGTACTAGGGACCATCGGGCTCTTAAGCAGCTTATGTGGCGGGGGTGGGGTGGGGGGAGACATTCACAGAGAAGCCCCGAGCCAGGGGATTACAGTGAATGGAAGGTAAGGGGGGAGGGGCGGGAAGCCACCAGTACCCGGAGCAGAGGATGTCAGGGTTCCAGAAGGGTTCTGGGGGATGGGGGGGCACCAAGAACATCTCTAACTCACAGTGAAAGTGTAGCGGCGCCCCCGGGGGGCCCCAGGGCCATCTGGACGCACACTGTAGCTGGGGAGAGGGACACTGCCCAGGACGCTCTCTTCCCGGCTGTCTGCAAGGGGGTCAAGGGCCAGGGGTCACTGGGAAAGGTGTCTCAAGCCCCATCCCACCCCATCCTTTGGACACTGACCCTTGTAATAGAAGAGGCAGTGGCCAGACAGGACAAACCAGCGCCGCTTCCAGAGTCGGAGGCCGGAGCTGTCCTGAGAGAGAGACCAGAGACCTGAGTGCCCTGAGACAGGTGAAGCCTCAGGAGGATGGAGCCGGGGTACAGCGAGACAGGCAGAGAGAGACTTGGGGATAAGGAGACAGAGGGAGGGAGATGGGGAGACAGAGGGACAGGGAGATGGGAAGATAGGGGCAGGGAGATGGGGAGATGGGATGGGGACATGGGGAGGGAGACGGGGAGACAGAGGAACAGGGCGATGGGGAGACAGGACGGGGAGACTGGGAGACAGAAGGACAGGGAGATGGGGAGACAGAGGGAGGGAGACGGGGAGACAGAAGAACAGGGAGATGGGGAGACAGAGGGAGGGAGATGGGGAGACAGAGGGACAGGGAGATAGGGAGACAGAGGGAGGGAGACGAGGAGACAGGACGGGGAGACAGAGGGAGGGAGACGGGGAGACAGAGGAACAGGGAAATGGGGAGGCAGAGGGACACAGACAGGCAGAGAGGGAGACAGACAGAGGGAGGGAGACAGGGACAGAGAGGGAGACAGGAACAGGGAGACGGGGAGACAGAGGGACAGGGAGATGTTGAGACAGGCAGAGAGGGAGACAGAGACAGAGAGAGGGAGACAGGGACAGGGAGATGGGGAGACAGAGGGAAGGAGGCAAGGAGACAAAGGAACACAGAGACAGGGAGACAGAGGGACAGTCATATTTCCTGAATCTGAGACCAGAGCTGTTTTGACAAATATTGACCTGAACATGTATCAGGAGATGGAGTAGAAATGGGGAGGCAGAGATGAAGGGAAATAGAGTCATGGAGGGTCACAGAGACAGGGCTGGCAAGACAGCCGAGATGGGGGGTGACCTCAGTGGCAAGGAATGACAGTCAAGGAACAAGGGAAAGCTGGGGTTCCCCTGTAGCCAGATAAAGTCCCTAGGGGCAGGGGCAGAGGCAGGGGCCCCAGCCCCACCTTACCTGCTTATGCAGCCAGCCTCGGATGTGAACAGGCAGGTTGGGGTCCCTGCGGAGGGAGCTCCCCCTTTTCCCAAAGGCATGGACTCGGCTGACCGCCCTAGGGGGCTGGAGGAGAGAGAGGCAGGGAAGGGCTGTCTGGGGGCACTGGGAAACCTCGGAGCTAGAAAGACTCCTTTGTAGAGGAAGGTGGCCCTTCTGTCCTCTTTCTCCTCCTCTCAAGGGGGCAGGGCCTCCAGGCCTGGAGGCAGTTCCAGTGGAATGGCTCTGCTCTACTGAGAGGGCAGGCTTAGGGTTCTGGCCAAGGGGAGTTGGGGGTGGGGCAGAAATCTCAGATCACATTCGATTCATTTTGTTTGTGCCAGGCACTGTGCTGGGGATAGTGACACACCTGAGGCAGTGCTTGTCCTCAGGAAGCTTACATTCTCCTCTCTCAGTCTGGCTCCCCAAGAGCAGATGCCCTAAACCATTAGGATCTCAGGGCCCCATCATGCCAGAGGAAGAAAGGGCAGAGTGGATCAAAGAGCATAAAAATGAAGCACTGGGGACTCTTGCCAGGGGGCAGGTGACCTCAGCACCTGGGGTGGGAAGGAATCGAGCCAGGTGAGAGCCACACACTCTGGGGTGTTGGAAGGCACCAGGGGTTGGATGCTCCCTAGGCCTCTTTCCTGCCCCCTCCCTAGGTCTTGGGAGTCTTGAGCCTTGAAACAGGGAGAGGGCTCAGCAGCCCTCCTTAGCCCCACCTAGCCCCCTGCATCACCTTGGTGCTGAGGCTGATGGAGGAGACAGTGGAGACAGTACTGGCCATGCTGAGGCTGCTCCGGGGCCTGCCCTCCTCCATGGTAGGGGGCTGCTTGAAGAAGAAGAAGATTGAGGGAGGTTCAGGAGAAGGAACCCAGGCAGGGTCAGTGACCCCAGCAGTGGGGAAGCTAAGGAGAAAAGCCTCCTTGTGTGAGGGATAGAGAATGGGGGGAGAACTGGGGGCTGGGGGAGGCATTGGCTCCCTGCCAAATACCGAGGGCAGTGCCAGGGGGTGGGAGCTGCAGCAGCTGCTGAGGGGGAGGCTAGAGAAAAGAGGCCTCTTTATGTTCAGACCACCCCTCCCCCCCCTTCAGGCCAGGAATTTGCCCCTCCCTTCGTGCTTAGAGATCCACAGTGCCTTCTTGTCCCTTAGTTTGACTACTCGTGTAACCCCATCCCTCCTCACTTCCCAGCCCTGATCAAACATGACACCTCCCCATCCCCTAAGGAAGGAACCCAGGCACATCTGTGCCCCCCTCCCTCATCCCCAGGTCTAGAAACTTACCTGGCTCTCCAGATGAAGGAAATGGGATGAAACGGCCCCTGTTCCCCCACCCCCCACGGTCTCCTTGCTTCGGTTTCCAAGCCCTCTCGCTCTCCAATCCCTGACTCGTCCCTTTCTCAGGCTCTCTCTGCCTTTTGTCTCTCTTTCCTTTTCTTTGGCTCTCACTGTCTCTGGGACTTCCTTTCCCTCTATCTGTTTCTGTCACTCCCTGTCTGCCTCTGTTTCCCTGCCTCTCTGTCTCTTCCTGTTTTTCTTTCTCTCTGTCACTCGCTGGGTCTTCCTCCCCTTGTTTCTCTATTCTGTCTATCTCCTTCCTCTCTTTCCTTCTCTCTTTACTCCTTGTCTGTCTCTTCCTCTTTTTCTTTCTCTCTCTGTGTTTCTCCTTCCCTCCTCTCCCTCTGGTTCTTCCCTTCTCTCTCTGGCTCTCTCTCTCTGTCTCTGTCTCTGCCTGTCTCTCTCTCTATCTCTGTGTCTCTGTCTCTCTGCCCCTCTCTGTCTCTCGGTCTCTGTCTCTCTGTCTCTGTCTCTCTTTTCCCCCTCCCTGCCTCCCTCCTCTCAGCCTCCCGTTTCAGTCTTGCTGTCCAGCAGGCTCTCTTTCTAACCCTGGATTTCGTGTCAGCCTCCGCATACCTTCCTGTCTCCTTCTGTCTCTCCCTCAGTTTCTGTCCAGACCTCTCCCTTTCTCTCCAGTTGGTCTGTGTCTCTCCCTTGTTCCTCTGCTCCTCCACCCACGATCATCCCTCCCCCTGGCCCGGCCCCTCCTTCTCCCCTGACCCCAAGGCTCGGCTACCCACACAGCTTCGGGGTGGGACTCACGGGGCTCCGCACAAGCCTCCTGGGCCCCCGAGAGTAAAGGAACTGGGGGAGACCACGGGCTGGCTGAAAGGAAGCATGCAGTCCAGCTGGCACGGGCTGGGGGCGGGGTGCAGGGGAAGGCTGGGCAAGAAGGCTGTCCTGGACTCTGCTCTGAGGATGTTGACTGATTGACTGACTGACCGACTGGGTGAGGAGGTTATACAGGTCCGGCCAGAAGGTTGTGCACTGTGCTGTGACATTAATGGGATCAGAGGGATTAGAGGTTTAGCTGCAAAGGCCTTCGCTCCCACCCCTTCGTTTTACAGGAGGGGAAACTGAGGCTCAGAGGGGTCACAGAGGAGGCACATGGCACAGCGCGGATGGAAACCCGCGTGCTCAGCTCCCACGCGGAAGGCGGTCTTCAGGGGAGGGCCCCAGGACTCTGCACTCGGCCGGGTGCCGTTCCGTTTCTGTCAGTGACCAGGACACTGGCGAGGACCGCACGCTGGCCCATAGCTTACGAGGGTGACACGGGGCTGGGCGACAGCCGCGATCCAGAGGAAGGGCAGGGCTGGGCGGGGACTGCTCCAGGCTGCTCTCGGAGGTTCCAGAGCCCTGAATCACCTCCTGGGCTCGGGATCTCTAGGGCACGGGACCGTGACGTCACCGAGCTTCCTGCTCGCCCCGCCCCTCGCATGACATCAGCGGCCGCCTCTCTCCCCCGCCCTTGGGGATCCGAACTGATTTAATGTACGGAAACTGCACTCAGGAGGGAGTGACGGCATCGCGTTCTTCGCTTTCCCCCGCGGCCCCCCCGCCCACGTTGGTAAACTCCGCTCCGTGACGTCAGCGCGTGGTATATGAGGACCAGAGTAGCCGTGTTTTTCTCAGAGCTAACCTAACTTGAGAGAGGAGTCCAGAGAGAGCAGAGCCCGGCCGGACATCGAGCGCAGACGCCGAGCCTTCGGGTCCCCGGACAACATGAGCCCTAGCCCGGACCCCCTGTGGACATCGCCATGCCAGTGGACGCCCTCCCTGCCCCCAGGATGACGAACAGCCCTGACCCGGTGAGTCCGGAGGGGAGGACGGGACAGGGAGGGGGCGCCGGGGCCCCGAGGGGGGCAGGAAGGGGCTCGCGGGCTCCGAGGGGGCGGGACTGGGGAAAACTCCAGAGAGGACAGGACAGTACAGGAAAGGAGACAGGGACCTCTGAGGGGGCGGGACTGGACAAGGAGGGGCACTGGGACACATTTCAGTGTTAGGGGACAGGGAGCTGGGAACCTCAGAACAGAGAGGCAGAGGAGGGACTCCAGGATCTCTGAGAAGATGAGGATCAGAAGGGTCCAGGGGGCCCTTGGGTCCTCAGGGTGGGCAAGGAGAACTCCCAGCAGGGAGGGAAGGGAGTAAATATTTATTGATGTCTGCTGGGCTCCAGGTACTCTAAGTGCTTCACAGATATGATCACAATTCTTGGAAGTAAGTGCTATCATTATCCCCATTTGACAGTAAACAGAGGTTATGTGACTTCCCCAAGTTCTCACAGCTAGTAAGCTGTCTGAGGCCAAATTTGAACTTGGGTCTTCCTGACTCCAGGCCCAGTACTCCAGCCTCAGAGGCACCAGCTGCCTTGTAAGTGGTGCTTGAGGCTCTCAGGGGCTAGGAAGCAGGGATGAAGCACACATGCTTAGATGAGGTGGTTGTTTGCCTTCATTCTCGAAGAGGACCATGACATCAGGGAGGTGATGCCATGACTTGCAAGTGAATTGGATTTTCTCTCCTCCGAAACCATCTGAGTCCAGTGGCCAGATACAGATCAGGATGACTGGAGATGGCCCAGGATGCAGTGGGAGACCTTGGCCTTTTAAAGCTAACTTTCCCAGGTCTCAGTTTGACTGAGGCAACATTCAGTGATCAAGACTAGGTAAAAAAGAGGCAAAGAATAGCCTCTTCAACCTAGTCAAAAGAAAAAAAATCAAACTAGGAGGGGAAGTCCCTCAGGGTTTCTGGCCAAAACAGAAACAATTCCTATTTATGGTCACTCTGAGTCAGTCAGGGTCCAAACAGTGACTAAGTGGGGTTTGACATGGGACCTACAGTTGGTCAATCAGTGAGAAGCCAGAGTGATTTGGGTTAAAGGCATGGTCCTGAAGAAAGAAATGTAGCCTGTAAATCCCAAGATATCTTTCGAAGAGCAAAGGAAAGCTGGAGTGATTTGGGGTTAAAGCTAGTTAAAAAAAAAAAAACAACAACAAAAAAACCAAACCCCAGACTAGGTGAAGGGTGACTGGGTAAAAGTGCTTAGGGATACCAGGAAAGGAACCAGTTGGGTCCCTAAGGGAGAATGGTCAGGTTGGAAGTCTGGGTTTGCCAAATGCTTGGTGTCATTTCTGTCCTATGACTCATGCCAAGAGAAGTCTAATTTAACCTGCTTGTTTTTCCTTCTTTTGCAGCCTCACTCTGACCTGGGACACATCACTGGTATCCCCCTGGGGGCCTCCCTCAGGAACAGCCTGTTTTCTGGCCTTCTCTTCCTTCTGGCCTGGGTCTTGTCCCAACTATGGAGGGTGGGACTCCAGCCCAAGCCTAGAGGACAGGCAAAGCTTGTGAACCCAGAAGCTAGAGCTGAGAAGGAGGAGGAGGACCTCTTCCTCCAGGCCCTAGGACCTTGGCCTGAAGTCAGAAGATCTCAAGCTGACTCTACCCCACTATCCTGGGCTGGGCAAGTGAGGAAAAAGGGTGATGAAGGAGCCACTGAAGGCCCACCTGATCTTGGGTCTGAAGAACAGAAGATCCATGATGAAGCAGCCAAGAGAGAGAAGCCTAGCAGTAGGCTTGCAGGCCTGGCCCAAGGAGATGATGGCCATGGGGAGGAGGGAACAGCTACAGGCTTCCTCATGGGACAAAGGGCCTACCAGCCTGGAGAGAACAAGGGCAATGAGAATGAAGACAGAAGAGAAGGGGTGAGAGCTGAGATGATGACTGAGGCCCCAGGTTCAGCTGAGCAAAGCCCCCCATCCCTTGTGGACAGCAGCCCTCAGGGCTCCTGGCCTTTGGCCTGGTGGCTCAGAGAAGAGGCAGAGGAAAGGGGAATGGGGGGAAGTGAAGGTGATGGGGAGGGAGGAGCAGGCAGCCAGACTCCTGCTGTGCTCACCAGCCCCCTGCTCAGGGCCTGGGCCTACAGACCTGGAGAGGATGAAGATGAGGAGGAGGAAGATGTGTCTGATGGGGAAGAGGAAGATGTGTCTGATGGGGAGGGAGGAGCAGGCAGCCAACCTCCTGCTGTGCTCACCAGCCCCCTGCTCAGGGCCTGGGCCTACAGACCTGAAGAGGATGAAGATGAGGAGGAGGAAGATGTGTCTGATGGGGAGGGAGGAGCAGGCAGCCAGCCTCCTGCTGTGCTCACCAGCCCCCTGCTCAGGGCCTGGGCCTACAGATCTGGAGAGGATGAAGATGAGGAGGAGGAAGATGTGTCTGATGGGGAAGAGGAAGATGTATCTGATGGGGAGGGAGGAGCAGGCAGCCAGCCTCCTGCTGTGCTCACCAGCCCCCTGCTCAGGGCCTGGGCCTACAGACCTGGAGAGGATGAAGATGAGGAGGAGGAAGATGTGTCTGATGGGGAGGGAGGAGCAGGCAGCCAGCCTCCTGCTGTGCTCACCAGCCCCCTGCTCAGGGCCTGGGCCTACAGACCTGGAAAGGATGAAGATGAGGAGGAGGAACATGTGTCTGATGGGGAAGAGGAAGATGTTTCTGATAGGGAGGGAGGAGCAGGCAACCAGCCTCCTGCTGTGCTCACCAGCCCCCTGCTCAGGACCTGGGCCTACCATCCTGAAAAGGAGAAAGAAGACTGGGAAGATTCCAGAGGAGAAACTGTGTGCAGGGTGGGCCCAGGGCTGCAGCTCTGCCGTGTTTCCATCTTTGTTCCTGGGGCTGAGCAGCCAGCCCCCTGGCCCTCACCCCAGCTACCTCAGAGGCTGAAGAGGCGCCTTCGGCCCCAACGGATGCCTGTGGAGCCAGAGCCTGAGCCCCCTCCAGGCAGGAAGGTGAGGAGAGGCCTGAATGTTGGCCTATCCTGTGGAGTGGCATCTGGGTGGATGGTAGTCAGGCAGGTCAGAGATAGCTACAGGATCATAGATTTGGCTCAGTCCAGCTCAAGGGAGTCATTGAGGCCCCGGGAGTCATACAACTAGTGGGATTTAGACCCAGGTGCTCCTGATTCTTGGGCCAGCAATATGTCCCTTAGGCCATTCAGGTTATCTATGTAATATGAGGTTAGTTAGCAGAAGGGGAAGGCAGGCGGAATTCAGAGAAGGGGTCTGAGACTGCTTTATTTACTAAATATTTGTAAAGAGCTTAGGCCAATGCTTGGTATATAGTAGGTGCCTAATAAATGCTGGTTCCTTTCCCCTCCCACCATTTGTTACTTACTACTTCTGTGATTCTCTGAAAGCCTCGGTTTCCTCCTATGTAAGAGGGCGGAGGCCCATGCTGGGGCATGAGTGCTTTGCAAAACCAGCTCAGCCAGAGTGGGGTGGGGTGGGGAAGGTGAGTTAGGATCCCACTGTATCTGCCTCACACTATCCTCACTGTCTGCCTCCTTCCAGGTGCGATTCTCCAGCACGGTGGGGCTCCAACTCCTGGTGGTATGGGCAGGGCCTGCCCGCGCCGCTCGCCAGGGGCCCTGGGAGCAGCTGGCACGGGATCGAAGCCGCTTCGCCCGTCGTATTGCCCAGACCGAGGCCCAACTGGGCCCTTGCCTCAGCCCCACCGCTCGTGCCCGCGCTTGGGCCCGTCTCCAAGCACTGACCATTTCCCCAAAGCCTCGTGCGTCGCCCTCCCCACCCGCTGCAGCCCATTCATCCTCCCAGGCCGGCCCCGCCCCTCCCGCGGCCCAGTCTTCCTCCCGGGCGCCGGGAGCAGGGCGCGGGGCGGTCCCTTCCCCTCCCCCCAGCCTGTAGCTCCATCGCAGTTGGCCTCGGCTTAGGACCCTAGAAAAAAAGCCGGGGTGCAGGCCTTGGTCAGTCTTTTCTTCACTTTCCCTGCCCGTGGTAGGCGGATGGCATATGTGTTCCGAGCCTTCTTGAGGTCTTGGGGGGGAGGGGGGTCTATTGGCAGACTGTCAACTCCAGGAGGGCAGGGACTATTTGGTTATACTTGTCTTTAATCACCGTGTCTCACACTGTAAGCGTTTAATAAAGATTTGTTGAACCAAGTTGAATTTTGTCTCATTTTTAAAAAAATCTCATCAATCTCTGGGGTCTTCAACTCTAATCATTCTTCCCTTTTTCCCCAAGACCCAAACCTCCGAGGGAGCCCAGCTAGTGGGAATGAAGAGCTGGGCCAGAGGCAGGTTGATTTTGGGGGCAGAGTTGGGAGGAGACCTGGGGGTTCCCGCAGACTGGATCCCCTGTTCTCAGCTTTCTAGTTTGGGGCCTGGAGCTGGGCACAGAACCCATTCCTTCATTTTCTTTATTTCTGGGTTTTGGAGAAGAGAAGACCTGTGACAACATGTCCATGATAAATGGCCTGCTTAAAATTGGAACTCAATCGGCCTGTCAGGGTTGGGGGAAGGGGGCTTGGCTCATAGGAGCACATTTAATTAATTTAATTAATCCAATTAAGCACATTTGTAGAACCAGGATTTCCTCTCCACCATACCTGCTAGAAGGCCTTCATGGAGGGAAATGTGGACACCCCAACCCCAGCGGACTCCTTTGCTACCACTTTGGGGCAGCTCTCACTAGGAACTCTCCCTAGACACCCAGCTTCTATGGTCTTTTTTCAAATCTCCCTCTCTCCCGACCCTTCCCCAGCCCCACTAAACTCTGGAGTTCACAGGAACTCCCACCAAGTATATGGGCCCCCGGGGCTTCTTTTCTCGATCTATATTTCCACCAACTCATCCTCATGACTTGATCGCTCTCAAGGCCCCTTCGCCATCCTGATCGCCTGTTTTAGGGCACTCCGGTTTATTAATGTCCTTAAAACCGTAGTGCCTGCAACCGAAGACACAAAGACCCGGGGGGGGGGGGGGGCGGGGTCAGACCATGACAGAGTGCAGAAAACAATGGATTTGGGGTTGGAGTCCAGGGTTTGCATCAAAGACGCAACTACCTTAGGGTAGTTGTGTAACCTGGGTCAAGTCACTTTCCTTCAGTCTCTGGGCCTCAATCTCCTCTCAAGTAAAACCAGACAATTGTACTGGGCAGCTTCTGGGGAGCAGGCTCTGGGAAGCGTGTCCCAACGCCTGTCCCTGTCCCGGGCACTGCCCAGCCCCTGAGGATGCTGGAGCAGGCGGGCTCCGGGCCAGGTGCTGTGAGGAAAAGGGGGTTGGGCTCAGCAGATGGTTGGGCCCTGGGGGAGTGGGTGGTTGGAGGGATCCTTGACTCCCAGACAAGGCTAGGGTTTCAGCCGTGCCGCAAGACACCCGCAAGCCGGTGTCCGCCGGTCGTTCCTCGGCGTTCGGCAAAGGCTAGGACTACAACTCCCAGGAGCGCCCCAGGCCGCTTTTGCGGAGAGAGCCCTGGATTCGGCCTCGAGGGCTGCTGGGAGCTGTAGTCTGCTTCGGTGCTCCCAGGAGGTGGCATCCACAGGTTGGTGTGGGAAGAGGCTGCGGGCTACGCCTGAGTTAGCGCTGAAAGGGAGCCTTTGGAGTGGAGCCCCAGGGCCTGGAGACCCTTTCCCAGTCTCCATGGCAAAGGCATAAACCCGAGTAGGAGATGTCGGTGGCTGCGGTCAGCTTCCCTTTTCCCTCCTCCCCTTAGCCATCTGCTGCGCCCAACCCCCTTTTCCTCACAGCACCTGGCCCGGAGCCCGCCTGCTCCAGGCTTCTCCTCATTCCTAGCCCTAGTCCCTCGAGGACTCAGGAGTTCCCTCCCTCAGCCCGAAGTACCCTATTTGGGTCTTAACCTCGGGGGCATTCTCTCCCAAACTCTTCCATCCTTTCCTTTCCGAAACCCAGCCGGTCCCCTGCCTCCTCAGCCCTCGGACCTAAGCGACAAGTGGCGAATGGGTCCCCTTCTTCCCTGCCCGGGATTGTGCCAGTGACGGCTCCGGGGACAGTCTGAGGACTGCCTCGGCAGAGAAAGATAGCTTATGGGGGCAAGAGCCAGGAATGAAGCAAGCAAGCCTTTATTGAGCGCCTACTGTGTACCAAGCACTGATCTTCCCCAGCAACCCTGGAAAGGAGGTGTTATTATTATCCTCATTTTCCCGTTGAGGAAACTGAGGAAGACAGGGGTTGGTCACAGAGCTTAAGTGTCTGTCGTTGCATTTGAACTCAGATCCTCCTGAATTTAGTCTCTACCCACTGAGACACTAAGTTACCTCTAAACATAGGGAACTGAGAGATGGAGAGAGACAGAGGTAGGCGAGAGACTAACAGGAGAGAGACGGACAGGACAGACAGAGAAAGAAAGAAAATAGAGAAGGGACCAGAGACAGATCTTGAAGGACTGGGCTCCACGCTGAGAGACAACAGAAGTTCAGAGACTGGGATAGAGTCCAGAGGCAGATTCGGCTGTAGAACCGGAGGGACTGGGCACAGAGACACAGAGACGAGGCCCTGGGGAGACGGAGGACTTGGGGAGGAAGGGAGATCTGAGTGGATGCTCCTGGAAGGTTTGCATCTGACCTAGAGTCCACCCCGCACGTGTCGCACTCCCCATCCCCATTCAGAGGCTAGAGCTACAGACGAACTCGTAAATATTTAATTCCCAAGTGCATTAGACCTCCTGACTAGGCCGGGATTGGAACGGAGGGTTAAGGCTGGGGGCGGAACTCCCGAGTCCGGCCTACCCCTTGGGAGGGAGGGCTTAAGGTCTATATAAAGTGCAGAGGCGGTGCCTTAATTAGGGGCGGGGCCATGAAGGGGCGGGGATTTGGGGAAGTTTGCTAAAGTCCTTATGGGAGTGGGGGCCAGATTTCGGGGTCCCTTGAGGGATTAGGTTTAGAACTCTGACTCCATGGTCAGTAGGTGCGGTGGACCGCCGGAATCCAGACCCCAAGGTCTGTCAAGAGGAGGCGCGGAAGCCTGAAGGTGTGATCCCACATGGAATAGGGTCGATCAGGCTCCTTGGGGCCCTAAGGGGGAGAGAAGAGGTCGCTCAATCCATTGGGCGGGTTGATCCTGGGTCTCGCAAAGAGTGGTTCAGCCGGGATCCCCTGGTGGGCGGGGACAAGATCTCAGGTGCCCTGGTTCTTCAGAAGACTGACTCCTTCAAGAAGGGCATAGATTCTGGACTCTCTCAGAGGGCTGGGTCTGGGGTTTGGACTTCGCTCTTTCCTGGGCAGGGAGTCCGTCAAAGCCTGAGACCACACCTCAGACTTCGGGAGATACTTCTAGGAGAGGGGGTGGAGTTGTCTCAGACTCTGAAGTCAATCCTTCAAAGGAAGGATTCGCATCTCAGGTGTAGGGGCACCTTCTGGGGGAAAGTTAGGGTGGTAGACGCTGGAAGTCCCTCAAAGAGTGGGGGTTTCTCAGGTGGGGCATTCACTAGCTCTAGCTACCTGAGAAGGTCTCAATCTACCATGGTCCTTCAGAGGGCTAGCAGCGAAGTCTCAGAAGGTGGGGTCTGTCCGACTGGATACCTGTTTGCTCAGAGGACTGGGTCTAGGGATTGGACAGAAGTGCTTTAGCAGCCAAGGGTCCCTCAAACGTCTGGGACTACTTCTCAGAATCTTGGGACCCTTAGTGGGGGGAGAGTTTGTGTCTTGAGTACCGGGGCCTCTCAGAGGGTGGGGCGGGAGATATCTACAAGAGTCCAGGGGGAGGGGTCTCAAATGGAGCTGGGGGTGGGGGTGGGGGCTGACTCAGAAGGCAGGGGCCGGGACTTCTGGGATGCCTCAGAGGACGGGACCCCAGGGAACTGGACTAGGGTTTCTCAGGGTCTGGCCACCTCAGACTAGGGGAGTCTCCCAAGGCAGCGCCCAACTGCGGGGTCCCTTATAGGGCAGGGATGGGCCTCCACTCAGGGACTGGTGGCAGAGCGGGCGGGCGGGGGAGGAGTCTTGGGCAGCCCCGCCTCCCTCCCTCCCTGCCGCTGGGGCTCGGGCAGGGGCGTCCACATCCCCAGCAGCGGAGCCGGAGCCGGAGCCCGAGCAAGAGCCGGGCAGGGGCAGCGTGGGCCGGGTCTGGGCCGGGCCGGGCCGGGCCGGGCCGGGCCGGGCCGAGCCAGGGGAGCCGGAGCCATGGAGTTCCGGCAAGACGAGTTTCGGAAGCTGGCGGGCCGCGCCCTGGGCCGCCTCCACCGGTGAGTGAGCGCCCGGTGGCAGGACTGCCTGGGCCCCCTGGATATCGCGCTCACTGGGGTTCTTGTCTCTGCGTATCTCGAACTGTCTCCTTCTCTGTCTGCATCTCTCTTCCTCTCTGTCTTCGTTTCTCCATCTCCATCCCCATCTCTGCCTTCTCTTGCTGTCTCCCATTTCAGTCTTTCTCTGCCTCCTTTTCCTCCCTGTCTGTCTCTTCCATCTCCTTCTGTGTCTTTTCCCCATCTCTCTGTGTCTCTGTCTCGTGGACTGAGGGCCTCCCTTCCTGTGTCTTCCTCTCCCATCTTTTTCCTCTTCTCACTTCTTGGGGTTCCTCCTTTCTCCCTCTCTCAACCTATCTCCCTGGCAAGACTGCTCTGTATGTCTCTGTGAGTCTCTGTCCCCTTCGGCCCCTCCCTTTAATCCAAAGCTAAAGCGGATTGCAGAGGGTGGGGTGGGAGGATCCATGTGTCCTTGAGGGGGGTTAAGCCAGAAGGGGATGAGGCCCCAGCCTGAGGCCTAGGTTCCTGAAATGGTGGGAGCTGGGGGGGGGGGGAGGAGGACCGAGTCTAGGAGCTTAGAATAAGTCTAAAGACTTCCCCCAGGGGAGGCTAGGGCTGACCAGGGACTCCTCTGGTCTCTGGAGCAACTGGTCGTCCAGTCCCGTTGGAGTCAAACCTCTGTTCCTCTAGACTGGATCAGAGGGATGGGGAGGCTGCTGTGACCTTGACACCCCCCACCTAACACCCACATCCCTACCCCTCCTTCCTTCTCACCTCCTTTCACACTCAGCTCAAAATACTCCAGTGTGAAGAAGAGAGAGAGACGCAGCCCCCACCTCACTGATGGCCCCAGGAGGGCAAGGAAGGGAGCCTCCTAAATACTCTCCCCCAGATCTTCCTCCCTTGTCCTCCCTGACTCTGGGTCTCCTTCTTCTCAGATCTGGGGACTCTCTGTCTCTGAGGGTTTTTCAGTTTCTATCCACCTGGGGGTCAATCTCTCTGTGTCTTCTTCATAGCAGTCCGTTTCCATCTCTAACTCATCTCTCCTTTACACCTCTCAGTTACCTCTCTGTTCCTCTCTGAGTTCTCCCCTGCCCTATCTAGATGTGTGTGTGTGTGGGGGGGGGGGTATTCTGCTCAGTTTTTGCCCATCTGTGGTCTTTGAGTGGTGAGGATGTAGTGGAAGGGACCAGGAATGCCCGTTCACCTGACCTTACTCCCTCACCTTCCAGGGATGAGACCCTTAGAGAGAACAGAGTGTAGCCTGGCTCTCCTGGGGATACTTGAGGGCCGAGTGTCGGGAGGGGGCAGAGAAGGAGCAGGTCTCAGAGAGAGGGATGTTTCTCAGGCAGAGCTGGGGCTGAAATGTGAAACCAAGAGAAGCTGAGAGGAGCCGCAGCCCCCCACCCCCCACCCCCAGCCGCCGCCAGCGACGGTGGACGATCGATGAGCCACCGCAGCCGGAACCCGACACTCAACAATAAGTTGGGATTGAAGGCTTTGGGCTGGGAGCTGGGAGGCCTGGGTTCCCTCCTGCCCCTGGAGGATGACCTTGGACATTCCCTAACCCTCTCTGCCCCATACCTCAGTTGGTAGGGGCCCACTGGGAGACTGGAGATGGGGTAGCCCTAGTGAGAGAATTGCTTCTTGTTCCTACTGTATAGAGAAGGAAACTGAGGCCCAGAAAGGAGAAGGAGCCATCCAAGGTCATTCAGTAATAGTGGAGGCCTCACAAGGGACCCTAATGTGGTACTGAGGCTGCCTGGGTACCTTTTGGGTTCTCCTCTCTCAATCTCCTCGTCTTTCTTTGTTCCCTTCTCTCTGCTTTTCCTAATCTCCCTCCTTGTCTCTCTATCCCATATCTATTAACATCTTCTGTTCTCCAACTTTGCTCTGAAATTCTTCCCCATCCTCTCTTGGTCTCTGCCCCCCGACGCTCAATCTGCTTTCCCCCCCAGTCTACTTGCTCCTCCCTTTGCCCCCATTCTTTGTCTCTCCCTTTAACTCTGGGTCTCTTCCATTCCCTTGTCTCTGAGTCTCTGCAGCTCGCCGGCTCTGCCCCCTTCTCTGCGGAGCCCTCCTCTGCGTGTCCCGCCCCCGTAGGGGGCCTGGGGCCGTGCCCGCGTTCTCTCCCCCACCCCAGCCCGTCTGGCCATTCCCTCTTTCTCCGTGTCTCTTTAGCTCTCTCTTCCTCCCCCGTCTCTCTCGGGCTCCATCTGTTCTCAGCTCCTCTCCTGGCTCAGCTCCCTTCCCTCCTCCCGCTCCATCTCTCTCTGTCTTGTCTCTCTGGCTCTGGCTCTTGCCCCACTCTCCCTCTCCACACCTGCAGTCTCTGCCCATTCCCTCTGTGGGCCGCCCTGGACATTTTTCCCCTTTGGCTCTCTCTCCCCCTCTGACTGTCTCTCCCTCCCTCAGTGTCTCTGTCTCTCTGAATCCCTGTGTCTCTGTCTTTGGGCCAGCTCATGCAATCGTCATCCCAGGCTCACAGTCCGCCCCCGTTCACAGGAGCGCCCCATCTGTTTCTGTGATAGCCCCCCAGGATGGGCTCAGATACCTGGGACCCTAAGGACAACTGGGAGTGGGGAGACAGTCCCCGGGCCCCACGTGCTCAGATTAGGGGTCAGCTTTAAGCAGAGATCAGAGATAGGAAGGTTTATTTATCAGCCCCAGTAGAGAAACAGCTGTTCCTGCGACACCTTCCCGCCAGCCTCCTTCACACCTTGGGCTGATGAGTACATTTCTGGGAACGTGTGCGTGCGAGCGCGGGGGCCGCTGGGACTTAGGCGGCCCGGCCTCCAGCTCCTTTCCCCCCTCCCGCCCGTGCCTCCCCAACACCTCCCCAGCTCCCACCTCATGTATTCAGGCCCTGTTCTAGGGGCTCAGACGAAGCTGGGGGAACGAATGTGTGGGTCCACCAGGGGACTTGGCCAGCACAGGATGCCTGTCTGGGCCTTTATCCGACTGGACGAATAGGACTGCTGGGATCTCAAGAGGGCAGGGGCTGGGGGACGCACATGCTTGAGTCCCAAGGAGGAATAGGAAGGAAGGGAAACCTGGTCCCTGAAGGAGCGGAGCTGAGGGAGGAGGGACTCCGGGATCCCGGAGGGAGAGGGGGTTAGGGGATTCCTGGAGGGGCCAGGGCAGGGGGACAGCACTCCTGGGTCCCCCGAGGGAGTCCTTAGACTACAGCTTCGCCTTTCACCCCCCAGGCTCCTGGAGAAACGGCAGGAGGGCGCTGAGACTCTAGAGCTGAGCGAGGAGGGCCGGCCCGTGGCTTCCAGCGGGGCTGCAGGGCGGCAGCGGCCGGTGCTGGACTGCACGTGCTGGGGGCTGCCCCGCCGCTATGTCATCGCTGTCATGAGCGGTCTGGGATTCTGCATCAGCTTCGGCATCCGCTGCAACCTGGGCGTGGCCATCGTGTCCATGGTGAACAACAGCACTGTGCACAAGGGCGGCCACGTAACCGTGCAGGTAAGCCCTCCCACCCCGCCCCGGCTCCCCGCTGTCCCTCCCCACTCAGGCTTCCGAAGCTAAGGCAGGCTTAGATTTCCAGGGATGTGGGGCGGGGAGAATCAGAGAGTCAGAGAGACCCCGAGACTCAGAGACCCGCTGAGGGTCTGACAGCTAGAGAGACGCCGAGACATAAGGATGGGAAGGCGCAGGGCAGTGGAAACCCCGAGACACCGAGACTCAGAGACCCTGGTAAGCAGAGACGTGGGGAATAAGAGGCAGCGAGAATCAGGAACTCAGAGACATCAGGCCCTGGTGATGGACAGATGGAGGGGACCGAAGAAAGGAGGCGCAGACGCTGCAGAGACACCGAGTATCTCGGAAATTCAAAGAATTCAAACTAATTCAAAGTACAAGCATGGAATTTCAGAGATTGGGAGATTTGGAATGGTAGAGTCTTTAAGGCCTCGGGGGCTGAGAGGAAGAGAGAAACAGAGACTCACTCAGAGACCCTGAGACTCTAGCGCCTGGAACAGAGCCGGGTACGGGCTGGGGCTGTGGAATGCTAAGGAGATGGACCAAAACCCCTCAGATTGGAGGCTAGATCCAGGGACAATCTCTGGTTGGCTCCCTGCTGATGGGGGGCGACGGGTCTCTTCTGTGCCCTGTACAGAAAGCCCAGTTCAGCTGGGATCCTGAGACCGTGGGCCTCATCCACGGTTCCTTCTTCTGGGGCTACATCGTCACCCAGATTCCCGGGGGCTTCATCTGCCAGAAGTTTGCGGCCAACAGGTGGGGGCGGAATTGAGAGAACTGGGCAAGGTAGTATGGAAGGGGCGGGACCAAGAACTACTCGGGGGCGGAGCCTGGCTCATCCCCGCCACGTCTCTCTCCTCGCGTCAGGGTCTTCGGCTTCGCCATAGTGGCCACGTCCACCCTCAACATGCTGATCCCCTCCGCTGCCCGTGTCCATTACGGCTGCGTCATCTTTGTGCGAATCCTGCAGGGGCTTGTGGAGGTGCGAGCCCCTCCCACTTCTACAAGCCCAGCCCCTCTCCCAAGCCCGTCCCTTTCTCGGCCCCACCCTCTAGGCTTGGTTCCTTTTGCGAGTACTCCTCCCTTTTTTTCTAGCACCACCCCTCCAGGCTAAGCCCCACCCCAATCCCTGACCCCACCCCTTGTGCCCTCCCCCGATCCCCCTCAGGGAGTCACGTACCCGGCCTGTCACGGAATCTGGAGTAAGTGGGCCCCGCCTCTGGAGCGCAGCCGTCTGGCAACCACAGCCTTTTGCGGTGAGAGCTGGGGGCAGGGGAAAGACAAGGGGATGCCAGGGGGCGGTGGTGAGGAGTCCTGCTGGTCTGGCGGAGAGGGTATTTGAGTTTCTGGTAGGGGCCCAGGATCGGGTGTCTAGATTCCCAAAGGAGCGGGATCTCTGGGGGAAGGGTGTGCTGGTATCCCCGTAGGGGCGGGAGTGGTCTTGATCTTCCAGCTTGACCTCCTAGCCTCTGGCCCTATCCCGCAGGCTCCTATGCTGGGGCAGTGGTCGCCATGCCCCTCGCCGGAGTCCTAGTGCAGTACTCGGGCTGGAGCTCCGTGTTCTACGTCTATGGTGAGTAGAAAGCCGGGGGACCGCTGTGGGAGTGGACTGGAGTGAGGTTCAGACAACCAAGACTCAGCCCCCCCACCTCACCTGGGCCTCTCACCTCCGGCCCCCAGGAAGTTTCGGGATCTTCTGGTACCTCTTCTGGCTCCTGGTGTCCTACGAGTCTCCAGCCCAGCACCCAAGCATCTCAGAGGAGGAGCGCAAGTACATTGAGGACGCGATCGGCGAGAGTGCCCGCCTCATGAACCCACTCGTGGTCAGCCTGGAATGCCAAGGGACTCGGGAACCTAGGGGCAGGGCCTTGGAAGGAAAAAAGAAGGAACGCCTGCGACCCAGGGTCATGGGGGAAGGGATGTCGCCTAGGGTCTGAGAGAAAGTTGGGAAGACTCTTGAGTTCCTAGGGACAGGACAGGGCTTGAGGGCGGGGAAGGGGCCCAGAGTGCCCGGAACAGGGTCGGGGATAGAGAAAAGAAGGACACCTGAGTCCTTGGGAACAGGAGTGGAGGAGGAGGGGCAGCGCCCCTATGTAGACAGTCTGTCGACCTCAGGGTCCACTCTGCCTTCAATGTCCCTTCTCCGCCCCGCAGAAATTCAGCACACCGTGGCGTCGCTTCTTCACGTCCATGCCAGTCTACGCCATCATCGTGGCCAACTTCTGTCGGAGCTGGACGTTCTACTTGCTGCTGATCTCTCAGCCCGCCTATTTTGAGGAAGTCTTCGGGTTTGAGATCAGCAAGGTGGGCCCCCTGCCCCGTCCCGTCCCCCCCTGCCATCCCTGACAAGGTAGTATCGGAAGGGGAAGAAGAGACCTCACCGATTCGGGGCCGGAGCGGGGAATGCCAAGAACAGGAAGGGAAGAGTAGACGGGGGACCAAAAGAGCACCTGAGGGGAGGGGGCGTTGGGGGTTCTGCCCGACAAGGGCAGGGCAGTTGCGGGGCCTGAAAGCAAGGGGATAGGCCAAGAGCTGCTCGGGGGCGGAGCCTGGCTCCTGAAAGCAGGCCCAACGGGCTCCCGTGCTCTCCCTTCCTCCTCCCCCACTCCACAGGTGGGCCTGGTGTCCGCGCTCCCGCACCTCGTGATGACGATAGTTGTCCCCATTGGGGGCCAGATCGCAGACTTCCTGCGAAGCCGCCACATCATGTCCACCACCAACGTTCGAAAGATGATGAATTGCGGGGGTGAGAATCGGTCTGGGGCTGTGGAAAGGGCTTGGCATGGGGTCCAGGATACCTGGGCAGGGGAAGCAACACTTGGGAAAGGACCTTCTTCCCGTCCCTCTGACCCCTGGGACTCCGAGGGGGTGGTGCTCCGGTGGGCGTTCCTGGGTCCCCGAGAGGGTAGCCAGGACTCCTGGGTCCTTGCAGGCTTTGGGATGGAGGCCACATTGCTCCTGGTCGTCGGTTACTCTCACTCCAAGGGAGTAGCCATCTCCTTCTTGGTCTTGGCGGTGGGCTTCAGCGGCTTCGCTATCTCGGGTAAGGCCTGAGGTCGGGCTAGGTCTGGGGGAGGGGAGTAGCGAGGGCCCGTTCTTAAGGTGGGCAGCATCTCAGGAGGCTCTGGCTGCCCCCAGGCTTCAACGTGAATCACTTAGACATCGCCCCGCGCTATGCCAGCATCCTCATGGGCATCTCCAACGGCGTGGGCACCCTCAGCGGCATGGTGTGTCCCATCATCGTGGGGGCCATGACCAAGCACAAGGTAAGAGCCCAGTCCCCACTGGGCCTGCCTCTTGTCCACAACTGCCTCTGGTTCTCCTTGGTTCTAACAGTCTACCTGCCTGTTTCTCTTCGAATCTCACTGGCTTTTTCTTTTCTCACTTTCTCTATCTCCCTTTTTTGGAAACCCTCTGTTTCTCCCGGTCTCCTGCTTTGCTTTTTCTTTGTCTGTCTTTCCCCTTTCTCTGCCTTTCCCCTGCACCTCTACCCATTTCTTCCCCTCTCCCGAGTCTCTCCCTGCTGATATCTGCTTTTACTTATTCCTGTCTCTCTCCCTTCCATCTTCACGGTCTCTATCTCCCACCTGAGTCTGCCCAATTCTGTCTCTTCCTATATCTCTCCCTCTCCCTGTCACCCCATCTCTCTCTCTCTCTCTCTCTCTCTCTCTCTCTCTCTCTCTCTCTCTCTCTCTCTCTCTCTCCTCCCCACCCCCACTCCCGTGTTTGCCCGTCTTTATCTTCCCCCATGTCTTTCCCTTTCTCCTGGGTATGTCCCTCTCTCTCTGTCTGTCTGTCTGTCTCTCTCTCTCTCCATGTCTCACCCTCTTCCCTGCGGTCTTCCCCTAAATCTCTCCCCCATCTCTGTCTTTTCCCCGTCCCTCATTCCCCATATTCCTCCCTCTCCTCACCCCCATCCCTGTCTCTCCCTCCTCTCTCTCCACCCCCTCATATTCCTCCCTTTCCTTTCCTGCCGCCCCCATATCTCTTCCCCTTCCCATCTCTGGTTCCCTCTGCGTGCCTTCCTACCCGCCTGCATCCTGGCGGCAGACCCGGGAGGAGTGGCAGTCGGTGTTCCTCATCGCTTCCCTGGTGCACTATGGGGGAGTTTTGTTCTATGGCATCTTCGCCTCCGGGGAGAAGCAGCCATGGGCGGAGCCCGAGGAGCTGAGCGAAGAGAAGTCGGGTCTTGTCCAACACGATCAGCTAGCGGCCAGTAGTGATGAGAGCGATGGCCCAGATGACCCTGCCTTCTCCTACGCTGCTGCCTCTGGGGAGCCCGCTGCACCGGGAGCTCCCCCGGGCCCGGGCCCAGCGCTGGCTCCTGGGCCCCCGCCCTCTTATGGGGCCACCGGGAGAAGTCCTGCCCCCCCCGCCTGGCCCCCGACCCAGAGGGACTATTGACGCCCTCATCCCGACGCAGGGCCCCCGGACTCCATTCCCAGTGGTTTCAAGTCACCCAGTTACCCCAAGTCGCACTTCAATGTTTCTGCAGGGCTGCAAACTGGCAGTTTCCAGGATTCCCCAAAGGCCTTCTGGGTCTCTAAGCACTCCCTTCTTCCCCTTTGCCTTTGTGGGTTTATGAGCCTCCCACAGCCCCAGTAATCAGGTTCCCTAGCATATCCTTTCCTTCTCAGTCAACTGATCCTAACGGTCTTGACTGTTGGTTTCAAGGCTAGTCCTTCTCAGGGGACACTCGAAAGCCTCCCTTAGTTTCCCAAGGGTTTCTAGACCGTCCTTCCGAAACACTCCGGAGGACAGGCCCAGCATCCCAATCTTCAGAGAGATTTCAGCCCAAACCTTGGAATCAGGGGGCCTTTCATGTGAGTTTCAAAATTCCTCCTCCAGTAAATTTCCCCCCTTCCTCTTTGCCCAATTGAATTTTTGCCAATCACAGGAGAGGGTGGGGCTGAAGCCCCGCCCATTCCCCCTCCCCCTTCCCATCTATTCCAGGGATTGATTCTCACCAGCGTTCCTGTCAGAGAGCAGCGGATTCAAGCTCCGCTCTAGCAACGCCCGGACTTTCCCCAGCTGTTCCTTAGGGCCCATTTCTGCTAAGAGCACTAACCAGATGCCATTTTAACACCTCCCCGCCCCCCCCCGCCCCCCTCCCCCCCCCCCCGCCCCTTCAATGGTAAGAGAACATTTGAAACTACAACAAAGACATCTCCCAAGCCCCGGGCTCTCCTAGAATCCCTCATCACAACATCAAACACAAACCATAATGGGGGCTTCTCAGACTGGCTAGTGGTGGTTTCCGGGTCCCGTGGGGCCACCTAGAAGGCGGCTTGGAGTTGAGTCCCGAGTTTCCTCCCCTCACCCTGGCCCCGACAGCCAGCGCCTCTCCAGCTGAGGGGGGCCCTTGGCAGTCGCATTCACAGATGCTCTGAGGTTCCCTTCGTCCTTGCACTTTATTCCTCCCCTGCCCCCACCCTCCAGGTCAGGGGACTTCGCTCTGGTCTCCCAAGCTTATTTCCAAGGCCTTCTGGGCAGGAGGGACTTCCAGCGGGGTCCCTTCCCTTCTTAGTCCAAGGCTGACTATGGTCCCAGAGACCCCGACTTGGGGTGAGGGTGGAGGGACCGGTTTGTGAGTGTGTGAGTGTGTGCCAGGTCTTGTCAAAATAAAATACTATCGTGTCAATGTAGACCTAAGTGTGGCCCCAGATATCTGGAGCTCCAGCCTCCTTCGCCCCCTTCACCAGCCTCTTCCCAGAGCCTGCATACCCTCCCCTCAGCCCCCTCAGTGCCCAAGCCATCCAGTCGGGTTTAGAAAGATTAAAGACTAGAGAAAGGACCAGTTCTGGGGACGATTCTTTTTAATTCTGAGTCAGTGGGGTCCCCAGGAACAGAAGCCAAAGCACCTCAGACTCTCCCCCTCCCCATTTCAGGACTACAAGCTCAAAGCATGCTGGGTAGAAGGCAGGTTTTGGGGGGCCTCCAGCCCCTGGGGCCCCTCTCTCGGCTAGGCTCGGGCTCACACGAAATTGCTGGGCAGAGCAGCGGGGGAAAGCGGCTCCAGGCTCGGCCGCGACGAGGTCCGACCCGGGGGCGGGGGCAGTTTGGGAGGCAGAGGGGGCGTGCTGGGTGGCTGTTTGGTGGCGATGTGTGAGGGAACCCACGCGTCCGGGGAGTAAAAATGGAGGTCATAAGGATCCTTCGGGGCGTCCAGGTGGAGAGCTTTGGGAGACATTAGGGGTAGGAGAGCTCAGTTCGCCCCCTTCCCCAATCCCAAGTGCCTGCGAAAGTGTGTGTGTGTGTGTGTGTGTGTGTGTGTGTGTGTGTGTGCAAGCTACCTTTAGAAACCACCGAGTTCCGTCCTCCCACCCCATCCCTTGGTACTGATGGGGAAACTGAGGCTCAGAGAATGGAAACCGCGTCATTTGCCCAGAGTCTCTGGAGAAGGAAACGAGCGAACTCAGGCCTCACACACGGGGCCAGTTCTTGTCTCAGGACATCCCCCACCAGCGCTACTCCCCCAGGGCACAGACGCAGAGCTAGACAGCAGACTTGGCTTGTTTCCCTCACTTCACATTTTACACATTAAGGAAACAGGTCAGAAAAGGAAGTCTGAAGTGTGCAAATGAAAAGTGACGGAGGATAGGCAGGACTCGAACCCAGGGCCTAAGACTCCAAATCTGACCTTCCACTACGAGAAAATGCTTCCCGACGGTTGTGACCCTGGTGCGCTCGTCCCCCTCCCCTGTTGGTCTGACCAAAGCCTTTATTCCTTCCCTTTTGACGGCTGATGTCCCTTTTCCCTTCTCTCGCAAATGAAGAGGAAGGAAACTGAATGTGGCTGCTGAGCCCTTTTAACTGAGAAGGAAAAGGGATCGAGGAGGCCTCCAGAGCCTGAAATTATGTGCGCAGGGCCTAACTGGGATGTGCGGTGGGGCTTTCACTCACCTGGGTCGTCGCTGTCGTCCTGCAGCCGGTGGTGGCCAAAGGGTCTAGAACGTGCGGCCCGGCGGTATAAACACCAAAGGAGAAGGAAAACTCCGAGCAGGAGCCCGGCCCCAGCCAAGAAGAGGCACAGAGCCCCTCCTCCTGCGCCGCGAGGCCTACCCACCAGAGTCACACCTACAGGGAGCCCCGGATGGGAGGGAGGTTCAGCGAGAGAATCCTCCTGGCCCACAGGCCTGGGTCCTCTAGTGGACCCAGACGTTCCCCCTCCCAGCCCTGGCCCTTCAGGCATCCCAGGTGTCCTGTATCTCAGTCCTCAGTTCCTGGTCCTTAGTTGACCTTTGATAGTCACCTTTCTCAGGGCTACAGGCTTCCAGTTCCTCAACCCCTGGACCCAGACCATTCACTTCTCTTGGCCATAGGCTTCTGGTCCATCACCTCTTGGACCGAAGTTGACCTAAGCACCTCCTCTATCCAATTTCAGTCCCTTGCAGGTCGCTGTCCCTGGCCACAGAGCTAACACAGTCATCACCCTCCCTCCTCACTCTAGATACCCTCCTGGGCACAGAGCTGACCAAACCAGAGGCCCACCTCTCCACTTTCAGGTCCTCCTGAGCTCCAGTCCCTGCTGGCCACAGAGCTGACCCAACCAATACTCTCTTTCCCACCCCCACCCCACTCCCAGACCCTCTGGAACCCCAGAGTCTCACCAGTCTCCTGAACTCTCTCCACTACGATGATGGTATTCACAGTGTCGCTCCCACGTCGCCGCTGAAGAGGCCTGACCCGAGCTGGTGAACCAGGGGGGGGTAGGGGTTCCAGGAGCCGGGCGGCTGCAGGAAGTGGGTTCTGAGGGCCTTTTGAGGGTTGGGGACCTGATTGAAGGGATTCTTGGTAGGGAGTCTCGGGGGACCCAGAGTGGGAAGTCATGGAAGATTCTAAGTAAGGGGTTTCTGGGAAGTTAGCTCTCACTGTAGCAGACGATGGTATATGGGCCATTTCTGGAGGGGCAGGGCTGGGGGTGGCGTAGGATTCCGGGTGGGGTGTTTCTGGACCTTCAGACTGAAGAACTGGGAAGGATTCTAGATGAGGAGTCTCTTGGGGGTCAAGGATAAGGGTCGTAGGAGATTCGGACTGCATAGGTCCTGGGGATTCAGAGCTCGGTGCCCCAGGAGCTGGGTGGGCAGTCTCTGAAGGCTCATACTGCGGGGCACTGGGAGGTTCTGGGGAGAAAGTTTTCAGAGGAAGGTTGGAGGCCCCTTGGGGTTGAGAGAGGAGAGTCTCAGAAAGGTCAGGACTGGGACTGGCCTGGGATTCTGGGTGTACAGCTGAGTCGTCAGAAGCGTGGAGTTCTGGCTCTAAAATTTCAGGGGCTCTAGGGCTCTCGGTTGCATGGGATTCTGGCTGGGAAAGTACTGGCGGGATAGAGGCAGAGACCCTCAGGAATTCTGGCTGTATAACCCCAGGAGAAGCAGGACCCGGGCTTTCGTAGGGTTTGGGCTGGGAAGTTTGGGGAGGGATAGAGTGGGGTTCTTCTGGCGATTCTGACTTTTGGGGGGTCAGGGCTGGGATCTCTGGAGGTGAGGTCGCTCCAGGGACGACCTCCGCGTTGTGCTGCTTCGAGGGCTCCGGAGGCGGCGGAGCTGAGGGAGCTGCCTCCGTACCTGGGGAGCTCAGAGAGAGGAGAAGGAAGACGAACAACGGCGACCTCATTGTGAACAAACTGAGCCTCACCTGTGCGGGCGAAATTGGTGAACTGCTGGGGCTGGCGCCACACTCGGGGCTGTCCCCACCCTCAGTTGCTCCCGTTGGTCCTCAGATCCCCCACTCCCTCCCTCCCTCTCCAGTGCCCCTCAGCGGGGGACCAGCATGTTATCTAGGGGTGAGGCTGGACTACAACTCCCAGTGGGCTCCCGGGAGCCAGAGCTCGCAACCCGAAGAGATTGGAATGCTGAGCATCATGGGAATCGTAGTCAGCCTCCTTCCCGAAGTCATGCTGGTCCCCAAAGGGCGAGGTCTGGAGGGGCGAGAGGGTTGGGAAATGTCTTCCAGGTACCCAGTCCTCGACCTTATCACTGTCGAGGCCTTCTCAGTTAGGTCCGGAGAGCGGAAGCAGGGAGCTGGTGGGCAACGGCCTTCTCCCATTGCCCCTATATCTCGAGGGACACAGCCGACTTTCACTTGTTTACAATCTAAGTTGCTCAGAGACCCGCTCCGGGAGAAGACTCGGGGTCCCCGAGGGGCGGAGGCTGGGGAAGGGAGGGGAAGCCTGTGTACCAGAAGGCGAGGAGGTCTGGGGGTCCAAATTCCTGCGGCGGGAGTGGGGGTGACCTGGGTTGGCCGCAGGCTGGAGAGAGCAGCATTTGGAATCCGAGGAGCTCGGTTCAAATGATGGCTCGGTTACTTATTTTCTTCTTGCGTGACCTTGGTCCCTTCAACCTCAGCGTCAGTTTCCTCACCTCTAAAATCAGTGTCGGAGATGACCTCTAAGATCCCTTAGGGATCCTTCTATGATCCTTCGAGCCATTCACGGGAGAGGACAACGGTCTTCTCTGTTAGCTACTTTAATTCAGGGATGGTTGGGTCCAGCCTAGGCGCTGGACTAGTGTCGAGGGGGAGTCTCAGGTACTTGGGATCCTTGGATCCCTTACGAGGAGGTGGGGGAGAAGTAAGCCAGGACCAGTGCTCCCCTTGATGGAGAGTTTTAAATGGACTGCGTTGGGGGGGGGGAGGAGACCGAGAGCCTGGGTTCCTTTTTGGGACGGGCCTCGGGGTTCGGGGTCCTTACCTGAGGGTCAGGGCCAAGGAGCACTAGCAGCAGCAACAGCAGCAGGTAGTGTAGAAATCTGGACGCGGGCAGGTGAGCTGTGGAGACAAGGACACAGAACGGGCCTTGGGGAGGGGGTGACGCACCTGACTGTCCTTCCCTTGAGAACCCGGGTGCCTAGCGACCGGGCCTGCTCTTAAAGGGACAGAGCTGGGAAGGGGACGGGAGAGGCTCCCTGGAGGGTGCTCAGCCCAGGCTGGGGACCCCAGGCATTATTTCCCTCCCTCTTTCCTGGGGAATGCAGGTGTTATTCCCTCTTCGCATTTCTGACCCTTACTCTTGGGACCCTGTAGCTCCCCGAGGGTCCACGTGGAGGTCACATTTCTACTGGGCAGAGGACGTGTCACCCCTCGACTCACTTAGGTCCTGAGTTGTGACACTGGGTGGGTGGTTTACAAGGGTCAGGGACAAGAAGCCTCTTAGGCCACCCCATCTCCACCCCCATCCCAAAGCCGGCTGTCTCCTTGATGTGGCTCTCACTATAGACCTGTCCGTATTGTTACCGGACCCTTCCATCGGACCAGCTCTCCCTCCCTATCTATCAGCGTCCCTCCCTCCTTTTCCACTTCTCTCTCTCCCTGTCCGTCCCGCAGTTTCTTTCTCTATCCCGACCCGTGTCTAGCCCAGGTTGAGTCCCTCTCTTCCTGATCCTAGTGGTTCCTCTGTCTTTCTCCATGTGGCTCCCTCTCCGGAGGTCTGAACGTCGAGCCGGCCTTTCATGACGGGTCTTTCTTGCTTCGTTATCCATCTCCCTCTAATCACCCATTCCCCGCCTCTCGGCTGGCTACCTGTCCCCTCATTTCTCTCCCCCTCGCCATCCCCGCCTCCCCACCCCAGCCCCGGCCCCTCCCGGGCCCAATTAGGACCCGACTCCGGCTCGGGTTCGCTCAGCCTCCTCCGCTCTCTGCTGCTCATTACCGGCGGCAGAGCCTAATGAGGCTGGGGGCGGCGTGACCCTGCGGCCCTGCCCGGTCCGGGCCTGCGTCAGCAAGGGCCTTTATAAGGGCTTTGGGGGGTGGTGGAGATAGGCTGCGCCTTGCTCTGGACAGAACAGGACGGGTACGGGCTGGACCTGCCAGGAGATTGGAGGAGGGCTGGGGAGATGGCCGGAGCCGCTGAGCAGGACTTGTGTCCCCCACAGGTGATGGAGAACCCCAAGAGCCGGGGGCGCCGCCGGTGCGGGCTGCTGCTGCTGCTGCTGCTGTTGCCTGAGATCCCCGGAGCCGCCGGGGCTGTTTTGACCAGCTCTGAGAGCCCCAGGTGGGTATGGGGGTGCGGACCAGGAACTCTCCCAAGCCACATGCAGAGACACTAAGCGGTACACAGGAACCCCAGACTCGCAGAGTTACATGAGTTGAGAGACGGACAGAGACAGAGACAGAGAGAGGTTGAGAGTGAGATGTGAAGGACGGGGAAAAGATGCAGAGAGATCCGGAGAGATAGCCATATAAAGTGAGGGAGAAGCAGGGCTGGAGAGTGACAAGAACCAGACACCAAAGACGGCTTGAGAGAAAGAGACAGAGAGAGGGAGAATCTGGAGGAAACTGGGGGGACACCCTGGTCTGGGGCGGTGCCCAGAGAACTGGAAAGGGACCGGGAACCGGGATGGGGAGGCAGGAGCGTGGCCATGGACTTCTTGGGCGGGGATCCGAGTGGCCGTGGTCTCCTTCCTCTCTGAAACTGGTCGCGACGGGGAAAGCCTGGGTGCCCAACACTCTCTCTCTCCCTCTCCCCTCCCCACTCCCCACCCCCACTTTGCAGCTCCTGGCTCCCGTGGGGTCCGCCTCCAGCCTCTCTGACCTTGCGGGACTGGGGTCTTCAGCTGACGAGGGATGCGGCCCCGGCCCGGGCCCCCGGGCCCCGCCCCCAAGGCCCCTCCCCTAGCGCCGGACCCCAACGGCGCCTGGTGGTGGCCGACGACGCGGCTTTTCGGGAACGGGCTCGTCTGCTGGCCGCGCTGGAGCGGCGCCGCTGGCTCAATTCCTACATGCACAAGCTCCTCGTCGTCAGTGATTCTGCCACCGACTGACGCGGAGCTCTCCCCGGTGTTCGCCCCCCCCCCCCCCAATAAAAGTTCGTAGCCTTTTCTCAGGCTCACTTGTCTTTGGTGCTCCGAGGGGGAAGGGGCGGGGGGGGGAAGAGCCTGGAGGGCTGAGCTGCCCGATGTCAGCCTCTTGTCCTCAGTGGCAGCTTTGGGGCCGGTGCGCCTGCTTCTCCGGGCCTGGGTCCCTATTTGTGTCCCTGGGTGGGCGTCTTATTTTCCTTGGCTCCCACTGCCTCAGGCTTCCTTGGGCTGTCTCGTCTCTAGCTCAGCCTGCCCTTTCCCCCTTCTTTTCTCTTTTTCTCTGTCTCCGTTCCCCATCTTATCTCTACCTGTCTCAATCTCCAACGTCCTCGGTCTGTTTCTAGTTTTCTGGGCTTCTGGACCTGAGTTTACCAGGGTCCGCTCCCACGTCGCCCCCAGCCCCGATGGGAAAACCAAACACCGGGGGGATGCAGGATGGGCAGGGGCGGGAGCAAGGGAGAAGGCGTCAGGGTGCCCGGAGGGAGGCGGGGCTGAGAAAGGTCTAGCTAGCAGACAGCGACGCTCCTAGCTGACCTTGCCCATCCTAGCAAGTCCTAAAGGCCTTCAGATCGCGCAGGCGGCTTTCCGACTGTCCCAAAGAAAGGAAGCTAATTGGCTCCATTGGCCACGTAAAAGTTGCCTAAACCTTGAAGATTCCAGGATTGCTGTGCATGGAATGTTCTTAGGTAGGATGAGGGCGTTGGGCTAGAGGACCCTGAAAGTCGTTCCCGCTGGGACAGCGACAGCTCACCCTTCCTTTTACAGAAGCCACTTGGAGGAAGCCAAGGCCCTAAGGGGCAGGCCCAGCATCTGAACACAGCTCTTCTGACTCCACATTGAGCATTCCCTGCCCTGTAGTGGCCCTGAATATCTGGGGGGGGTGGGGAGGATGCAGGAATGGGGACCTCCAAGTTCTGTGCAGACTCCCTTTCCTGAGCAGTGGCAGAGCAACTTCAGGGTACAGAGGCTGACTCACTCGGAGGTCCCAGAGCCTCCTTGGGAAGCATGGAGCCCTCAGCGATGCCCCCATGAAGAACTGCACTCAGGGCCTCGGGTGGGCGCATGAAGGCAGTTTATTGGATCACACACTGTGCTGGGGCTCACACTGGGGGGGCCTGGAGGTAATGCAGTTGGAGGTGGGGCCAGGCCAGAGGCCGGGAGGAGGCCAGGACTAGGGCACAGAACAGCAGCAGCAGTAACAGCAGGCCCAGGATGGGTGGCTGGGCCATTGGAAGGCTGGGAGTCCTGGAAGAAGCAGACAGCCTGAGGTAATAGCCTGGGGGCTGACTTTGACCCCCAGCCCATCGCTGTGAGCTCAGCTGAAGCTTACCTGAGTCTCTGGGCAGCTAAGGGGGTGGGATATATCTGGTCCCAGCCTGTTGACCTACTAACTGAAAGCAGTTGGCTCATTACAGGCTCCAAGGCCTGATGGGGGGTTCGATCACTGGGACTGTTGAGAGGAAAGGAAGCCAAAGACACCCTCAGAACTTACAGGACACGAGATTTGAAGTAGAGAAGGGATCTGAGAAGTCACTTAGGCCAGCCCTTTCCTTTTACAGATGGGGAAAGGGAGACCTAGAGAAGGGAAATGAAGACTTCCCCACATTGCCCAGACACCAAACAGTGTTGGCCTCCCAACCATTCCAGCCTTGGCCTGTCCTCACCACTCAGCATCATGGCACGACTTATCTCCAGCTTGTGGGCTCTTGAGGGTAGCTGGGTGTCCAGGCTGAGGGAGCAAAGAAGCTGACATGAGGTGCCCAGATGTGTTGCCCCAGAGCCACTGCAGACCATCCCCCAGCCAGTCACAACCAGGTACCCCATGATAACTGACACCATCAGCTTCTGCCAGGCCCCCTGGTTCCCACATCCCAAACCTGGGGATTGCCTCAGACCCCCGTCTTGCCTCACCCGAAGTCAATTTTCAAGTTGTGAAGATTCTCCCTCCATGTTTCCTACCTCTGGTTCTTTCTTTTTAATTTCACTTCCAAACGCCCCTTCCCCCCCTCTATTCCCATAGGCCCTCCCTGCTCCAAGTCCTAATCAGCACCCACCCCAGGCATAGTGGGGCCTATGAAAAGCATCCTCACCTCTGCTCTCACCCTCTGATTTATTCTTTGCATTTATAACTATAGCATGGAAAGGACCTCAGGGCATAGAATTTACCCCCCTCCTTTCACACACAAGGCATCTGATGTGGGACTGGAGCCAAGGTGTGCCGCCCCCAGAGCCTCTTCCCCCATGCCACGGGACTGGCACCAGCTCTCAGAATGCCCCTTCTATTCGCAAATCTGGCCAAAGCCTGACTGCCCACTGAGTCAAGGTCAAACAGGTCAGCCCTCATCCAATTCTGCAGGCCCCAGGCAAATGAAGCATCCTCTGACTTGGGCTCTCCAGTCCCTGGACCTTTGCTCACACGAGTGCGAAGCTCCCTGTGCTTAAAATGCCCTCTCTCTCCTCTCTGCCTGAATGCCTTTCCATTGAGAGGCTCCTACAGAAGGGGAAATGGAAGCCCTGACTGGGAGCAGCCTTGGCTCCAAATTCAGGCCTCTGGTTCTTTTATTTTCACTCCACACTGGGCTGTTTCCTTCAGAACCCAGCCTGGCTCTTCTGGTCCAGAGCTGTTGCCCTCTGCCCTTACTTGGAGTGGGCCTTTTCATGCCCTCCCCACTAGACCTCAGATTCGCCTGTATTATCTAAGGGTAGACTGTGTTGCAAGGTCCCACCCCTCTATTGACTGGGAGCTTCCTGAGGTCAGGGACTGTGCCTCAGCTGAACTATACTTCCCTCCCCAGCAGCCTGGGGGTGGAAGGCTCCAGAGGCTGGGGGCACACTAGATGTCCTCAGGAAGTTGGGCTGGGGCCAAGAAGCCCCATTGGTCTACAAGTCCAGCCCTGCCCACTGCCTTTCACACCCAGGAATCATTAGATCATTTAATCTAACCTCATTTTGAAGATGAGGAAACTGAGGCTGAAGCCACTGGCTGAGTATTACCCATGAAGCACAAGAGCCAGGATTCAAGGCAGGCTTTTTTCCACAGCCCTGTGCTCCTGGTCCCTTCCCCACCATGTCCAGCCTGTGCCTGAGCCTGCCCTGAGGGCCTGCTGCCAGGCCCTAGGGACAGGGAGCTCTGCGTTGGCTGCCTGCCTTCCTTCTTCCCATGGACTGACACTTTCAGATGAATCAAAGGGTTGTATGTGTATGTGCGAGGGCACACTTCCGCTCAGAGCTCTTGCACATGTGTGTTTATCTGGGTGGTGGCTGGTATGCAGGACTTGGGGGAGGATCCCGGGGGACCAGACTTGCCTCCCACAATCATTCAGATTCCGTGACCCCTTCTTTGACATCGGGCTCATTAGAGGCATTGAGTGCCTTATTATCCAGCCTTCAGCACAATGATTTCCCCTCAGCACATCAGGAGCTGGGGTGTGTGTGTGTGTGTGTGTGTGTGTGTGTGTACAAACAACCATGTCTATCTGTGGAGTCACTGGAAAGAGAAGGGCTGGGGCCTTGATACCACATCTTGGGGCCTTGTCTTCTTCTTGCCAGCTGGATGGTCCCACTGTCCACAACTGCCCTTCTCTCCCAGTGACCTGTGGAAGGGACACAGGGTCATCCCAGCCTCCTCCAGCCTTGGCACTGCTCTCTCCCTCATTCTCTGCTCTTTCACCCCACCTAAGAGAACCCCCTGCTCCCCTGAGGCCCCTGAATCCTTCATGGGCCCCAAGGCTCATCTACCTTCTTCCCAATAAAGCCCAGCCACTCCCAGAGAGGTCTCAGTCCATTCCAGTTTACTTACTGTGGGGCTCCAAGCATCTGGGCCTTAACCCTCAAACCCTCAGAGACCCCAGTTTTGGGGTCCCCCACACTCCAAAGGGCTCCAGGCCTATGGACCCAAGCACCTACTCCCTTAGGGGGCAGAGCATCTAATGCTAGGGGGAGGGGACCCCTACACAGCCCCACATCAGCTGGCAGACAAGTCCAATTAGCAGCCAAGACAGCCTTATTAGAAGCAGTGCAGGAAGGAACTTGGCCGCAGATGGGGAGGTGGCGGGGGACACATGAGTATGGAGGGAGGCAGAGCTGATGTGGGGGATGGAGGCCGGAGGCATGCAGCCTGGCCAGGCTGGGAGCACAGCAATTTGGGTTAGGGGGTAGGATTCCTGGTATCTGAAGGCTGGGGCACCGAGATGAAGTACCAAGAGGGTCTGAGATGGGTTCCTGAATGGGCCAGACAGCTGATACTGGGCTCCAACTCCTCTGAATGACTGGAGGCAGAGGGATGGTGCCAGCTGGGCTAGAGCCTGAGAGAAGGAGGGGAAGCTAAGGCACAGTAATGAAGGCTAACTCCTCACCAGGAATTCTCCCAGCTGCTGAGTGATTCGCTTGGCTTCTTTTGGACAGTTATCTGGGAAGGGAATGGGGTAGGCAGGTCAGCACAGAGACCTCCTTCCTTCATTCCTCTGCTCCCCTCGGCCATAGCCCAGCTACTTCCCAGCCCCCACACCTAGCAAAGGGCTTTGTAACCTGAGCTACAGGAAGTTGGTTATTTTTCATTCTAACTGTATTTCCATGTAATTAGTTCCTTTCTAATCCCACATTTACTGTTTTCTGTATTTGAAATCATTATGAGAAGGGATCCAAAGGAGTCTATGACACAAAACCCTGCTAAGCTCCCCTGTTCTAGGGCATCCTTGGCCTAAGCCAAGACAGAGCAAGCCTACGGCTCGCTGGAAGTGCTGCTGTCTAGAATAGACAGTCTAGAATAGGCTGCCTTCCCCTGACCTGACTCTGGAGGCCCAGAAGCCGCCATGCCTGACTCACCAACTCCTCATCTAGGGGTTTCCCCAGGACCTCAGTTCCTTCCATTCCATTCAGGGGCTCTTCCCATGGCTGAGAACCACACAGAGGGTTGAGGAGGCCTGTACCCATCTCTTGTCTCTGAGAGAGAATGAGGGAAACAATTAGGGCAGGTTCAGGCCGAGATCAGAGAGGGATTGGGAAAGGGGGTCAGCGCTGGGATGGGGCAGACATTTGGGCCCAGAGCTGAAGCCTCAGGAGAGTGGGAGGGAATTAGGCAAAGGGATAGTAATGGAGAAAGGCAGAGTTTGGGGAATGGTTACAGTTCGGGGAATGGGGATGAGGCCGGAGTTAGGGTTCAGGATAGGGCCAGAGGCTGGGCTGGGGCCAGACTAGGGCAGGAGGCAGAATCGGGGGTGAAGCTCATGTCAGTGGCAGGCTGAGGGGTCATCAGCTGACTTATTAGCTCCCTCTATCCTCCCTGTCCTGGAAGGCCTCTGAGGGGCTCTGCCAGCCCCAGCCCCAGGAGAGGGATGGAGCCATGGTCCAGCCCTTCCTTGGAGCCCAACTTTGTTCTGTCTCTGAGGGTTTTCTACAAGGAGAGGGGCCTGCATCGCTGGCTGACCTTCTACAGGTCAGAGGTCAGGACACTGTTCACACATCAGGGCTACATTGGAGGGGGAAGGGCTGGTCACAGACTTCAGACTGTGACCACCTATGGTTGGTCAGGGCAACCTGGGGGAGCTATCCCCTCCTTAGCAGGTGACAGTCTCACATGCTGAATGGCCTCAATCTCCAAGCACAGTGACTGGGGTTGCAGCTTTATCCATCCGCCTGCTAGTTCTTGGGTCCCTTCTTGAAACCTGTCCAGACCATTGAGAAGTCCTTCTCTGTCCATCATCTTGCCCTCCAGCCTCCCCTGGGCTTCCTAGTCTGGGTTCTCTTCTCCTGAGGCTGTCCCAGGGGGCTAGAGCTGGGACAGGCCTCCCCTGCCTCCACCCTCACTCACCCCTCAGGCCCCTCCCGGCTCTGACTCAGCTGTTCCTCCAGGTGGGAGATTTTCTGCTTCAGCTCCTAGGGGTAAAGGAGTACAAGCACCTTACCCAACTACCCCACTCTCCCATTCTCCCCAGCCCAACCCCTCACCCAGTAAAGGTGTCCTCTCCTCCCAGTGAAGGCCCCACTTCCTGGACCAAGCGTCCCCAAGCCTGTGTTCTGACACCCTTCCTGGCCCACTGCTGGATGGCTCCCTTCCAGAGGTCCAAAGGTCAAGATGGGGAAGCAGAGTGGGGAGGGGCCCAGGACCCCACCTGGATCATGGCCCTGTATTCCTCCAAGGCCTCAGTCAGGTTCTCTGTCCGATTTGTCCGCTGGCAAACCCAGAAGCACACCCACAGTCACAGAAGGGAAGTGGGCAGGGGCGACTAGCCAGGGTCTGGTGCCCTGGGGACCCTGAGTTAACGGGGAAGTAGAGCCTGGGAGAAGGGCCTTGGCCTCTGCCCGTGCTATGAGAGCCCTGGGATGGCCCCTGGCCTCCAGTCCTACCTCAGGGTGAGACTGAGTAGGAGAGGAGGCAAGGGATGGCCCGCCTGGCATACTAACCCCCCCTTTCTCCCCCCACCCCACTCACCTCTGAGAGGATAGTGTCTCGATGGCAAATGAGGCTCTCATACTCACACAGCTGACGCTGCAGGGAGGGAGAGGAGCCAGTCCATCTGTTCATGCCTGGGCTTGACCTGGAGCTCCCAGGAGGTCAGCTTGTCACCCCCACCCATAAACCCTCCCCAGCTCCGTTGGGGTGTGTGCCCCGTTTGGACAACCTGAGCAATCTTGCCTTCAAACCTTCCCACTGCAGCCGACACACCCTTAAGGCCGCCCCCAGCCCCATCCTCCCACCAGGGAGTTCAGCGCCATCAGTCCCTTGAGAAGGCAGTCGGGTGTAGGAAGAATTTGGAGTCAGGAGACCTGGGTCCAAATCCCAGGGCTGCTACTTAACAGCTTTGTGACCTTGGGAAAATTTCTTCCCCTGACTGGGCTTCAGTTTCTCCATCTATAAAACGAGACCCCTGACCCCATCAATCACTAACATCCATTCCACAATCTCTCCCAGACCAGGATCTCCTCAGTGTCGGGGACCTGGCTTGAGGCAAAGCATGGGCTCAAAGGGGAGAGTACCCTCAAGGCCTCCTTCTCCATGGCTAGCTCCTCACTCCTCTTCTTCATATTGTCCCTTTCGGCCAGCAACTTCCCATTCTGGCAGGACACAGAGAAAAGGGCAGGCTAGAGGCTCCCAGAGTAGCCCAGGAGACAGAGGATGGTCTCGGGGAGAAGGAGCAGCAGGCCTGCCCCACTCTTCCTGGCACCCATCGGGCTCCCCCCATCCAGAGGCCCTGCCTGTCCGCCTGGGCACCTGGCCAGAGCCTGCAGCAGCCTCAGGCTGCCTGGTGAAGGGCAGGGGAAAGACAGGGTGGCAAGGCTGCTGAGTCACCACCTGCCCAGCTGGCAGAAGCAGGTATGGGGGGGGGGGCAGTTATTCTGTAATTCCTCTGGTCTTATCCCCTCAGCAAGTCGGATTCACCCTCTGGGGCTACAGTAGGGGACATCTCAGAGTCATGCCATGGAGGCCCCAGGATCTGCTTAATGCCTCTCCGCTCCCGTCTCATGACCCGGCAGGGCTGGGGCTGAGCTAGCTCTGTCCCACTTCTGCTCCCAGATCGGGGGTCCCAGCACCCCTCTAGGATCTCTCTGTAGTGACCAATGTGAGCATCATCCTGTATGACCCTCATGAAGGAAGGTTATAAGCACAAGCTGGGCTTTTCCTATTTTTCCAGGACCATGTGACCTGACAGTGGCTGTGGCTTCACTGGGGCTCTGGGGTTAACTCCAAGAGTATCTGCGCTTAACACAAAGATTACTTTGCTTTATTTTACAGCACCTCAACAGCTCTGGGGGCTTGGTGGCCTTGGGATCAGACAACCTATGGTTGAGGTCTGGCTTTGCATCTCCTCACTTCTGGAAGCTTGTGCCCTGGACCTCTTTGGATTGGCCCAGAAGACTGAAGTGCCCCTAAGCTTGGACACAAGTTTTCCTTTCCTTGCACCCGGGTTTTTTTCTTCTAGAATAGCACTTTCTGATATCTTAGCCCCTTCCAGCCCTAATCTCTGGCTTGCTAACTCCTTCCTGCCCTGGGGCAGCCCCTGGTTTGGTATGAGCCTTGAACTGGGAAGCTGGAACTCTTATCGGTCCCTTTGAAGACAGTTAGGGGATGCCAGGGCTGTACTGGAGACAGTTATCAGCTCCCAAGAGCTGATGGTAAATTTTCAGTGGGAGCACTTATGCCTCAGAAATCGACAAGCCCACAAACCAGTGCTTGGCTGTCTAGGCTTTGAAAGGGGATGGCAAGAATTTTAATTCTGCCGATGGTAGGTGATGACTACTGCTTCTGCCCCGGGAGCCCTCGTTAGGTGCTTTCAGCCCCTGCCCACAGCCCAGGCCTACCTCCTCCTGCAGGGTCTCCACCTCAGACACCAGCTGCTGCTGCTCTTTTTCCTGCCCAGGGATCACAAGGAAAAACAAAGGTCATCACGGGGGGGGGGGGGGTTCTGGGCCTGGCTGAAGGAGCCCTTGTGGGACTTAGGGTCAGACATATGAAGCTGGGCTAGTCTGGAGTAGTAAGAGAGGTGGCAGCGAGACCTGCCAAGGACCCCCAATGTAGTCTTGGTCCCAGGATCTCCTTTTCTCCTTTCCCCAGTTACCCACCTGTCCGTCTATTCCCTGGAAAGCTCTTGGAGGAACCTTAGGAGGCTCTGTGACAGCCGGAGAGGATTGGGGCCAGGGGAAGGATGGGCAAGAACGGCCTAGCCTGGGACCCCTGCTCACCGTCTGCCGGGCCTGGGCCACAAGGCTTTGATTCTTCTCCTCTAGGCTCTTGGTCAAACTCTTCATATCTTCCAGTTCCTCATCCACAGCCTTGGCAAACTGCAAAGCCTGCTGGGAACTAAGCCAGGAAAGATAAGGGAGAGGTACAGGACTTCAATGGGTGCTAATGGGGAACACTGGGAGGAAAGTTGGGGTGAGAGACAACATGAGAAGGGGGAATGACTGGAGGAGACCCTGGGGGAAAGAGTTAATAGCCACCAGGGGATTTCAGAGATTAGGGTCATGGGAGTTATTCAAGGTTCTTGGGGAGGTCAGAAGAGATGGTCATCAAAGGGCATATTGTGCCCTCTCCCCCAGGGGAAGTGTAGATGGGAGAACTGTTTGGAAGCTCCCTAATTCTCTAGGAGAAACAGAGTAGGCAATGCCCCTGGAGGAGTGGGAGGCCTGAGAGGTTCCTGGGGAGAAGGTCTCAAAGGAAGAGTCCAGGGTGCTGGGGCTGTGCACCTGCGGAGCTGCTTTCGAAGGGAGGCCAGCTCCTCCCCCATTCGGGCAGCCCCCTCCTCAGCTGTCTCCATGCTTCTCTGCAGCTTGGCATTCTCACCGGCCAGCCTCCGATTGCTGACTTCCAGCTCTTCCAGGTTGCTGAGCAGCTCAGCTGTGGCCGGCCTGTGGGACAAAGAGGGAAGAGTTTGGTCATCGGGGCCAATCTCCTGCTTCCCCATTCATCTCTGAGAGGGCCCTTTGGCCATATGATAATGGCTCCATCCAGGCTGAGGAGGCCTCAATCTCTACTTGTCTTGTTTTTCCCCTCTTCCCCAAGAGCCAAGGGACTGAGGCCCTTCCTGCTGGAGCTGGTGTTGACTCTGCACGCACACACACACACACACACACACACACACACACACGTGGCCTCTCCCTTTGGCTCCTGGGAGGCCTAGGCTAATTTCTGCCTCTTATTACCAGCGCAGAGCCTGGTGCAGATAGTGCTTAAGGACTGTGGCTGCTCTACCACTGGTTCCCTCCAAGGCCTACTTACAGCTCAGACCCAGGTTCCTCGCCTCCAAAGCTCTCCAGTTGGGCAGGGTCTCCTAAGGCAACATGGATACAGATACCCAGAAGACCATGAGTGTGTCCCAGGTACCTATCTCTGATCCCCAAGGTCAAGGAGCTAAGCTCTACACTGAGACAGAGTAAGACCTTCCCTAGGAGGAAGATGGGTCACACAGAATCATAGGATTTAGGGCTGGGAGGAACATTAGGAGTCATCTAGTGTAAACCCATCTCACAGATGAGAAAACTGACGCCCAGAAAGGGGAAGAGACTTTCCTTGGATCAAAGTGGGTAGCAGACAAAAGGTCTTAAGATTCTAAATGCACTGCACTAAGCTATGGAATGGGGGTAAGACCCAGTAACAGGAGTAAGGAGAGAGCTTGGGAGGGCCCAGAAGAGATGGGGGACAGGCAGAGTGGACCAGTCCTCTGACCAGGCCTCCAGAGGGGTTAGGCTGCATGAAGGGGGAGGTCCCTCTTCCCTGTAGGGCCTCATGGGCTCCCTGGGAAGTCCCCCCTGCTGTCTGACCCTGGCTGTGCCTGCTTCAGGCTATAAATAGAGTCCTCACCAGATGGCAGGAGGCTAGGTTCCACAGCCACCTCCTCCTCTCGCTCTAATCCCCTGCAGCAAAGAGAGGAAACTCAGAAAGCCTGCAGGCCTGGCCCTCCTGGGCTAGCAGCGGGAGGAAAGCCTAGGCCAGAGGAGGAGGCCCAGCAGGATGGAGAGGGAGGCCAGATGGTGATTGAGAGCTCAGGTCCATATGGAAAGGATGAAGGGAGGTGAGGAGAGACAAAGAGGATGGCTGGACAGGGACCAGGGCCCACTCCCCCCTCCCCCCTCCCAGGCTTCCACAGGAGGACCTGGGGTCAGACACAGGATTGGGGTTCAGTGGAAAGGGAAGGAAAATGAGGGGTGGCACCCACGGTCCCAGCTGGCAGGTGGCTATCCAGCTTTGCATGATGCTGAAGAAAGTGGCCCGGTCTACGACGGCGGTGGGGCCCTCCCCACAGGGGTCCAGGGCCTGGGCCAGGCTGCACAGGTCACTATCCTGTGGATTCCGCCCTGTCACTGCTTCCAGGTATGCCAGAACCTGACCCACAGCTACCACACCTGGGGACGGCAGGGAAAGGCTTGCGCTAAGTTCAGGCTTGGCTCTCCCAGGAATCCCCAGGCCAGCCCAACCTCATTCCCAAGGGTCCCCAGTACAGTTCAAATCATTCCCAGGGCCTCCACTCCCCAAGACAACCCATCTTTCTCCCTTCCCAGGGCTCCCTTCCCCCCCAAACCTCAGTATCAGGTCAGTCAAGTACTTCCCCCTAAGGGTCCCTGGGCCAGGTCACCTTTCACAAGGTTCTCAGTTGAGGCCATTCTTGTCCCCATGATCTCCCAGCATACCCTTTCCTCACCTTTCTTTTCTGAGTCACAAGCTTCAAAAGTAGAGTTGAGAACTTGCTCCTCCAGGCTGAGTGTAGTTCCAAGCCCCCAGTCCTCAGGTGGATCCCAATGCACCACTAAGGAGAGAAGAGAGATGGGAAGGGCAAAAGTAGGGAGAGTTTTGTTAGGCCCCAATACCCAGCCCCTCTACATTCACCAGTGATCCCATTCCTTCTATCTTCTCTAGCAGATCTCCATTCCCTTTCACCCCTCCTCTCATTTATCTTTGACTTCTTCCTGCCTATTGGCTGTTTCCCTCCTACCTCCACACATGTCCTTGTCTTTCTGATCACCACCATTCCCCTAAACTCCTGAGAAGGCCATCTATAACCTGCGTCTGCTCTTCCTTCCCTTTCACTCTTTTGAACTCTAATCTGCAGTTACCAAAGTTAATTGTCTTTTCTTCATGCTCTCCGCTCTTGACCTCTCTGTAGCCTTGGACACTACTACGTCACTCTCACCTCCTAGAGGTTTTTGGGACCCTTCTCTCCCTCCCCCCCCCCAGCCCCCTTGGCTGGATCCTCTTCCAGATCAGGCCCTCTCATGGCGGGTGTCCCTCTGGGCTCTGTCCTGGGCCTTCTGCTCTACTTTTTCTACATGACTTCACTTGGTGATCTCCTTGGTGCCTATGGATTTGGTTCCCATCTCTGCATGATTCTCATATGTGCTTATCTGGCCCTGACTTCTCTACTGACTTCCAGACTGACATCTCCAGCTCCTTACTGGACTTTCCAATGGGATATCACATAAACATCTTAATGTGCCCCCAAAGTACTTGTTATCTTTCCCCCAAAAGCCTTCCCTCTTCCAAGCTTCCCTCTTACTATTAAGGGCAACAGCTCCCAGTCACTTAAACTGGAAAATTCAATGTCATCTCTGACTTATCTCTCTCTCTCTCTCACCCTGTCCAGAGGCAATCTGCTGCCAAGTTCTGTTGATTTTCCCTTCAGGACTTTCCTTCCATGCCACTTGGCCACTTCTCTAATATAGGCCCCCATCACCTTATGTCTGAACTATGGCAATAGTGTTCCGGTTGGTCTCCTGCCTCAGATCTCTCCCCATTCCAGGCAATCCTGCACTCAACTTCCAAACTGATCTTAAAAAGAAGGAACATGGCCATGTTCTTCACCCCCAACAATAACTCTAGATGATACCTATCACCTCCAGTTTCAAACAGAAAACCCTCTGCTTGTTACTCAAAGCCACTCTGAACCTGCCACTCCTGCCCTTCCAGTCTGCAGACTTTAGTCCTTTCCATGTACTCTATGACCCAGTGATCCCTCCAGCTACCTACTCCAAGCATCTCCCTGGCTGTCCCCCAAGCCTGGAAATCTCCTTCCTCATCTCTGCCAGGTCTCCCAGCTAACACCTACAGGAAGATCTTCCTGATTCTCCTTCCTTCCAGGCCTTGCCTCTGTTGACTCTCTCCAAGATATCCCGAGTATGTCTCCCTCACTAAACTGTGAGATCCTGAACAACAGGAACTATTTTCCCCTTTTCTGTGTATTCCCAGAACTTAGCACAGTGCCTGGACATAGTACACACTTGAAAATCGTTTCTTGACTGCCAGACCCTGCCTGGGTGTGGAACCTGTGCCCTCGAGGTGACATGTGGTCTTCCAGGTCCTTGGGTGCAGCCTTTTGACTGAGTCCAAGTTTTACAGAACAAATCCTTTTATGAATGGAGTTTGTTCTATGAAGCTTGGATTCAGTCAGAGGACCTAGAGGGTCACATATGGCCTTGAGGCTACAGATTCCCCACCCCTGGACCAAGCCATCTTTCAGACATGAACACCTATATTTTCCTGAAAATGTGGGCCAGTGGGAGACAGGAGGAAGGGGGTGGGGGGAACACGGTTAGTGATAAATAACATCCCTTAAGAAAGGGTTAGAGGAAGAAAGACTAGGGGAAGGGACTATCTGGTTCATTTGTAAGCTCCTTCAATATTCTAGTCTCATCTCTCTTGCCATAGCCAATAAGACCCTTGAAAATCTCTGTTGGAAGGCAGGGAGGTGGGCAGGTCAGCAGCACAGGATACTGGAAGGAGCTGAGAGCCCCAAGTGGCAAGAACAATCCAATAACTGTCGGGAAGACTACATCGATCCCTGGCGGAATTGTCTCCGGCTGTCTGACCCCAGCCCCTGACCGAGACCTCTCCTCACACCTCCCAGCAGTGTTCTGCTCTGTTCAGACGTCACCAACTCAGAAACGAAGGCAGGCAGGCAAGGAGAGGGATCCATGGAGCAGAGCCAAGGACTCTCTTATCTTTGGGCACACCTCCAGGTGTTTAAGCTGTCTCTTTCCGCCTTCCTCATCTCTGATAGGTCAATGTTCATTTCTCTTCCGATCTGTGTCCACATCTCCCATGTCTGGGTCACCTCCTTCACATCTGAGTCTCTGAGCCATCTCTGTGTCTCACTCCTCAGGTGTACATCTTTCCCTCTTTTCTCCTAGCTCTGATCCTTTCTCACCTTCAAGGCCACTTCCTAAGCCTCAGACATTCCTCCTCTCACTGCTATTTCCCACCCTTCTGACAATCTCTTTCATCTCTTTCTTTGTCCCCGTATCTGTGCTACTTTCCTTGTCTGTCCCACATGTCTCCACACTCATTCTCCACACTCTTCTCCTGCTCATCCTGTCCATGTTGCTGCATCTCCCCCGGCTCTCTCCTCCATCTGTCTCTCCTGTTTCTTTCTCCCCCACAACGAAAATTTTTCAGTCTTTGTCTCCCACTTCCAACTCTGTGTCTCCCCGACCCCATCCTTGTGTCTTTGTCTCTCGGTGGCTCTGTGCACACTCAGAGTCACACAGTAGTAGAACTGGAGCTCACTGAGTCCAGTTTAGAAGAGGGCAAGGACTCCTCTTGTCTTTCTGCCCCTAGTGCCTAGAACAATGTCTGCTGTACCTCCAGTGAGGGGGAAGCTACCACTTCCAGGGACAGCCCATTCCATATTTGGACAGCTCCAATTGCTGCAAAATTTTCCCTAAGATAAAGCCTGAACCTGCATCTCAGGAACTTCCCCTTACCATTCCTAGTTTCACCCTCTGTGATCACATAGAACAGTCTAATTAATCTTCTAAATACATAAACCATGGCTATTTTTGCCATTCAGTCTTCTCTTCTACAAGTTAAACAGTTCAGTCCCTTTACAGGGCGGCTCTCTCTTAGCCTAGCAGTATTGTTCCTGAAATGGGGTACTTAGAACAGAAACGGATGCTCCAGATGTGGGTGGTGGGGCAGGGGGCTATGGTCAATGGACCCAAAGATCCTATTCATTCTGGAGTAGAGTCACAACGTGGACTCTTACTGAAAATGCAGCCCATTAGAGCCTTCAGATCTTCTTCAGGTAAACTTTTCATCCTGCTCTTGTTCACTTTCCAAACTCGTTTAAGACTCAGCATTATCCCTGCTTCATTTCTAACCTGGCATGAAGTTTTAGATCTTGATCTGACACTTTGGACCACTCTTTCCTGCACTGGGTGTGCAAGAGAGCCTCATGAAGACTCTCTCCTCTCTTCCTTCATATTGGTTTGGTGACTTTTCTGGCCCCTTTCCCCATGCTGAGTTGGGGGTAGAGAACCTGGATATCAGTTTCAGTTCTGTTGCTTACTGTGTGGCTATGGGCTAGCCCTAGTCCCTCGAAGTAGTGGGGGTGGATTAGGTTATACGTGAGATACCGTCCAGCTTTAAGTCAATGACACTGCTATTCACAGCTGGTTTCTTCCCTGTGGCTGTACCCCAAGGTTCTTCTCCTACCCTAAGCCTCTTCTCTATACTTTCTTACCTGGGGGCCACAGCAGCTTTCAAGGGTTTAATTCTAAGCAGAGCTGGATATCTGGGAGGTACCAAAGATTCAATATGTTCAAAACAGAACTCATTATCTTTCCCCCCAAAACACCCCTCTTCCTAACTTCCCTGTTTTTATTGAAGACAATACCATCCTTCTAGTCACCCGGTTCACAATCCTGGAGTCCTTCTTGACTCTTCACTCCTCCTCACTCTCACATATCCAATCTATCAATAAATTCACAATGGACCTTCACAGCATTTTCCTGTCTGTCCCTTTCTGTACTCACACAGCCCCTGCCCTCATCCTCTCTTGCCAAGACCTATCATACTAGCCTACTAATTGGTCTCCCAGTTTCAAGCCTCTTCCTCTTCAATTTATGTCCCACACAGCTGCCAAAGAGATCTTCCTAAAGTGCAGGTTTCTCCTCTACTCAACAAATTCCAATGGCTCTTTATTGTCTTTAGGACTAAGTACCACAGGGTCAAGGAATCAGAAAGCTGGAAGGGCCAACTCAGTTCAGAAGATGGCCAGTCTATAGAAATTCTTTATTTTGCTTTTAAAGCCCTTCATAACCCAACTTCAGTCTGCTTTCCCAAACCTGTTATATATTATTCCCCTCCTGGAATTCCGAGGTCCAGATAAACTAGCCTTCTTGGTGTTCCTCACACACAACATTCCATTTCTAGTCTCAGTGCCTTTGACCTGCCGGCCTTCCTCACTTCTACCTCTTAAAATCCCATTTCCTGGAACAGCTGGGTGGTGCAAAAGCCCTCCGAGGCAGGAGGACCTGAATTTTAATCAGGCCTCAGACACTTGCTGGGCAAGTCACTTAACCCTGATTGCCTCAAAAAAAATTTAAAAACAATGAAAAAATTCCATTTCTTTCAAAACTCAGCTCAAGTAATACCTTCTGTATGAAACTTTTCCTGACCACTTCTCATCTGCTGCAGTATTGATTCGTATACATGTATATGACTCCAGTGTAAGTTCCTTGAGGACAGTGCCTTTCATTTTATTTTGTACACAAAGCACTTGGCAGACTGCCTAGCACTCAGTAAGCACTGAATAAATGCTTATTAATTTTCATCCTTGTGCTTGCTGCCCTCTCCAACTTCAGGCCATATGCAAATTGGATGCCTTTCATTTATGTCTTTAGTCATTAAAAATGCTAACCAGCATAAATTCCTGGCCTATTCCCCGGAGACCTCTTCCTAGGTTAATCTAGAATAACTCATGCCTGTTCTTTGGGTGTAGCTATACAACCTGTTCTGAAAACACTTTGCTGTATAGCATAGTCTGGCGTCTAGCCCACATCTCTTCATCTAATCAGTTAGCATGGGCAACTGCTAAAGCTTGCTAAAATCTTGGTAAGCTTCCCTACCACATTCCTCAGATTTACTCATAGAATAAAACAGGGTTGGGTCACTCCTCCTCCCCTTCACCTCTCTCATACTATATCACCATTCCATACACAAGTAAGCAGCAATCTTACTCCTTCCTTGCTCCTCCTCTTTCCCCCCTCTAGATAGCAACCCCCTCTCCACTGCCTTTAGCATTTACTGCAGCCTCAGCTCACTCTGAACGTTAATGCTGATGTACTGAATGATTTTATACTCATCTTTGGTTACCTGTCTTTGCTTCCATCTTCACTGATACCTTTATGAAACCTCTTTGAAGACCTTCATCCATTTACATGACTCTCTTTTCCTTTTTATCAGAAATGTTTCCCTTTATATCTTCAGAATTTCATTCTTAGGAGCCTGCCACCCCTCCTGGCCCAACTATAGAATTTTATGCAAAGAGAGGCTCCCTATGCTATAACCCACCGTTCTGCTCTCCCAAATCTAGAGTGTCAGACTATACCTTGCTTTCTTCTCTGTTATTACAAATTCTGAGATGCAACTGGAACTTCCCCTCCTCCCTCTCCAAGGTTGCCACTATTTCTGCCCCACTTTGTGAGAATGACTTCCAGGACAGCACTTCCCCTCTGGTCCAGCAGTGCCCCGGCTGGCTTTGGTTCAGACACTCAATAGGCAGAGAGCTGGCAAAGCCGCCGTTCCCTGAGCTCCCCTGCCCCTACTCCGGGGGTCTGGAGGATCAGGAAGGATGGCTGCTGGGGTGGGACTCTGGAGGCTCCTGCCCCGCCCAGGCCTGCAATCTCTGTATGCCCTCTGCAGGCCCAGGGCTCCTTACACCTAGACAAACTCCCTGGTCTGCAGGAGTATTAGTGTCAGCACTGGAAAGAAGACAGGCCCCGGGCATTCAGAGTAGTTTACACCTAGCCCTTTTACAGAGAAAGTGGAGATCTTCCCAGGGTTAACTGAGGTTAACCCGAGAGGTTCAGTGGCAAGGTCACAAGCAGAGAGAACTAGGACTTAGAGCCCAGGCCTTCTGACTTTCACAGAGGCTTTGTTTCCACTGGACTTCTGCAAAGTGAGCCAGGGAGGGATAAGACTAGACATTCACCTCTACATGTGGGGAAACTGAGGCCAGGCTAGGCTCCAACCCGACTACACTCATAAACCTTCCTTAATTAGAACAGGCCACCAAAGCTCCCCAGCACGCAGGCTGCTCCCCTGGATCGTTTCTAGAAGCCCCCCTTTGGCTACGGGTGCACCAACCTCCATGACCTCATGGCCTCCGCACCAGCAATGACCACAGATCCCAGTCCTTCCACCTTTGAGCCCATCCCCCATGATGCTGTCCAAAGGGCCACGAGGTGGAGCTGGGAACCACGGGCAGCATCAGGGTACCACACAATCCCTTGCCTTGGCTCACTCCCCAAATTCATCCCCTGAGGACTTCCTCCTGAGACTCATTGGAGGTGGCTCCTTAAGTTACCTGCCAGGAAACGAGGCCCAAAGAGGGTGACTTGGTCACCTAAGAGTAAGCACGCTCCATTTGGCTGAGAAGGAAACCAGGGTTCAGCTAAAATAAGGCACGGGCCAGAGGCAGGAGGGCTCCGCAGGGGCAGGGCCGGGATCCAGGGCACCTCCCTTCCTTCCCCACCCCCCACCTCGGGCCCCGCTGAGCTGGGTCAGCAGCCTGCCCCCACCCCCGGGGTCCCGAGGCGCCAGCCCCACTCGGGAGGGCACGGGGATACCCACTTTCCGGAGTCAGGCTGACAGGGCTGGGGGCTGGGCTGTGCACCACGTCCATGGAGCCGGCTTGGGAGCCTCTGGAGAAGGGAAGGGCCCCCCATAATTATGGCGCCCCCGTCCTCGGGCCCAGATCACTATCCAGAGCCCGAGGGGCCTGGGGGGAGGGGCTGGGTGGGGACAGCAGCTTCCCGCAGGGCTGGGGCCCCTCACACCCTGCTCCGTGGGGGGGGGGGGGGGCGAGCCGTAAAAATCCTTGGGGTTCCCAGCAGCATTCTGAGGCATTGTTGACAAAGTCTGACATGTGGGGCCTCTCTCTGACCAGATTTGGGGGGGGGTCTCAACAGGCTGACGGACTTCACCAACACTATTCGGGCCCCCCTCTCTCATAGGGTTTGGGGATCCCCTCTCACAGGGTTTGGGGCCCCCCTCACAGGCTGGGACCCCCCTCTCTCACAGGCTCTGGGCCCCTCTCTCACACGCTGGGGCCCCCCCTCTCTCACAGGGTTTGGGGGCCCCCCTCTCTCCCGGGCCCTCTTAGGAACCCCAGCTTCCCCTCTCTCTGACACACAGAGAGGCACTCGCCCCTCACCCTGCCGCCTAGCTTGGGCTTCAACAACTGGCCGGAAGCTGGGAGCCGGCGTCTTTCCCGCCAGAATCAGTAAACTGGGCGTCAAAGCAGCGGCAATGGTGGCTGCGCATGCGCTCCACGTTCATTGCGCTTCCCGCCTCAGGTGTTCCCCCTCCTCCCCTCCAGGCAGAACGCAGGCGCAGAATTAGCGTGCTAAGCAACGGTTGGCACACCATGCGCATGCGTGATGGCCAGGGCTGGCGCCTGCGCGAACGCCCTCCTTCTCCTCCCTCCTCGGTCCATCCCGGAGGAGGCGGGGAAAGGATTTCTGTTGGGCCCTTGGGGCCGTCCTTTTCCCCGGCCCTGCCTCTTCCTCTCCCCCGCCAGCCAGGATCCCCATCTTGCTTGGACCTAAGGAATTCCCAGGAATTCCTCAGGGAATTTAAGAGGAAACTCGACAGCTAAGCTTAGCCCCGCTCCCCAGGCAGGACACTCCCTCACCCCCGCTCCCTCAGGGACGGGCGTGGGTGTCTTGCCTGCGGGGACCCCCACCACACTCCCATTCTTGCCTACCCACGAGGGACCCCCACCCCTGCCTACCCACGGGGTCCCCCACCCCCAGTCTTGCCTACCCACGGGGGACCCCCACCCCCAGTCTTGCCTACCCACGGGGTCCCCCACCCCCAGTCTTGCCTACCCAGTTTCCTACGGCCCTTGGAAAACTCAGGGGTTACCCAGCTCCTTTTTCACGGCCCACCCTGGCACCATTCACTACGCAACATTTCCCCAAACGCCCACCATGACCCGTATAACAAACAGCTCAAATAGCTCCCTGGCACCCAATGGGTATCTGATTTCTAGGGACTCTCCCTTTAGGAAAAAATGGAGCTTTCCCAGTGTGTTTCAACAGCTCAACAAAGATTCCCCACATAACCTGCCCCATCCACTCTGTGCATGCTCTTCCCTAACTCTTCTGGGGTCTCCAAACATGGAGAAAGCTCATAGAAACATGGAGCTGCTCCATCTTCCCTCAACCTTTTGGCTTCACTGGCCATATGAGATTTGGTGAAGGGAGCATCGAAAGGTCTGTTGGGACACCAAGCTGAGCCCCAAAGGGGCCTAGGGGGTACCTAAGAGCTGGATACAGTTTCTACAAGGGAAGAAAGCAGGCAAGCTGGAGTGTGGGGACATAATTTCCCCTTCCTCCTGCCATGCTTAGGTCAGAGGCTTATCCCCCTACCCTGAAAACGTGAAGAAATATAATCAACAACAGGGTTGGGGGGGAGGAGGAATTGGAAATTCACATTTACTAAGAGATGGTGTGCTGAATCTCTTCAGAGCTTACTATTAAGCTCTACATTTGTTTTCATTGTAGGATAAGTGTATTTTATCCAGTATGCAGAATGAGTGAATTCTTCCCAGGCATGCTAAAGACTTGACCCGTTTGGATGGGGCATGAGTCAAGAAATGTATGAGTTATTGGAATATCCCTACATAGTGGTCCACTCAGAAAGCACTAGAAGAGGCTGGGAAGGTGAGACTGCTAGGTACTTTTCACATACACACAGGTGGGAACTGGAGAAGCTAGCTTTGAGCATCATCAGGTGGCCAAGCCAGTTATAGCACCCCAAACAGCTGTTCCAAGCCACACCCTTTCATGCCAGCAGGTAAAACACTCTTCTACACCAACTCTTCTGTGAAGGGGCAAAAGTGTTTCACAAGGCTTAGAGGTCTGGCTGTCCTGGGGACATGACAGCAGGCAACCAAGGGTATGGAGATCCTCTGAAGATTGTATTTCTATAGTGCCACAAATGAGATTACTAGGCATGATAGATTATAATGGGCAGGAAGTAGGACTGGAGCTAACTCATATTTGTAAAACATTTGCAAAACACTTCCTTCAATACCCTTGTGAGGTAGAGCAAGTGAAGTTTTGTGCTACCCAGGAGAGAGATGCATTATTGACTCGGGGGGGGTGGGGGGGTGGAAAGCAAATTACTTACCTTCTTTGTGAGTTAGGAAAAATTTTCTAGCCCTGAGTCTTGACAACTTCATATTAACACCAGACTAAAGAAGAGAGGATCTCAGAAAGGGGCCACTCTGACTTGCTTTTTATTTGGCTTTCCTTACCTAGGTATGGTGATTTAAAGCCTTCAGCTCTGGTCTATATATCAAAAAAAGCTCAGCTTGCCCCTGTCAAGGAGAGGCTTTCTAACCACTTCATTGAACATAGGAGGGCCAGCAGTTTCCCCGTAAGAGCTGAAATACGACGATACAACTGAAGAAAGGAGGTACCTAGCACAGAAAGTATTATATGTTAAGACATAGGCCCTGCCAAGTCACTGGTGCTTTTTCATGTATGTTCCCTAATAACACATTCCTTTCATGTGCCCTGGTCTTACCTCTTCTCTCTTTCGACACTGGTGTAGTAAGTTGTGGGACACAGTATCCTACCTGCATTTGCTTAAGTATTTTATTTTGAACTAATGTTTGCTTTGTAAAAAAAAAAATACACAAGTCAGTGGAGGATCTTGAATCGTGGTTTTGACTGGGTACTGGGTACCCCATCCACCCTGGGCTCATTTTGTGTTTGTTTTCTGGAGAGACTGCCACGGAGTATCCCAGATCCTACACCTTGATTTTCTGTGGCTTCAGGCCAGCTGAAAACTTTCAAACCCGTCTATAGATTCCTGTTCAAGAACTTACTCTACTTGAGGCTGCAGTGAAGGAACTAGAGAACAGAGACACAGCTGAGATAGGACTTTGCTAGGACAGAGACTGGCTGGAGATCACAGCCTTGATACCATTTTCACTGAAGATAGAACTTTTATTTATTTTCAAGGGGACTGAGGGGCTGATGCAGGCATCCTCACCTCTCATCTCAGCTACTGCCCTCAGCCTGCCTCTATGCCAACCTCGAAGCCTAAAGCTGCCGGGGGGGCCTTAGAAGATAGAGAAAATGGGCCCTGCGAGGCACAGGGCGGAGGTGCAAGGGGGCTTCCTCTCGGGCTCCTTCCCGAAGCCCATCCCGGATAGCCTGAAGCCTATGACGCTTCTCTCTGAGCCAGCGGCTCCCAGCCTGGCTCTCAGCCTGGGCCATCCGATGCGGCAGCCTGACGATCCAAAAAGACACCCTGGGCTGGGTTTCCACATGGGAGCTGCTCAGTCCACTACTGGGGAGAGTGTGGATTGGTTCATTCTCCTCATCTTCCGCTGCCTAGAATCACAGAACAACAAGATCTCTGAGCTGAAACAGACTTCTCTATAATTGAGCTGAGCAGGAAGCCAGCCCCCTCGCGCCCCCCGCCCCATCATCTTGAAAACGGACATTGAGCCTTTGCTCCATGAAGACTTCCTGGGATGGTGGATTTACCACCCCTGGTGGCCAGCCCTAATTTCTTCCTTCCTATTTCTGCCTCTGCCACCTCCACCTACTGCTCCCGGGCTTTCCAGCTGGGGCCATGCATTCACAAGCAGCAAGGGAGGGAAGAGAGAGGTACAACTGCAGGTCTGGCCTTGATCTCACTTCCCCCTTCCACAGGAAGAGGTCTCCTGACCCTTTCCCCTCCTACTTCACTTCTTTCAGTCCCACCCCTGATTACTGAGGAGCCAGAGGCATGGACAAAAGAGAGAGCAGCATAAACTTGTTTCTTGGTCTTGCTCCCTCATCCTCGAAGACAGAGCGTTTCTCCTCTCCCATCCTTTCTTCTTGGAAGCCACAAAGGTCCAACACTGAAATTTACTGGGCAACAGAAGCATCTCTGACCTTCCAATTATCCTCCACATTCTGTTCTGAAGGCTCAATTGCAGCCACCACCTTCTCTGAAATCATCACATCTCCAGTTCGATTATCAGTCACCTGTGTGTATAGTACAGGGGTGGAGGAGGGGGCTGGCAGAGAATGAAACCCATTCCCTTTACCAGTGCCTTTTCTGCCCAACACCAAATTTCTTTCTCAGCTGTTACCAGTGTTGGGTATAGATCAAAGCCAGAGTCTAAGAGGTATTGGGTCAGAGTGTGAAGGAGCAGAGATGGCTGGCTGACTAGCTATAGCCAGGCAGGGACATAGAGGTGGGAGGCTGAGAAGGGGGAAGAAGGCTGACCTTGTCTATCTCGTGGTGTCTGTAGACAGTGCTGTTACCCAGGTGGTGGTGTTTCTGGTCCTCATTGTGGTAATTGGGAGGTAGGCTCCTAAAATCCACCGAAGGTGTCATGAGGCTGTCCATACCATGAAGCAGATCCTCCTGGGGGAGCCCCGGCCAAGAAAAGAGGAAGATAGAAAGCCAGGGGCAGGCAGAGGAGAATCCAGAAAGGACCATGGGGAAATCAGTGGAACGGAGTTAACCCCTCCTCCAGCCCCTTAGTCTCTCTCTCATGAGCTCCTCCTCCCACCCTCTCTCTGCTTCTGTCCCTTTCTCCAGCTTCCCTAGCCTCTGTCCTCTATGCCTAAGCCTCAGTCCCTCTGTCCTCCATCTTTGTCCCCATCTTCCTGTCTTTCCTTCTCTTTGAACACTCCCCTCCTTGCCCCCCATCCCCAGTTTCCTTTGGTCCTCTTCCTCACCTTCCTGTCTTTTACGATATCCTCCACGGCTGAGTCATCTTTGCTTTCCCCCATCCTTTTGCCCCTCGTTTTTCATCCTGCCGTCCCCCACCTGGCAGCCTCCCTCCCCTTTCCCTCATCCCTGCCTTACAATTTTGTCCACTGCCATCCATCTAGGCCTTTGTCCTTATGCTCGCCCATCCTCTGTCCCCTTGTAAGCCTGTCTGCCATCTCGCCCTCGGGTTCTATCGCTTGGACCCTCTGGCATAGCCCTGAGTAAACATTTTGCCAGCATTTGTTGCTTGTCTCTTCCCTAGGCCAGGCTCTGGCCGCCTCCCTGACTCAGTCCTCCACATCCTCAGCCTTCCTTCTGCTCACCCGAAAGAGGAGACGGTTGAGGCTGCGGAGGAGGCTGTGAATGCCCAGCAGGCCCATGGGCCCCAGCTCCGGACCCTCCGAAGTTTCAGGACCCCCAGAGGCGTGATTGTGCCCGTGGGCATGCTCAGGGACGGAGATGGGTGCAGCTTGGTCCTCGGGGGTAGCTGCCAAGAGCAGGAGCAGCAGTAGCAGGGGCTGAGGCCACATGGTGGGGCGGGGCCTGAGTGCGGGAGAGGGGCGGAGGTCTGAAGCCCCGCCTCCGAAGACAGGGCCCCGCCCCGCCCCAGGCGAGACTCTTTTTCCTTTCCCACCAAGTGTCCCTCCCCGGCCCCTGGAACTTGGGTCCTCAACTGTGAGACTCTCCACAGAGGCAGACTGCCAACCGGGAGAACTGTCACGCCCCCCGCAAACCGCCCTGTCCCGTGCCTCGTCACGCTCCCTCTGTGGCTCGGGCCACTCCACACTGCAGCTGGGGGAAATCCCACTTGGAAGTGATCTCGCGCGTGGGCCCACGAGCCGTGCCCCTAGCGTCTGGGCCCTTAGCTCTGCCAAGGTTCGGGGCTGCGGTCTATTTGGGGGAAGGGTCCTAAAAAGGGTATAATCCGACTGCATCGGAGCAGGCCAGGGCAAGGGGTCGGAACTTTAATGTCCGAGCCTCCAAGAACCAGCCTTCCAGGCTCTCCTGCTTCCTTCTAGATCCAGGCGTAGTCCTTGCTCGTGCCACCCCACGGATATCCCAGTTCAGATCCTCAAAGACCCGGGCACCACCTCACTGTCCCACCACCCTCCAGGACCCAGGCTCCCCGGCCATCGGTTCTTGCCCTCAAGGATTCTGACGTCCTATTCCACAGAAGCCCCTTCAGAGACCTAAGTATTGTGTCTACCAGTTGGGGCCACCAGCCAGTCCCTCTTGGAGGCACTCTGCTCCTGCCTCCATACCCTGGCACTGGCTCACTCGGCTTTCTCAAGGACCCAGTCGGCCTGTCCCCCTAGGTCCTTGCTCTCTCAGACCCGGCTCGGTGCTCAGGTCTTGACTATTGCTGACTGTGTGCTGAGGAAGGGCAAAGAATGGGCGCTGCCCCCACCCCCGACTGAGCTGAGGTCACAAGAGGTCTAGAGACGTCACAGAGACTGCCGGAGTACAGGAGAGCCCCTCCCAAAGGCTTTTCTCATTCCCCTCCACTCCCTAGCTGTTAATTCTTTCCTGGTCCTCAAATGAGCTGGTGTTTAATGAGAGTGGGCTTGGAGTAGGTAGAGAGCCAAAGTCAGGAAGACTGAAATTCTCAAACCTAATCTCTGGCACATCCTGGCTGGGTGACCCTGGGCAAGTCATTTACTTCTCAATGGACAACTCTCCAAGACTCTAAATTGCAGGGGAGGTTTTGATCTGCACTGGTCCTCTTTTCACCTGGAGGTTCCCTATACCAATAAAATCCCAGGCCCAGGTCCTAGTCCACTTTGTCCATAGTGCCTTGTACACAGTAGGAATTTAATACATGTTTACTGTGAGTTGACAGGTACTGAATTCCCCAAAGCAGGTACAATGCCAGAACCTTTATTCCTTCTCAAAATCTCAGGTCTTGAAGGGACCTCAGAGCCCTTGAGTTGAACTTGAAGTCAGATCTTTACAATGCTCCTGACATGTAGCCTGGGCTTGAAGACTCCCTCCGTGATGGCAAACTCTCTATTTCTCAAGGGAGCCAATCAATCTCCAGCTTCCTCTTCCACATATACCAACCTATTTAGAGGTATGAGTAGATCTAGAAAGAAATGAGGTATAGGGCAGCTACATATAGGCAAATGTCCAGGGCACCCTCATGAAGGGGCATATGTGATTAGGTCATATGGAGCAATTTATGATCCTGGCACAAATTTCATTGCTATCAGTCAGTCAATATGTGTCAGGTATTGTGTTAAAGCACTGAGGGTACGAAGAAAGGCAAAAGGCAGTCACTGCTCTCAAAGAACTCAGTCTGATGGGGATACAACAGGAAAATAAATATGTGCAAACAAGATTTGTAAATTGGAGATATTTAACAGAGAAGGCATCAACATTAAGGAGAATCAGGAAAGACTTCCTATAAAAGGCAAGATTTTAGCTGGGACTTGAAGGAAGCCAGGGAAGCCAAGAAGCAAATGGTCATTGTGCTGCTCTTTGCTGGACCTCTTCCCTTTACCCCACAGTCTTGTCTTAGTTATTTTGTGCTGGTGTTTATCTTCAGTTATAGCTATCTTCAGGGTCACCTAACACGTTGTCCAATATCCAGTAAGAATGCTGTGGTTAGTAAGCCTCTCCCCTGAAGAGGAGACAGTAACTTTTTCTTGCTCTTCCTAAGCCTGCTACTGTGCCAACCTTGTTAGTACTGCTGGAGGTGCTCTGATTAGGACATTTTGCCTTGATAAGAAAGGTTACAGTTCTCTTGGCCAGCATTCTTACTGGAACTGTGACACATTCCTCAGTGCTCTGTCCATTTTATCAGGAGGGGTGCTGAAGCTCTTCAGTCAGACTGTCTCAGAATGCACAGAAACCTCAGCTGAGGTCAGCACTGCCTTTTGCATTGTTTTGCTTACACTTGTTTATTAACTGCTTCTCTTCCAAACTCTCCTCTGAACAGCCTCATCCTTGATCATCTGATCTAAGTCTCTCAGGTCTTGTTAGTGCCTTCAGCAACTTCCCCCCACCCTCCCTGGGAGACTAGTGGGATGAGAAGACCACATCTGCTTCAGTGCAAACTTAGACATCCATTTCTATAACACGCTAAGGCTCACCTGCAAGGCTTGGGAGTCATTTGATACTGTGGAGGTGATTATGATTTTCATAATAATTGATATGATATGTGTTAGGGCCCGCCTTACAGGGCATACTCCAAACTCACCTATCCTGCTGCTTCTATGGCACTCCAATTGCCTTCCACAATTCCTGTCGCCCCTATGACTCGGCTTGCCTCCACAAACCCTTCTCCAGCTGCCCCTACAGTCTGGTCACTCTGGCTGCCCCTACGACCCGGGCTGCTTCTACAACCCTCTCTCCAGCCACCACAGCTCTAGTCACTCTGGTCGCCCCTATGACCCGGGTTCGCCCCCACGATCCCCTCAGGGGAGCCTGCTCCTCCGAGAACAAAGGAGTCCTGACACCAAGATGTAATGTCTTGCCTTTTAATCTCTTTCTTGTTTACAATCACCTCATCTCTCTCTCCTCCCGCTTTCACCTTGCCTCCCTCCTTTTAGCTCCTTTCCCCTCCCCTGACTCTCTTCTCCCACATGCCTCAGCAGTAACAAGCTTCTCATAGCAGGGGAGTGCTCCCCTGTTAGCAGTGCATACTCAATACCCCAAAATCACAGGGGAGAATACACACCCAGGTGCCTCCAACCCTGCTTGAGTTGCTCTGTCGTTTGCCTGAGATTTCCGTGGGTTCTCAGAGTTTGGGTAGAGTCTTAAAGGGCCCCAACAGATATGTATAATGAATATACTAGGAGATGAGATTTCTCAGACTTGCCTCTTCTGGCTTGGGATTCAGATGCAGCTTGAAATCATCAGTCAAACCCTTGACAATGCTCTAATAATCACTGCATTCTTGTGTTTGTGGACCTTAAGTGTAGTGAATCAAAGGTTGTAGAACCTGTTCCTGTCACAGAGCTCTGGTCCTGTGACTTACCAAGTAATGACCTACAAGGACCTGAAACAATTCTGGTCCCACAGAACCTCAGGACATCTGTATTGTGTGCTTGTCATGAGAAACCACTCAGACCCTAGGAAACTATTGTTTGTAATTTACCTTCCCCCTTCCCTTCCCACTTGTAATTTATGTACATAAACTTCAATACAGCAAGTTGGAATTCTGATCTGGAGAATTCCCAATTTGCAAATCTGTTCTTCATAATGAAACTAATTAATTAAACTGCTACTTGATTACCAGCACTTTGTCTGTGGCCTGCTCTTTCATCACTCTCAAGTTAGAGATTGGCTCAGTAAAATCCTGTTAATAATAGTAAGTAAGCAGGACCCACCAGAAACCTATTGTATTTGCCAGGAGAGTAGTCAATATCACCCACACACAAGGTCCCCCATAAAGACATTGGCTTCCAGGTGAGCTGTCTTTGAGAAGTTCTAGGATTTTGTCAAACTGATTAAGTATGGACTGATAACCATCCACTGATGGGGGCAGGGTGAGGGCTAGAGTTAATGGATAATTTTATGACATCAATATTTCTGGTAAAATTTCTGGTTTAAGTCAATAAATCAAAAAACACTTTTAAAGTATTTGTGATGATCCACACACTTTGCTAAGCACTGGAGTTAGAAAGAAAGAGAAGCAAAAGCAGTCCCTGTCCTCAAGGAGGTTCTGTTGAAGTTTTTGGATCATATTTTTTAAAAAATATATTATTTTTACTTTTCAACAATCACTTCTATAAGTTTTAAATCTTCTCCCCCTCCCTCCCCAAGACAGCTCGAAATCTGATAATGGACTCTACATGTACATTTCTATTAAATACATTTTCACATTAGTCATGTTGCATAGAAGAATTATAACAAATGGGAAAAAACACGTGAATGGAAAAAAAACCCAACAAAATAAAACAAAGGAAAAAGAGAAAAATAGTCTGCTTCATTCTGCATTCTGACTCCATACTTCTTTCTCTGGATGTGACTGGCATTTTCCATCATGTGTTCTTTGGAATTGTTTTAGGTCCTTGCATTGCTGAGAAGAGCTAAGTCTATCAAAATCAGTCTTCGTACACTGTGGCTGGTGCTGTGGTCTCCCGGTTCTGCTCCCCTCACTCAGCACCAGTTCATATAAATCTTTCCAGGGTTTTTCTGAAGTCTGTTCATCATTTCTCATAGCATAATAGTATTCCATTGCATACATATACCACAACTTGTTCAGTCATTCCCCAATTGATGGGCATCCCCTTGATTTCCAGTTCTCAGCCACCACAAAAAGAGCTGCTATGAATATTTGTGTACATGTGGGTCTTTTTCCCATTTTTATGATCTCTTTGGGATACAGCCCTAAAAGCGGTAGTGCTGGGTCAAAGGGTGTGCAGTCTGGATCAATATTGAATCAACAAGGAGCCATATGGAGCTCAGGTCAGTGATTCATAAGTGCTACGCTGGCTTCATCAGGAATAGGATAACTGTGCAGAGTCACTGAACTAGTAGAGAAGAGGAATCCTGTAACTATGAGTTACTTAGATTGTAGCAAAGCTTTGAATCAGATAGCTCAGGCTCTTCTTGGGAGAAGATGGAGTAATGTGGATGAGATGATATAATTAGATGCATTCAGCATCTGATTGGTCTGGTTTAAAGAACCATCAAGGACTTCTGTCATCACAGAAGAAGGTCTACAGTGGAGTGCCTAAGGGCTTGGCCCTATGATGTTAATTATCAGTGATTTGGATAAACAGAGAGATAGTGTGCTGCTCATCACATTTGCAGAGGACAGAGATGGAAGAGTAAACACTAGGTGACAGAATCAGGATTCAAAGACTTTTGGAAGGTTATCTTCTTGCCACTGCACCGTCTGGACCAGAGACTTGTGTTGAGACTTAAGCCTTTCCACACTGGAACTTCCCGCTGTCCTTTCTACCTATATGGTCTACTCTCCATAGCCAGCCCAACCCTGTTTCACTTTAGGACACAGTCATCTTCTTGCCTCCCACCATGAGTGTGCTCCCACCTCAATTTCCAGCTCTGGAACCATAATCAAATCAAAACTATCCTTGCTACTAGAGTAGTTGTTTCAATGTGATCCTCAAGGACTCCACTCACCATCTCTGTGACTGTCTAGGCTAAAGTTCCCTTCTCTGACCCAATTTCCCTATGCATATTATTAAGATGTAAGCTTCTGAAGGTCAGGAGCTGTCCTAATTCTGTATTTGTATCTCTGTTGTGCTTAGTGTAGTGTTTGGAACATAGTAAGTACTTACTGAATGCCTTTTCATTCATTCATTTCTTGTATTACTCATTGGGCTGAATCCAATAAGAAGAAAATCAATAGGGATAAACATAAAAGCATACAATGGTTCACAGATGAGTTTCACAAATCCATCCTGAGAGAGAGATTTAGAAGCTTGGGCCAGGGGTTATTAGTGGACCACAAGCTCAGTGGAAGTCATGAAGTGTGTGATGTGGCAAATGTCATCTTGGGCTATATTGAGAGGAACAGAGCTTTCAGAAACAAGGAGGCATTAGACCGTTTGCTCTCTGCCCCATCAGACTATATTTGCACTATTGTGTTCAATTCTGGGCACTTTGGTTTGAGACAGATGAGCTTGTGGGCATACAGAAGGAAATGAGAATGAAGAGCCATGACTGTCATCTGAGGATCAGCTGAAGGAATTGGAGACAACCTGGAGAAGAGGAAACTTGAGGCCACAGGTTCCCCACCCCTGGTGGGGAAGGACTGTTTTGTTGAAGAGGGATTAAATAGATTCTGTTCCACCGAAGACAACAGAATCAGAAGCAACAGATAGATGCTACAAAAGGGAAAATATAGGCTTGAGGCAGCTAGGTGTTGCTGCAGTGAATACACCACTTCCGTGAAGTCAGGAAGACAAGTTCAAATGTGATTTCAGGCACTAGCTATGTGACCCTGGGCACATCACTTAACCCCAATTGCCTCAAAAAAACTAAAAAAAAAAAAAAAAAACCAAAACCAAAAAAACAAAAGAAAACACAGGCTTGATAACAGTAAAAAAACAAACAAAAAATAACCTTCCTAAAAATTAGAATGGGCTATTTTTGAAAATATTGAAAGTTTCATTATCTGTGATAGTTATAAGCATAATGTAGTTTCCTGTTCTGGCCTTTCTTGACTCTGAGTTTTTATTTCTGCTTTTTAATTTCCCTTTGCTTTTATTTTGCAATACTGGCTTTTAAAAAATCATTTGATGTGTAAGAAATTTTATTCCAACCTCTCATTTTTATTACTAGTATGTGGTTTTATCTTTATTTTATTTATTTTTAGTTTTCAACATCCACTTTTTTTTTTTTGCTTTTTGGAGGGCAATTGGGGTTAAGTAACTTGCCCAAGGTCACATGGCTAGGTTTTTTTGTTTGTGTGTGTTAAGTGTCTGAGGTCGGATCTGAACTCAGGTTCTTCTGACTCCATGGCCAGTGCTCTACTCACTGCGCCACCTAGCCACCCAATAGGGATATTGATACTTTTTTTTTTGGAGGGGGGAGGGCAGGGCAATTGGGGTTAAGTGACTTGCCCAAGGTCACATGGCTATTAAGTCTTGTGTCTCAGGTTGGATTTGAACTTAGGTCTGCTTGACTCCAGGGCTGGTGCTCTATTCACTGTGCCAGCTAGCCACCCTTCAACATTCACTTTTATAAGAATTTGAGCTCCCTTCCCAAGATGGCATGTAATCTGATATAGGCTATACATGTATAATCATATTAAACATATTTCCGCATTAGTCATGTTGTAAGAAGAATCAGAACCAAAGGGGAAAACCACATGAAATAAAGAGAGAAAATAATATGCTTCATTCACTTCCATAGTTCTTTCTCTGGATGTGGGTAACATTTTCCATCATGAGTCTTTTGGAATTGTCATATTGAATGTGGGGAACCTGTGACCTCAAGGTGACATGTGACCTTCTAGGTCCTCAGGTTCAGCCTTTTGACTGAGTCCAAGTTTTACAGAACAAATCCTTTTATTAAGGGAATTAAGGTTCCCCACCCATCTTAGATCATTGCATTGCTGAGAAGAACTTAGTCTAACAAAGTTGGTCACCACACGGTGCTCCGGTGACTGTGTACAATGTTCTCCTGGTTATGTTCACTTCAGTCAGCATCAATTCATGTAAGTATTTCCAGGTTTTTCTGAAATCTTCCTACTCATAATTTCTTATGGAACAACAGTATTTCATTCCATTCATACATGTGGTTTTATTTTTAGATATGTTTCCTGTGTAGAGAGTGTGTGTATATTTGTTGCCCATGTAGGTTATGTATGTGTCCAAATGGGTCTGTTGAAATATGGTTAGTAGGGAAGCTTTGAGAGATATCTTGGTAATCCTGCCCATACCTGCTTGGAGGAGAGAAGGAAAGAAGGCCATGAGCCTGACCATTCAGCTCTCCTCAGAGAGGGGTACCAGACTAGAATTATATCCATCTGCACCGCTAGGTGGTCCCATGGTGCACAGAGCTCTGGGCCTGGAGTCCGAAAGACTCATTTTACTAAATTCAAATCTGGTTTCAGGCACTTACCAGCTGTGTGACCCTGGGCAAGTCACTTCATCCTGTTTGTCTCAGTTTCTTCACCTGTAAAATGGGCTAAAGAAATGGCAAACCACTCCAATGTCTTTGCCAAGAAAACCCCAAATGGAGTCATGGAGAGCCAGGCATGACTGAAATATGCTTAAACAATGCAACCTTAACATTTCTAAAAGTCTAGGAGAATGGTTTCCCCTTAGGTTCAATCTACTTTCCTGATTGTTATCCCTTAAAGAAGGAGGGGTACTCCAAGCTTATATCTTGAAATTTGACCCATCCCCACCAAATGTTGGGTATAAAAAAGATCACCCCAAATTAGTAAAGAGCAAATAAACCATTTTATCCAAGCAGTTTAGAAAATACCAAGTGTGAGGGGATGCCCATCAACTGGGGAATGACTGAACAAGTTGTGGGCATATGGATGTGAATACTATTGTGCAATAATAAATAATGAGCAGATGGATTTCAGAAAAACCTAGAGAGACTTGTGTGAACTGATGGAAAGTTAAATGAGCAGAATCAGGAAAACATTGTACACAGAAACAGTAACACTCTGTGATGACCAACTATGAAGGACTTAGCTCTTCTTGGCAACACAATGATCCAAGACAATTACAAAGGATTCATCATGGAAAATCCTACTCACATTCAGATAAAGAACTGATGATGGACTCTGAAGGCAGATCAGAGTATACTTTTTCACTTATTTTACTTTTTTGTGGTTTTTTTCTTTTAGTCTGTTTCTTTTTGCACAATGGTGTCTAATATGGAAGCATGTTTCAGATGATTGCACATATATAAATTATATCAAATTGCTTACCATTTTAGGAAGGATAGGGAGAAAATTTGGAACTCAAAATCTTGTAAAAATGAATGCTAAAAATTGTCTTTACATATAATTGGGGGAAAAGAAAATAGTATTTACAAAAAAGAAAATGCCAGGTGAATGAAGTCTCTCGGTGAGAACAAGATACCTCATTTCAACCAATAGAGTTACGGAGTTCACCATGGGGAAATTCCCCAAAGTCTCTAAGGAATCAGTCCAGGAGCAAGTGGTGTTTGTTCTGCACGTAACCTTTCCCAAAGTCTTTTCTAGCTCCTCAGACCCTTCCAAGAGGTATGTCCTTTCTTGAAGCAGGAAAGAAGAAGAATGTATCTCTGCTCCCAAGCTGCTGCCCCAACTCTGGAGGTTCCCAGTGTTGCACCATCATTCTCTTAGCCAACGAGGAGAGTCTTATGCAAAAGTTGCAAGCTTGAAGCCAGGGTTACATATGCACCATTCTTCTTCAGTACCCTTTTCCCAAGGGGCTTTATTTTGCCTTGTTATTTATTTCTAGTCTATTCTGAATTTTCTGCTTACATTTACTGGATATACCCCCTTTTGTCCTTCTTTGTTCTGTGTATCCCTTATGAATGGAGAGTTTCTGGAATACAGAATCTGAACACCTTCCTTCACATTTCTTCCTTCATTACTGCATTTATAGATTTTCAATCAATCATCCAACAAATGTTTATTAATCTCATCCTAGGTGCTAGGCATTGTGGATAAAAAACATAAATGGTCCCTTCTATCAAGGTGCTTACATCCTAGCAGAGGAGATAACATATATATCCAGATATAAACAAGCTAGATACAGGGTAATTTGGGGAGACTATTTTTCTTTCCTTAGAAATATTAATGAAGGATTCATTCTGTGTCTAGAGTCAAACTGTCCAACCCCATCTCCTGCCCTTGCTATAATCATTCAAAACTCCTTAGATCAGGTTATCTTAACTCTTTTTCTATCCCCAGCCTTCTCTAGCAACCCGGGTGCTGCTGGCCCATGGAGAATCATGGCTCTCCTCTCCTGAGGTGTAATGAAGATGTAGGAGGTACTTTTTCTTGGAAAACATGGTTTCTAATATGTAAATTTCTGGTCAGACAAAACCCATGAGCTTTCTCTTGCCATATACTTATACCTCCCCACCATGATAACTATCTTTAGTTACTCCCCTTGGTGTAACAGTCTACTTAAAACCAGATTTTTTTTTTCAAACTAACTACTGCTTAGGTCCCCTCACATTTCATCTTTCTGGTGCTGATTTTTTAAAACCAAAGTATAGGACTACATTTATTCTTATCACATTTCATCCAAACAGGTTTTGTCCAATGCTCCAGTTCATCAAGGTCTTTCACCTACAAATGACCTCAGGATGCTACCTTCCTCTCCCTGGCCTTTCATTGGGTTGGTGCCTTGAGTTGAGAAGGCTTGTCTTGATAAGGGAAGAAAGGCAAATGACCTTCTAGGGACAGCCAGGAACTAATTAATACCTTCCTCCACAGAATCAATTTTACCAGCAAGTTAAATGATTTTTATTTCTTACCCAGAACTCAAGGTTTATTGGACAGAAAGGGAATTGAAAAGGAGACTGGATAAGAAGAAAAGAAATTAGACTGTGACAAAATGTTGGGAGCAGCAGGAGGTTAAAAGGTATTGAAGGACAGGGCACTGGTGTCCCTGGGGTGGGGAGAGACAGAATAAAGAGATCCATGAGTGTTTTTACACTCATGGGAGACAGGACACAATAAAGGGAGGAGAAAGGGAGAAAGGGAGCTAGAGAATAGGAAGCTAGGATTCCAGAGAGGAAGAGAAAAGATTGGAGGATAAGATGCTAGGTTCCCCAGGAGGAAAAAAAGACTGGGGGACAGAATGTTAATGTCCCCAGGAAAAAGAGGATACTGTAGTCCAGAGCAGGAAGATAAGGGGGCTATGGTAGACACTAAAATCCTTAGGGAAGGAAAAGGAAGCTGGAGGAAAGGACATTGTAATAGTAGAGGGGGCGAGGATGCTAGTGGAGATGGTGGAGAATCGGGTTCTGTTGCTCAGACATGAGGGTTCCCGGTGGAATGAGACAGGGAGGGAGCACAAAAGTATGGGACCCACAGGTGGAACCTTTAAAATAAGACACCGTTAGTTACTACCTCCCGACCTTGTTGGGGATGGAATATTGGGGAGTAAGGGACTCCAAAACTCGATGCTGGAGGATCCTTGGGAAGAGATGGGGTGGAAACAGAATATTTCTGGGTGCCTTGGGAGCCCCCTAAGGTGCTCCAGGAAAAGACCTGACTGGCCCAAGAAGGGAGAGGGATATTAGGGAACAAGGTGCCGGGGTCCCCGCGGATGAAAGGGAGCTGGGAAAAAGGAAGCCTCGGGGCAGAACTCCAGGGTCCCCCGCAGGAGAGAGATAAGGGAGAGAGGACGTGGCTGATGTGAGAAAGATGAGAGGGTCCTGGGGGCAGGACTCGGGGTCTCAGGTAGGGTGGGGTGGGTGGGGAGGGGTTGTCTAAGAGTATCGCGAGAGCTGGCTGTAGATGTGATCCAGGTTCCTGCAGAGGAACATCGAGAGCGACATGACCCCGAGCTAGGGAGAGAGGAAGGAGACACAGGTGGGTCAGAGATGGGCATGGGCTAAGGACAAGGTGGGGGGCGGGGTGAGGGCTCGCGGATAGGGGAAGAGACGCACGAGGAGAGGTCAGAGGCAGGGCCGGCGAGTATAATAGCAGGGGATCGCCGGTCCTGTGGCTGAGCTGGTCCTTTATTCGGAGCTCTGGGGCTCTAGCTGGCAGGTGGACCAGATGGTCGATGGCCTCGAGGCCTGACGCTGCCGTGGCAGCCAGCGCTCCACCACGGCGGGCAAGCGACTCGGCGCCTGGGACCCCCATGAAGTGCACCTGCATGCCATGCCCCAGCTGCACCAAGACGTCCCTGAACCGCAGTTCCCGCCCCCCCGTGCCGCAGATGACTCGCCCTCGAGCCCCTGGTACCGGGAGCCCCAGGCCCGGGCATGGGGCAGCAGCATCAGCGTCAGCCCCGCCGCGGCCACCTGCAACGGGACACGCGCGTCAGCTAGTCCCTGGGACTACTCATCCAGTCTGGGCTGTGCCCTAGAGCACATCTTGGCACAGGGGAGAAGAGCCATCTTCCTGTCCACTCCTAGGCTCGCTCCCACCTCGAGAAATCGTGGTAGGGTCTCTTTTTCACACTGACGCCCCCCCACCCTCCCCCCCGCCTTCCTCGCCTACTGCCATCCATCTCCATTCGACTTCTGTTGAGCTCAACTGGAAAGGACTCTGGAAAGAGGCTTGGGGATGGGTCTGCTCCTACACAGACCAATCGCAGCTCAGTCCGCTCCTACAGTAGTAGGGCTGGGGAGGGGCCCTTTCCATTCTTCACCGTTATCGGGGTTGGGGTTCAAATGGCCGCAAGGTAACTGAGATAGGACCTCCCCTGGCTCCCCATCTTTGGTCAATCTGGGAATACCTCTACTAAGAGAGAATGGGTGTTCTCGACCTGCCTCAGCCTAAATTGCCAAGGGCCGGCTTCTCGCTCAAACGAGGGAGAAGATGCGGCTTTCTATTCCACAGCCAATCAGGGGAGTGGCTGGTGTTTCCCACCCTCATGGTGAGCGAACAATCACCGCAGATCTGTGATGGAGCGGGAAGGCTTTCGTGGAGAATCGAATTCTCAAGAGTGGGAGAAGACACGGTGAAAAGGTCCTCCCGACCCAAGAAAGGTGATTTGGCTTCGGCACCTCTAGGAGAAGGGCAGAGAGTGGGGAGCTCCAGGCTCGGGAGGGGCAGGGGGAGAGGGGAGCTACAGGCTCAGGAGAGGCGGAGGAAGAGGGGTACCCAGCCCCAGGACACGGTCCTCACCTCTAGCAGTCCTAGTCCCAGGCTGACGCCCACGATGGAGATGAGGTTGTTGTGCAGCCAGGTGATGATGCTCCGAGAGCATCCCTGCGGGGGCGGGGTGATGGAGTCACGGAAGCTCGGCTTAGCTCCTCCCCCTGGGTATCCCGCCAGTCCCCGACGCCCACCTGCCAGTCCTTCCCCACTGCCTCCTCGGGACCTCCCCGAACTCCCACCTCCTGATAGACTCCACCATCTGCGGGCATCGAGCACAGTTCGCCCGAGCGCAGTCGGGCAGGGGTCCCGGGGCTGCCTCGACCCGGAAGGACCATAGGGATGCCCGGGGCAGAAACCACTGTGGCCTGAGTCCCAGACCCGGCTGCAGGTTGGCTGGCTCTAGGGGCATCCGCAGGGCTCTGGGGTGTGGACGTTATCACCGAAGTGTTCTGGCAGGAGCACGGCACACGTAGAACCGGTTCAGACGTCTGGGAAGAGGGCACGAAGTCGCTGTTCGGTGTCGGGGAGACCGTAGAGGTTGTTCCGCTGCCGCTGGAGACCGAGCCATTGGGCCTCAAGGAGGACGCCAGCAGCCAGTCCTGGGGAGAGATCCAGCCGCAGCAGCGAAGCTGGAGACAGACCGGCCGTAATCACAGGGAGGTAGAACTCAGTCAGGGGCTCCCCGCGGGAGACTCGGGGCCAGCGTCCCAACAAAAGGACCAGAGACGCACGGAGAAGCTTTCAGGGTCACAGGGAAACGCAGGTTTGGAGGTGTGTGATATGGTGGCAGGGGCTGGGCAGGGGCCAGAGGTCCGCCTCTGGGGCTCCTACCTGGAACTGCACAAAATCCCAGTTCTCAGCGGTGCTGTAAGCATCCGGGTACTTGTGATAATTCTCGATCACGTCCAGCACGATGTCCTTCACCTTCCGCTCCAGCTGGTCCAGAAAAGGGGTGGGAGGAAGACATATAATGTCTTCCCTGTTTTCCCCAGCTGGGCTTTCCCCATCTGGGCTCACCCTTGGCTCGATCTCAGTTTCTTCCTCCCCTCTCCCCATCTCAGTCTCACTCTGCTCCTCATCCTGCCTCCCTAGTCTAGTCCCTCACAAGTTTCCCTATCTGCTCCTTTCCCTGCCTTTACCCCCTAGTATTCTTTTTCTCCCTCTTGCCCTTTCTGCTTCTTTGCTACTCCCAAATCGTCGTTTCCCCCTTCTCTATCGGTCTCCGTAGCGGTCTCTTCACTGTCTCTGGCCTTCGTCTGTCTCTCCCTCTGCTCCGCTCCTTTCTGTCCCACCTGCGTTCCTCTTTCAGTCATCTCTGCCCCTTCTAATAAGTCTCCCTTTCTTTCTGTTTCTATCCCCTTCCTTTTTTCCCCTGCCGGGTTTTCTCCCTCCGGGGTTCAGGCTTCGCCTCCCTCCCGCTCTGGTTTTTTACTCCCGGTTGGCCAACAGACAGGTCTCACTCACAAGGCCATGCTGGGTGTAGATGAGCACTCCTATTGTGATCTGGGTAGTAAACAGGAGCAGCAGGAAACTGAAGTACTGAGGAAAGGGGCAGAGTTAGGCCCTCCATCTCGGGGGCAGGGGCAGGGGGCTGGGAGGGGACTGGGTAGCCCTTGGAGCTGCGCTGGAGCTTGGAAAGTCCCTGAGGAGACCTGAAAGCATGGGGGGATTTCGGGGAGGGTCTCAGACGACTTTTGGGGGCATCTCCAGGCTTTAGGGGTGCCAGGGATTATTTGAGAACTACTCACAAGACCAAGGAGGCACCGGATCTCCTTGAGGGCTCCAAGGCAGCCAAGGAGGGACAGGAAGCCTGTGAGGACCCCAGAGATGGCCAGCGCATAGGACCATACCTTCAGTGGTACAAAGGAGAGGCCTGCAAAACACCCACAGAAGGGTGGGAATGGGGCAGTAAAGAAGATGCCCGGGGTGGGAAGAGGGAGCTTTTGGCTTATGGAAGGAACTTTAGGGATCCTTGGATCAACCCCACCTCTTTTGATAAATAGGGAAAGGAAGGCTCAGAAGGCGGCCGGGGGGGGGGCGGGGGGGGGGCAGGTCAGACAGGAAGCTGGTGTCAGAGCCAGGATTCAGAAATGCCTTCCAATTCACACCACCACAGCTGCCTCCTAGGGCCCAGAGGAAGGTATCCCTGGGTCAGGGGTCATAGTCAGGGGTTGAGTTAGAGAATCCCTTACCCAGATAAGAGGCAAAGCTGTTCTTGTCAATGAGAATCCAGAGGCCAAAGCAGAATACAAGGCTACCCAGCACCTGAGGGGGCAGGGAGGGTTGATTGGGGCATCAGAGATGGATTAAGGAGGGTTGTGGGAGGAATGGAGCTGGGATCAGGGTGGGATAACTCACGAAGAAGAAGATGTTGAAGACAAAGAGGAAATATTTGGTGAGGCTGAGACAGCTCTTCTGCGCCATGGCCTTGACCTGGGGGTTTAGAGACAGAGGACCCAGGAAATGCAGAGACCCAGTCGTCATGAGAAGTACAGAAATCAAGACCTCAAACTTCACATGTCCCCAAGCTACCCCTCCCCACTTCCCAATTTTAGCCAAGGGTACCAGCGTCTTTCTAACCACTCAGGCTCCCAACCTTGGAGTTATCTGTGCCTTCCCCCCACCCCCACCCCCATCCCTGACACTTGAATGGGCTCCAAATATTATCAGTTCTATGCCGGCATTTCACTTATCAAAACGAAAGAGAAAGAATTTATCAACAAAGTGAGTATGCAACTAAAAAGAGCTAGAAAACGAAACTACTACATCTTCCTGCCCACCCACTTTATCTCCTGTCCACTGCCTTTCCCCATGGGGTTCTAACCTTCACAGATTCTCTCCTGAACCATTCAATCAAAAACGCACTTATTTAAAAGCCAACTATGTACCAGAAGCTGAGCTAGGTGCAAGGATCACAGACAAAAACAAACAAAAAACCATAGCATGTCTCTGCCCAGATGCAATTTTCATTCTATTAGGGGCACACAGGGCAGTAGGGGGCACAGTAGATAGAATGTCAGACCTGGAGTCAGAAGGACCTGAGTTCAGGCACTAGTTGTATGACCCTAGGCAAGTCACTCTAACTTTGCCTTAGTTTCCCCATCTGTCAAATGAGCTGGAGAAGGAAATGGCAAACCACTCCAGTATCTTTGCCAAGAAAACCCCCAAAATGGGGTCGTGGAGAGTCAGAAACAATGGAAACAATTCAACAAAAACAAAATTACAGGGGCACACAACACACAAAAGGATACTTTTTTTTTTTTTGACCTAGGAAGGAGGGACTCACAGCTGAGGGAACTGGGGAAAAGCCCCTGAATCCACTCCTGAGTGAGACAATGAAATTGTCTTGCATTTCCAGGTCTCTGTGCTTCCAGGTTCTCCCAGAGCATTTAATTTCTACTCTACCCACTGCCCTCATCATCTTCCTAATGCCCTGCTCTGCTCCAAGACCTCCCATGGCTCCCCTCTGCCTCCAGGACAGTTTTCTCTCCTGATCCCACCTTGCAGTCTTTCTGAGCTCCTTTTTTTAAACTTAAGTGCCAGGACTCCCCTTTCCTCCCACCTTCTACACTCCAGCTGCTACAAGACTCTTCCTGTGTTCTAGTCTTTCCCTGATTTGCCCCACTGCATTCACATTTCAGGCCTGGGACCAACACCTTCCTTCCCAGAGAGGTGATGGGTGAAAGACGCCTTAGGACTGTAGCCACTGTCCTCCTGTAGTCCTGAGGACCTGGCTTCAAATTCTACCTGAGATACTTGATAGGAGTTGTGACCCTGGGCACTGTCCAGGGCCCCCCACCCCACCCCCAGTTCTCAGTCTATGATACTTCCATGCTGTGAGCTTTCTTCAGACCCCCAGCTCTAGCTCAGCGTCCCTCATGAAGCCTTCCCTGGGGTACCTCTAATGAGATTGCCCCCAAGCCTTAGGCTTGGCCTCTTTGCTACAATAAAACTTTGGAGAATCTTGCCCTCAAAGAGCTTACAATCCAGTGAGGGAAGCAGATGTAGGGCAAGGAGCTCAGTGCCTCATAAAATAACAGGGAAAGAGGCAAAAGGGAAAGGAGACAAACTAAAGGGCGGGGGGAGTCTTCAACCAAGATTGGAGGGAGACTCCAAAAGAGGAAGCATCTGCAGTCCCCACCTCCTCCAGCTTTCCCAGCCCAAACCCACAAACAGGTGCAGACACAGACCTCCTCTAGGTCCCTGGGCTCCTTGGGCTGCTCTGGGTCCTCAGTTTCCTTAGGCTCCCTCTTGTCCTGAGAACTGTATGGCTCTTCAAGTTCCCTGATTTCAAATCTCACAGAACTTCTTAGCTTTCTCTCCCTTGAGGTCCTGATGTCTTTAGGTTTATCTGGGGTCCTGGTCTCCTTATACCCCTCTGGACCCCTGACCCCAGTTTCCTTTGGGGTCCTGTTCTCCCCTGGAGCCCTGGTTTTCTCAGACTCCTCTGGACCCCTGTTCTCAGCTTTCTCTGGGCTCCAAGTCACCCCTGGGCCTCTGGTCTCCTCAGTGTGCCCTGGGCCCCTGATCCCCTCAGTCTCCCTTAGACTCTTGGTCTCAGTGTGCTCTGATTCCCTATTATCCTTAATGTCCCCTGGCTCTCTAATCCCCTCAGACTCCTCTGGACCCCTTTTCTCAGTCTCCTTTGGGGTCTTGGTCTCCCCTGGGCCCCTGGTCTCCTCAGTGACCCCTAGCCCCCTGATCCCCTCAGTCTCCCTTAGACTCTTGGTCTCAGTGTGCTCTGATTCCCTATTATCCTTAATGTCTCCTGGCTCCCTAATCCCCTCAGACTCCTCTGGACCCCTGTTCTCAGCTTTCTCTGGGCTCCAAGTCACCCCTGGGCCTCTGGTCTCCTCAGTGTGCCCTGGGCCCCTGATCCCCTCAGTC